>JAZFAV010000007.1:16945000-18145000 GCA_037954035.1 Rosalia funebris | reverse complement strand
AATTGTTGTAATGTAATATCAAATATTGAATTTCTTAGCTAGTACACTTGTCTAATCTTTTACTGGCTAGTAAGTCAGCAGCTGTCAGTCTAAATGGTCAAATGTATATACTATAGAGGATTTCATGAATTTACTGTTCCGTTCATGAGTAACCATATTTATTTACTATATATTTGATATGTTTACGCTGTATGAAAGTTACAGAAACGATATGGGGATGCCAAACACGACGACAAACGTAAACTGATTTGCTTGTACCTACATCGATTCAAATATCTGAAGTCTTCGCGACGGTCTCTCGGCTACCGTGGAATTATTTGAGTGTAACACCAATGATGTACCACTCACAGGGGACAGCTTTAGCAATTAATTAATAAAACAAATTACTCTGTTTCATGAATATATCTAAGAAAACATGTAAAATGTTTCAACTAATCGATTTTTTACGGCGATGACGTTTATTTTTCGTTCGAAGACGAGAGGTTTTTACTACAGATACCAATATTATAACAAACCAGTAGATTTAGTTTGTAGGACACCAAACGGAATGTTGGTATAGAAAAAAAACAATCAAGCAGAGAAATACAATAAAAATCATTACTGAAAAATTGTAAATATCTCCATGACGAATTGCGACAAGATTGCCACAAAACTACGCAATTGCGACAAAAACTTTATTCACAACAGCGACATTAATCAATTATATCCATCGTACAACACCTCGTTGCATTTGGATGGGTTTTTGAGTATAGCAAATGGTTTTTTAGGGTATGTGTGAATTATGGGTCGTGATTTCTCTTCGTTCAATCCAGCGTATAGAAAATATTTTAGACAAACTAATCAACCAAAATATCAAACGTAACATCTATAATATGTAAATTTTGTACATGTACAAGAAAAATGTACAGTACACATACCAAACACTACAACTCACCGCATCTTAAAAATGCGAAAATGTCGCCAGTATAAAATTTATTTTAATCAAGGTCTTCTAGAAGGTGAGTTTACGCATCGATTATTGGTACATTCACATATGTATTGAAGACTACAAATGCAACTCCTTTTCATATTCTTTGCTAAGCTGAGAGTTATTTTACCAAAGTAACGGCGTTTTTAATCGTCATAATGTTCATTGTCGACCCCAGGAAAATACTTCGGTGTATCATCGATTAGTACACCAAATACATTTTGATTTTAATTTTTTGGACGGTATTTTGGGAGCGATAATAATTATATCAGTAATAATATATATGATGGTAACTTAACGATTAAACACTACTTTCAGTTATTAATGAGTAAATAGAAAATTACTTATACAGGGTACGGTATAGGAACCTGACGGTCTTTGACTAGCGTATACTGGTTTAGCTCACGTTGCGGAGGTTAAGAGAGGAGAGTAGTGGACTGGGCATCATCGTGCATTCGTAATTGAAACGTTTTTTTGAATCAGCTATTACAATTCAGGCGATTATTTCACAAGCATTTTGGAATCCCTCGCCATAATGCAGTTTCCAGTCGCATCACCATAAAGCTATGGGTTTCGAATATTCGACAGAGCAGTTCTGCATTGAAGAAAAAGCCACCAAGTGCGGTTCAGACTGCGAACATTCATCCGTACAAAATGGTGGTTGTTCAACTTGTTCAACAACCAAGTGATGTGGATTTGATTCACTGTGTAAA
This sequence comes from Rosalia funebris, assembly GCA_037954035.1. Taxonomy (NCBI): domain Eukaryota; kingdom Metazoa; phylum Arthropoda; class Insecta; order Coleoptera; family Cerambycidae; genus Rosalia; species Rosalia funebris. The sequence goes on along the minus strand of JAZFAV010000007.1, from coordinate 18,143,320 downwards.
TTTTCGGGTTGTCAGATGATGCCCATTTTGAGTTATCTGGTTGTGTAAATAAACAGAACTTTTGGTATTGCGCATTTAACAATTTGAACGAACTGCACCAGCGTCCTCTCTACAGCCAGAGGGTAACTGTGTAGTGTGTGGTAACATCATTCGTCATCATTGGCCTCTATGATGCAAGCAACGTCATTATAATAACACCGGGCTGATAGGTGCAAATGCTTCGTAACTTCCTGGAGCTACAATTGTATGAACGTGTAATTAATCGAAATGATGTATGGTTTCAACAAGATGGTGCAACTTTACACACGGCAAGGGCAACAATGGCTATGTTACATGAAATATTTCATGGGCATGTATTTTCCCGTAGTGATAGTGTTCCTTATCCTGTCCGTTCTCCCGATTTAACCTTTTGCGCCTTCTGGTTATGGAATTACCAAAGTGTAGACTCCGTGACTCTCCAATACAATAAGTTGTCATAATTCTGATGAAATTATGACAACTGGGGCACATGCACATAATGGTAATATCACCAATTATTTAACAATGGATTATAACAATAATAATTGTAATAATCATTGGATTGGTAACCGAAGCCTTATTTTATGGTACCGTACTCACCCGATACTCATTTGAAGCTCTTCTGGGTATATGTTAAAACTATGATATATAAAAATTAGTATAATTGGTAATGTAGAAAATCGGATAGCTGCAGTTGTGAGAATATTTCGTTAAATTCCTAGGTGTATGTTACTTTATGCATGATTACTAGGTGTTGGGTAATGAATTAATTGTTATGGTTTGAATTTTCTTGTTGTACCGATATATGTAAAGGACCACCTGCGTAGCAGGAAAATAATAAGGATTAGATAAAATATGAATGGACTTCCTTGGAATAATGTCCTGGAACATTGTATGGTGTTGCTTCGTTTTATACGTGATGTATTGACTTTGGTACCAGCACCTTGTTTCTGCACGTGTATGATATGTCTTCTTGCCTGTCAACGTCTCTGCCACACACTTCTGGCAACGCTACTATTCGGGCATAGGCGGCACTGACACAAGGGCATAGGACACGGACAGGGATTTGGATTGCTGGCGGGAAAAGGAAAGCCGTTCGGTACGGAACACTAGGTGTATTGTTTTTTGTTTTTTATAATTAGTTGATAAGAATTATTCTTGTGTATTGTAGTTTTACAATTAACGATTTAGAAAGAAATTTAAAAAAACCAACGGTCTTTTGTATGGAACAAAAGACCGTTGAAGTAAAAAATGCGATAAAGTCCACATGCACGTATTTGAAATATGAAATCTGACGATGGTCAAGGAAACACGAAATGTCTAAATATTAATTTGTTCACAAAATCTGACAAATAATCAAAAGTTGCAAAAGTCAGAAAATACTAAAATAGATTTTCCAGACTTTTACTTGTTTTTAAATATAACTGCCCATGATTACTTGATACTACTAACCTAACTTGACCTTTTTGTGAATCTCTTACGGAAAGCAGGTCACTAGACTGTATGGTGTGAGAAAAATTGGTGAACAAAGTGCAAGAAATCCAGGACATTGTAATGTTACCGGTTCCATCGGTCACCCGAGTCCCACAAATAGATGCTTTTGGCCTTCCAACTCAGTCAACACTTCCGCAACTCTAACTCAGAAATGAATTCCTTAAAATAGCAGGAAGTTTTGTAATACTAAATTATATATTTCATATTAGATACATATATTGAAGAAGTTATTATTTATTATTATGATCGTAAACCACACGAGTATTATAAAACAGCGTCAGCGATAGAGATTCCAAAGGCATAGAAATAACGCATAGATAAGCCATAGCGTCATAACCCTCTTTCATTAATTTCCCAATGTTTTAAGATTTTATTATCTTCAAATATTTATTTGTATAAAGTTCATTTAATGTACTATACGATTCACTAAAAATAGTCAAGATAAAATAAACGAATTTTATTTATTTCGGTCCAGAATTAAATTTACAGTTCACAATTTGGCAGTCTGAGCGAACAACAATCAAGCAAATATAAAAATAACTAGATTGCCGTGCACGTGCATGCATAGTTGACTGGCTAACAAAGAGAATTATAAAAACTAATGTTACGTAAGTAGTATTAGTACGGATTATTTGTAAGTACACAAGTAATCCTTAAATAAGCATATTTTTTTACAGTACTTATCTTTTCCTTTTCCTACCGTGATTTCAGCTCGCGTTTTTTTGTTAGTCATACTACAATTTTGATATTATTGACGGAATGATGGCATCTATTATCCATAATCAGATAGATTTCTTTAGAATGGATAACTTTTTCAGATGAAAGTACACTAGGCACAACAATTAAGGGATGTCAAAGAAATCCTAAATCTGTAGGTGATTTTCAAAGGGCTTGTAACTTACAGAAAAATAGTCGCAGAGCAATAAAAAAAAAAAGCAAATTGAAGTTCCAAGTTTCTAGTTTTCAGATCTTTGATCAAGATTTAATTTTACATTCCCAAGTACGCTTGGATATGAAGGATACGAAAAGTTTCCTATTGATTTTGGTAGTGCATTATATTATACGTACATACAAGATGTGATTGGATGTAGGTTGTAGCACAATTAGCGAAATGCGTAGGTTAGCACAAGATAGGAGAAGCTGGAGGTTAGCGTCCAACCAGTCTTAGGACTGATGACCTAATGATGATGACAAGATGTGGCTAAAAATAACGAGACTGATGCTGTAAAACTTTTTATTTTAAATTTATACATATTTAATTATTATCCCCTTCAATATACACCCCTCCTCTATCCCTATACCGCTCCATGCGAATTTTCCATTGTTCAAAATAGTGCTGGAAGTCTTCTTCAGTGAGCTCGTTCATGACGCGTGCCGTTATTGATGTAGAAGGCGTGCCGGGCGCATTGTCTTCTCGGTCACTTTAAGTTTCAGTAGCAGTTTTTCCAAGTGTCATATGAAATTTCACGAATTCGCCGCTTTATATTTTAATACATCCATTTTTCCGGCAAAACAAAAAAACAGATCTTATATAAACGGAGGCCATGGCCAGAATAATATGTCTACAGACACGGGAGGATCAACAATTAAAAGAGAAGGCTTCATGCTACACAGCTGTTGCTTCTACAATTTTGACACATACGTAGTTCGTCTATGATAGCATCATTCTCGTTATTTTATAGCCTATATACACCTCGTATATTACGTAACTTCAATTATTGAAAACAAATTGAACTATTAGACCAAGAAATATCATCACAGGTTATTAAGAGTTCTCTAAGATTTTTCGTTGGTCGATTAGGACAAGGAGTGTATATTTTGAAAAATATGTAGGTTTATTAATTAAAAGAAATATCCAATAAATTATGATTAGTTCAAATGAGGAAAAATATACTAGCTTTTTTAAGTTAATGTTTTTAATAAACTATTTTTAATAATTTTATTTTTAATTCGGTTCTTCCATCACATTTTCCCAACTCTGTATAATATGAAAAATAAATAAATGGAATAATTTAAACTAATACGTATATAAATAAGTAAGTAAACAAATAAATAATTTACAGCAACCGCGAGACGCAAAGAGCAGAATATAAAATTCTGAGGAAATTCCCATCAGACGATTTTTAGACGCACATTTCATCACATCTTTAAGCACAAGACGTTGGCATAACTGCAACAATTTCTACCATCGTCGTAGTTCTCATCTAATACTCACAGATTATTTCCAAAGGTATTAAAAATACTCAAATCTGGCGTATAACACAAGCGTGTTACGTGACTTAAAAAATATTATATACGAGTTTTTTTAAATACTCGATAGTATTTAAATACCACCTAAAAGTGTTTCAATGAGTGATCGAAGGAGTTTGTAAGTAGTTGGCGTATTTGTGGAATTCGTAATAGGTGAAGATAGATAAAGTGTTTCGGCGTTTCTTTAATCAAAAGGTAATTTTGACGGACCAAAGATAAACTAAATACTTATTAAAATACTGCTCTTTTATAAACTTGGCATATTTATGGCTAAGTCTGTCAATGTATCTGTCCGTCAAAAAGGGTTTCCCGCTATTGTAGTTGAATTTATGCATACATGAAAGGAGTGATAGAAATTTTCCAATGTATCTTACCATCGTGTAGATTAGTGTTCACTCAAACATCAATGCCTTTTCATCTGTATGTTACACAACAATTTCAGATTGCATTGATTCCATCAATATTAAATTGCCTTTTGATTTTGTCTCAGATTCACAACTCTTTCAGCGGAATGCTGAAACGGTAAATTATTCACGGGGATGATTTCTCAATAATGGTTCTAATTTTATTTCTTAGCTTAATGAGTTTTTGGAATGTTTCCGAATTTTTATTTCGACATTTTGTTTGATATCCTAAAAACTAAATCTTGTGGTTTGTTACAATGTTGCTTTGTGTATTTAAAACCTGTGAGTCCCGGATAATCGATTAGTTAAAAAAAATTGTTAATTTTTCATAAAAAAATTTACTAGGGTAGATTTGTTTTATCAACTAATTACTAAAGCTACCCTTTATAAGTGGCGCATTAGTAATTTTACACTCAAGAAACTCTGCGGCAGCCGAAATACCGTTGACTTAAGATGTTTGAATCGATGTAGGTACAACCAATCAGTTTAACGTTGTTATCATATTTGACCACATATAGTTTTATTCGTTGTGATGATGTAAGTATTTATATTTCTATCTCGGCTCTGTGGCTTTCATATATCATAAATATGCCGAAAGTTGACAGTAACACACGACAATTTGCTTATAACGTGATAGAGTTTATATGGAAATTTTTTGAATAAAAATACGACGGGTGTCAAATAATATTTGGTTTGGAATCTTGATATGTAAAATGCGTAAACAGTACAAGACAAATAAAAAAATGGGCAAAGGCTTTATATAGAATTTATCTTAAAATATTATGCTTCATGTAATGTGCCGTTTATTTTGAATAAAGACTAATTTTGTTGGTGTTAAGGCAAAAATGTTATTCTATATGGAAATTATCTAAACGAAGTACGTTGCAAAGAATGTTTTTTGAATGAAGTTTACCATATGTGTGCGAAAAACTTGAAAATAATATTAAATCCAAAATACACAGAATTTATTAGAAAACATTTCTAATGTTTGTTGTCCTGTTCTGTTGCTGAAATATGTCATAAAGAAAGTGTTATCCAGACGGGGACGCATTAATAGCACCACCCTAAAACTGTTCTCTCAAATCTCCCAAACGCACTCGAGAATTTCAGAACCAGAGTCCTGGTATTACAGAACCTCCATAGCCGATTCCTACAGAATGAGGAACATAGCTAGAGGCACCGTTTTATGATCTTCAACATTTTTCAGTCACAAGCACGAAACCCCACAACAAATAGTCCATTGCTCAAAGTAACAGCACATGCTGTTTGAAATCTGGTTTGAAGCTAATATCGCTACCTCAAGATGATGTAAATGTTGTGATTGCTCTTTTACCTGGAGGCGTATTAAATATCTATTTTTAAATACGGCGATCTGTTAAACCAATATAAGGAGGGTTATCCCTTGTTCCTCCTCGTTAGAATTAGCAATCTCTCGTTGTTTTATATAATTAGTCCTAGATGTACTAGAAAAATATACATGAACTAAAAACAGCACTATATATATTTAAATCTATACTACTGCGTATTTGTTCGTCGTCTCTGTAACGGATTATAAACTTCAATATTTTATTAATAATGTAGTAAGATATTAATAGTGAACGGCAATTATGGACAGTGGAGTTACGAGTAATTATAAGTAATTAAAACTGGATATTAAAACAACAAATCAACTACTATAAAAATAATTTCTTCCTGTTTCTTATCTCTGTTCTTATCACATATAACATAATGCATCACATGCATAACTTCGACGAGTCGCCACTGAAAACAACTGATACCAACTTTCACTATCGACCCTTCAAAATAACCAGATTGTCAAGCTAGTTTGATGTCATATTTCAGTTGTCATCTAATCTCGCGGCATCTAATATATCGCAAAAATCTATGTCAAATAAAGATGAATAACGCATGGTCTTAAATGTAGTGATACATTTTACTCATTTTATCAGATTATTCAACATCAATAATTTTTCCATGATTTCGATATACACATTCCTATACATACAGAGTGGCTCATTTAAAAGCGAGGCACCATTTTACATTTTTTATTTGTTGATCGATTTTGCAATGCATAAGCAAAATTTATATTATGTCGAATAATCATCATGTAAATCATATTTTTGCCATATTCCTTTAGCGTTTAGACCATTGTCAGTTGAATTGTACATTTTAGCGAACAGTTATCCATAATACGGATATTTTTGTTTTCTTATAACTAGATATTAAACGTATCTATAAAAGTAAAAATATACTAGATACTAAACGTAACTATAAACATTTTTTTACTTTTCCGCACTCAACTATACCAGAGCGGAAAAGTGATGTAATCGTGTAAAGAAAAATGGAAAACACATTTTTTCTACCGTTTATTTTTCGTTTTTCGGCCTAAAAACAAAAAAAATGGTTTTTACAAAATTGCTGTCTGTGTGTGTGTCGTTGTCGTCGGCATTACAGTTTCGATCGATCGGATTTTGACTGATTCTGATCGGGGGGGTCTCCCAGACTACACCTACTGATTTTCAGGTGGATAGACACACTCTACCATGTCCATGGGTCATGAGAAATCACAATGGTAGACAATTGAGAATTTTTGTTTGTTGGCACGATCACTCAATTAAATCGTGTCGGATCGATCGGGTTTCAACTGATTCTGATTAGGGACGTCTACCAGATGACATCTATTGGTTTTGAGGTGGATAAGACACACCCCACCCTGTCCATGGGTCATGATAAAGCACGATGCAACTACCGACGTATTATCTCGTATTAGGATCTAGTAGATATTTTGAATAAACATTGGTGTTGCAGAAATTTACTCACCACGTTGTATGAAAGGTATTCAATATCTATAGTATCAACATAGTATATGACTATTTATCGTAGATGTGATACATTCTAACTCTAAACAACAGATTTTTGAAAATAGGCGCTTATTACACACTACAGACAGAAGATTATTTTGAGAATTTCTCTGGACCTTGGCTGTACTTGCTATTAAGCATAGTAGACGTTTTGGTTATTTTAAATAAGGGAACGTATATTTCATTCCACCTGTTTTTAATTAATATTGGTACAGCAGTTAATGCCAATTTACTTTATATTTAACTTAAGCTGTGTGCCGCAGTGCATTTTTATTTACTATTTTTGTTTTAAAAATAGTGTTCGGTTCGACTTATTTTGTCCTCGTAATGTTGGCTTTCTGACAAGTACTCCAAAATTCATATAAATTATGAAAGTTGTAAAGCAAAAAGCGATATACAGGTCGTTTTTATTTTATGGGGACACTACACGAACTAGGGGTATTATCAGGTGTATGCGAGTCTCACCATCGGCATTTCATTGTAAACGTTTTATTGTATTTCCTCTTTTGACTTCTTTGTCGTATTGAACTATCGGAATATGGTACGTAGTGGCGTAAGTTTAGGAAATATTTATATTATTCGCTAATAACGTATCCAAATTCCTACATACTACCACGTCTTTAAAGACTGCTTCCGTTTGTTTCACCAGTCTTCTTCTTTTACCTATTTAAAAATTGTAATCCTGCGTCTTAATGTGGACGATTTTCCGACTTAATAACTAATAAATGTGTCTCGTTAATCAGCAACAGACCAAAAAGCAGCGTTTGGGTATCATCTACCAATAATTCTTCTCATATTAAACGGATTTAGTTCTTTACTGAAAATATTAATTTTAAGTTTAAACAGTTTTAATGTGAGGGTAACGGTGTGCCCACATAATTAATTATTTACTAATTGCGTATTTTCTTGATGATATTTATATTTACATCTACTCAACGAAATGTTCTAACGATTATCTCAAATACATTTTTCAGGCACTTATTACACAGGTCAACATGAATTTTGGCTTTGATAAGAGGGTATGAAATTTTGATAGATTGATCGACAGTTAGACGAAAAAGATATATATGGCCTGAAGAAGTTTGCTTTTGTATTCAGGAGAACGGTTGAACAGTATTTCAGAAAATCCAGTTTAAATTTTTATTTATCGACAAATTAATACAAATATATTTATATATGATTTTTATCAACTTTTACTATCATATCAAATTACAAAATAGTGGAAAAGCGTTTAAAAGTGAACCCTTTTACTTTTTCTTTCATGTTCATAAGTACTTTCTCTCACTAAACCCCAAATGTAGCCCCCCCATCATATTTTCGTTCTATTGGCCCTGATAACGTTGTTCGAAGTTCGTGATATATTGATGAAAACGTTCTCCTTGTTCTTCTGAGTACGCCCCCATGTTGTTTTCAAATTTATTTAAATGAGCATGCAGCATATGTACTTTTAGAGACATTCTGCAACCCATGGTTTGAAAGTTTTCTAACATGTTTTAACTATCTCTTGATAATTTTCAATTTTGTTATTCCCTAAAAAAAAAAACAGATACTACTGCTTTAAAACTATTCCAATTTTTTGTTCGAGCACTAGTAAGTAATTTTGGAAATTCTTCACTGGCAAATTTTTTTTTAATTTGTGGACCAACAAATTCCAGCTTTAACCTTTGCTTTTGACAACTTTAGAAAAAAGTTTTTTAAAAATATAAAAGCTTCAGATATTTCATCTAGATTTTTTACGAATTGTTTCATAAGCCCTAACTTGATGTGTAAAGGCGGCATTAATACATTTTCAGGTTCAGCGATAGGTTCACATTTAACGTTTTGTTTTTCAACACAAAATTCCGTTATTGGTAGCCATGATCGTTGAACATAGTGTTTATCATCCGCTCTACTATCCCACAAACAGAGATAACACGGATATTTAGTATACCCACCCTGTAGTCCCATTAAAAATTTTACCATCTTAAAATCTCCTTTATTTACACTTTCTCGACGACATTTTAACCTCTTTGAATTTTTTACAAAACAGTCAATTGTTGTTTATCACTTGAGTGACACCTGTAGACACTGTATGATAATTACGACCCCTTTATTTTTGGGCGGTATTCTTAAATATACCAGAACAATTTAATATTTCTACGATAACTCAAAAAAATGTATTGTTATCATAACTATCACAAACGCAAACTTTATATGGAATATTGGTACATTTCCTTTATTTTGGAGCATAATGAATAGAAAATTCGTATAATAAATTTTAGGACAAAGACAAAAAAATTTTTTGTAGAATTGTGTTATCCATTAGTTTTCATCAAAGGGGCCACGACTCTTAATCTTTACTTCTTAAGACAATCAAACTATTCCAGCATTAGTCAATTAGTCAGAAATCAGAGACATTTATTCACGTTTCAACAACTGTTAAGAACTGATTATGTTTCCTATAAAAATGGATCTTGTTTTCATTGAAAATAAAAGTTTATTATATTGTTGATAACAGCTATCCACTGCGCGTATAAAAAAATTTATTTTAGCGTACTCTTGATTGATTCTAATAGGATAGCATGTACTTCAGACAAAATAATTAATTATTGGCGAGACTGGGAGGAATCTCATGCAGCTGAAAGCTGAAAGAATTTTCAATGAGAAATATTCGAACACCCTGTCTCTATATATTATTACGGCAGATACTGCGGAAGTTTTATAAAATAGGTAGTATTCAGGATCGAAAAATAATTGAACCGCAAAACATTGCAGAAACCAACAAATAAATATTGCCCCTGAAATAATATCAGAAAAATAGCCCGCGAACCTGTATATTCAAGAACAATGTGTTTACCGATAAATCCACATTTTTCCTAAATGGTAACAAAAAATTAAACCCGCCACAGGTAGGATTCGACATTTGTCCCGGATCGGAACCGAACGACATACAGCTGTTTCGAACTTATTAGTTCTCATCAGTGCCGTACACGGTACGCCGATTCAGGACAAATGCCGAATGAACTTTATGGCGTATACATCTTCATCGATACGATCTCTGTCAGTAACATATAAGTCGGAAATCGAGAAAGGAACCACCAAACCGCCAAGCGGTAATCAAAGTAGTTCCCGAATAGCAAAGCTATTACATAATCGCTCTAGGAAACAACTACTCCTCGGGCTAAAGCCCCGCCAGGCATTGAATTATACGTTAATGTATGAAATTTTGTTTATTTTTAATTACGCTATAACTTGAAAACAAATAAAAACAGGATAACAACATTTGAGTTTTTTACATTATTTTCATGCGTACAATACACTCCTGGAGTTTGGTCCGTTCCTCCCGACTCACCTTGTATAATGTTGCGGGAGAGTGTCGAATATATGAACGGTGACCCAATTTCGGCCTGTAAGTTCTTATGATTCTGAAACAAAATAAAGCGTTAAGTGGGATAGATGATCCATTCAATCCATTCATTATGAATCAGAATAATTGGCAGAAATAAAAAATAAACTACGTTAAATTAAAAAAAAATGGTATTCTGATACACAATAACAATTAGAGATGGGCAAAGTGACCCCAAATTTTCCATGGAACCTGGGGTGACATTGCCCACTAAAATAGAAACCTGCAGGTAAAGTTCTAAACCAAAACTGCAATTGCTTTGAAATCTTCATTACATCTACTATTAATAATAATAATAATAACTGATAGGACTCACCTCGTTATGAAAAAGACTGCACAAATTAAAGTTTGAAGTCTTCAAATGTTTCTTGATATTCGAATCTGGTAGAAAAAACAGCTGATCGACGATATCACTTATCAGAAAATGCACCCAAATATAAGTTCGTCTCATGTACATGTAAAATGAATGCCTCAACGACTGCAGCGCCACAATCAACTAAGTTTTATATCACCATAAAACATTTTTTTTTGGCGGGCAAAGTCACTCCAGTTGACATTATTCAGATTTTCTACCAACGAATTGACCTCTAAAATGTATAAGGAAATGTCACTATAAGAAAAATGCAATGCGTTACTAGTTCACTACCATTCCATTCTAAAAAATCTAAAACATCTGATGACGTAAGCTTTCCGATGAAGTGATTGAAATATTTTCAGTTCAGGAACTGAAAATAGTTCTTCCTTATTAACTGTGGCCATCGGATATTAATTGCAAATTAAATAATATAATATTACGTTTCGACTGTTGATCAATCCATTTGACCAAATGTAAATCAAGTTTAATCAAGACGAAAACATAATAAATAAACTATTAGGAATGTGCCGAGTGATATGGAATTTATACTTTAATCCAGTATATTGGAGATGCTATCTCGAATTTGTATTTATATACATACTTTCTACATTGATCAGTCTATATTTAATCCAACATAATTTCAGCGAGAATTAATCTCATTATGAATAAAGTGTTATTACTTATGTTATTTAAGGTGCTAATAAAAAACATGGTATTTCAGTCGAGTTACAATGTTTATATAACGCATTGTCGCGAACATATGTTGTGAAACTTGACTGGTAGAGGGTAAATGGACTGGGCGCTTGCCAGTTTTTTGGTACAATTCCGTCTTTTATTATTAACCTGAAAAAATGTTCAACACGTACATCTGTCACCATAATTTTTCCGTCCCATACAACTACTTCAATAAATTATACATTTGAGCGTAAGGTTCCAGGAAAATTAAAAAAAATACTCTTCCAATGATATATATTTCTATCATTCTATATAGTAATATAACATTTTTGTTGTACTAAGGCGTCGCGTCGATACTATATTGATGACGTTTTGTTGCCATAAACTACTACATCACAAATTCGTGTCTTTTATTAAAGAAATATTTCACACATTGTACTCGCACAAGCATAAAATTAACATTAAATGTAAAGTTATAAGTTATAAAAACAGTTTAGTTACACGTTAAGAATCTGCCTTATCAAGTTGGCAATCTCCCAGTCCTCGTACATTGTTCGTACATTTGTACGTCATTCGTACATTGTTTAAGTGTTATCTTCAAAGCTTCATATCGTCGTACTGACGCATTATTTCTTTTCACTCTTCAATATTTACTGAACGAGAAATATATATATATATATATATATATATATATATATATATATATATATATATATATATATATATATATATATATATATATATATATATTAATATTAATCATATGGACTAAAGTACGATACATTGCTGGATATTTTACTTTAAAGGTCTGTACTATCGATCGACTAGCTTATAAAAGCGGTTGTATAGGCATAACCTAATATTTACGACTATTCCCATAATCCTGAAATATTCTTCAATATTACTATTCCTGTGTGCCCAATAATAAGTAGATATCAGGCCAAAGCCAGGGAGTATATTTCACTAAGATAAACTATTGCCGGGAGGATCGTGATGCTTCCGAGTGCTCTCAGAGCAGGAAGAGTCGCTCTAGTGTCGTCCACCTGCAGTAAGCGTCTACCTGCAACCTGATTTCGATTTTTAATCGCTTCAATAAATATGTGTGTTATACATATACACGCTGTCACGTGTGTGCATTGTCGCGTTATTTTTTAAGCCAAGCGAATTAAATTTACAAGTGGTTTATCCTATTCAGAAGTGGTCCAATGTGACATAAACATGAACTCCATTCGGGTCGCCTCTCAACGCCCAGAAAAGACAAAAATGTTCAAAAGGTGCGTTGTTTCATCGTCATTAATTATCCACATTCAGAAAATAACTGGAACTTCCTGTAGTTCATGCCAAAGAATCCTAACTGAAGATTTAAACATGAAACGCATCGTGGCAAAGTTTGTCCAACGACTGCTTTCCAATGACCAGAGAGAGAACCGTCTGAGAGTGTGCCAGAAGTTGAAAGAACAAACATTGACTGACCCTGATTTTTCGTCAAAGGTCGTCAAAGGAAATGGATCTTGATATTATGGTTATAACACTATAACCCCGAAGCAAAACATCAGTCCAGCCAGTAGAAGACACCTTCATCACTCAGACCAAAAAAGCAGGGCAAGCGAAATCAAATGCGCGAAGTCCATGATGGTTTGTTTTTCTATCATCAAAAAAGTCGTTCACTGTGAAATAATCGACATTATTGTTTAACCCTTTATAGGGCAGTGGTCAAATTTTAAACCAATTAGTTTTTATTCGTAGTGGAATGAAGAGAAAGTCTGAAAATGAACCACTTCTACTGATTAATATGTGCCACAACTAGCATAAGTGAAATATCCACCACAAATTGATTTTGCGCGCCACTAATAATATAATATTTTCTCGGATTCGAGAAAATAAATGGTTGAATATTCGCCATTGTACGGTTGCGACTTCTTAGATATGTTGTTGTTGTGACATGTGCCAATTAATTATAAAAACAATTGTTTTTTTAGTGCAGTAAATATTTACCAAGGTGAGTGGATTAAAAGAAACATATTTTCTATCCAATTGAATAAATTTGGTATGGCTAGTCAATCGTAATTTTGAATAAATTTATCATATATCTAATTCTTGAAAAATAACATCATTCGTTGGTCAAACATAAGGTACTGTTGAAGACAATGCAATCAACATAAATCCAGTGCGCATGTACGCGTCTTAGGGTGAAGCCATACAGGGAATGAAACCACCCCTCTATGTAACTTAACAGCGTGCGTAATGGCAGCATTTTCTGTACAGTAGAATAAGTTTGTAATTTAGTGTACATATTCTCAATAAATCAATGAAATAGTGACCGGTGTAGTGAATCGTAACTCCTAATCCAAAGATACAACGAGAATAATACAAAATAAAAAACTACAGTCCACAATTTAAAATACTTCAAAAACACATGTAATTAAAACCGAATGTACAAAATGTACAAAAGCATGCGTCGTTAACAGGTACGAATTTTTCCATTTTCTTTATTATTTCGTGTTGAATTTCAAAATTGGATACTTCATGGCACTCGAAAAAGATTCTCATAATACTATTTTGGTTGGTTTTAATGATATCCTTGACGCCGAGGAGATATCAGTATATATGCTATGAAAAAATAAAACAATTTTCAAATAATGAACCGAAATTTCTGTGTTTCAACTAATATAACCAGTTAGTAGCAAGCATAACAGCACTATAATGAAAAACGATCCATAACTAGTATGTTGAATATTTTCATGTAACTTTATATAGTATTTCATCCTATACAATTGCGTCATTCCTAAATTTTCCTGAATGATAATCATTCTTCACATTTATTTTACGCAAATTGGTTAGTAAAGATAACGTATTTTTAGTGGTTTTGTTGTGAAGATGTCGAAAATATATTTGGCGGAAATTGGCAAAATGAATTCAGACGATGTATTTGATTGGTTGGATGGATTTGACGACGAACAAGCTGAGAACTCCGACTTCGGTGGTGATAGCGACTGAAGGAAAACCCATCTCACCTCAAATTTGGGACAATTATGGCTGACGAACTAATTGAAGATTATAATAGCCAAACACGAAGGGGTCCGGTAGTTTCTAGAGTTGAAAACTAAAAGAAATTAGGGGGAAGGGGTATTTATATAGAAAATGCGGTGAGAACGCCTAATCTTGGAAGTCATTTACCCGTAAAAGGAACCTCTCATCGCTGTTCTTATTACAATACAGCGAAGAAAACAAAACGAAGCCAAATAATTTGTCGCAGATGTGAAGTTGTCCTCTGCTTTGACTGTTTTGCGCCATTTTATGAGATGTTGAATAAATACAATAATATTTTTCCGTAGTAAGTTTTTAGTAAATTTCACTTATTCGATTTTTCCTTTTTAAAGAAGTAGTCGAAATTTTGACTGAAAAGATAGTGTAAAGTATTCCGCCCGTAACGTTCATTGGTTAAAATATCAACCACCACCCCCCACTTAAAACGTTAATTCAGTCAAATTTTTCTTACCAAGAAAAGATATTCATTTAGGTACCATGAACCTTAAAATATAATTATATTTTCTAAAACCTGCGTAAAATAGTTTTGCCCTATAAAGGGTTAAAGTTTGCCCTATAAACTGACTGGTTGTGAGAGATGGATATCCTGGAACTTTAACAAGCATGCTTTTTTCACTGACCTGAGGCCTCCCTCCTTCTAAGTAAATCTTTTACACTAGCTATTTTCGAAAATGTTTCAACTAATCTGCTCACTACTGATCTTAAAATAGGTGCTAAATCAGGATGTTTTTGATTAAGCAACTAACAAACCTCCTCATGAGACCTTAATCTGAGTTCAATGAAATGAGCCATTTTTATCCACTCTCTATTGTTTATTAAAAACCATCTTTAAATGCTATGCCTGGCATGTCCACCAGATCTCCGATACGTTATACCCCTGTAGTTGCAAAACATTTTTATTTTTAAATGTAAGCATGTTTTGCAATATTATGTTTAACACCCCGTGTCTTACAAGCGGTAAACAAGAAAACATTATGGGTTTCCTTTTGGGATACGAATGGGATACTTTCTACTCGGAAACTTTAAGAAATAACTTTTACTGATAAAAAGAGAGGGTTGTAATTTTAAGAATTGTATAATAATTCCATCACAAGTCAACCGTAAACTGAAATGAACAAAATTTTATATAGTTTATTTCATCGCTATTTGCCAAACAAAAAATCTCAAAACATACTGTGGTTTGTTTTTATGGCTAGGCTCAGGTATACTGTTGCGTTTATCGGCAAGATGAGAGAGTTGTTTATTTGACAAATAGCGATGAAATGAATAGTACATCTTTGTAAGAAACAAAATTACGCAAGTTACAATCTAGTTTCTAAACCGGAGAGGTACTATTCATTTCATCGCTGTTTGTCAAATAAAAAATTCTCTTATCTTGCCGATAAATGGAACAGTCTACCTGAGTCTAGCCATAAAAGTAATCCATGGTATGTTTTGGGATATTTTATTTGGCAAATAGCGATGAAATGAACTATACCTACTTCTTAAAAATTAACAGTTAGCAATTGTTAAATGAATGTTTGTATTATAGGTATTGCCATTTCCACTTTGATACTTATAACAGCTATTCGGCCATAAAGTTTTGTTGAGAATAATTGTTATGGTATTTTACATCGGTACGCTATATTTTAGTTTTATTCTATCCCGTTTACACTAAATCAAACGTTTTTACAATAAATTATAACCACAAACCATTCAATTATTTTGACCTGTATCTTGGGAAATGATGAAATGTTTACTCAGAAGCCATAAATTCTTCCAACAGAAAGTAAAAAATGTAAATCGTGAACATCCCACTTGCTAATAAATTAATTAGTGGGGAAAACGTAACATTTCGTTATAAATTTAGCTGATTTATCGAAAGCGTGTTCTTTGTTCAATGATAACGTTTATTTTTCCTTTTGTTACAGTGCCAGAAGGATTTTGGACAGCTTTAAGACGCACGACGAATTTAGGATAAAACCGTATAGTGCTATGAAGCATTCTCCGGTGGTAAAGGCAGCTCTCGTGTAAGTATAATACCTCAACATAAGTTTATTATTGAGATTTATAAACAGTAACAACAGTTGTTACTTCCCTAAGATAGTACTCGAACTCGAATATAGTACAACTATTCAAATCACAAGTGCTAGATTTTACATTAATATTTTGTGACGTTACAAACACTGGCGATTTTAACAGCACGTTAGTTCTTGCAGTTTAGCAATACAACATGCATCTACCAGGTATGTAAATATTACACCGGAATTTGCCCATAGATGGCCTAGCTGCTAACGCAGTTACTGTCATATCGCGTCATTGGCGCCATTTTCTTGTTTTGACATCTGATAAAGGTGTTTATCTCCCAACAATACAAGTTTCATATAACAACATCGTTTTTAATAGCGTTGAACGTGTCGAATTTTGTGCCTGGAAACTACGATTTGCGGAATTAATTGATTTTCTGTTACCATTTGAGGAAAACTGCTGCAGAATCGCATCAAATGGTTGTCGAAGCCTATGGTGAGCATGCTTGGTAAATCACGGTGCTTTGAGTGGTTTAAAAAATTCAAAAGAGGCAATTTTGACGTGAGAAACGAAGAGCGTGGAAGGCCACCGAAAAAGTTTGAAGATTGAAGCGAACTGCAAGTATTGTTGGATCAGAATGACGCTCAAACGTAACAAGTTTTCGCGAATCAATTAAATGTGACACGAGAAGCCGTCTCCATACGTTTGAAAACCATGGGAAAGATCCAGAAGTTGGGAAGATGGGTTCCACATGAACAGCAGGAAAACCGAAATGCTGCTCGCCAGGTCCAAAAAAAGTAATTTCTCCATCGAATTGTGACTGGCGATGAAAAGTGGATATATTTCGTGAATCTTAAGCGTAAAGGATCATGTGTAACTCCCAGGCGAACCATCGACATCGACTTTAAAACCAAATCGCTATGGACGGAAGATAATTCTCTGTGTTTGGTGGGATCAGAAGGGTATGATTTATTATGAGCTGCTAAATCCTGGCCGGACCGTTAATACGAACGCTACAAATGATCGATTTGAATCAAGCTTTGCGTAAAAAACGACCAGGATATCAAGAAAGGCAACACAAAGTGATTTTGATTTATGATAGTACGCCATCACGCACAGCAAAGCCGGTCAATGAAACGATTAAGGTGTTTAATTGGGAAATACTTTCGCTTGCGGCTTACTCACCAGACTTGGCTTCATCCTATTACTACTTATTTGCATCTATGGGACGCCCACTTGCTGAGCAGGGCACTTCTTATGAATATGTACGAAAATGGCTCGGTGACTGGTTTGCCTCAAAAGAGCAAGATTTGTTTTGACATGGAATCCACAAATTTTCAGAGAGATTTGAAAAATGTGTAGCTAGCAATGGGCAATACTTCGAATAAAATATTTTTTATCATTTTCATACAATAAACGTGTATTTTCTGTACAAAAAATTCCGGTTTCATATTTACATACCTGATATACTAATGTGGAATAGTTTAAATAAAAATGAGAGGCTAGTAAGCACCCTTCTAAAGTTCAATGATTGTATGTCAGTCCTTTGTAAAAGCAGAGTATGATCATAACCCCTTACTGGATAATAATTATCTATGCGAAATGTCACACCAAAGAAATACCGCTAAACATTTTCAAATTGATTCATATGACATATGTAAATAAGGATACCAAATAAAGTTACAAAATTCCAATTTCGAACGATTTAACACAAAATATAAACATTTTAAGGTATCAGTGTTTCTAATCACAAAGCCAAGAGTTTTAAATACATTAAGAGTCACATGGTTGATATACCCAGAGAACCATAGTTTATCATCAAAGTACACGTCAAGATCGTTAAAATTTTCAAAACGTATTCAAACTGTGCCGATACAAGATATACAACCACTAACATACGAGAATAATTATATATAAGTTGTTGCTTCTGTTAGCAACGCCTTCTTTTGTACATCGCTACATCCAATATTCATTATCTGTATTTTTAATTACATTAAATTGTGGACTGTAGTTTTTTTATGTTTTATTATTCTTGTCATATCTTTGGATTAGGAGTTACGATTCACTACACCGATCACTATTTCACTGATTTATTGTGAATATGTACACTAAATTACAAACTTATTCTACTGTACAGAAAACTCTGCCATTAGGTATTAGCTTCTTTAAGGTACACGAGCAACCTTTATATTTATGAAGATATATGTTTATTGAGAGTTTACCATGATAAAACAAGCTCGATGAGTTTTTACAATCTGAAGTGGTCGTCTAAGCAGGTTACATTCAAAAATAGTTTTAAGTCGTCAGCAAGAAGAAGATCAGGGACGTAGCGTGAGAAAATAATCTAGGAATGGATAAGAATTTTGTAAGGGGAAGAGGTATAATCAAATGTATGGTAGGCCATATGAAAATGGTAAAAATAAAAAAAGACGCTAACCTAAAATGATTATGTCGAGGTATATATCCTAATTTTTAAAATGAAGATCAAGTCTTCGGTTTTTGTTTGTCAAGCGAAAACGCCTATCACTATTTCTTCAAATGTTGGAGACGATCTCATATCTTCTGACAAGGCACTGTCAATATTTATTAATGCTAAAGCTGACAGTCGTTCTTGTTTTTGAGAATTTCGTAGATACGTTTTTATTCTCTTTAAACATGAAAATGATCTTTCCGCGCAACTGTTTGTAGCAGGAATAATCAAAATTAAATGACACAATTTTGATGACTCTTGGAAAACAGAAGATAATTGAAGGGACATAATATATTGGTGAAGCTCAAACACAGTGCTCTTTTTCATATCGGGATCACTATAAATCATTAAACGATTTGAGTCAAAGAATGTTTCATATGTATCTACGAAAGAAGAAAAAGTTCGTCAGGAAAACGTTTCAAGAATGAAGTAAATTGTGTGGAATCTAGATTTAAGAATTTCAGTTTAGATATTTCACTAAACCGTTCACTAATGTTCAAAGTAATAACATCCAAAATTTCATAAAACAGTCGTGCTTTTCTTATCTTCTTCAGGAATTAAATCCAAACGCAATCTTTTACTTGGTGGTTGATTTTCAAACACAAATCTGTTCATATGCTCCCAAATGTCACTAAACTCGTTTCTCATTTTTTGAATATGTGATTTGAAATCGGCGTTCTTTTTATTGCAGTAACTAATATCTGATATTTTTGTCTGTAGAATTTTAAACAGACTCTCGGAATATGGAAATATTGCAGAATACAGTGCTAAGAAAAAATTTAAATCAAAGTCGCGCAATAAAATTAAAAGGCCTCTAGCACAAATAACGGTTTCTCGATCCCATTTCTCATTTTCATTTTCCACAATTACCTGAAACATCACTTCCAAATATTCTTTATATTATAGCGACAGTCGCCAAGATGCCTTCACATAATCGCATAACTGAGTTCTGAAATATGGACAACACCCACTCGAGGTTCCACTGTTGACTGTGTAACATCACCAGTGGCGGCTCGTCGGGGTAGGCAAGGTAGGCGCCGCCTACCTTTAAAATTTTATGTAATTTCTCATAACAGCGCAATTACAATGAACTGTTAACGTCCCTGATAATACAGAAATATTTAATATAATTAATAATAACTATTTTATACTAATTAAATTATCTATCGCCGTCGGCGGCGCTGGTGCCGTAAACACCCTTTATATGTACCACCGCAGTCCGCACGGCGCCGCGCTACACCGAATTAAATCATTTTATTCCTAAACCACAGCTTACTCAAGTATTGAGTAAGCTGTGCCTAAACAGTACAACCAGACCAGGCTAGATTCTCCATCTCACCGCCTGAAAATCGATAGCGAACACGTCAACCAGATGTCGGTAAGACGACAAACAGCGTTGTTGTAATGGCAAAATAATCGCAGCTCAGACGTCTGCAGCCAATTATACTCTTTAAATAAAGCAGTTGAAGGCGAATGCAATCGCCGCCTGAAGTAGATCGGCGTTCTTCGGCAGATCCGAAGACGCCTTCGCATTGAATAAGCCGTAACATTAATGGGGATATTGGGTTATATACCTATTGTGATGATCAATTTGAAACATTAAATATCGAGTCAATGTTGAAATATTTTGTGGAATATGAATTCGAGAAATATTTCCAGAGGTTTTTAAACTTATTGTTTTAATTGCTACAATTCCAGCAACAAGTACATCGGTTGAAAGACATTTTTCTTGCTTAAAACGTATTAAAACGCATAGTCGGAACTCTATGAAGAATGAACGTTTATCGTCGCTTGCACTTATTTCAATTGAAAAGGAATTATTTAGCACACTTCAGAAATCTGATGACTTCACGGAAAATATAATTAACAAATTTTCATTAATTAAAGATAGGCGCATTAATTTAAATTATAAAAAGTAGTAGGTATCCACTTTGTAATTGTCAGTCAATAATGGCGATGGTTAAGGAAGGCTGTGAGGGGAGGAGGAGGCCTATATCCTAAAGCGCCCTAAAATAATGTATTATTTCCAACCCAATTTGCATAATATAGGCATAATACTCAATAAATATATTTCGTTTATTCCAATTTATTTATACCCACAATAACTATTATTATTCACGAATAACAAAGAGGTATCAAGTTCAAAAAATTCTTGTGAAAGTCTATATTTTTGTATAAATGAAATTCAATCATTGACATTCTTAAGTACCAGGAAAACGCGTGACCTTGAAAATTTTAAAAATTTTCGCTTGCGGCGCTATTTTTAAGGGTTGATGAAGCTCATACGCCGCTATCGCCTACCCTAATATGGATACCACGAGCCGCCACTGAAGATCACTGACCTTTTCGCCCATCTAACGTGTAGCTTGGATGTAACGTAGACCATCGCGTTTCAGCATTGCAGCAAGTGACGCGTGAGTCCAATAATTTCGGACGCCTTCACGGCCGATTTGAAATAAAACAGTTGACGGTAGCGTTTAAAATAAATAACGTATGTTTGCGGTCGGTTTAAAATAAAAAAAATTGTAATAATTAAATAAATCGATTGCACTTTTAAATAACATTAATTTGCCAATTTTTTGAGGGATATGACGCATCACTCGCATCCATGTACGCTACGCCCCTGAGGAAGATGATAGCAGATAAGCATTAGAGACAAATCCTTAATAAATAATATGAAGTATATCAGTCTCAAATTTGAACCTTGACGTACTCCAGAGGACGTTAAAAAGGTTTCGGATTTAAGATCATTGTGCGAATCATAATATACATCTGGATAAATACGATTTTACTAAGTGAAGAAGATTAGAACTGAATCAATTCGTTTAATTTACAGTATTCCTTGAAGATAATCTATCAATAGGGCGGTAACTCAAAGCCAACTTCATAACAAGCCATAAATCAAGAAATCTAGCAACTGTATATATTATCGTATAGTTACAGTAGAATGGTTTTTGTACTGTTTATATGTATCTTATTGTATATAGTTACATAAATAATCGGAATAATCGAAACCATTTTAGAATCGCTTTAATCAGTAAAGTATTTAAAATGAATACGTTGTGTTAAAATTTATGTTGTCGTTGCAGCTCCTTATAATGAATTCATCCAGTAATCTATTTTGGTATAGTAAATATAATAGATAGAGTAAAAACTGCATTATTTAGTTCTCTATATTATTTAGTTCTTATTTAATCGTTCTTAATATAATTTTGTATACCACTTTGGTTATTTTATTACGATTTTTATAGGTTTCACCCATTTTTACTACGCCCTCTTGGATATATTTATTTACTTTTAATTTTACCTGCTTATATACTTTGTGGAGAACTTGGTTATTTTTTATTTAAGTATATTTGTTTATTCAGTACACACACTGTTATTCAGATGTAAATATTTCTAGTATTATTCCCATTTATTGCGCTCCTACACGTATTATATTAATAAAGGACTCTGTAACAGTTTATCCACATTAATTTTATGGAATAATTAACACGTATTTTTTCTGTACCGATATATCAAAAATTATTTTAGTCAAAAGTCGTTATGAAGTGAATTACGTTCCGTCTTAGCACATCTGTCTTAGCTTATATAATCTCTTTGAAATAATTCTCTTGGTCAAGTGATGTGTAAATGTGTTATTGATCTAGAGATAAGATAACAGTGGACTATAAGATTGAAAATTTAAATGAAGAACTAGTGAAGTTTTTGAATAAAAAAAGCAAACAAAGTATTAGGATGAATGTCCTCTGTCATGTATTCTCAAAATACATATACGCCTCCTCATGTATCAAAAGGATTTTGCAGCATTTTTAGTGTTATGAGTCGAGACCTACTATTATTATCAATAATATACCACATCATACTTATTACCTTATATTCCACCAATTTATTTATCGAAACATAATTAACAACTTCTGTACGAACTGTTGAGCTACCAATGCCTTTTTGTAATTTGCAGAGACAGTTTCGCTATAAAAAAAATGTAATAGAAGAAAAAGAATAGTAGAATAAATACGCGATATCTAACTCCCACAATTATTTTAAAAATCGCGACCACTTTTGAACAAGATAATTTTTAATCTCATTAGAATCGCATAATAAGATATATTTAACTGATAACACAGAAAATTAATTTTCCAAAATTTTCAATATTTCTTTATTCGATGTAATTTATAAGCATAATAATACATTAATTTTATAAATAATTTACAATGTTTAAGTGAAATCCTGAGCTGTCCATAGACCTGATACGTCAATTTTTTATTCAAAAATTTTATTATTTAGGCTGAATTTTAAACACCTTCCCTCAATCCCATTGGAGTAACTTAATATTTAAGGGGGTAACATGAAGATACATGTGACACTTCAATTAAAATGAGCTTTAATTTTTCATTCAGCAATATAAGATTTTTGGAATTCTTCTATATCTTTTAACAAAAAATATTGTATTTTCAATAGTACTAAATTTTATTGTAAACAAAATTTTAGAATAATATATAAGTGGTTTAAATGAAATTTTCTAGCTGGGAGCTGGCTATTTCTTAGCACTAATAGGCGTGGTTGAAATTCTTCTAAAACATTTGTGTCATTTTTGCCTAAGTCTGTTTTTTTAATAATCGAGGCTATCGTTATGCCTGTTGAAGTAGCTCTTCGATTTACCTATACCTTCAAAGAATAATCAAGCAAAGTCAAATCGGGAAAATGGACCGGTCTTTTAATATCTTCACGCCCACCGCTCCACCTACTAGAAAATTAACTTACTTCATTAATTAATGCAATGCACAAAGAAGAATAAATCCAAGTAACGAGCATAGGTTATTGTGTCATTAAGGAATTATAATACCGACAAATTGATTATTTATAATTTCATATCAAAAGTTCACTGTCTTATTACTTTTCTGCATTCAACTATACGCGGAAAAGTAATGTAATCGCGTAAAATATAGCATTTATTTTTGGTTTTTTGGCCTGAAAACAAAAAAAAAATGGTTTTTAAACAATTTTGTGTGTGTGTGTGTGTGTGTGTGTCTTTGTTGTGTTGTCGTCGTTGTCGTTGGCATTAATAAAATTAAAACGATACCTCAACTAAATCGTGTCGGATCGATCGGGTTTTGACTGATTCTAATTAGGGACGTTTCCTAGACGACACCTATTGATTTTGAGGTGGATAGAACACACTCTACCATGTTCATGGGTCATGAGAAAGCACAATGGTGAACTATTTGAGAAATTTATTTTGTTAGCACGATCACTCAATTAAATCGTGTCGGATCGATCGGGTTTCGACTGATTCTGATTAGGGACATTTAGCAGATGACATCTATTGATTTTGAGGTGGATAGGAAGGACACACCCTACCCTGTCCATGGGTCATGAGAAAGCACGATGGGGGACTATTTGAAAAAAGTAAAACTGTCGCATAAAACACATATTCTGCATTTATGTGTTGGTTTATTTTTTCTCAGACATTCAATTTCGGGATAGAGATGTTCTACGTGCGAAAAGTCCGTTTTAAGGTTTTAAAACTGTTTATTAAATATGGGCTTCCATCGTCCAATTTATATTTTTTTCCACTCTAGTAGCTACAGGTCACTTTGGTTACTTCCATTAATGATAAATGTTATTTCATCATAAACAATTTGATCTTTAATAAATAACAGATTCTCTTAGTATCTATTTCCCATGATGTCGCAGAATTCTAATCGGTAGTCAGCATCATCGTTCATTCATCAAAATTATTATGTTCTTCATCAAATTAAATTTACATTGGTGGTTTTTTTTTTGTTTTAGAAGCCGCGATATAAACGTTTTATTAATAGGGTTATTGACAACTTATTCTATAAGTTTATATGGATTCTTTTAAACATATTGAATTGGCTATTAAGAAACACGGCGAACGGGATACTTATTATTAAAAAGCATCCATAGCCGATCCTGGGCTTTCATTTTATCACCGCATCCTGATAATACTTTCCAAAATACTTATTAAAAAAAATCAAAGTATATCAACTTCACAATAAACAATAAATAACTAGACTGATGAATTTATACAAATATATTAAGCCAAGACAAGGTTTCGTTAAAAAAATAACGAAGAATTTCCAACAGATACTGATGTTTAATCACTTTTAAATCACTTTTAAACATAACCTGCTTAAATGATCACTTGAGATTGCAAATACTCATCGACCGTGTTGTATCGTGGTGTTCAGAGAATAAATTGTCATTAAAGATAGATAAATGTAACGTTTACTCGTATACCTTAAAGAAACAACCACTAATATATGATTAGTCTCTTGATGGTACAATTTTAATACGTTCTGAAAATATCAAGGATCATGGCGTGTACTTTGATGATCAATTAATTATCTTTCTCTATGCATATCGATCACGTGCCTCTTAATGTATATAGAATGGTTTCGTAATTAGATACACGGCATCATTTGATAATATTGCTACCTTAAAATGGTTATATTTTGCGTTAGTTCGATTTAAATTAAAATATTGTAGCCTTATTTGGTATCCCCGGTAAGCACGTATTCCGTTCTCTAAACGTTACTAGCTACCCATCTTGTTCTGTATATCTCTAGGTGGCTGTAATAGTATAGAAAATAGAATATATTTCACTTTGGGCAGTTAGAGTTCCGTTCACTACACGATCATGCCGTCGGTATTGTACAATTTTGGGCGTAGACCCGTCTTCGCGCCAATACATTGTTTTCTACACTTTGTCTAGAAAATTGTTACCAATTCTGTTGAGAATGTGTGCATTCTCTCTTTTCAGTATTATTGCATTTACTTTAAGTTTAAGTACGTTATTAGTATTATATAAAATATGTGATGTGCAACAAGCTTTGAACAATTTTATTCAAATGATGGGAAAACGTATGAAATTAGAACAATTATATCCAAGGAACCAAGTTAATATGCTTATGTATGAATTGGTTGCAACAGTTTTAAAGTCTTACTTACACGTAATGGATTGTGGCTAAAAATTATCTCAAGATTCAGAAGTTAGAATTTAGAAAAGATTTTCTGTGCCAACACAGTGCCAAAAATAAGATAAGGCAAAATCAAAGCAACAGGGATAGAAATAAAGATTGCAAAGCAAAAATATATTTTAAGTTGAAAAAAAAAACATTAAATTCACACGCTATAAAGATCCTTATCTTAAGGATAATTTAAATACGGCCATATCTGCGACTGTTTAGTAATCATGCTATAGTTTACTTTTGCCGTGTTGGTATAGGCAATGGAGCCCTGAATAGGGAAATACGTTTTCTATACCATTACCAGCTACTTAGGAATATACAGATAAAAATGGGTGGCTAAAAATGTTTAGAGAACGAAATTCATGAAATGGATTTTCATTTCCTGTACGGATATGGCAATGGGTAGTCCTAGCAGTATAGAGAATAGAAATATGTACCCCCGGTATATGTCATGATCATGAATCAACTTGAAAATATTCAGCGGCGTGTCTTAAGGGGACCCTACACTATCAATCGGAATGACATTCGGAATGAATCATTCAGGTCGACGGTGTGCCAGGAATGATGTTAGGCTCCAAGCGGACCCTACACGGTCATTCCGGAGATCATTCCAGTCTACTAAGTTAACATCAAGCTGCCTAGAAAAGTGAACTGCAATGTCTAATTATTACTGTAAAAGGGAGATGCGCTATTCCACAACTCCAGTAAGGTTTCGTATATTTCAATGCATTTCCTCAACAAATTATCCTTGGAAGGGTCATTAACTTCCTCACGCTGCTCCATCGTGAAAAATAGTGAAATAGTTCTTAACAGGCGAATTGTAAACACTGATAAGTGATATCTGCTACAGACTGAAACGCGGAATGAAGGTTGTCTCCTCACACCATCAATAAATATAACAGTCTCCCCTCCACCTACTGTGACTGACGGACGTCGTTAATTCAAAAAATCCGGATCTCGTCAATCTCATTCTTCATTCCTTCATTCAATACCCTACATCTTCATTCCGATTGTCAGTTTTCTACCTGACTGACATTCCGATTAATCGTGTAGGGTCCTCATTAAAGTATTTGTCATTCCGCATTGATAATTATTATCCAGTAAGGATTTATGATAATGGTCTGCTTCTATAAGGATATAATATACGGTAATTGAACACTAGAAGGGTGCTCAATAGCCTCTCATTTTTATTTAAACTCTTCCATAACAGTATAGATGCACCCGCATTACTAAACATGTTTAGTATAGGCACACCTAGATTAGGCTCTCGAGAAGAAAGTATGTTTTATTGCCAGACTGCAAGAATTAACGTGCTGTTAAAATCGCCAGTGTTCGTAATGCCAGAAAATTATGATGTAATGTCTAGCACTTATAACTTGAAGAACTGTACTTATAACGAGTTACTATATTTAGGAAAGCAACAATTTTTTAATGTCCTATAAGTTATATATTAATGTAGTACTCCATTATTTATTTATGTTTAAGGTTATTTAGAGTCACTTTTTTTTAATTACAGATATATATTTTATTTATTTTTATAAATCCATTTACATTTAGTTATATAATTTTTTAGTTATAAATGTATGTATTCCATATTTTGCTCTATAAATTAATTTTCTTTCTGTTGGGCAATAAATGCATTATTATTATATTTTAATATGGCACTAGTCGGACTTGACAAGCATTTGGTAATTAACAGAAATAGTTTAGATGTCCTTGGTTCCAGAATTCACTTGCATAAAAACGCATTTTAAAGTGTTTTTACTTAATTTTCTTAATATAGACAATGTTCAGGCAAAATTGTTTCACAAAATTTAAGGAACCTCATATTGCATATAATTCCCGCATAAACAGTACAAAATTTATTCAAGTTTCCCCTCTGTATATTTACCAACGTAATATCATTAATCAGTCCATAATAACACGTTGTGTTTAGATAAATCTTCATCGTAACTTACATACGCAAGATAATCAAAAGCAAGGGATTGACCAGTACCACGATCAGTTCAGATATACATACCAAATGTAAATTCGTTTTAAATCGTTTAATCTTTCTATTCTTATACATATTTTAGAGTTAATTTTAAACTATGTATTTTTATACATAGTTTAGAGTTACAGCGACTCAAAATTAATATACAGTGAGTCCAAAAAGTAATGTATTCGATAAAATTGGTGCGGTTTGTTTTATTTTTTAATCACTCAGAAGTGTCAAAAGATGTATTTGAATTGCCATTTTCAGTGCTACCTTTTAATTTTTTTCAAGCCATATTTTTAAGATATGAGGTCATCGATATTTGTGTTTAATAGGCAAACCCTTTTTTTATTACACCATTTAAACGAACTCTTTTTACGTACAGTAAAGTAAAATAAGGGTCTAATTACATAAGATTTGTTGTAAGCAAATGAATTTGTAGAATAACATAAAAAGAAGTTAGAACGATTAGCCTAACTTCCCATGCGTCAAAAATCTTAACCAGAATAGTGCAGAAGAGGATGGAAAATAGAGCGGAGGAAATACTAGGAGAAGACCAATTCGGGTTTAGGCGAAATAGGGGAACTCGCGAAGCTATTCTGGCGCTAAGAGTAATGTTAGAGAAAACAATAGAAAAAGGAAAGAACGCTTATATAGGATTTGTAGACTTAGAAAAAGCTTTTGATAATGTAAAATGGGAAAAAATGTTCGAGATACTAAAGAGCGCGGGAATGAAGTATATAGATAGGAGAGTAGTACACAATCTATACAAAGAGCAAACTGCTGTTATAGAAGTAGAAGGGAAAAAAGGGAAGTAGGTATTAGTAAGACAAGGATGTACGCTATCACCACTAATTTTTAATCTGTACATCGAAGAGGCGATTAATGTGGTAAAAGATAGAGTGGATTTCGGGATTAAAGTACAGGGACAGAAACTAAAAATGCTGAGATTCGCGGATGATATAGCAGTATTGGCATCTAGTAAGGAGAAATTAGAATCAGCATTGAACGAAATGGAGGCAGTGTTGACAGAGGAATACGGAATGAGGGTGAATAAAAACAAAACTAAAGTGTTAGTGTGCAGAGGGCGCGAGAGCAGAGCAAAAACGAAAGTACAAATTAATAATGAAAGATTGGAGGAAGTTAAAGACTTCACTTATTTAGGAAGTAAAATAAATTGGGATGGAAGAAGCGATAAAGACATAAAACAAAGAATAGCGCAGGGTCGAGTAGCTTTTAACAAAAAGAAAGCACTTTTATGCTTGGGGGTAATAAACTTAGAAACAAGGAAGAGATTTTTGAAAACATATGTATGGAGCACGGCACTATACGATTGCGAAACCTGGACGGTAGGGGAAGCAAGTAGGAAGAAATTAGAAGCTTTTGAGATGTGGTGTTACCGAAGAATGATGCAAATACCATGGACTGATAGGGTTAGAAACGAAGAAGTATTGGAAAAAGTCGGCGAGAAAAGAAGTATGTGGAAAAACATACAGAAGAGAAGAGATAGAATGGTAGGCCACTTGCTGAGACATGGGGGAATAGTCCGCGATATTTTGGAGGCAGAAATAGGAGTGAGAAAAGGCAGAGGTAGGCCTAGATTAGACTACTGCTCGCAAATAGTAAGGGATGTAGGTTGTAGCACAATTAGCGAAATGCGTAGGTTAGTACAAGATAGGAGAAGCTGGAGGTTAGTGTCCAACCAGTCTTAGGACTGATGACCTAATGATGATGATGATAAAAAGAAGTGCAGCTAATAATATTGAAAGGGAAATTATTTGAAAGTATACGGGGGAATTTATTCATCGTTTTAGACATTGCTGAGCTGTACATTACCAAGAGCACATTTTGAACATTTACCGTAATTCAATTTTCTTGTCTTAAATTTCAGTAATCATTACATTTTCATTTGTTTGATAAAATTAGTACTCAGAAATAATCTTATGTAACCAATCCCTTATGTTACTTTACTGTACGTAAAAAAGGACTTCTTCCAAATAGCGCAATAAAAAAGGGAACTTTTCATTAAAAAAGATCAATGACGTCATAACATTTAAATTACTTTTAAATATAACCTGCCTAGATGATCAATTGAAGTTACAAAAATGCATAGACTTTGTTGTATTCATGGTGTTCAAAGAATAAGCTATCAATAAACATAGATAAATGTAAAATTTGCTCCATACTTTAAAGAAGTAATCAGTAATATTTGACTACTATCTTAGTAGTACAGTTTTAACACGTTCTGAAAATATTAAGGGTCTTGGTGTATGCTTTGATGATAAACTATCCTTCTCTGTGCATATCAATCATGTGGCTCTTAATGAATATAAAACCCGTGATTTTGTCATTAAAAACACGACATCATTTATTAACACTGTTACCTTAAAATCATTGCATTAGTTTGTACAAAATTAGAATATTGTACCCATATTTGGTATCCCCGATATCTAAATCACATTAATCAACTTTAAAATATCGAACGGCGGTTGTTAAAGTATCTATCATTTCGCATAGACAATTATTATCCAGTAAGAAGTTACGACCATACTCTACTTCTGCAAATATTTGATATCCAGTCATTGAACACTAAACGTGCTTACTAGCCTCTCATTCTTATCTACAATATTCCACAACAGTATAGATGCGCCCACATTGCTAAGAATGTTCAATATATGCATATCTAGACCAAAATTTACAGAATATATAATTATTTTGTAAACTTTGCCTAGACTAGGCTCGAGAAAAAAGTATATTTTATTACCAACCTGCAAGTACTAACGTGCTGTTAAAATCGCCAGTGTTTGATATGTTTTTAATTTTAACGTAATATGTGATTTGAACAATTGTACTCATAAGTTACAATTTTTAGGGAAACAACTTTTACTGTCCTATAAGTTATATGCTCAGTTAATAAGTAATCGATTATTTATTCGTATCAGTTACTTAGAGATTAACCTTTTTTAATTTATTTTTTTTTTAGTTTTATATTCTACACGTATATGTATTTATTTGTATTTTTGTCCTATAAATGTATTTATGGTTTTGGGCAATAAAGGCATTATTATTATTATTATTATTATTATTATTATTATTATTATTATTATTATTATTATTACGGCTCCAAACAATTAAGAGGTGACTCTCAAAGTTACATTTTAAATACATATTTTGACGCGCCCGAGTGATTTTCAGCAAAAACAGTATCAATTTTATGAAATTTATACATTAATCTTCGGATTCATTGTATATGAATCCGAATTTAAATGGATATATTGCGTACATTCTTCAGATTTCTCCAAAGATTTAACAATAGGGGCATTTCATGTGAAGCTGACAACGAAAAAAAAAAATGTGACAACCTGAAATTCGTTCGTATTCGGGATAATTGTACTTTTAAAAGGCATGAATGTAAATACATAATCTTTTGTTTGTATGCGCCTTATTTTGTTTGTATCAGAAGTTATTGACTTCAAAAAATTGACGAAATATGAGATACAGATTTTTTGGAAACTGTTGTTCAAATTAACCAATGTATAACAAAATATTTAAAATGGGTTTTTATATAGAAAATTGACTTTTCTTTTTAATTATGGAATCAGATTCGAAATTTTTATATAGCTTTGTTGTACAATATTGTGCAGCACCTTGTACAACAAAGCTATAATTTTCAGTAAAGTCACATTGAACGAGGATTTCACTTTCAGAGATGATCTCCTTTAGTGTTCTGAAATAGAGCGCTTGTTCTGCAATGTAGGCATGTCCAGGCATCAAAATGTCCAAAGCGTTACACAAGCTATCAATAATGAAATCCTTCACGTGAAATGCCCCAATATTAATGAATAACGTTAAATGTATAATGCGCTTGTATATTCTTTGTCTATTTAAATAATAAACAAATACATTTTCAATGTATAAGGTATTAATGTTCAATTAGGCCAAAGTGTCGCAGAATATAATCTTTTGACTTTATTCAAAGTAGAAGACAAATAGAAGTTAATGCATTTCAAACGGTAACGAAACGTTTGATGGTTTACGTCGTAAAATCATTAAAATAACTATTTTTAGTAAAACTAAAAAGAAATGCACTGCCACCACTTCATTATTTGATGTGATATATCGAGGGTCGTTTATCTATGTCTAGTTAGCTAAACGAACTGCCAATTTGCGCAAAACTGAAAAATATCCTTGGCTAAGAGAAAACTAACTGACAGTTAATTTAACGAGATACTCATTGATAAACCAATCTTCAGAGATTTGTGTAATCAATTCCATAGTTTTTATATTCCCTCTTGTTTATTTGTAATGAACGACACATTTGTTCATATAACAATTTAAATAATCTAGATCTATTGTGTTTGCAAACGTGGACATTTATTTTTAATGTACAGAATATTTTCAGTATTGGATTATCTTACAGGGAATGACCAAAATAAATCATAAATACGTAGCGAGTGTCTAGGTAAGTAGGGATAATTATTGTTTCCCTGCCAGCACTCGGGTCTAATTGATGAAATTAAAAATTTCAATATTTGCCCATTTTTCTCGTGCGTATCTGGCAATAGATAAGTACAGATCGGGTGATATGCCCTCTTTGGATTTGAACACTTCGTTAACTTCATAATCAGAGAAACCTAACATACACCATTATGTTTTGACTTTTTTCCCTTATG
The DNA here is from genome assembly GCA_037954035.1 of Rosalia funebris. Taxonomy (NCBI): domain Eukaryota; kingdom Metazoa; phylum Arthropoda; class Insecta; order Coleoptera; family Cerambycidae; genus Rosalia; species Rosalia funebris. Next base: position 18,110,710 of record JAZFAV010000007.1, on the reverse strand, counting down.
AGCAGAGAATAAGTCTCTATTGCGTGAAATAATAAGAACATATCCGTTTGGGGCCTCCCAAACACTTCATGGCGTTAGTCTTCGTCTTTTCTGTATTCGAACGAATCGTAGCTGTTATCTCTAGTTAACAGTTGCCTTCTTGCCACTTATCTTTCCATTTCCTTACTGCGGAGTTGTCAATTGGTGATTCATTAGGTGGTGATCGTCTTTATCTTCTTTGTATCTTTCATTTTAGTTCATCTGCGTCTGCAGGCAATAGCTTTTGTTTTTCAGCCTCTGTTCCGTCTCCTGTTCCTCTGTTCTATTTAAGGTGTCTTATAAGTATTCCCTGATTTCCAGCTTCTTTAACTTTTAAATTTGTAGAAGTATGATTCTTACAATCAATGTGAGTTCTCTTTTCGGCATATAGGCTCCTTTAATTGGTTTATCTACTTACGTCACTTGCATCCTTATATTTCCCAAGATATTTTTGAACTCATTCCGGCATTTGATCTTTCTCTCCCAGCTGTTTTCCCAGGTACATGCGCCTTCCACCCTCTTGCGTTTATTAGGTCGTTCTATTTGTTATCTAATATTAGTTACTCAACTGGCCCTTCTCGTCGAAGGGCCCTCGGTAAAGGGTCGCTTCTTGAAAAGGGGTTCACTATGTTCTCTAAATCGACTGTTGATATCATCCGACTTCGTTACTCACCGTCCCTCCTGGCTTGTCCCCTGTCCCTTTTTTGCAAAATCCGTGGGGCATCCCATCCTGTCGATGAGACGAGATTGTGAACTAACTGCGGTCGAACCCGCCTGAAGTACAATAGTGTATAAATCGAACATGTTTTCAGTCAATCATTCTTTGCGCTATACCACTCTTGCACTATCTATTTTGCACTATCACACCTGTTTGGCATGGGAAGCCCTGCTGGAGATACGATGATCCTCGGTAATTTAGTTTTCACCACCATTACTACAGATGTAAACTCTCAATCACACCGAGACGATGGCACCTCTGCACACGTGAAAGAGGGCTTTAAAATCTACCGTATTCAATACTACCTCTATATCTTTAATTTGTTGAAAGAATAAGTTATATGACGGAAATAAACTTCGGCCGAAAATTTATTACTGAAAATTGGGATTGTTCTGGATACCACACAAATTTCCATTTATGCATGGAGCATCATTTCCAAATTCTTGTAGAGTAATAAATAATATAACAGAGTTATTTACTGTAATGGTTGTATATAGATATAGATATAATGACAATGCAAGTACAATGACGAATGATTAATGAAATTACATTATACTAAATATCTAAGTTGGTATCCTCCATCTATATTAGGCGGTATGATATGCAATGATTGACTATATTAATAAAATAATGACAGTGTAATAAATTATGTATAGATATACTATGTTCTATCTTATTATTTTTTTTAGGGGTGGAATAACTGTATGTGGCGTTCTATTGATATTTTTAACACACAGTGTTATAAGAAGTTAGTTCAAGATAAGAAGAGAATTATTGCTTATATTTTAATAAAGCAATATATATGTAATCGATTATTTTATACTTTTATAAAATAATAGATATATAAATAATACCCTATTTTTTTAATTATACCTGTTAACCTGTATCAGTATCCTGTACCTGCACTAGCTCCGACAATTATTTTATGATCCACACTCACCTTTGATCAAGATAATTTTTGACATTACAACGACGAAACATTTTATCGTTACGATTTTCCATCCTCTAAGTTCGTGCTGTCCACACAAGTTACTATAGAGTTATTTTCGCAACATACCAGGTAAGTTGTGGTACGAGTACTACTCATCAAGAATGGGCAAAGTGTGAGATTCTCTAGGTATGCGTAGAAGAAAGAGTGAGGCAGCATTCGGAAGGAAAAGGATGCACTTTACGCGCGGCCAGATCGAACTCTGTGTACTTTTCACATTTGATATAAATATATTCATCGATATTCACTCTGCAAGGGTCTCAGTTCGACTCACAATGAGTAAAGACCAGGCTATTTACTGCACACCTCATGGGCGGTCCGATATCGCAGTTTTTAAACTTGTTTTTATTCTTGATAAGCTGTATGTATTATTTCGTTGCTGCACCATTTCTGCGTCGAACGGTAGATTACAAAATACGCATACATGTTAATGATTCTACATACCGTAATCTACTTTATTCTCAAAGTCGTCGGTTAGTTGTTGCATGTATATGTTATATAAAGAGCTGATACAGCAAAAAATAATGGAATCATGATATTAATTTTGGTGTTCTATGATCATAATCTTTAAATGCTATGATACGATTGTATTTAGAGGTTAGTGTTTAGAGACAATGTGCTCCTTAAACCTAGTTACAATTGCTCTTTTCGTCTGTCCAATACACTTTTAACTAAAATCTTGGCATCTTAATAAATCGGACCATTCATTATTTTCAATTTAACTTTCGGATTTCCTAAAAGTTCCAGTAATTTGTTTTCAGAAGAGTGCCACTACTACTCGTATAATTCCCAAACCTTTGAAAACTTCTTCGAAGCCTCTGGTACATTATGGTTCATATGGAATCGCCACAATTTTACGATTTCTGGAATCTTCACGAAACGTCGTGGAGTTAAGAATGGTTGTTTTAATTTACGTTTTCTGATCTTACTGATCGTTTACTGAGTTTTCCGCTTTGTAATAATAGGTTCGAAAAATAAAAAAGGTCGTTAAGGATGTACCTTAAAACAATGGGTATCCTTCTCACATAAGAGATAAATTGATTAGAAAATGTAGAAACGAAAATCGTAAAATTGTGTCAAGTCCATATGAACCACAATTTACCAGAGACCACAAAGGAGAGTTTTCAAGGACTTGGAAATAACATTAGTGCACTGTTCTAGAAACAAATTGCAACAACTTTTAGGAAATCCCAAAGATAAAATTAAAAATAACAAAATATCTGAAGTAAGTTACCAATATTTTTGTAAAAAATATATTGAGCAGATAGAAAGAGGCATTGTAATTAGGTTTAATGAGCACGTGGGTCGTTTAAAATATGGATTTGGTATTTTCCGTGCCCAATATTTGAAAAGTATAACCAACTGCAACTATTAGAGGTCATAGAAAGCATTAAGATAGCTAAATGTAACAATGGTATCAACAAAGACAAAGGCCCTATACGTACCAGCCCGTTGTTTTGTTTGATACCGTGAATGACATTAATGGATCAGTAAACCGAATGTTTACTATTCATTTCATCGCTCTTTGCCAAATAAAAAACTCTCTTATCTTGGCAATAAACGGGACAGTCTACCTGAGCCTAGCCATAAAAACAAGCCACAGTATGAAATAAGAGCCGTTTGGAATTTTTTATTTAGCAAATAGCGATGAAATAAACTATACCTTATTACAGTTCACTAACCATGAATGGAAATAGTTATAAGATATTAGGTATTAGAAGGAATAGCGCAGTAAACCAAAACAAATTATTCCTTCATTGTTCAATGACCATGAAGAAAAATAGTCCAGTGAATTTATTAATGAACAGTGCATGTAACCGGAAAACATTCGTAACGGTTTACTAAACCTGAAGAAAACTATGGTATAAATAGAAATTAAAGGTAGTAAAACAACTTTTTATCATCTCCCGATGGTTCCAACTTTGTTAGGGAAACGCACGTCGAGAAACGGGTAATCATTAAGCGTTCATGGAAACCTGATCTTCTGTTTTTGTTATTGCATCTAAGGTAACTTCCCACGATTTATATAAAGCAAGAAATTATATTGAAAAGCTTTTAAATGTGTTTTAATAAAACAATCTCTTCATATGTTTGTGGCCAAAATCTACTTGTACAGGGTTATCTACATAACATTCTGCCCTCCTTAACTGTTTTATGTTTTAAAATAGAGAAAAATGGTAAATACGAAAGTTGTAGGAAATTTTACTGCGATCTCAGACATGTATTTAGAAAAACAATCAAATCTCGCGTTTCGGAGATCTACACCAAACTTATGTTTTTTTTTTTTAACGGAATACCCTGTTTATTCTTCGATTTTTGAAATCCACGTCGCTTTCCGATTACAACAATATAGACATGTTATATCTTTGCTCCAGTAGTTTGCACAGTATCGCCCTTTGAAATATCGAACATCAAGCAAAATCAAGCTCGCCATTAAAAATTTGAAACAATAATTGTTATAAATAGAGTCTGATAGTTTAAATTAGGTTTTATTTGGGATGTTATAGTTATATTAAAAATCATATTTCTGGATGAAACGTAACATTTTATTAAAAACTGAATTATAGAAGATGTTCTATAATACCTCCATTTTGTGCAATACAGAGAGTATACCTCCGTAACAAATTTCGCTTGTAAGCCAAGATACCAGTCTCGTTCATGTCTCTGATCTCCCGACATATTTTTTCTTCTACGTTATTTGACCTTTCCGTATATATACCCGATCTTTCAAAGTGTCCGACAGAAAAAATCCAGTGGGTAAGGTCAGGACTTCTGGCCAGCCATAAAATAGTTCCATTTGAACCTATTCATTCTATAAAAGTACTATCTAAATGTCGCTTGACGACATTTGATTTATGTGCTGAAGCACCGTCTTGTTGCCAAACAATATTCGGCTCATTTAATTGGATCATTAAATCGGAAATCTCCTCTTAAAAGATCTATAATATTTTTGTCCAGTAAAATCGCCTTCAAAAAATACTAGTCCAATAATTGAGTTTCGAAAGATACCACACCAAACATTGATTGAAGTACGACCTTGTCGATGAACTGGTATACGCGGGTGTGGATTTTCTGATGACCAGTGGTAAGTATTTCTTCTATTAAAAATACCACATGTTGGAAAACTGACTTCATCAGTCCACATTATAGAATCTGTAATTATTTTAAGTGCCTAGTAATAGAGTAATAGAAGTTTTGCAGTCGTAGTAGAAGTAGCATAGTAGTAGCAGCATTAGTTGTAATAATTTATAAAACTACGCACCTACAAACAATTCATTTTCAGCTTGTCTTTCCAACATCAAACGGGAATATTCTTGTCTTCTATAATTATCATTTCCATACAGTGTTTGAACTGGACGGAAGCAATATGGTTTAAATTGATGGATTTTCAATATTCTCTGGACTGGCGTCCATGAAATTTGTAAATATTTCGATGCATCTTGAATAGAGGTCTCAGATTTTCAATTCTAGATAACATCTAGCACGCATCGCATTAATTGCGCACAAAACGTAACATTCAACAATATTGTCACGAACGCCTCGAGCGAGCCCGAACGCCGAGAATATTCGAAACCTCGAGAGCGTGCGGTGTTGACTTCCAGTGCGTTCTATTCTAGAAGGTTCGCCAAAGTTTAAGTGTTCGAGAAATAAAGAACTTTCTAGTAAATTCGTTACATTGGTATCAGAAGTGAGATGGGATAGAATAGAGATAGGTGGGATAGAACGTGGTAGAAAGTTCTGGAACACTTGGTTTAGTTGGAGAAGAAATCCCAAGTGTGGCGCATCGCCGAAGCCGTCCCGGCGTGGAAAAGCTGAAAATCAACGTTCTGGTAAGGCCTGAGAATATTCTGGAAGGTTCGACCAAGGACGAGAAAACCCACAGGTGTGACATATCACTGAACTCGTCTCATCCTGAAGAGGTCGAAGATCGACGTTTCAAGAAGATCAGAAAACATTCTCGAACTTTCCATAGCAGTTAAGAAAACCCACAGGTGTGACATATCACTGAACTCGTTTCGTCGTGGAGAGGTCGAAGATCGACGTTTCAAGAAATTCGTAGAAAATTCTCCAATTTTCCATACCAGTCAAGAAAACCCACGAGTGTGACATATCACTGAACTCGTCTCATCCCGAAGAGGCCAAAAATTGACGTTTCGAGAAGCTCAGAGAACATTCTCGAACATTCGATAGCAGTCGAGAAAACCCACAAGTGCGACATATCCCCGAACTCGTATCGTCGTGAAGAGGTCGAATATTGACGTTTCGAGAAGGTCATAGAACATTCTCGAACTTTCTATAGCAGTCAAGAAAACCCACAGGTGTGACATATCACTGAACTCGTCTCATCCTGAAGAGGTCGAAGATCGACGTTTCAAGAAGGTCAGAATATTCTCGAACTTCCCATAGCAGTCAAGAAAACCCACAAGTGTGACATATCACTGAACTCGTCTCGTTGTGAAGAGGTCGAATATCGACGTTTGAAGAAGGTTAGAGAACATTCTCGAACTTTCCATAGCAGCCAAGAAGACCCCTAAGTGTGACGCATCACCGGAATTGTCTCGTCAAGAACAAGACGTCTACTGGATTTTGGGAAATTTTTGAAGAAAAGTTAATTGGATGCCAGTAGGAACTAGAAGCCAAGCCGCGGCCATGGAGGAACAAATGAATGAGCTACTAGCAATGTTAGCTGCAATGAGAGCAGGACAAGATCAAATGAAACAATAAATGAAAGCAGGATAAGATGAAATGAAACAAGAAATAAAAGCAGGACAAGATGAAATGAAGCAAGAAATGAAAGCAAACAAAGAGGAAATGAAAGACGAATTTAAAGCTGTACACAACGCCATGAGAATGTTTCAAGAGGAGATAAGAAAACAAGTCGCGATGGACCTCCAAGACTTACGGGAAGAAACAGAAAAGAATCTAGAAGCGGGGCTAGCTAAACAGGAAGCAAAAATAGACGAGAAGATACAAAAAGCCAATCAGTCCTTAGCATCAAAAGTGGAAGAGATTCAAAGGGAGGTTAACCGACTAAGAGTACGTCCTACAAGTGCTGCACCTGGGGTCCAACAGACAGCCAGAGTGACAGCACCAACTTTTGATGGTTCGATTCCTTGGTCGGTATATCGAAGACAATTCGAGGCTGCTGCTTGCGCAAACTATTGGGACGATCAGAAAAAGGCTATAGCTCTTATCGTCGCCTTAAGAGGGAAGGCTCTCGACAGAATTTTACAACAATAGTAGATCGTATGGAGATGCGCTACGTTGACAAGCACATGCAACAAGTCTACCAAATGCAACTGAAGAGCCGAAATCAAAGGAGCAGCGAGACATTGCAACAATTTGGGGCAGACGTCGACCGACTAGTACAGCTGGCATACCCAACAGTACCTCAGGAGTTTGCAAATCAACTGTGCGTGCAAACATTTATCGATGGCTTGAGAGACCCGGACATGCAGCAGATGCTGAGAATGTCACGACATGACACTCCCTGCAAAGCATTAGCGCACGCCCTAGAGTTTGAGGCCGCAAAGCAAGCATCGAAAGGGCATGTGCGGGTGCGCATGGCCGAAGTCAACGGTGAGGAAGAAACCAAGCAGGATCAAATTGGCAACTTCCTGCTAAAGCTGAAGAAGGCTGTGTTAGAAGACCGAGAGCCACGCAGACTAAGGTGCTGGAATTTCGGCCCCATGGGACATCATCGACGTGATTGCCGAACTCACGGAAATCAAGCGAGCAACAGAGACAGGCAGTCGGAAAAACTGACTACAGCTCGAATATTAGGCTATCCACAGTTTGACAAACCATTCATCGTAGACATCGATGCCAGCAGCAAGGGAATTGGAGGAGTACTGTTGCAAGAACAGGATGGACAGGAGAAAGTAATCGGCTATTCCAGTAAAGCCTTGTCCAGTCCCGAGAGAAACTACTGTGTAACTCGACGGGAGCTTCTAGCCGTAGTGAAGACTTTGGAGCATTTCCACAAGTACCTGTATGGATGAAGATTTCTGTTAAGAACCGGTCACGCTTCTCTCAAGTGGTTACTCCAATTCAAAAATCCAGAAGGGCAAATTGCAAGATGGCTCCAGCGATTACAGATCTTTGATTTCACCATTGAGCACAGAGCTGGAAAGCATCATCACAATGCTGACGCCATGTCTAGAAGGCCATGTGCAAATGATAACTGCCAGCACCGTTTGAATCTGGAGCAAAAGGAAGGATTCGCTCAAGTGACTTTTTGCCTAACGACTGTACAGCCGAATGAAAATTGGGATGCCAATCTTGCCGAGGATCAAAGGAACGACGAACATATTGGATCTATAATGCGTCGGAAAGAAACAGGAAAGAATAGACCATTGTGGGCGGATATCAGCGACCTCGGCGCAATTACGAAATGTTACTGGGCTCAATGGGACTCACTGGTTATTAACGCCGGGGTTCTGAAAAGAGTTTGGGAAAGTCCGGATGGTGCAAGGAATCGACTACAGATCGTGCTACCCAAGAATAAAGTGGCCGAGGTTTTGGATACTGCTCACGACGGAACTGGAGAAGGGCACTTTGGGGTAGCTAAAATGATGGGTAAAGTTAAGGAACGATTCTACCGGGTAGGAAGCCGGTCAGACGTAGAAGATTGGTGCAGGAAATGCGACGTCTGCGCTAGCAGCAAGGACCCAAACACTGGGCGCCGGGGACGCATGAAGCAATATAACGTCGGTACTCCCGTTGAGCGAATTGCTATCGACGGTGCCGGGCCATTTCCACGCACTAGATCGGATGTGTTCCAGGGAGTGTGTCAGTTGCCCCGAATTCGAAAGATCAGATTGGAGAGGGTCTCCTTACAAGGAGGAGGGTCCTGGGAGGGTCCTTACAAGATTGTAACCAGAATAAATGACCTAGTTTACCGGATCTAGAAAGTAATAGGGGCAAAAATGAAAGTTGTTCACATCGACCGCTTGTCACCATTCCGAGGGCGATCTACTGATCGGGACGATCAGTACTAGGAGGGGGGCAGTGTCACGAACACCTCAAGCAATCCCGAACGCCGGGAACATTCGAAACCTCGCGAACGTGCGGTATTGACTTCCAGTGCATTCTATACTAGAAGGTTCGCCAAAGTTCTTTATCTAGAAACACCTGGAGAGACGTTCCACTGCCTATATAAAAATTGTGTCGTCCGGCCAGCAGTTAGTTGAATTTGGACCGCGATAGTGAACGATACAGTGCGAAGAATGTGATATACAGTGCGAAAGTTAGTTTATAAAGTTAAAGTAGAAAGAAAGTTAGTTAGTTAGTTGGACTTGTCAATAGTTGAGTTGTATATAAGTGTTCGAGAAATAAAGAACTTTCTAGTAAATTCGTTACAATATCATCATTTTTTTCACTAATAGTATAATAATAATATACCATTTTTAAAAAATAACGGGGGAATACAATAACTAACACCTCAGACAATTTGTCAAATTCAAACTCTGTTTATAACAATTCTTGTAATTATTGTTTAAAATTTTCCATGGCGATCTTTATTTTGTTTAATATTCGATATTTCAAAGGGTCGATACTGTGCAAACTACTAGAGCAAAGATATAATATGTATATATTGTTGTAATTGGAAAAGCACGTGGATTTCAAAAATCGAAAAAATAAACAGGGTGTTCAATTTCAAAAAATACAAGTTTAGTCTAGATCTCCGAAACGCGAGATTCGATGGTTTTTCTAAATACATGTCTGAGATCGCAGTAGAATTTCTTACAACTCGCGTATTTACCATTTTTTTTTCTATTTCAAAAACAATACAGGTAAGGGGGGAAGAATGTTATGTGGATAACCCTGTACATTCAACTACACGGCACATTCAACGGCATTTTCTTGAATCCATTAACAATAAATAAACATGCATATATTAATTTAGCAAACCATATGCCAAATAAAAAAGCTAGCAACTGTGCCTCCGGAGTAGTGGGACAATTTGCTCCTCTGTGCTTCTTTTTTATTATTACTGTCACTCAGTAATATAACATCTAATAATAAATGATTATTGAAAATATGTAATAAAGAGCCAGATAATCATCTAATCATCATGCCTAACGGATGTTTTAAAATAATTTTAAACGTATTGGGAATCGGTTCTTTGACTTTTCTAATAATTATTCTATAATTTCTTCCATTTTATTAAATAAACACAATTCCGAGAACAAGAATAAGGCTAAATGAAATAAGATTTTAATTTTTACTATGAACATCCGTTCATGAATGACTGTTCTTGTAAAAAGCTAGCGGCTAACGAGGCAGCAGTCATAAACATACTTCAAAGTTTTCGCGACATGTATCTTATGTATTATTATTGCAGTGGGGGTAAAACCACTATACTGGTTACCCTGTGCGTCGCGAAAATATCCTTTATGCCATTAAGTAAATGCCAATCTAAAATAAACTTAAAATATTTCGATATTGGCGCTATAATGAATGAGTAAGCTTAAGTTATTTTTAATTTAAATTGTACCGGCCAACACAGGCTACGTAGAGATAATAAGATATTTGTACATACATATAATGTGCCTGGTTTTATGTTAACTGTTGGGCAGCTATCGCTAATGCTTTTTCATTTTTGGCTGACTTTAAAGAAAGAGAACCTCGATTGAACCTATATGTGCGTATTTATATAAATGATAATTACTAATGATAATGAGTAATTATTCATTTATTATTATATTACTGAAAAAAGGCAGTGGCGCCTCTGTAAATGATCTCTTTATCTAACGATAAAGTAACACAATAGTACCATAGTAGTCGCTAACATTTTAAGAGCATCACAAGCTTTAATTGAAAAATGGCATCTTTTCAATGGCAGTATTGGTATCTTTTTGATAACATTAATCAGAAAAATGTATAAAACAAAATATATTTGCATCACACACATATTTGAATTATATGTAAACATTTTTTCATTTCCACTGAAGTCTCAAGCTGCGGAGTGGCTGCAAGTTTACACATGCAGACGATGACTAAAACAGCATAGGCGTAGTTATACTCTTAGATATGGGGGTGCTGAAGTCCCAAGGATTCTACCAATATACAATAGCAGTGGATGAAAAAAGGGAACAAAACTTGGAATTCACAAATTTTGGGGGCTTTATTTATTCTATTAAGTCAATCTGCAAACAGGTAGCCATGAGCAATAAAAATAACTTGTGTGGCACATTTGACATACGTCAAGTTATTTATCTTCCGCGTATAAAGGAAAATGCAATGTTTTACAAAAGCCGCTTATCAAATTTCAATTTACTTTCTATGACATCGTTAGCAGGAACTGTTTTTGTTTTTTTTTTTTCGACCAGATGACGTGACCAGAAAGAGAGGATCTTCAGAGATAGCAACCTGTATATACAAACCTGAGTTTTAGAGAAATATTGCATAAATAAAATGTATGCATGGTTTGTATGTATTCCAATGGGTGCTACGGCCAAAATAAAAACACCATTATCGTAGGTATGATGATGTATACTTTCCTTGCTTGGAAGAAATAACTAAGATATTTTGAGACCACTCACGAGCAAAGCGAGGGGGATGCAGTACATAGTGCCATTTCAAGTGCAATTAATAATGCCAGTAATTTGTATACCCCTTCTCAGTTATTACCTGTATTACACTTAGTGCGTCAACGTCAGCCATATACCGTAGTACCCATGAATTATGATGATTTTAAGGATTTTAAAGTTTTAGCCAAGCAACTCAGAATTTTATCGGTCGACAAACCGTGAAAATGTTAAATTGACTAATGTGAAGGAAATTATGGTAACTAAGCAAACTGAAAACAAAATATTTATTAAGACTAGTCTCCACAATGTCTATTAAGACTAGTTCATTCTCCAGAGTTAATATGACTGTATTGTTTTGAAAATAAGAAATAGTGTCATCGCAGAGATGCTCTGAGATGACACTTCAACCATTAAATAAAGAACCACCAAAAATAACGAAAAAAAAAAGACTTAGTTGCTCTATGCAGGGAGCCGCAATGCGGAATACAAAGCGTTGTCCCATCAAAATGAAGACTAAATAATTTATAGTTTTTGCAGAATTTCGTTTTATTTTACTCTTTCATAATTTATATTGAATATATAATTTTCTTTACACTTGTATTAATAAGGGACAATGCCTATAATTTGTTTCCTTATAAAATATCTTTTTGTCATTATCTTACCAAAGACGTATTATCCATTACTTACACGGAAATTAGACTTCCTTCCCCAGAAAGCCTACAGGCAGGCTTGAGTAGGGGAAGATTACACATATAAACGCGGACAAACACCCAGTCCTGAGGGAAGTGCCAAGTTCCCTCTGGTGAGAATCGAACTCACGCAGACAATGTGCCCAGTATTTGGCCCAGTTGCCACCCTGTTACCAAATACCAAGTCAGCACCACCGCGGCACTATGAGAATGAGACCATGTGTCACCCATCCAAGTCGCACCTCGCTATTCGTTGCTTGACTTCGAATAGCGCAGGTCCGACAATGAACGAAGTACACTGCCTCATCCTCTAAAAAAACGTGATATTATATAATGTAATATCCCGTAACTGCAAATTTTGTAATTTAAAAAAATAGACTTTCACACTATTTTGAAAGTATGAAGTGTGTATACAAGTACTTACTTTTATAGACATAATCACAAATTATGTTCGCATAGATCGGCAAAAAATGAATGGTACGACTATTGATACCATTACACTTTTGTTTTCTTCTCTCCTGTAAAATTTAGAAGATTCAGTTACACCTATATGTGAGAAAGCGGACGATATATGGTATAAGCCAAGCAAAGCAGTACATCAGTGGCGGCTATTCAGGTGAAGTAGGTGAAGTGCCTCTTCACCAAAGAAATTGAGACTGGGACTTCCTTCTTTTATATTTTTGGAATATATAGTCATGTCTTTAATATGTACATTCAAATAAATTTTGTTATGAAAAACCTATTATATTTTTATGTCAAGCATAATATGCGGCTATGCTACTAAAAATGTGTTTACATTGGAACGTCCTTTAAGTCTTCAATAGTCCATGCGCGCGTTATCTATAATATAAATAACTCGCAGGTGCAGAGATGAAAATCAAGCGCCCTCAAATATGCACTGCTACAGCGGGTTGCCATGGTAACGTGTCGTCACGCAATAGCCTACGTCTATTTAGTCCGTCTTCTCCCTCTACTTAGGTGAAGAGTTTCCCGAAATTTTATAGGGTATCTGCACAGTGGACTTTCATCTATTTAATATACTGAAGCGCGGTCTGTTTTTGAATTTGAGCGATTTGTTGAATTTGCGTTGTGTTTTCATCATTTTTAGACTTGCTGTTTTGATTTTAATGCGTTAATTGACCAACTCAGTGATCGTATAATTAGTGATTTTTCAACATTGATAGTAACAATATTAAATGAAACAATTTATATTATTTATAATAAATCCAGTTAACGATATTATTTGTAATTTGTTGCAAACACTGTTCTGCCGCTAGAAAGACGAAGATAAAAAAGACGTTTTACTGGAAGGAAAATCTACGACTATTTTATCAATATTCTCCAAAAAAGAGATTAAGTGATCTGGTAAATCTTATAACGTAAGTTTCAAATCTGCTTGGTTCACAAATTATAAATGGATATATAGCGACTTGATGTTAAAAAAAATTTATTGTTGGCCCTGTTTACTATTTTCTAATAAACAATCGGTTTGAAACATGGATTTGTAGATATTTTAAATATTACGAGGGCATTATATAAACATATCGATTCTGCGCATATATTCTATATGACATCCTACAAAAAGAATCATATATTAATTTTTGCGTGCATCAAATAAAACAGACACGTGAAATATTGAACAAAAAGAGAAATAACGACTTTCTTAAGACAATTTTTAATAAAACAAATAGAATGATGGGATTAGAAATTATAAAACGACAATACGCTGGTCTTTCTAACGAAGCCATTAGTATAAGATATAAAGCACTTTTTTATGAAATATTGGACGATATTTTAATGGAAATAGACATTAAGTTTCAGGACTGCGAAAAGTTGAAATTTGTTTGTCTCGCTGATACTGCAAAATTTGAACAATATAACTCCCTTCTAATGCTTTTGAAAATTTGGAACAATTTTATGGAAATATATTTACCAAACATCAACGACTTAAAAAGCGAACTTTACCTGTTATATAGTGATGAAAGTTACAGAACTATACCGCTGCATGAACTGCTCAAAAAACAGAATAAATACAAAGACATTTTTACAGAAGCTTACAAACTGTTTTGTATAATTTTATCTATTCCATCAATAAGTGCGTCAGTGCAAAGAGGATTTCGTGTCTTAAACGTATAGAGACGTATTCAAGAAATACCATTTCCCAAGAAGAAATATATAACTTTTTTTATCGAGAAAGAATTGTTGCTATAACTAAAAAAGGATCAGCCATTTTCTGAAGATATAATGGATAACTACGTCTCACTAAAAGATCGAAGAATTGATTTGGTGTAAAACACTAGAACAAAATCATAACTTTAACAATGTGAATATTTGAGGAAAAGGATAGTTAACAACCTAGCCTAGTATAACAGCTTAGTTAACAATTGCAGTGATATAGAAAACGTAAATGAATTTTCCTAATTAATTGTAAAAGTATAACAGTAATGTTTATATCTATCCATCAAAATATCTATAATTTATATACCTTACCCATTATTCACATTGTTTAAAGAAAACATCAATTAAATAAATGTGTTTATTTAATTGATATATGTAGGAATAACTATTATCGCATAAACGAGTGCATATCACACCAGGCAGAAATATAATTCAATTTAGTGTATCGTAACTGAATTGAATTACATATCTTCATTCATCTTCACCTTCATCCATAAGAAACAAAAGTTGTAAAAATATGTATATTTGTATAACCTAATCTAAAGGTTATAACATATATAAGTTTATTAGTGTATACGATGTTTATCATATTATTGTATAATATTATAAACATCATAGTTCTCTGGAGATGGTTATATAAAATCGAAACATTAGAAAAAAAAACAGTTTTTATTAATTTAAGTGACAACTAAGCACAATAAAAAAGCAAGTGAAATATAATTGAAATCCATAGTGAAGAAAACAAAAATCATCTACAAGTCATTATATTATTATTATAACAATTATTTTAATTTTTCATCTGGTTCAGATTCCCTGGGTTAATGGACCCAAAGCGTTGTTTATTTATTTATTTTCACTCACACGTGATATAAATAAGGAAATATTCTATATTAGATAACATAATTCGCTTTTCTAATATGAAATATTTTGTCACTAAATAAATAGGTATAGATGTTGTCAAGAAACTGTTAAGTAGTAGTAATAAACGTCATTTGAATTAATTTTTATTACTCCAACAAATTTCTCACATTTTTTTGACGAGTTTGTCTCCACATTTTTGGCAGGCTCCAGTTAATTATAAATTTCATACGAAATTGTAATAGCGCACTTTACGTTGGTATTTTTGTTACGACATTCTCTGAAGAATATTGCTAGGTATTCTTTTTAAGTCACAATATTTGTGGTCATCTAGAAATTTTGAGATGTTATCAAAATAAAAGATATTGTTTCAAAAGGATATTTTTATTTTGTAATGCCGAGAATCAACAGAAATAACTTGGCGACGGTTGCTTTAAAAAATTCCACAGAATTTTTGCCTCATGTTAGTTTGTCGAACGATTTATTTTAAATTGTATACCTACGAGAAAATTTTAACAACTTTTCGTATCATTATTTTTTAGGTGATTAATTAAACCTGTAATCAGAGCAATATATTACTGTCAAAGCTACTAAATATTAACGGAAATTTGCTTGTACTTTTTTTAAGATATTTTTTATAATACTATTATTAACTTGTACCAATTTGTACAAAATAAATATCTTTTATAATTAGTAAATGCTTCGTTAAATCACAAAGTTAACATTACATGTTATATAATATGTGTAACCAAATTGCTATAGTAATTAGTTAAATCACTATCTATTCGCGATCGCAATTAGTTAAATCACAAAATTCTTGATTAAACGTACAAGGTATCCGAAAATAAAGTTTATATATTTCAAGGGGTATTTTAGAGCTAGAAGTGAGATGAAAAGTTCCTACAAATATAGATACAGAAATGAACCTTAAGAGTCCGATTAGTTAAGATCGGATTTACAGTGTGACTTTTTACATAATATTTCTCATAATATGAGTGTGTGCTTTTCCCAGCGCTATCATCACCATGTCCCACATCTTAAACATCGAAATTGTCTATGTTGGCATGGATCCTCCGTTAAATTCCTTTTTGACATATCTCCATACCAGTTTTCTTTGGGTCTCCCTCCCTTGCTCTTTTTGGGTGGCTCCCAGGATTTTTTCGGCCACTTATATGTTAACATCTGCATTACGTGTCCAAAGCATAAGTGAAATTTCTATTTCTTCTGTGATGGTTTTTATTATTTTTATTCTTTCGATTTCTTCCTTACATATAATCTCCAGTCTTGAGACTACACAACTTCTACGTATAAAATCCATTTGGATTTATTCCCGTCTCGGTCTATCTGTTTTTCTTGTCTACTTCTCAAGCCTTCAATTCATACAGCAGCATAATATACTTCGAACTGTCGCATCATGTATTCTTCTTTTTGTTTGCTTTTGATGTATTTTGACCATAGCTAAGGTTTGGTGTTAATTTGATTATGGATTGTCTTGCTAGTCTTATTCTTAATATTATCTCTGCTCGATTGTATCTTTTTATATCTATAACTATGTAAAAATGCTCTTATTCTTAACAGTATCTTATTTTCCCCTCTATTTATATATGCTGACCATTTTCTCCCGCCACCGTGGTATACTTCGTTTTTTTTTTTAATTTACGGGCCGCCACACTTTCTATAAGTTTCTCTAACATTTCATCATGTACTCAATCTCTCGTATCTTGTTCATCATTTCCTATCAAAACCTGGATAGGAAAAATAGGATACTAGGGAAATGGAAGAAAAATATTAAAAATATAGATGTGTCGATTTGACAAAAAATATATTTTAAGAGAAGAGAAAACATAGAATTAACACTTGGTAATTCAAATAAGTAAAGAAAACAACAGTAAAGTAACAATCAGTTTTTGACATAATTACTCATTACATATAAATGAAAATTTTAATTAATTATCGGATATAGCCTCTCTCAACTGATCATCTACTCTTCTTAGCTCTGGAATGCTGATTTCGCGATAGACGTCTTATTTTAGCAAAGTTCTTCTCAATTTCTGGGCTTTGTTTTGTAAACTTTATTCTTCACTGTTCCCTAGAAATACAAATCTAATGGTGTAATATCGGTGGACCTAGGAGGCGATAGTTCAAAAGGATTATATCTTCGTATCCAGAGCATTGTAAAATGTTTGTTCAACCACTGACAAACAATTCTGGAATTACGGATTCACGCACCATCTAACTGGAAAATCATCTTCTGTTGCACATTAAGAGGAGGATTTTCAATTGCATCCTATAATTCCGTACCTAGAAGTTAACTATAAGCTCAACAATTAACTAGTTATTAAAGAAAAATGAACCAATTATTACTGGGCCAATGAGGATTTTCTGTGGCCCAGTATCTACAGTTTTGAGAATATACCACCCCATTAATGGTAAATGTAGCCTCATCATCAGTAAACAAAATTTGATGTAGATAATTCCGATCGTCTAAAAAATTTCCCTAAACGCAATAGTAATATTCTAACCTTTTATTTTCATTACATTCTTCCAAAGTATGTAGGAATTTTAGTTTATAGGGCTTGATTTTATGATGGCTCGTTCGGCTTCGTGATTTCGTGATTTTTGACGGTTCCGACTCATGAAGGATACCTTCTACGGTTTAACTCTGCGGCTACTTCTCTGCTACTACGATCCCCATCACCAAATAACTTTACACTTTAGACTTTAGAACATTACACAATATACAACTCAAAATTTTGTTAGATTGACATTTAATTTAATCATAGTTTTTGTTTTCATGGAATTCTATTAAATTAAAAACCAAAATTGTAACCGTATGTGGACTTGAAGTAGAAAAGTATTTAAAATCTAAAAATGCGAATTACGTAATGAAATTTGGTGTTGGCGCAACTTAGATTTTGGGCAACTTTTACTTTTCCACACTCCACTATAAGCGGAAAAGTAATATAATCCTGTAAAGAAAAACTGAAAAATCAAAAAATTTTTTTGGGTTTATTTTTCGTTTTGCGGCCTAAAAACCAAAAAAAAAATATGGTTTTTAAAAATGTTTTGCTGTGTGTGTGTCGTCGTTGTTGTCGGCATTTCTTGTTAGTACGATAACTCAACTAAATCGTATCGAATCGATCGGGTTTTGACTGATTCTGATCTGGGACGTCCCCCAGACGACACCTATTAATTTTGAGGTGGATAGCACACATCACCCCCTCCCTTGGATTTATTTGAGATTAGCACGATAACTCACCTAAATCGTGTCGGTTCGATCGTGTTTTGACTAATTCTGATCGGGGCGTCTCCCAGACGACACCTATTGATTTGGAGGTGGATAGGATACACCCCACCCTACCCATGGGTCATGAGAAAGCACGACGGTGGACTATTTGAGAAATTTTTTTTGTTAACACGATAACTCAACTAAGTCATGTCGGATCGATCGGGTTTTGACTGATTCGGATCGGGGACGTCTCCCAGACGACACCTATATTGATTTTGAGGTGGATATAACACACTCTACCATGTTCATGGGTCATGAGGAAGCACATTGGTGGATTATTTGAGAAATTTGTTTGTTAGCACAATCACTCAATTAAATCGTGTCGGATCGATCGGGTTTCGACTGATTCTGATTAGGGACGTCTACCAGATGACATCAATTGATTTTGAGTTGAATAGGATACACCCCACCCTGTTCATGGGTCACGAGAATGCACGAAGGTGAACTATTTTAAAAAAGTAAAACTGTCGCATAGAACACATATTCTGCATTTATGTGTTGGTTTATTTTTTCTTGGCCACTCAATTTCGAGATAGAGTTGTTCTATGTGCGGAAAAGTCCATTTTAAGGTTTTAAAACTTTATTTCTAATTAACTAACTCTTTTCGGTATCTTCAACATATGCAAGATATCGGGAATGGGCCCCATTTGAGTGGCAGCCATTGTCTCAATTTGTTACTTAAATTTAAGTTGGTTACCTCGAAATGAACGTCTTATATAGAACTACAATCGTGCTATATATCAGATCTGGATTTCAAAAAACGACGGAAATATCCGGGTGTCTTCGTTTGAAATGAAACACATGGTGTAAAAAATAAATATAATAAAGACCTAACAAACCAAATTCTCTTTGGCATTTATATCATAAATTCCCCTAATTAGTCCACATAGTTATGAGTATTACTACTTATATGCAACCCCTATCCCGAAAGAGAAAAATTTACAGAAAACTGGTGATACCAAGAATACACCCCAATTTCTACGCACACCTGGGCATACAGACGAATCTTGTATGTCAACGAAGCCAGAATTTATCTGTAAGAAGATCGACCTCACAGAAGTCCATAAAGAGATACCATTAAAATTGAAAACATAGATTTATACAAAAATAGTCGACTAACATGATCTGGAGTTATGTACTAATTAAATATATAAATTGTTATAAATTAAGAATTAATAACCAAATAATTCAAAATTTACAAACTAAAACAACCAGGCATATTTTTATCAAATATTGGATATGAAGAGGAAATAATTAAGAGGACTAAATTTGAAGGAGTCCATATAGACCAGATTAATACAAATGATGTAACTAACCTCAGGAATCGAGTAAAAGGAAACCAAGAAATATGACATTAACGGAATAAGGAATAATTCTATTATTCAACTAGTCCATGGACAATAATAGTAAAACTGATAATTTTATTTATTTGTAGCTTTGTATGTAAAAAGTTATTTTGTGAATAGGAAAAATAAGGCAGAAAGAATAACCCTAAAATGTCCCCAATACAATTGGACTGTCCCACCTAGATCGTTAAACTATTAAACTGGACATAATGGGGTGGCATTATGTCCAGTTTAAAGAGGGATATGGTAAAGAAAAAAACTACACACAGAATATAAAATAAAGCATAATTAACGACTTCTAACTCATAATACTCTAACCTTTCTCAGACTGTGCTTGGTTTCTTTTTAATAACATACTTTTCTCGTTACAGTAACTTTTCTCACAGGTAGTTAACTATCTGACCGAAAAATAAAGTTTTTAAAAGTCAAGAACCCGCTCAGCAAAAGTAAATTACCATTCAAATAAAAATTGTAAAAACAAGCATAAAAACCCCAGACCAGGTAACAAGATATGTAAAAAAGTTATCAAGAAACAAAAAACTTCAGATGATACTGAAAACAAAGAAATTGTTTCAGTCTACTAGCGGCAGGTTTATTGTGACATTGTATTTTTCCGAGGAGTAGTGTGTTGTTTTAAACGCAAAGATAAAGTAAATTTTATTTTCATTGCCCTTTAATGGGACTATTGTTGAACAAATGATAGTTTCTAATATAATTTTGAAATGTTAGCTAAATTTAGTTTAGAAAAATGTGTTAATAAACATTTGACAGTTAGGAGTATAAGTGGTAGTGGCGAACGTCATTGTGAAACAAAACAAAAAACTGGTGTTAAACAAATTGAAAGTTATTAGTGCAACCATTCACTTTTAGAAAAGTGTGTATATAAGAGTACAGTGTTTTTGTGGTACATTAAAAATCAAGTTTAGTGAATTTACAACCTTTACGAAAACAACGGAGTGTCTATCAATGTTAAATGAATCTTATTTTAGATGGTAAGTGATAGTATAATAAAATGTTATATATTATATACGTTATTTCAGATAACTTTAGATTTTACATATTTATATTATATGTTACCAAACATTCACATATAATTAAGGAATACTTGCTTATACATTTACTCAATTACACAGTATAAAACATTTATGAGTACATTCTTCTGGAAAAAAACGTCTTTCGTCCAGATTTAGCATATAGTAAATATGCCATTCATTTTAGTATGAATAACGAAAAACCCATGTGAAAAAATATATGTATCCATCACGTTTTTGTAATAATATTCGTAATTAGGAATTACTATTTCAGTATTACACTGATTATTTAAGTTAAACTATTTTTGTCAATGGGATATCGAGGTAGTACCTGAATTATGATGAAAAAGCCACGTAAAAGAAATTCATGTAATAAAATGTATTTCATATGTTTTACTCACGTTTTTGTAACAACGAATCGTAATTAGGAATCACAATTTCGGTGTTAGACTCGTTATGCAAGTTATATTATTTTTTTCAGTGGGATATCGAGATAATATCAGAATTTATACAGGATGTATTATAAAAATTCGCATATTTAGCATTTTTGTGGTCTTCTTATATACTTTTCTAAGTGACTCCCAAAAAATTAAATATATTTTTTATGTTTTATGAACCTTATATATTTAAACTATATTAAGAATCTAAAGTAAACATCGCACCTTATGTATAACTGAATTTATACATAATTAAACTATATTATATTATGTTTAACTGTATATATTATTTCAAAAAATAAAACCAGCCACAGGTAGGATTCGACATTTGTCCCGGATCGGAACCGAACGACATACAGCTGTTTCGAACTTGTTAGTTCTCATCAGTGCCGCATATGGTACGCCGATTCAGGACAAATGCCGAATGAACTTTATGGCCTATACATCTTTATCGATACGATCTCTGTCAGGAACTTATAAGTCGGAAATCGAGAAAGGAACCACCAAGCCGCCAAGCGGTTATCAAAGTAGTTCCCTTTTTTTGTACGCAGTTTATTGTCTACATTATTTACAAAAATTAAAATACAGTTTAAATAAAAAATATTGAAACCCTTATGAAAATATAGGGATACCTATATAATTCCCGATCAGTTTACAAAAAAGAAACACATTCTCAAAAAAGTGAAACACAAAAGCATTCTTTATTAATCACATGCAAAATAGCTCAATTCTGTAGCATCTGAGTCTACAGGCTCCAATGTAAGATAAGATAGATTTTTATTTGGCAAATAGCGATGAAATGAATAGAACATTTTGATATTTTAAATGTGCCTTTTTAAGACTTCCGAAATTAAATTGGGTCTGTTAGAATATCGGCCTCATTTGTCTTGCACAGGTGTTATACTACTAGAAAGACGGCTTGCAACGCGCTCCAGACGTTTTTTCTCTATACCATGGAGAATATAATATACTGCCATTTTACAAACTTGTAATTCAAAGGCACCTTTTTCGCAACTAAAAAAGAACTGAAGTAAAAAAGATATTGCAATATTAAAAATGTTACCTTATTATTTTGGGTTTCCATGAGTTTTTCGGAGTCTGGAAACCGAACATACTGTTATTAAACTTGATAAATATGGGCCTTGTTTATCTTGATCTGCAAGATTATCAAAAGCCGTTATTATTTCTTGCTTTTCTGCCTCTGAAAGTTGTTTTATACAGTCTTTTGCACAATTACATTCGCTGCCTTGTGTTCTTTTCGGCATTAGCTTTCCCGTTGACATACATTTTAACATTCACCTCGAGCTCTTTTAGCTTTTTACACATTTCTAGTCCACATCTTCGGGTTTCTTATTTTTTTTTTCATCCATGTTTTTTCACAATACGCTCTTCATTTTCAGTATTATTCTCAGGGTGTTGGTTTTCTACCTGGTGCAATAGAGAGACATAGTGGACGAAGTTTACCAAGTGTAAAAGAATTATCAAATATATGGTACAACAACGGGACAAGCAACACGTAACTTATCCCATTATTGCACCACTCTATAGTCTATAGGATGGAGTAAGTGAAATAAAAATATACACTTAAAAAATAATTCAGTTATCAACTATTTCACTCATCAAGACACTATCGTCGTATTTTGTATTGTTATCGAAACCATGTGCAATGAAAAGTAAATATTGTAAGTATGGTGTATGTTAACATAACACCTGGCAGATTTAATGTTTATTTTGTTAGATTTAATTGATTTGCCTAAATGTAAAACATTTAAAGTTTTGGACGGCGGCGGTCCAATAAATTTTAATAGAATTACAGATTTGCAGAAATTTTAAGACTTCGGCTGATTGAGTGTTTATTCAGGTTGACACTAAGTGTGTATAATAATGTATGCTCCCGAACTAAAATGATTTTATTACCAATTAGTTGCACTATTATTAGCCGCTAGCACTTCCCTACCCACTAAGAGAAAATGAAATTGTTTTTATTGTTTTACTAGTAAGAATTTTACAGCTAGTGGGAATATTTTTAGCCAAATATAAAATTTCCACCAAACTAACAATATTTATAGTTATAATATTTAGTACCTATTTAACATTATTTTCTACTTCTAATTCCCATATAATCACAGTAATGATAAGTAGTAGTAATTCTATTAAAATATTAATGCCATTTTTCTACTATTAGAGAGTATACTACTCTCTTATTCCTGTATTATCTTCGTAAATATACGGTTAAACTACATAATATTTTTATTTCCAATAAAATATGGGAACAGTTGATATTTTATGCAGCAGCAATATTTGCATAATGTACATTGCAGATAATTATTATTACATAATATGCCGAAATTTATCCAAATGTTACATAAATATTAAGTATGTGCCGTTCTAAAGATGCGTTGGCATTCATTTGAACTGGAATTCCAGTGAAACTCGAATTCGAGTTCGAATTAATATCAACAACCGAGTTACTAGAATGACAGCAATCGAATACGCGCGCGCATTCCAGTAATACTTACCAACGTGTTGGATAGTTGCTCGAATACGAAGACATGAATTTGCGTTTTTTGCCTTTAAAATGTCGTGATATTCAGAAGACGATAATGTTAAATTTATAGAATTATATAATGCACATCCATGTTTGTGGAGTCCAACTCTAAAAAATTATAAAGAGAGAGATGCGCGTGACACATATAGTAAAATGACACAATGAGCCTGAAGAATACAAAAGACGGCCTGGTCAAGGACGTAAAAGATATACAACGCCAAGAGGTGACCAATATTTGAAAATTCCATCGTTGCGAAATCGGTCACTTACAGTTGCTCATCTGAAAAATGAATTACTGATTACAAGACAAATCAATGTAAGTGTTAAAACAGTAATACGGAGACTTGAGGAAGTTGATTTAAACCCGAAATGTCCTGCTAGAGTTCCTAAGCCTCTCCCACGTCACAAAACCAGACAGTTACAACTGCAAGAGCCCATTCTAATTGGAATGAACATCAATGGGGAAAAGTCCTTTTCACAGATGAAACAAGAATACAATTATGGAAGCCAGATGGACGTGGTCGAGTATACAGAAGGTCTGGGGAATGTTTTATAGAATGTAATCTTGTACAAAACGTTAGCTTTGGCGGCGGTTCCATTATGCTTTGAGAAGGCATTAGTTGGGAGAGTCACACGGAGCTTGTTGAGGTAAATATAAAAATGAATTCTAACTGGTACATACGCAGCATCCTTGAAGAGCATGTTTTACCTTATGCCGGCTTCATAGGATACGACAACTTTTTGCTAATGCATAATAATGCCCGTGGTCATGCTGCTATAACAGTGATCCAGTACATTGATGATGTTGGGATTGAGGCACTAGAGTGGCCACTAATGAATCCTAGTGATATAATATGGGACATTCTGAAGCAACATATATGAGCATGAAATCCATCTCCTAACTCAATTGCAGAATTAAAAATTGCTGCACAGGAAGAATAAAATCAAATTCAGAATTCAAGAAACCATCAAATATCTTCTGCGAAGCATGCCTAGAAGGATGCAGGCTATCGCTAGAACTAAAGAAAGAAATACTAAGTACTAATTTTTTATTATTTTGCCTTAAAGTATTGTTATGTTGTCATTACTGTTTACTCCTTCTAATTAAATGTGATAACCAAATTCAGACTATTTTATTAGTTCCTCTACAAATCTGTTATAAAGCTTCAATATGCAATTTATTTAACTATAATATACGCAACACTATCCAGTACAGAGTATCTAGCAATAAAATACACAAAAAATTTTAAAGAAAAAATAAGAATAATAACTTAAAAAGTAAATATGCAACATTTTTGTCTGTGACTGTATATTGGTAGTAATATTGGTATAATATTTTGTTGGAAATAGTACATCTGACCATTTATTTTATTATGTATCCACATACACCACTTTTCGAGGAACTCGGTATACCTAGATAAACCCAAAGTGAGAATTATTCGTGAAAGTGCAATCCTGATTACAGAAATATGCGTATTGTATTGTAGTGAGTAATAGTGATTTAAAAGCGATAGTACAAAGATGTTATATAAATACTTTAGAAATTCAGAGGATTTAAAAATGACGTCAATAACTTATTTTTGATATAGTAACATTTAGCGATAACGTAACCTCCACCTTTTATAATTTGTAACTGTATTAAATTTTTCCCGTTGTTTAAGATTAACGTTATTATTCAATGACGAGAATTGTTATTTTTAATAGGATCCATGTGTATTGGAATTATTTTTGTATATTTACTCTTAGAGTGTCAGTCACTCTGTCCACCTACGATTATAAATGTAAAACTAAACGTAAACTGTGGCAATATTAGTATTAAACACTTAAATATGCTGATCAAAAATATTTCACGCATTAGCTTGTATATATACTTACATTAAATATACATTTTATATTTAATTTTAAATGTTCGTGTACAGGGTGAGCGAAACTCGATGTCTCAGCTCTATTATAAGAAAAGGAAAAACGATAGAAAAAATCTAAAGAGAGATTCTTAAATGGGATTGAGTGAGGTGCATTTTAAACTAAATTTACATATTTTGCCATATTTGGAAACCGAATTAATGACGTCATCGAATTGTTTTTCCCAGAAACATATCTATATTTTGGAATGGCAGATTTTCAACAATGTAGTATAATATATAGCTTTTTTGTTGTGTAGAAAAACACTATTGGATTTTTGTAATCGCAAGTAATTAAAGGCATGTTTACTACTAACAGTATTTGCATTCATACTTCTTCGATATTGCTGTTTGCAAATGTAATGTTACTTTCTCTTCAAAGATTCCCAGATAAAAATTTACAATAAAGTATGAGTAACGTTTT
Source organism: Rosalia funebris (assembly GCA_037954035.1). Lineage (NCBI taxonomy): Eukaryota > Metazoa > Arthropoda > Insecta > Coleoptera > Cerambycidae > Rosalia > Rosalia funebris. The sequence goes on along the minus strand of JAZFAV010000007.1, from coordinate 18,084,749 downwards.
TTTATAATAAAATATGAGTTTTCTTAAACTTCATAAATATGCTATTGAAAGCTTTAGTCCTCAGAACTGTATTCCATAAAGTTGAAAATGCTATCTGTGATATGCTGTTACTGTTTTTATTGCAAGAAAATTGATTTAAAGTTATTATATAATTTTCCAATAACATAAGACGTTATTTACCGAATAATATTTTACTGATACTAAGCATACACACATTGTAATGAAATTGCATTGCATCGTAAGCGCTGCATTGAAAAGCAAAATATTAAATAAAACATTGAAACTGTATCCTTAAGACAGATTATTACACAAAATGAAAGTGAATCTAGAATAGCACCAACAATTTATTTAATGTTATTTATGAGTGAAAAACATAATTAAACGTGAATATACTATCGTAATGTGTACATTTATAATGAAGTGCGTATATTTTTGTCGTTATATATTTTAGCTTCTTCAGAACCTCGAGAAAAGAACAATCCCGAAAGTCACATATAAGTTCTGTCAATTCATCACCATTGCAGATACTTCTTTCTAGAAGAATGCTGAGTCGAGACCGTTGACTACTTGCAGGGAATGACGGATTTATATATAATTTTATGACCTGTGGATACGTTATGTTTAGCCACCGCAGAGCTGCCAATATTATAAAGATGCTTATGCTTGAACTCTAGTCGCAACCGAAGAACAACACATAAACAAGGTATAGTCATGGTCTTAGATTCATCTCGGCTTTATCGGAGGAAAAAAATACCTACAAAGCACATACTGCAGAACAATTAATAAAATCACATCCAAAAAAACAAATTCGTTAATAAATAAAGTAAAGCCTACATAACTGGTATACTTATATTACTAAAGTGTTCTTACCCCCAAGGTTCTATCTGGCGAGGGAGGTGTAAATAGCTGATTAACTCATCGGCTATTCAAAAATACAGTACTCGGGGGTCCGTTTACTGTTTCAGTTTACTATTTATACTCATATACTGTACTTTCGTAAGTACTTCACCAGAAGTTCTCCTTTTAAGTAATTCCTTATTGACCTGGTTTCTATTAATATACCAAATCAAATGGTTTATTTCCGATATTACAATTTTTTTAAACTTCGGTTTATTAATAATGCTTATGGTTTACTTGTTCAATTTTGGATTCAATATTATATGATATATATATATATATATATATATATATATATATATATATATATATATATATATACATATACCGATCATGTATATATATATATATATATATATATATATATATATATATATATATATATATATATATATATATACATGATCGGTCAAGTGATGTAGTGGGCAACGCTTTGACCTTTCTCATCGGCGATGTTAAACCCAGGTCAACATTTAGTAGCGGCAAGATTTGACCGAAGTATTTTTCACGTGAACACTTAATTTTCGTTTGAATCCCAATTGGCAGGGATGTTTATTATGGCCAGTTCTTCTGAGGGTATAATATCCCATAATTACCTCGTAGAAGGTCTCCAAGTTCCTTGGATTGATCCGAGGTAAACATACCAATCTCTTGGAGCTAGCCCAGATTGCCGGCACGGAGTAACCCAGGCGTGAGTGGGTTCGATTCCCACATCAGTCGGCTACGCGTGTTTGTGTGTATCCATGTGAATGTCCGGGAGTTAGATGGAAGAATAGGCATTAAGCTAAACATCGCCCGAACAAAAATAAAGGTGCATAAATAAATAAAAATAAGAAATAGATATATTTATATCCTCTAGAACTGCTAATGTGCATTTAATAAAATAAAGGCAATTATAAAATAGTTTAAATTCTTCATAAAATCTTTTTTTCCAAGTGATACTATTATAATACATGTACAATAGAATGGGATTCTTGATGGGTCCTAACAAATAGGAACTTCTTAGGGCAGAAATATTTTATAGTTTTTTAGAAGCTCATTGATGTTTTGCACATATGCAATGTAATACATGGTTTTCAGAAGGAGTTAGAAACCTATTATAGAAAGTATATTTTTTCATGAACCGTTTGATGTTCCGCACAGAAAAAATATAAGATGAAGAAGTTCAGATACAAGAAAGATAAAAGAAAGCCACTTAAGGACCAACAAGTTAATAACTAACTGCAACGTAATAGTGTAATATAATAACCTACTTAGATAACACCAACATTTTAGGTGTGAGTCAGTTTTCTATCTGTGTCTCATTGTACCATTAGTTTAACGATGAATAAAAAATCTAGAAAACTTGAAAGTAACTAAAACTAACAGCTTCTTTCGCCCTTTATGGTAACTCGTATATTCAAATTTATAGAATTTATATTATACAGAAGCGACTAGATTTAGAGGACCATATTTCAAAATTAAATTAATTAATATTTGATATATATGACCAACATTTAAGTTTGCGAGGGAAAAATCTAATGGTTTGCTGTCCAAACCATTCCATGTTCCTGCGTATACAGCGTATAAGAAATCCCAGCATGGTTTTAACTAAAACGCAATAAACCGATGTTAGAAAAATATCTCAAGAAATAATCAAGGATTATTTTATTGACAAGGAATTTATGCAGACCTTTGCGGAACAGTCTACCTGAGCCTAGCCATAAATGCAAGCCACGGTATGTTTTGAGATTGTTTATTTGGCAATTAGCGATGAAATAAACTATAAAAAATCTACGGGATGAGTTCGACAAAGTGAATAAATAATTAGATACTTTAAAAAATAAAATAACTAACATAGAGAAGAAAAATAAAAGCCTGTGTACAGAAAATAGCCAATTAAAATCCAAGCTAAACGATCTGGAACAACAAATAACAAAAGTTTTTCCGGTTGAAGCAGAAAACAATCAGTTTCAGGAAATTTTTCAAGAAATGCATGAGCGAGAAAAAAGAAAACGCAACATCATCATTATCTTTGGCATCAGCAAGGGACCGAACTGAAGAAGCCAAACACGAATACAAAATGAAGAACAACTGATAAATGATATATTTAATTCATTGTCTATTTCCGAAAATGGAAATATCAAAGCAATCCGCATAAGGAAGTCTAACCCGACTAAAGAGACTCCACGTCCACGTAAAGTTACGGTTGGTGATGATTGTCTACGACATTATCCATAAGGCAAAAAATTTAAAAAACTCAAGGGACTATAAAAACATCAGTATCTCATTGGACCGCACTCCCAGACAAATCAGTTTTTACCGGACAATTAAGAGGCAACTTAACGAACGTATGGCAGCTGGGGAAACCAACTTAAAAATTAAATATATACGTGGTGTTCCAAAAATTATCGCTTTAAACTAAAAGAGCCCAACAATCCAAAAACAGCTACAAGAGAGTTCACATGGTACATTACCAAAACGTCGGTGGATTAAGGACTAAAGTGAACGAATTTTATTCATCCGTTAGTACACATGAGTTCGACATTATTGGCTTAACTGAGACCTGGTTGACCAGCGAAATTTCAAATTCGGAATATTTTTTACTATGTTTAGATGCCTATACTGTAATTAGATTGTTGCTTCTAAATTAAGTTTTATAGCTAATAATAATTGAATCTATACCTACATTAATTTTTCATATTACTATTATTATCATTTTTTGATCCATTTATATATTCGTGTATCCATTTTTACTTAATCAATTATTACTAAATTTATTATATTGTGCTTTTTACACTAGTAAGTTTTTTGCTCTTTTCTCTCTTGTCTAAACATACTATAGTTTTATATATTCAATTTGTATGTTTATATTTGTCCTATAATTGGAGTTAATCTGTTGGACAATAAATAAATAACAATTTTCTCAACCACTGATGAAAAATAAAAACTTGAGCCTGAAGCTAGTTTATAGAAATTATCATTACATACCTAGTAAATAAGTCAATAAAAACAAGAAACCAATTTTCCACAAACACCGAATGATTATGCATCGCTTGATACGCGTTTAGCTAACCAAATTGGATTAGGCGAAAAATGATTAAGAACCTAATAAAGGAAAAAGATCAAATGAGATATTGGAAGAGAATAGCTTTAGGATTATGGCTATCATATCGGGGACACGAATACTCGGACAGAAAATGACACCAAAAAATGATTCTCTTATTCCCTATTGTTAGTATTATTTTTGATTCTGTTTACAGAGACGTTATATATTTATATTATTCGATAGAAGCATGGCATTCAATATTTCTATTAACTAACAGTACTATGGTGTAGCAGAACATTTTATTATCATATTCGATAATTATCAATTTTATCAAAAAGAGTAAAAATTGTTCTAACTAGTTGTAACTCTTATTTATAAAACAAAAGAAGTATTGACATAATTGTCAAATAACATAGGAATATTGAAATAATACCCATAAAAAACCTTTGTGTACGTAGATTATATCTAGTTAAATAACAACTATATTCCCAAATTGAACTTATATATTCCAAAATTTAGGCAACAATAAAACGTTCTACTTCAATCATGCTTTTTGGAGGATTGCGTACTATACAAGGTATTTCGAATACATTTTTGGAAACACATTGTATAGTAGGCAAGGACTTCGTTCAGTAAATATCTCAGTACTGTGAAGCAGTGGCGGCTATTCAGGTGAAGTAGGTGAAGTGCCTCTTCACCAAAGATATTGAGACTGCTATTTTTTTTTACATTTTTGGGATATATAATCATATCCTTAATATGTACATTCAAATAAATTTTGTTATGAAAAACCTATTTTTATGTCAAGCATAATATGCCGCTATGCTACTAAAAACACTGTGTTTACATTGGAACATCCTTTAAATCTTCAATAGTCAATGCGCGGTTTATCTGCAATATAAATAACTCGCAGGTGCAGCGATGAAAATCAAGTGCCCTCAAATATGCACTATTATAGCGGGTTGTCACGCTAACGTGACGTCACGCAATAACCTACGTCCGTTTAATCCGTCTTCTCCCTCCAGCTAGGTGAAGAGTTTCCCAAAATTGTATAGGGTATCTGCACAGTGGACTTGCATTTACTTAATGTACTGAAGTGCGGTCTGTTTTTGAATTTGAGAAATTTATTGAATTTGCGTTATGTTTTCATCATTTTTAGACTTGCTTTTTTGATTTTAATGTGTTGATTGACCAACTGAGTGATCGTATAATTAGTGATTTTTCAACTTTGATAGTGATAATATTAAATGAAACAATAATTTACATTATTTATAATGAATCCAGTTAACGATGTTATTTGTAATTTGTTGGAAACACCGTTCTGTCGCTGAAAATAGGAAGATAAAAGAGACGTTTTACTTGAAGGAAGACCTACGACTGTTTTAACAATATTCGCCAAAAAGGAGATTACGAAATCTGGTAAATTGTATAACGTAAACTTCAAATCTGCTTGGTTCACAAATTATAAATGGTTATGTAAGAGCCCAATATTAAAAAACTATATTGCTGGCCCTGTTTACTATTTTCTAATAAACAATTGGTTTGGAACATGAATGGATTTGTAGATATTTTAAATATTACGAGGGCATTATATACACATACCGATTCTGCCCAGATATTCTATATGATATCCTACAAAAAGAATCATTAGATATTAATTTTTTCGTGCTCCAAATAAAACGGAAACGTGAAATATTGAACAAAAAGAGAATTGACGACTTTTTTAAGACAATCTTTAATAAAGCAAGTAGTATGATGGACTTAGAAATTACAAAACAGCAATACGCTGGTCTTTCTAATGAAGTTATTAGTACAAGATATAAAGCACCTTTTTATGAAATATTGGACCATATTTTAATGGAAATAGACTGGAAAAATGGTCAGGTTTCAGGACTGCGTAAAGTTGAAATTTGTTTGTCTCGCTGATACTGCAAAATTTAAACAATATAGCTCGTGTTTCCCTTCTAATGCTGTTGAAAATTTGGAACAATTTTATGGACATATATTTACCAAACATCAACGACTTAAGAAAACGAACTTTGCCTGTTATATAGTGATGAAAATTACATAACTATACAGCTGCATAAACTACTCAAAAAACGGAATGAATACAAAGACATTTTTACAGAAGCTTACAAACTGTTTTGTGTAATTTTATCTATTCCATCAACAAGTGCGTCAGTGGAAAGAGGCTTTTCGTGTCTTCAACGTATAAAGACGTATTCAAGGAATACCATTTCTCAAGAAAAAATCTTTAGCAACGTTTCTATCGAGAAATAATTATTGCTAGAACTAAAAAAGGATCAGCCAGTTTATGAATATATAATTGACAACTATGCCTCATTTAAAGATCGAAGAATTGATTTGGTGTACAAAAATTAGATAGCTATAAGCTTGACTATAAGAAAGTCTTAAGAAAATTTAATCTACTTTATTCCTAACTGTTTACACATCCTAACTCTTCACCTATTTTATAACCCGCGAGCCACCACTGCTGTGAAGTCTTATTAAAAACTAAATCTAAGGCAGCGCCAGCATAGCAAATTTTCTTGCAATACATGAAGTGAGTCATAGCTTATGGTTTGCTTTGCCTTTACGCTCTATTACCAAGAAATTCAAATTATTTTAGTCTCTGCTGATGATAATAGCTTTAAATATAATGCAACGTCGCGACGCGTGAAATAATGGAGCAGGAATATTGCTAAATATTTCCGCCCGGTGTATAATGCCCTGGACAAATGAAATCCGACGCAAGCAGCCTTCACCTTGTATTCAGCTATGATTTATTTTCGTTTGGTTAATGTAAAACTATTTTCAAATTCAAGGATTTTAGGTTTACTAAGCGCATTAATTGTGTCTAACGATATATTTTTTAATGGGTATTTTTAACAAACCTATTCTAATTATTGCTTTTTGACGCAGAAAGCAGATGCGGTGGGCGGGTAAAAACGTCATATTTTTACAAAATTGGAATAAGCATAGTAAATATGTAAGTGGTCGAAAGTAGTCCTTCCAGAATAATATGTTACTCATAATATGATTGCTCTTGGTTCTATTTTAAAACTTGCCAAAAAAATACGCGTGATTATCACTCCACATATTCATTATACTTAAGACTAATATTCATTAGAAATAGATTTACTAAGTCGATCACATTCACACGATCACACGTGGACGTAAGAGAATTAGTACAAATTAGTACAAATATGCCAAAAAATTAGTACAGGGAAAAAATTGTGTTCAGCATATTAAAGTATTATATTGCGTAGGACAATATAATACTTTATCGATATCCAATCAGAACACTTACGGGAACATGTCATTCTATAGAATGCAAATAGAATATAATTCTACTTGTATAGTAACATGATGCAGCAAAAAACCCGTGTAACAGTCATGAAACTTAATAATTGCCACTTAATAAATATTTTTAAATATGTAAATATGTTAAACTTACGTATACAGAACAAGAAAATATGTGGGGCGTTCCACGCCAAACCGGATGGTTTGAAAAATTTTGATTTTTGATTTCCTTAATTTTTTTATATTTTTTAGTACCCCTCAAAAAAGTCTTTCTGGTTAATTTTAAGATTTTTTTGATTACGTGTTCAAAAGATATCAAATTTTCAAAAAAGAATCGCTCTTTTGTTGGTCTCTTGTTCATAACTTTCTTAATAATGGTCGAAATTAAATATTTTTTTTGTTACATCTTTGTTTTTAGATGGCATTTACAGAAAAAAATACAAAAAATATTCAAAATGTTTTTGATTAAGATTTTTGAGTTTGAAATTTTAAATCGTGTTTTTCAAAGTGAGTGTATCTTTCGATTTTTTTGAAAATTTTTTATTTCAAACTACTATTCTTTTAACAACTTTTAAAGCTAATTCGGTCGTGGGCCCTCCATAATTACTATTTTTTTTTCGATTTTTAAAAATTTGAAATTTTTTTGTCTCTATAAATCATTATAAGTACCGATTTTTGTTACTGTATACTCTTCTTTTACTTATTTTAAATTAATTTTAACATTTTTTAATTGTTAATAGGTGTTTAAAATCAATAAGTAAACGTTAAGTATATTTATAAACAATTATAACAAACGTTTTTATTTATTTTCGTGTTCTTTTAAAAATTGTTTAAAAATAATATCAATGCTATTTTTTGTTGCAAAGTATTTTTTTAATTTAAATAATAGTATCTTCTATGAATTTCTATTCAATTTAAAAAGAGTCGCGAAAATAAATAAAAACCTTTGCTAGTATAAAGAATAGTAGTTTGAAATAAAAAAAATTAAAAAAAATCGAAAGATACACTCACTTTCAAAAACACGATTTGGAATTGAAATAAAAAAAAATATCACTAAAATATATCAAAAAATTAGAGAAATCAAAAATCAAAAATTTTCAAACCATGCGATTTGGCGTGGAACGCCCCCGATATACAAGAAAAATATTACAATTGCTAGACAAAATGATATAATATACTATTTAAATAATGAATCCAAAAAAAACCTGGGGTATAATTAATATCAAATTAGGTCGAGAGAAGATAAAAATAGTTCTTTCGTAAACGCCACTGTTTAATGATGTAATAATATCCGACAAGCGTCAAATATTTACAAAGTACTTCTACGAATATTAAAGTAAAACCAACACAATACGTTACACGTATCTTTGCCGTGCACTCTACCACTGTATGAGCTCTACACAATATATTTTAAACTAGATAGTTATCAATTCATGTTTCACGATGTCCAAATTATGCAGTCTACTATAATGCGGAAGATTTACACAACTGCCTATGTCATGACAATTCTGCTCTAAAGGCTCTAAGTCTAATCCAAGCAGACTGAGCAATCTCTAAACACAATGGTTTCTATCCTTTTTTTCGATATTCCGTCATTTTTTATGTAAAGAGCTGTATTCTGGTTAATGTACAATTTAACATCAACCGTACGTATGGTCGAGGTATGTATGAATTTATAGAAAAGAAAAGTGAGATTAATAATATCTTATTTTATTAATTCGCAATGGAAAAATTTTAAATGTTCAAATTTTGATATTTATTTATGAAATATTTCCAAGAAGCCAAAAAATGATACAAATTACGAAACATTTTTCTTTAATTATCATTTAATTTCAGAATGTATAATTTTTTGTGGTATAGAACATATGCTCACAATTCAGAAACAGGAAATAAGAATCGAGAGATATCACGTTTCTGTTGTGAATGAAAGAAATACATCTATTGATGCAATTATTGAACTCGTAAACTATTTAGACAAAATACTTTTTATAACAGCAAATTCTGATTTGATATCAATATAAAACAATCTAAAGATCCATAGATATAACCGTACGTTTTATGTGTAACAAATGTATTATAAAATTGTGAAAGGCGTCATAATTAAAAATTATTAGTCAATTTGTCATTTCAATATAGTGAAAATTCCGGTACTATAAAATAAAAAAATAAGTTCACCATGATGATTATTTTTCTTCTAAGGCAAATAGTTTTTGTGAATGATTTGCTATCTAATGATTCTAAAAGCTGTGACTCAAAAAGAGAGTGTACGATTTTTTTTACTTTTCCGCGCTCACTATAAGCGGAAGAGTAGTGTAATCGTGTAAAGAAAAAGTGAAAAAACAAAATTTTTTTTTGGGTTTATTTTTCGTTTTTCGGCCTAAAAACCAAAAAAAGATGGTTTTTAAAAAGCCCATTTGAGAAATTTGTTTGTTAGCACGATCACTCAATTAAATCGTATCGGATCGATCGGATTTGGACTGATTCTGATTAGGGACATCTACCAGACGACATCTATTGATTTTGAGGTGGATAGGACACACCCCACCCTGTTCATGGGTCATAAGAGAGCACGATGGTGGACTATTTGAAAAAAGTAAAACTGTCGCATAAAACACATATTCTGCATTTATGTGTTGGTTTATTTTTTCTCGGCCACTCAGTTTCGAGATAGAGATGTTCTACGTGCGGAAAAATCCTTTTTAAGGGTTTAAAACTGTTTATTTTTTCATATAATTTTATACTTATTAATTTGTAGTGTCAAGAATGAGCAACTATAAGACATAATACAAGAAGACGGTGTCAATTGCATAATAATTTTAATATAATTATTGTTCAGTAATAGGACAAAATAAGTATTACTCAAATTGAAAGAGGAGTCTAATTATTGGAGTTTTTCACAAATAATTATTGGGAAATTAAATTTTTTCACAAATAATAATATAGCTCTATATTTTCATAACACATATATTTTCAATAAACTTTTATTCATATATTATGCACTCCTTCCACAGTTTAGTATTGCATGTTCGGTTTAACTTCAAACATTATCATATAGAGAAACTAAAAAAATATTAGGATGTGTAAGTAAATTCACTAAAATTTCTATTTCACATGTAGCATTTAGGAGGCTGTGAAAATATTTTTCAGTTTCAATTATGTACCTGGACTACAACATTTTTATGGACTACAAAAACAGATATGGAGACTGATGAGAGGTCAGAGAAAAGAGACAAATGAGCTTATTAGTACTAGCACAATTGAGATAGAAACCTGGGTGAGATACCTGAAAGACCTTTACCAGACAGAAAAAACAGACAGTCAAACGGAACCAAACACACCTGAAATAATGGCCAACGATGAAATATTGCTAGAAATAACAGATGTAAAAATATCACTTAAAAAACTTAAAAATAGAAAGAGTTCAGGCCCCGACGATATAGCTAATGAACTGCCTACTTAAATATGAAGGGGAAAAGTTAACCCAACAATTAACAACTCTGATTAGCAAAATACTATCCCTCTGTAAAATTTCAGAACAATGACAAATTAGTACCATAACCCTACTTTTCAAGAAGGGCGATAAAAAAATACCAGCAAATTACAGAGACATAAATCTGCTTAGCACAACCTTAAAAATTCACTACCAGAATTATAACAAACAAAATAAACGAACGAATCACATTGGCAGACGAACAACAAGGGTTTCGGTCAGGAAGATCATGTACAGACGCTGTGTTTATATTAAGGAAAATAACCGAAAAGTCAATTGAATACAACCGACCAGCCTTCATGTGTTTCATTTATATAGAGAAGGCATTTGATCGAACAAAACTAAAAGACGTACTACATCTTCTATATGACAGACAAATAACACATAATATCATTAAACTAATTGAAAACATATACTTTGCAATACAATCCAAGCCAAAGTCAACGGCGAGCTCACCGAAAAAATATCCAGCAATAGTGGCATCCGACAAGGGGACTCTTTGAGCCCGCTCCTGTGTAATATCGTCATGGATGAGGTAATAAAACAAATACGAAAACACAAAGGGTATAAAATGGGAGACAGAGACATAAAAATTTTATGCTATGCCGATGATGCCGTATTAATAGCGGAAAATAAAAATGATCTACAGAGACTTTTGTTTCAATTCTATAAAACCACAAGAGCATTTAATATGACAATATCAACAGCAAAGACAAAATGCATGAATACTTCAAAAATACCAATTAGGTGTAAACTCTGTATTGATAATAAGGTTATCCAACAGGAAATTAAATTTAAATACTTCGGCATAGAAATATCTGGCTACGGAGATATTTAGGCTGAAGTAAGAAGCCAGGTGACAAAGACTACAAGAACGGCAGCATATTTGAACAACTTACTATGAAGAAACAAACATATAGGGATCGGAGCAAAATCTAGGATATACAAAACAGCGATCAGACCTATTATGACATACACATCTGAAACCAGGCCCGAAGCAGCTAAAACAAGTAGAATACTAGAAACAGCAGAAATGAAAATAGTACGCGGGATAGCTGGCAAAACGTTGCTGGATAGGGAAAGAAGTGAGGATATCAGGCAAATGTACAGAATAGAACATTAATGAATGGATATTAAGTAGAAAATCAGAATGGAATGAACACATTGAGCAAATATCAGAGGAAAGACAAGTAAAAGTAACTAGAGACAAGTCACCATCAGGACGTAGAAGCACCGGAAACGATGGAGCGACAATATTCCAAATAGCCAGACTTAGGCAAGACGATGAAGAGAAACAGGCAAAATTCCTATATAAAAGAAGGAAGAAGAAGAATCATGTACCTATTACAACTACAATCTTTCCTACTACGCTTACTGTTCAGGAAATAATGTTGATAACCTACGTAATAAAAATTTTATTCCACAGCAAAATACAATTAAGAAAAAAAAACAGTAACTTCAAGCAATAACAAAAACTAATACAAGATTAATAAGGGATATTACCTCCCCTTGCATTTATCTGTTAAACACCTGCCTGGCATAGTTAAAATTAAATTGCGAATTAACATTTCAACAAGATTTTTCAGGTCTCCGACAAGACTAATCTTAGTTAAGACAATCCTATTTGCAGTGAACTGTGTCTCTTCGCATACGGTTCCATAAATGCTCAATGAAGCTAAAGTCTGGGCTTTTCTAGCTAGTTTATGGCAGTATGAGAACGTATATTGTTTAGCATTAAAATAAAATTGTCACTAATAACTGGGGTGAAAGTTACAATGAATTTCAGGATTTTAGTGATGGCAGTATTTGACCGATCAGTTATTAAATGTTCTATAAAAGCTAGGTTTTTATAGAACACATTTTGTCTCAAGTCATTCCACCTCCACCACCAAAATCATTACCATGGCAACAGTATGTTTGAAGTCATAGTGGATATACGTTAGCCAGGTCTTCAGTAGACTTTCACTGCCCTGTCTTTACTGTAGAGACTTTGAAAATCGTCGCTGAATAAAACATTTCTCCACCACCGTCATCCTAGGGCAAATGGTCTTTGGCAAATTTGATTTGAATCATTTACCTACAACTTTGCACTTGTTCTAAGTAGGCTCTCCCAAAGACGGCTTCTTTGGTAACGAAGGAACCGTCTTCCCAAAGACGGTGGTTTGGTTGCTCAGTCACCTTAGTCTTGATGTTCGAAAATTCCGACTGCAATTTAATACTCGTAACAGATCATTCCCTTGTCCATTGCAGCCTTAGAAAGCAATCTTGTTTGGGAGTTATTATCCCTTTCTAGCCTTGTCCTGATTTCCCCTGATTTGAGGAATGTCTCGATATCTCCTTAGAATTTTATATATCACCCCTTGAGTTCTGTCCATAAGTTGGACTATATCAAATTAAGATCGGCACCGCCCAAATATATTAACAGTCATGAAGAGGCGTATTCTTCAGGTATAACGGTCTCTGTCCACTACACCGTACCACAGTAGTACCCTACCTGTATCGACACATGCAAACAAATATAATTTGCATCAATGGCCCGGTCATGGCACGCTACCGTGTTGGCTGGTGATGGAACGGTCTAGTGGACGTTGTCTGATTCAAGTTGATGCAAATTATATTTGTTTGCATGTGTCGATACTGTTGCGGTCCTAGTATGGTACGGTGTAGTGGGCAGAGACCTTTATGTATCCATTAGCATTCAAGTCTTATAAAACCGACAGTCTGTTGTTTAACTTTGACAAATTATGAGGTTGTCATGTATGGATGACATGAAAATATTATAGCCTCCTAATTGTTACAGATGTAATTAAAATCTTAATAAAATGACATACATACTTTTTGAGTTTCCATGTATAACAACAATTGCAGTTAAACGGAATATGCAGTAATTAAACTTAACTAAAGAACCGAAGAAGCCTATTACTTTACATAATACATAATTTTTAGGCCCACTGTACGATACATTGTACGGAATATATACTAAGGAAAGTATTTGGATGTATACATTTTTTCTACGTTTTATAGAATATTTCGAAGTAGAAATTTATTTTTAACTCTTTACCAAACTCAATTTTGTCGGTCTATGTTAAACTGCTTTATTCATCATGTTACTTTAAAATAGTTAATGGGGACAGTCGTATATTAGATAACTAACCGACCTCAGTACATATATAATTATGAAAGTGGGACTTATGACGGTTTAAAAAAATTATACTCTGCTTTGAACCTACTACGAAAATAATCTGACAATCTATAAGCAATCAAGATGTCAATAAAAATAGTATTCTACGAATTCTGACGATCGACGATCATTTGTAACTGTATTGTAGCATCTGCTCAGACATCGAGGCTAGTAAAAATAAATGCAGCTATACAGAATAAACACAAAATTCGTGTCATATTAAAATTATAGTGTGTGAAAGAGATAATCTCTAATTATGTTGTCATAGTTCCTGATTTATTTTAAAATATATATTTCATTAAAAGAACGGGAAACCCATAGATACGTTAGAAATTATCATATAATTAATTATCAATTGTAAGCAATATTCTTAAGAATTTCGTACCGTCACATAGTTTGCATGCATCGGCAATCTAAACTTCGTCAATTAAGTTCAAGACGACCAAAAATATTAGTGTAAAAAATGACAATGTTATTTAATACAATATATTTGTACCACCCCTAAATAATTTACATATTTTACTGATCAACACATCAACATTAAAATCTTAATTTTTCATTAACTTGTTGTCTACATAAAATGAAAGACAAAAATGTTTTTTTCTATAAATGACTATTACTGTTCACATATTCATATATTTTAATCCACCTTTTTTTTTTATTTTACTTATCTATCCCGCCTGTTGGTTGAACTTTTCTACTTACCAATTATTTTCTATTGTTAATAGAACTTTGTTTTAAAATAATCACCTGGACCTCAATTTTCTATTACCTAACATATTGCTTAAATTATTAGGATGCGTTCGCGACAATTTTAAAAATAGAAATATCTACAAGTGAATTTTGTGTCTACGTTTTCGAAAATTTTAATACAAATGCCTATGTCATTGAACTATGTACAATTCTAAAATTATTTTTGACACTCACAGTCAGATGATGTTCCTGCGTTTTCAAATGTAGATGCCAACTGCAGATTTAAACTAGATTTACATATACAGGGTGCTCCGGTTTCCATGGTAAAACGTTAGGGAAAAGTAGAGCATTGAAAAACAATATGCATTTACTACATAATTATTGCTCACCATTGTTGATATACAAGGTGTTAAGGTTATTATTTTTTAACGATATCTTAAATATCTCTCGAACGAACTACAATATTAAAAGATATTTGGTGATATAAAATATCACCAAATATCTTTTATTCTATCTTTTTATTCTATTTTATATCTTTTATTCTACAACAACCCCTATTGCAAAAGTTTCCAAACATTTTTGGCTCCTTTTCTTACCAGATTTCTACGCCACTGGTCTTGGACTATCTTAGAATTTGTGACATTTTTACACAATACGTCTCTCTTGTAATTTTTTCGTAGGATGTACCCTTTTCAAGTTAATGGAATGTAAAAATATTAATCTTAAATAATTTGCACTGCATCTAAATAATATCTTTAAAAATAGATTAATTTGTAAAACATCTCATCTAGCTGTTACTTTATAATATTATAATGATAAATAACGGCTACAAATTTAATTATTTAAAAGTTGATGTTATTATTAACAATTGAAATTATTGTTATTAATAATTATTTCCATGTTTTATAATTAGTTTAACTATTTCTTGAGTTTCCTTATTGAGAATTAGAGAAGTCGGCCTAAAACTATAATTTAACAAGAACATTGTTTAAAAATATGGCGGCGGCGCCAATATATCCACTAAAGCTTTTGGATTGCGTGGTTGTTATACTGGTTACCAAATATCCTTCATTTCAAATAACAATTTATCAGTAAGGATCTATAAATACGCCAAGTGATAAATTATTTGTTAATAATCCCATAAATTTTGAATATTTTCTGATATTTTATTATCGAAACCAATACGTTTGAAACTTGGCCCTTTTTCTTATCAGATTTCTACGCCACTGGTCCTAGACTATCTTAGCTTCTGTGGCATTTTTTGCATAATACGTCTCTCTTGTAATTTTTCGTAGGATGTACCCTTTTCGAATTAATGGAATGTAAAAATATTAATCTTTTTAAATAATTTGCACTGCAGCTAAAGAATAATGTCTTTAAAAATATATTTCTTTGTAAAACATCTCATCTAGCTATTACTTTATATTATAACGATAATTAATGGTGACAAATTTAATGTTATTAAAATTACTTGCACTGAATATTGAATTTATTGTCTATGCAGAGACTTTTTATTATAATTTAATGTTTCATGTTATTAAAGCTGCCACAAAAACTGAACAGGTTTTATTTTTTTATAATAAAAAACGATCCAAAAAATACGGTTTTTTACTAATACTCATTTCCACGCTACCATGAAGTAGTTAAGATGGTGAATTTTTTTACACGAACAGCAGAAGCAAATACAAATTTAAGTTAAAATAATTGCTCGAAACGCGGTCCACTTACCTCAATGCATTTTTGATACCGGCAAAATAATTAATTTACTGTAGCAGACATTTCATATAAATTTTGCTATATGTCAATACAGGCTTGCTGAATCATTAAAACAGAATCCACTTCTTGTTAATACTAGAGTAGCGTAAACTTTGTCATATATTTCGCCTAACGTAAAAGTCCAGTGGATTAAGATCCAATGACTTGGGTAGTCAGACCACTGGCGCAATATCATAAGTAATTCCTCTCTAGCCGGCCAATCCAATGTTGCGGATAGTCAGGATATCCAATCCCTTACAGCTATTCCAAAATAAAGGCGAGCTCCATCGAATTGTTATCAGACTTGCATGCCTTAAGCTATTGGGTAAATTCTCAATATAGCCCTGCAGGTTATCAGTTAGAAAAGCAAGGCATGATTCCGAATTTATCCTTGAAGGAAAAAAATGTGGACTTCAAATATCGGAAAGCTGCCAACCCCACATTTACGCTAAATTCATTTTGAAATTTCGTTTGTGAATTTCTTAAGGACTTTCATGTACCCAAACATGAATATTATGATAATTCACAATTCGTTACCCAACGTTTAGTGAATAGAGAATTCGTCTACAGAATTCTGTACAAAAAGTCGAGATTTTCGTCCATCGAATTTAGAAAGAGCTATTATTAAAACCTAAATCGCTTTTCGGTATCTCCAGAGTATAAACCTTGAACGGGCACCAGATCTGCCAATTTCATAATGTGTGTACTATTTATGACTTAGATAGTTGTAGTTGCTGAGCTGCTTTGCGAGAACAAAGCCTTGCTTTAGCTCTAGCAGCCACGAACTGCTGTCTCTGCATTTCCATCACAAAATCTGTAACGAAAATGAATATTTCCGTAGTATGCTTTTCAGAATGATAGAACACTAATAACACTAACGGTAATAATAATAAAACAACATAAATTATTACACAACTAAATTATGCACAATTACGAGTTGCTTGTATCTGTATTTGACAGATAATAATTGGATGTTATCGAAAAACCGAGTCGGGTTTTTAGTTTAGTTGGTTCTATTGTTATTGTTGTAGTTTTTGATCTTTTCGAGGATTAAGCCTACCGAGCATACCGTTAAAAGTAGTGTATGGAAATGTGGTGGTGTAAAAATTATGACTAATGTAAATTAAAACGAAAACGCAATATGGGGCAAGATCTTCCAATAACTTTTTTTAATCCTGAGAAAACCTTGCCGAATTACGAAGGTTTGATATTTTATCTTTTTTTTACATTTTCCTTAATCGTAGTTCAAAAATTATTTAAAAGTTGATGTTATTATTAACAATTGAAATTATTGTTATTATTAATTATTTCCATCTTTTATAATTAGCTTAACTATTCGTTGAGTTGCCTGATTGGTAATTAAATAAACAGTTTTAAAACCTTAAAATGGACTTTTCCGCACGTAAAACATCTCTATCTCAAAATTGATTATCCGAGAAGGAATAAACCAACACATAAATGTAGAATATGTGTTTTATGCGACAGTTTTACTTTTTTCAATTTTTCTCAAATAGTCCACCGTCGTGCTTTCTCATGACGCATGGACAATGTGGGGTGTATCCCATCCACCTCAAAATCAATATATGTCATCTGGTAGACGTCCCTAATCAGAATCAGTCGAAGCCCAATCGATCCGACACGATTTAATTGAGTGATCGTGCTGACAAAAAGAATTCTCAAATAGTCCACCGTCGTGCTTTCTCATGACCCATGGACAGGGTGGGGTGTATCCTATCCACCTCTAAATCAATAGGTGTTATCTGGGAGACGTCCCCGATCAGAATCAGTCAAAACCCGATCGATCTGACACGATTTAGAGTGATCGTGCTAACAATATACCGACGACAACGACACACACACACACAAAATGATTTAAAAACCATTTTTTTTGTTTTTAGGCCGAAAAACGAAAAATAAGCCCTAGAAAAAAAAGTTTGTTTACACGATTACATTACTTTTCCGCGTATAGTGGAGTGAGGAAACGTAAAAAGTCGACGTAAAGCTATACTCTGACAAGAATATTGTTTAAAAATATGGCGGCGGCGCCAATATATTCCACTTGAACTTTTAGATCGAATGGTTGTTACTGGTTACCCGATATCAGTTTATCAGTAAGGATCTATAAATATGCCAAATTTAATATTTTCTAACATTTTAGGATCGAAACCAATACGTTTGAAATTTTGAAAATAAATTTGCAAATAAAAAAAATTTCAGAATTGAATATTTTGAAAATAAAAAAGATCGTCATTATGGACGTCATTCAACTCATTTAATATGAATTTGAAATAAACGACGGGAACTTATAGACCATTTTTAGGCCAAAAAAATTTGTTACTAGGCCTAAGAGAAAATATCAATAAAATTTATTTAGTTTTCTCGATTTAATATTCGAGATATATCAACCTCTTCGCTGTGTTCAACTAACGTCTATAGAGAATCAAGGAGCAAATTATTCGACGTTAATAACATGAATTTATCTTGGGAAAGCACCTAATTTAATTGGGGATACTTATTTCTGAGAAATTCTGTTTCGTACAAAACAATTTATAGTATGTGTAACATGAACAAAAATATTGCCCCATTTCTTATATGTTCAATAACTTCTCTATAATGTAA
Organism: Rosalia funebris; assembly: GCA_037954035.1. Taxonomy (NCBI): domain Eukaryota; kingdom Metazoa; phylum Arthropoda; class Insecta; order Coleoptera; family Cerambycidae; genus Rosalia; species Rosalia funebris. The sequence goes on along the minus strand of JAZFAV010000007.1, from coordinate 18,065,783 downwards.
ACCCTTTTTAAATGTTAATGTCATTAAATGTACTAGGACTACAAAAGAGAATAAAGAAATAGCTGATCAAAAGGTTTATTTAGATTATAATTAAGTTTTATATATTGTTCGTAAATGTTCCATAATATATAATTTGCATTTTTACTCATTTTTACAGCATAAGCATTCCTGAAATAGGTTTTTGACAATGTTGTGTTCATAATAGTTATACTGCAACACTAACTTTTACATATTTATTCATATCATTGATGAACGTGATCTTCACCAATTGTCGTACAATAGTAACTACTTTGAGCAGTACGGTTTCACATAATTTGAACTAGTTGTGGACTATTTAGACACCATCTGTCATTATTTATAAAATACATTGACGTAAGCCTTATAAAGAAACATACTGCGTTGCATGAAAATTTTGATTGGCTCGTGAAAAGAAGTTTAATGGAAAGACAAATAGCGACTGCAGTGACCATTTCTCTTTATTCATAAACCAGTAAACCCTTAGTATAAATACTGCGGAATAAGCAGAATATAATGTGGATAAGATCTATCTTTTTGAGAAACCAACTAATCTTCGGAATAATGTTCACTATTTTCCACAATATCAATTAATGTTAGATCATTATTATAATTTAATGCAAACGAATTCATGCACATATTTCACGTGAAAATTTTGGATAAGAGAAAATATGTAACCAAAGACAGTACGATTAAAAATACGTTACTAAATATACAGTTTGTCTGAATACAGACTTTGTAAATTGTTTTTATATTTGTGTGTGTTAATTGCAGCAGTTATGTCTATTAATGAGGCGACTAGAAAAGGGCATAAATATTGAAAAATCTGAGGTAATAAAGATAATTGAGATAACAATCCCAATTATCTTTACGTGCTCACACAGCTAAAAAGCTATGTGAGCACTCTTACGCCCTCATAAAAATAGAACATTTTTTGTAAAATAATTGCAGCGATAAACAATTTTAAGTTCTAAATTTAGAATTGCGGCAATAGGAAGAGAGAGACGAGCGCATTATGGGAAGAGAGCATTATGGTTTAAAATCTAATCATTCTCTTGCAAGTTATTTCAATCTTTATTTTCTATAGAGTATACAACTCTTGTTATTTTCTATAAATCATACAAACACTTTCACTTCAGTTTATAGTACTCGTATGTATATTACCATTAAATAAATAAAAAAAATATTATTTCTATAATAGCTATTTTAGCGGATAAACTACTATTTTATAGTAATACATATACTAAATAATATTTATTTATTTAGTGCGTGTAATATGAACATATTTATTTCAATCTAATATCAGCTACGTCATTTTAGTTAATTTAGAGTGAAAAAGAGAAATATACAGTATTGGACATAATGGCTGGAACTTTTGCAATTTTAAAATAATTAATTAATTATGTGACATATGCATTACTTGTATTTATTAATAGTTAGCTAAGGCGTTTTGGGTAAAAATAAGTACACTTATAATTTGGCTCAAAGTATATTACATTTTTGAGACAAGAAAATAAAAAATAAGTTGGAGAAAATGCTTGGAACAAAAACTATATTTCTAAAAATTGATTACGTAATTAACTTTTTTAATATTCGGTGTAATATCCTTTTGTCTTAATCACATCTGCACACCTCTTCGGCATAGATTCGATTAAGCGTTCAATAACATTTCTGTCAATGCTATTCCAGGCTTCTGTCAGTTTTTCAAAAAGTTCACTTGTATTTTTTATATTTTCCAGCTGGATTTTTGTATTGACCGACTCCCATAGATTTTCTATGGGGTTTAAATCGGGACATTGTGACGGCCACTTCAGAACATTTATTTTTTCGCATGATAACTACTCTTTTACAAGTTTCGACGCGTGTTTTAGGTCGCTATCAATCTGGAAAATAATATTTATCGGCATGGTTGCAATTGTGTAGATTTCCAGTACATCTCTAAGAATGTTTCTGTACATAAAACGATCCATCTTTCCATGTATACGATGTGATGGACCCATACTATACCACGAAAAATACCCTCACATCATAATACCTAGATCCTCCGCCATGTTTTACGATCGGGCAAAGATACTTTTTATTTAATTGCTGATCCTTAGGACGCCGTACATGTTTGATTCCATCACTGCCAAACAAGTTAAATTTAGACTCATCACTAAATACTACTTTTTTCCAATCCCTAGTAGTCCAACTGACGTGACCCATTACAAATGCAAGTCGCGCTTTAACGTTATTTTTACTTAGTAATCGTTTTTAAAGGTCTATGGCTCAGAAGACCTTGTTCAGGTAGCCTACGCCTTATTATTCTGTCGCATATGCCGGATGGTGTAGTTTCGTCTAGTATCCGCAGAATTCTCACTGAAGGCAGAAATGGATCATTTTGGAGTAAACGAATATTTTTTTATCCAGGCATGCAGTAGTCTTTCTAGGCCTACCTGGACTTTTACTTGAAAGCACATTACCACACACTTTATATTTTCTTATAATTCGAGACACACTGATTTTTCGTACATTAAGTCTTCTTGATCTTTTATGTTGCCAAATCCTTTCTGTATAATAATTAATAATGTTATTGCGAAGATCTACAGAAAGTCCTTTTTCTTTCGTCATTATAGAAAATATTCGTATGATTTACTATTCAACTTCTAAACACTCTTTGACTCTCTGTAAGTAAATACCACAAAACATTTTGATAATATATAAAAAGTTTCAACCTTTTTGTCCGAAAACAAAATAAAATTATGTTTTTGTTTTATTTTGTTATCTTCAAATACCTACCAGCAAATATTCTAATAATCCGAGAGCAACTGTACTTTTTCCGGATATTTATTTAATACATTTTTTTGTTCAAATTTATTTTGTTCCAACTACTATGTCCAATACTGTACATGAGAAAGAAAACACTTCTAGAGATCTACATAATGTCACCATTCAAGAAACACCGAATATTACATAAGACAATGCATTTCGTGACACTTCAGTACAACTTAAAAATTTAACGATATTTCTCATGGTATTTTTAAAATATAGAGACTTTGGATCAGAAAATGTTTCTACTTCTTATTTGGCGAGCTAGCCTATATAATTATTAAGTGATATTCAGTAGTGTTTACGTTGTGCGTCCCGCGACGAAAATTCCTGCGCTAAATTTAACATACACGATTTTCTCAAAATGACGACTCATATGAAAAATAACTAGGTACATGTTCTCTTTTGATTACAGTATTGAAGAATACTTTAGTCATTCATAAAATCCATATAATAATTTTTTTTGTTCCAATAATTTCAGTTAATATCTCACAACGGACAAAAGAAAATTAAATATAGGAAAGTATCTTTTCCTTACGCTCTAAAGTTCGATAACCAATAATTTTCAGAAACAATGTTACATCATGGAATAATTCTCACCATAAACGTTGTGTGTTAAAAATAATTCACTTATCTCTTTACGCATGAGGTATGTTTATCTTCTGTAATTATGAAGACATGTTAACATTCCCAATACATAAGGTACGAGTATTCCTACTGAAATGTGAATATAAATAAACTATAACTTAAAATAAGTACTAAACATATACACCTCTCCCATACTTTTCCATCCACATACCGTGATCGATATTGAATTGCAGAAATGTACAGATTGACATTATATCAATACATTTTGTGAGAATACGGTGGGTATTTAGGTCTGTTGTCTGTTGATTTAATATCGATCGGTGATATATCGAGATGTATTTATGGTTATTTTCTAATAAAATAAACAAAAAACGAATGAATAATTATTACGTCGATTTAGAGGTAAATGTGTAGCAGCAAACCATAGGTGAACTTACCAATATGATCAAGAATCTTAGATCAACAATCTTAAATTGCTTGAGTTTATTATAATACAGAATACAGTAATAATACAGTTATAATACGGTTGGACTTGACTTTTTATAATATAGAATGGAAACTGCCTATGGAATAACATTACTTTTAGGATTTTGAAGATTTATGAAAAATGCTCTAGTAGGTCGATTTTTAGTTTAAAAGGTACGTTTTATAACTGCAATTTTAATTACAGGATTATACTTAATTAGTAATTATACTTATTAGCTAATTTTGACGATTTACATAACACTTGTACTAACTAATTAGTTAATCACATGTATCAAAACTGAGAATGTTAAAAAACTTTATTTGAACATTATTGTTTATTTAAATGTATTAGATTGAGTTAAGTATTCAAAAGGTCCACATGTTGGCAATATTCCAGAACAATAATCTGGTCTATTGTAAAATGGGCTGGCTAACTTTCTCTAAACCTTGAAATGAAAACCTCCTTATTTTGTTTGTATTATTTTTTTAATATCATCAATATCAGCGGCTTTGTTGTGTATAATTTATTCTTGAAATAAACCCAGAGAGAAATTCATAAATTCATTGGTTTAAAGTCTGCAAGGGAGGTGATCAGTCAATAACACTTCTTCGTTTAACCCATGTATTATTAAATATTTCATTATAAGTACTCTCTTGCAATTACATCATAATGGGGTGTTACCTCATTTTGTTGAAATCAAACAGTTTAATTCAATGGGATTCCGCGCATTTGGATATGTTTATTATAACAGAAGTAAATGTCTCTAATGAGATTTAAATATTTCTCAGCTGTCAAATTACCTTAAAAAAAATTGGGTTAGTAATGGGGTTCGATAAGCTTCTTTTGAATATATCATTGTTTGTTTTACCATCTCTATAGGCATATATTTATGTACATATACTGACTTTTTATTATTTGTAGTTTACCTATAATTGGTTTTATTCAGGGCAACAGCTTTTGACAACGAAACGGATGATCAATGTCTTAGATTCAATTTACTGTTGGTATGTACGTAAATGTCACAAGCACTGTAAAAAAATAATCTCAATCGTTGAGATCGTGGACCACTTTTCCGTTTTTACATCAATTTAACCCCTTATTTATACGTTCGCGCCATAACTGTTTAGATAATTCAAAGCACTTAAAGAAGAAGAGAAGACTCTTAAAGTTTACATTCTTCATGGCAAAAAAATCACTTACATAAGTCTTGGTTTTATACTATACATACGAATAAGTGACAGAAGCCTACCACAGCAAAATTTTTGGAATATATGTACCCTATTTATTTCTTTTAGTAGGTCCTAAATAACTGTGTCTCCGTATTAAAAACTTAAGAAATCTATAGGTTATCACAAGTATTGTTTACAAATATTAAATATCTATACTTATATACACATAAACAATTGCCATTAGTATGTTTAATTAAGTCTCCAATATCAAATTAGTTCATTAATGCCCTCCCATTATTAAATAAATTAGAGCGAGAAAGATGTTTAACGGAAATGTGTTTGTTTATTATTTACCTCACCAATCAATTAATTTTTCTATTTTAAATGCCATAATAAGTCCAACACATACTTGATTTAGCTTTTGCTATTCCTTTACACAAAACTTGAATTTTTATTAAACTATTAGAATACTATGTCAATATTCCATATTTTCATAATACGTCTGTAACATGTAAATAAACGTTAACGTTCCCCTAATTATAAGAAGTATATTTTTGAAATTATTTGTTCCTCATTATTTTAATCAATGCCTGAGTTTCCAAGAAAATTATCTTGTGTTTCATATCACAACAGTCAATTATTTTTTAATAAGTTTGTTGAACGTGAGGAAGACGAAATGATATGTTTTGTAAACAAATCAATTCCAGCTGTAATTGTCAGAAATGCTTATAAAAATGAGGACGACTTCGTACACGATGTTTAAAATCTAGAAATAGTAATCTGCATGTAGTTATAAATGAATAAATGATATTTTATTTAGTTAATAATAAATAATAATTAATCATTAGTTACCAGAATATCGAATTAGAGTAATATTTTCATTGAACCAGTTTACTAACTTCACATTTAATTCAAAACACAAATTCATTAAGGAAAGCAGCGTAAGTTTATGTTTTATTGTAAACATTTATAATGAATATAAATAGGTATGTTACATATTTTGAGATGATGTATAATTTTTACCTGGGCTTTTACTCATAAACACGGAAGCCTTAAATCAGAATTTAAGCATATTATTATAATTTCTAAACATTTCATCTAGGCGAACCTTTTTTATGTAGGTGGTTAATTGTATCAGTATCTACGTAAAAAATTTAGTAGTTTGTTTTTTTTTACAACAGAAAATCATTAATAATTGGTTTTCTTTCTACCTCAGAAGTCTGTCATGCCAGCATAAAATTATTCTATGCGTCTGGTTAGTTCAAAAATAATGTTTGAAGTTTGGCAAGACCACGATACGAAAATATTTGTTAATTATTGCTTTCTAAATCATCTAAGGCGTAACACACAGTGAATCACTACGTTCCATAGCATGCTGCGTTTAATATAAGTATTTTTCTTACATAAATGTTGTCTATTGCGTAATCAAAGAAATGTTTACTTTTTTCTCGAGGTTGCTTTTACCTCGTTGATATATACTGTGTACAATATTTAAAATAGTACTGATTGAATAAGTCTTCTATTTTTTTTTAACGTTGTTAAACTAAGATAATGTACAACTAAGCTAAGATAAGTAACATACACAGGTTTAGAAATATTTTTATATAGACACTTCATTGTAGACTTAAACTGTTGTTCTTAACCACTAAAGCCACAGTATCACTGTATTGTATGATTCATCAAAACATACCTTTTTTAGCATAAAAGGTTATTTCTTTTGATAAACAGATTTTCTACCAATTAATATCATTGAGTGATCATTTCTTTTAAATTCTCTTTAAAACACATTATTTTTAAATTCATAAATATTTCATGCAGATATTTCCTAAATATCTGAATATTGTCTGAAAAGTATTTATATTCTACAGCGCACGTCTATCCTCTCTAGATGCTCACTTTAATTTGGCCACTATATTTCTTACTGTGTTTCTGTATCTGTATATTTTCCTTCACTGATGATATTTTTATATATCTTATCATTTTATTCTATATATGTCGTAGAGCGTTATAGATGTTGCGAAGCAGTTTTGGTTAGAAGTGCTGAATAATATCGATTTTCTGGCTGATCCCCATAACTGGGTAATTATTTACTTTAAAATAAAACTTCCAAATCCTCACCAAATTTTGGTTGCACCACGTCTTCGGGGGCGTTTAAGACAAATCTGACTTCAGTTTTTGGCGATCGGACACAGTTTTTGAGAAAATGAATTTTCAACTTTTTCATACATCACTTTCTTCTCAAATAACTTTCACTTTAAATTACGTAGATACCTAATATTAATATAAGTGATTCGTAATTCATTATGATTTTCTCATTTATTTGAATGTTTTCAATTTTTATGAAGCCGTCCTTTTTATAACTTAGCTACCTCTATAACCCGAAACGCTTGGATAGCAAATGGGGACAGTTCCATGAATGAAAACAGTAAACATTGCAAGTAAATTAGAAAATCGTAATGAATAATAAGTTTTATGATGGCTTTAATGTATTATATATATATATATATATATATATATATATATATATATATATATATATATATATATATATATATATATATATATATATATATATATATATTTATATATAAAGGAAGTGTTGTAACATTTACTTATATTAATATTAGGTATCAATCTAATGTAAAGTGAGAGCTATTTGATAAGGAAAAGTGGTCGCGTACGGAGTATTGAAAATTCGATTTCTCGAAAACTGTGTCAGACCAAAAAACTGAAGCGAGATTCGTTTTTAACATCCCCGAAAATAGGGGGTATCCAAAATTTGGTGAAGATTTGAGGTTTTTAATATAAAGTAAATGATTACCCATAACTGTATACCATACGTCCAAATTGGTTTAGTAATTGATTTATATATTAGAACCTTGTTTTTTTAAAGAAGGTTTAGAGTTTTTACGAATGAACTAGTATGTTTTACTAAATTTAGGTCTCATCTCCTTATGTTTAGAAAATATATGTTTTTGCTAGGTCATTTTACGATCGAGGTGGATCCCAAGATATTTTGCCCTTTCTTGTTATGGTATCTGTTAATTATTGTTACTGGCTGGCAATTATTCCTACGCAGAGTAAACGTTCCGGATTGATTATGTCTCGTTTATTTTGATTTTCTATTCATTAAGCCATCTCTCTATAAAGTCTAGGTTTGTCTAGATGATTGTCAGTGTTTTGGTTGGAAGGTCGGCTATACACAAACAGTACAGGATGCGCCCGAGTACACTGCCCTGTGGCACCCCTGTGGTTAGAGGGAATAATGATGTTTGCTCATATTTTTGTTTAACTATCAAGTACCTAGATGTCAAATACAAGTTTAAAATTTAATTATAATGGTAGGGTAGGTTAAATTTTATTTTGTAAAATAGACCTTCACACCATAACTTATCGAAGGCTTGAGTTGTATGGAGGAATATAGCTGAACTCAATCTGGTGATTTCTTCGGATTTAAATCATGAAGAATGACTCGCTTGACTTATTTTTGTTATTTCAAAATCCATTTGAACATGAGCTTTTAAATATTTTAATTCATTTTGTTCCTGATTTGTTGTTGGTATTATATATCATATGAATAGAATGTTTTTGCTTGAGGTTGAACGAATCAACGTGATTTTTTTTTACCATCACGTGCCGACGAGTATACGAGTATACTAATATCTGTATAATCAGTTATAGAAAAAATTTATAAGTTACATATCTATTGCGTATAGATATACATATCTAATACATATATATTAGGTACGAGAGAAATTAATAAAAACGAATTACTACAACTCTATTTGCAAATAATATTGTAAATTTTTGTAAAAGGCAATGTTTTTTTCAAATTCAATGACTTTATAGAAAGGTGAATTCCAAGCAATATAGAATATTCGTTTACCAGAAAATACCCTTTTTACCCTAATTTTAAATTATATTAAAAAAATAGAGCTAAACTTTACTAGATATTAATAATTCACTAATTTCTTAATGAAGAAATACAAGTTTTAGTAAGTTATATTATAGTATTAATGTATCTTTCACTAGTTATGTTAACATCATCATGAGGTATGAAAAACACATTCATAGCTAGATCATCCCTAGATTAAATTAACTTGACGGACAAAATAATTGTGAAATATAGTAAGTTATTTTACGAAAAAATAACGTCCTGGTTCCTTTATGTATCAAATAATAATTTATATATAATTACATAAATAATAAGAACTAATATAATGTATGTATGTGTATGTAGTATGTATATATGACTACTAGTATATATACTAGTAGTATATACTAGTATATACTACTACTATACTAATACGTACTATATACTAATATGTATATAGTACGTATGAATGTATGACTACTTTATTAAAATGCAAGTAAATACATACCACTTCAACAGAATCCTCCAGCAACTTTTTTCGGTCATCGGGCTGATTACTTTTAGTAACCGTGGGCGTCACTTGTCGTTTGTTTCTTACAACAGAGAATACCATTCGTTGATTCTCAGAAATCACGAACAGAAACATTGCTTCTGATTTTAATAATTTTTAATAACTGTTAATTATTTACATCGCTAATAGCGATGTAATAATTTCTTTAAATGATTACACATAATTAATTATATAATAATTGGGTACATTCTTAGTAACGTCAATATATTGTTAATAGTAAATAGACAATGAATGAGAAATGACGAATTTAAAATTTGCATTTGTATCTTTCATTATCGCGAAACATAAGTAGATACGTACCAAATCAATGAAATTGTCCAGCGACTTTCAAAAGTCAATATATCCAGTCGCCCAGGTAATTATTATACTTTTCATAAACTTGCCCATCACTCTTAACGTTTGCTGATTCAAACAGATAACACTATTCAAAAACGAGTCAATTAGTGACAAATTACGAACACGTTCAAATGCCTCAAGTCTTAACAACTGTGAATATAAAGGTCACATGCATGTGTACTCTAGATTAATTACATTGTACGGATTACAATCTGCTCTACATAGGGTACAATGTACTACGATGTGAGGTATTTTTATTAGTCCTATACCCTAATGTAGTAAAGTTTATAATTATAGTCATATAATATTTTACGAGTCACACAGGTTCTACCTCGGCAAGTTTTCAATAGGATGCAAAAATAATACAGTTGTATGATTTTAAAGTAGTGCAAGTCCACAAGGTTTAGCTAATCAAATTATAATATATCATAATTCGATTCTGTTATATATTTATACATGGTGTCTTCATTCCAACTTTCAGTTTAATAAACCAAACTCTTATGGTACTTGGACATTTAACTTTTGTATGACCTAGTTTGTAAATAAAACAAAATTATATGTACATATATGAATATATCTATATTATCTATTCTATATGTATATATTATCTATTATCTATATTATATGTTTCTAATTTCGTTATCTACTAATTCTTATTACGATAATATAGAAGACAGTTTTATCATATATTAAGACATAAGTATCTATATATTTTATAGAAAATAAATTATTTTGGAGAAGAAAATAATGTACATGTGGCATAATGTTCCTAAGGTCAATTATATAATATTTATAAGATCTAACAGATATTAATTAAATGTACTATAAAATATGTAATTTGAACGCATTACATATGATGTCTATATACAACGAGTGCCAAGAGTAAAGTATAAATTCGATTAAATTTATGTTTTTTTTTAAATAACTCGGACATATCAAAATCTGTATTTGAAACGCCACTTTTAGAGCTTCTTTTTCAATTTTTCGATGTGTATTTATATATTATATTTATATACTTTGTGTACTTCTAAAGTTATGACATCAACGACATTTTTTATTGCATAGCTCCATTTTTATTGCGCTAGTTGAAAGAACTCTTTTATACGTAGCAATAAAGTAACCCAAGGGATACCTAAATAAAAAGAGGGATTTTTTTGTGAGCCATAGAATTTTTCAAATCAACTATGCATATTTAGATGCTATGTTTCCAAATCACTAAATAGGAAAGAGCGAATCCATAGAATGGCCTGCTAGGTCACCATATCTAACCCCATTGGATTAATTTTTGTGGAGTTCCTTAAAAAACAAATTATACGTTAATATGCCTGAAAATGTGGATGATATAAAGAGGAGATTCTAAGGGAAAGTGTGGTAAATAACACAGGAAATTATTGAAAATGTGTGATGGAATTTATTCACTGCCCTAGATATTCTCAAGCTGTAAATTAATCACAATCTAAACGACACAATCGGAAATAGGGTTTTGCTTTAAAATATCGATGACCATATATTTTAAAAAAGCAGGTTGAAAAATATAAAGGACAATTTTATCATTTGTACATTACATTTATATATTACATTTCGGACTCACTGTATATTATATTTTCACATTTTCATGTCAATAATACAAATATGTGCCATTCAATGCCGTGTGTTTATGCTAGTACTAATAAGAATTCAGTATTTTTTTATAAATGAAACTTTTGTGTTGATATTACTTTTACCTCGATTATTTCTAGTAGAACACAACTTTGATGTTGAATGAACTTCCCTTATTTTTTTTACATTTGTATATAATTACTTGCATTTTTGTTTGCAGTGAGTAATAAAACGAATTTTTTATTATTGTTGGCGTTTTCTTGGGTATTAAATAAATCACATTTAGTTTCATCTTTTTGACATTAGGTACCACCAGTATATACATAAAATTATTTTGTTTTGCATTGAAATGAGCCAAATCTGAAAATGGATTTATAAGTCTTCTCGAAAATATCGATGATCTAGTATGGTATTTTTATAGAGAATTTCTTAAAAGTGAAATGGAATTTAAAAATAAAATGTTACAGGTTTATTTATTTTGTATGCCTACTTAAACATGTATTTATAATATGAAAACGTCAATTTTTACAAAATGATGTATAACTATCACATTTTCGTAAAAGATAAAGATGCATTTTTTCACGACACTCTTGTAAGATAATATTGTCATAAGATAAGTAGGAAGCATTGATATTGTCGATCGTCTGTATTCAGTTATATGTAAACAATTGTTCAATTCAAGTCATTAAATACACATAATTATTGCTCACCTTTTGGGGAACTATAGGATGTTTAAATCATTTTAGTTATTCATACTTTCCATATTAAGAAACTTCCAGACATTGACAATATTGTTCCTGAAATGTTAAAGGAGACCCTCATAATATAGCATAGCCACGCATATGTTATAAATAAATATTTTGCTCTATTCCTAGATCATTGAAGATCTTGAATTTGTTGAAATCAAATGTGACATCATATCAATAATCAATAAACAATATTGAGAAATTAATCGAGGAAGCCGTTACTCTGTGATAGTTCATAATTCACAACGGAAATGAGTAAAACAACTACTTGACTTTTTTCAAACGATGATTCAACTAAGAATTTTTAGTTGAATCATAGTTTGAAAATGACATAAAAATTGTCGTAGCTGCAATCACATTTCTGTGAAAGTATAGTGGTATAAAACTTGGTAGGTCTTTTACTCATTTCTGTTGTAATCAATATTAATTCCACGATGCTAGCAGATCAACATAGGATACAATAACTAACAACATTAAACATATATAATACTCTAGATACTTCAAAAAATTGCGTCTAGTAATTTGGCTATGCGCTTATACCATCAATCACTCAGAACTGCTAGCTATCTTAAGAGATGTAGGTATTCGTTGGCATATAATTACATTATTAATGACCTCTCTGGTAAACCGGACTGTGTCAGAATCAGTAACGGCTGTAGTAAATAACTGAGTATTAAATATGACGTTCCACAAGAATCTGTACTATATATTAAGTAAATGAACTATTTAATATACATACCCCTCAATGCATAAATTATTAACTTTACCAACGACATAGTACTATTTTTTGAAGAAACACTTGAGCTAATTTGAAGACAAGAATTAAAACTGAGATATTTAATTATATAATGCATATAATGCAATATAATGAATATAATGCAAAAGTTTTACTACGCAGAGGGTAATATTAAAATTACAGAAATAATGAAATTATACTCCAACCCATCTGAAAATGCCTTATATAATAAGGACTAAACAAATTAGGTCAAAACAGCTGTTCTCCTGGCTATATGCTAAACGCCGAGCGCTGAATTACATGACAAAATTTGCCGTATTTTGTCTAACAGAGTTAGCACTAAAATACAGTGATTGTTCCCAAACCACAAGAAAGATGCAAAGTGTCACCTATCTCATGATATCGTTAAATTCAGACCGGTTTCGACCTTATCTTGGATCTCGTCAGTGCAGTATAGACCAATATACCTTTGACAAATGAAGCTCACATCTAGTAGACGTGCCTTATTATATAAGGCATTTGCAGATGGGTTGGAGTATAATCTCCTTATTTCTGTAGTTTGAATATTACCCTCTGCGTAGTAAAACTGCATTATACTGAAGATATCAAGTTTTTGCTCCGATTTAGATTGTTCTCGAAACTACCAAGAGATGGCGTGTGGTACGTTCTACTGTGGTGGAACGTCTACTAGATGTGAGCTTCATCTGTCAAAGGTATACTCGTTTACACTGCACTAACGAGCCCAAGATAAGGTCGAAACCGGTCTGCAGTTAATGATATCTTGAGATAGGTGACACTTTGCATGTTCCTTATGGTTGTGAATCACTGTATTTTAGTGCTAACTCTGTTAGAGAAATACGGCAAATTTTGTTATTCAATTCAGCGTTTGGCGTTTGGCATATAGCCAGGAGAATAGCTGTTTTGACTTAATTTGTTTAGTCCTTATTATATAAGGCATTTTCAGATGAGTTGAATATAATCTCCTTATATCTGTAGATTTAATTATATATTTTTTAATGAAAAATTACCTACTCTAAACCATAATATGTAAAATATTATACTTATCCTTTTGGAGTACGTCCAAAAATCTTCCACCATTTGATTCAGTGATTTTGCCATTTTGACACATAAGTTGGGATTCAGCACATCTCTACAGTGATGAAAAAATTGGTAGTTGACGCCTAAAATTTTGACCTTAGGAATAGATCCTGGGAAAAGGCTGAACCTTTCGATGCCGCAACAAAAACAGGAGACCATTTTTAACCGAATACTAAAATATTACACGTTTCTAGGTGCGCGTTTTGCCAACCAAGTTAACATTATCGAGAAATGATTAAAATTGAACAGATTTAATAAAACAGTTTTAGTCATATCCCGATGATACCAACTTGGTTGATGAAAGACGCGTCGAGGAACGTGTAATATTTCGGTGTTCATGGAAAACTTGCGTCTGTTTCTGTTTTTATACGGACAAATAACTATATACACATTTGAGAATGTAAATAATACTATTTACATATGAATAATAAAGTACAGTAATACTCTGTAGAAAGTAGTAGAAATAGTAGTAGAAAATAGTGGAAATATATATTATCTATGAGGACCTACCAAGTAGGTAAAAAAATTGCTAACGGATTATTGGTGAAATATGTCAAAATACACATTAAAACGTTCATCTGTATGGATGCATTTCTTTTTCGTGAACAGCATATGGATTTTCAGCACCTCATATTCGATAATTTTATTCCTGACGTATCCGTTAAGATGAAAATGTGCTTCATCGCTGAAAAAAATGTTGTTACAAAAATCAGATTCACCTTCTTCCTTTTCTAATACCCAATTAACAAATATACGACGTTGTCGATGATCTGGAACTTTTAATTGTTGTATCAACTGACTTTTGTGTGCTGACAGATACAGATCTTTCTTTAAAATCCCATGCATGGTGGCTCTTGACAGATTCAATTGTTGCGTACGACGTCAAGTTGATGTGTTTGAATGTTCGTGTTTGGATGTTTGGATGTGGATTCATGTTCATCACGACGAGGACGCATTGGTGTTGCTGGTGATAACAGCACCAGTTCCTTCAAATTTCTTGATTAAGTTACCAACTTTTAACTCTGTAGGCTCTTCATTTTGCCCTAATTTTGTGCGAATTTTTCTAAATACAACTGTAAATGATCGCTAACTTTCATAAAATAGGTGTACACAAACTATTCGTTGTTGAACTGTTGAACTCGAACGGTTGACGTCGTATGGTTTGTAGATGGTCGTTACATATTCACGCCCTATCTTTGATAGAATACAAGTGGTGCGCAATTCAAATTCTATAATTCCAACTGAGACAGCCTATATATAAACCATAAATACAAATAGATTAATTAAAAATAGCGAACACATGAGTTACGCAGTCGCAAAGAAACATGTCCTCGTTTCTTCTACCCTCAAGGTCACATATACTCGAGCAGTGTAATCACCACTTGCCCTTCCGCCTGTTGACCTCATCAAGATTATTCATAATCTTACATCGGCTATTGGACAAATATTTCCCTGCTGGAGTTGTTCCGGGAGCCCTCATTAAAGAGATGCTCGCTTCCATATCTATGACGTCCCCTTCTACTTCTACATCAGTAGCAGCATTAACCATTTCTGCATCTGATAATTAGAGGCATAATAAGTGCACCTCCAAGTTCTTGACCGACGATGAATCTGAAGGGGAAAGTGGCCACTCAAATGGAACTTCAGTTACGAAGCATAAGAAACATAGTTAGCCGAATGGTCGATTAAGAGAAAAGAGAGACAAGTTGGACTCCTATTCAACTTCTTAAAGGGGATACCTTTTGTGAAGTGCATATTTGTTAATTGACATATCAATTCAATAAGTGATTGTATTTTGTTTATGTCTATTTTATCTATATGTTTATTTACGGCTACTGTAAACCCCAGTAAAAAAATATCCAATCTCCTTGTATCATAATATCGATACCCTTATTTAATTAAGATACACAGTATCTAGGAACAAATAAATTTGTTTCTTTAGAGAGTTATAGAGTATATTTATGCGTTTGATGTCAATACATTTAAATCTACATTGGATATTTGAGGCTAGCGCCATCTAGAGGCTTTCCGCAGCTATGATTCATTGTTAATGAGACTAGCCAACTATATTTCAATAAATGCCGAAACTTTTAAAGTACATAATAAATTATCAATACAAAAAATAGTAATAAAGATATTATAAGTTGCTACGGGTTTCACTCAAAATATAATAATCAACTCTTAGAATTAGCAGATGTATGTACATATTTCAAAAATAGCAAATAACGATGTTTCATTTCAAATCACTCACGACTAATGAGATGTCACAACAAACCATAACACGTATATAGTACTTCAAAAGTCTAAAGTTACTGAAATGCATGTGACGCCTGAATGGTTCAAATTTAGCTGGATACTAGAAATCATTAAGAAGAGAAAAAATAAAGTATATAACGCATGAAAATATAACAGCTACCAGACAGACATTTTTATCACAGTATTAGGACACCACTAGGCAATTATAAATACACCCATCAAAAAGTTTTTTATATTTTCAAATCATTAGGAATTGCGCCGATACTGAAAATATTGGTGAATAATTGATGTTGTAACGTTTT
The DNA here is from genome assembly GCA_037954035.1 of Rosalia funebris. Taxonomy (NCBI): domain Eukaryota; kingdom Metazoa; phylum Arthropoda; class Insecta; order Coleoptera; family Cerambycidae; genus Rosalia; species Rosalia funebris. The sequence goes on along the minus strand of JAZFAV010000007.1, from coordinate 18,049,219 downwards.
CAAATATATATAATCTCATTCCGAATAGCCTTAATTTCAAATTTGGAACCATGCAATTTATACGATATACATATACAGTGTTTTATATTTTTACAAGTATAATCGCAAATGTAATTATCAACTTATAATACTATCCTTCCTAAATATTTTCAAATTTTGTAAATAATAGTACTGCAAATTTAAATTATTTATCCTTTACTGATACAGACCTGACAACTACAAATTTTGAATTGAAGTGATTGAGTGGTATGAAAGAAGAGAAATGAAAAAACTCATGTTCTAGAAAGAAGTAACTTTTATCTACGTCGTTGCTTCTAGTCGCTACCGAGGAGCTAATTTTTAAACAATAGACCAACGGGGATGCACCACGGGGATATGGTAACCACAAGAGTGGCTATCAGGTTATGGAAGTGGTCGCAATTTAATGTACCTACGTAATTTTGTATTTGTATGAGACTATAAAATAGTTTTCATTATCATTTGTGCTTTTGTATTGGCGAGGTAAACTAAACTAAAACCGTTATAAGTTTACCGCTACGTCACCACCATCGTAATATCACAGACAACTCGCCATCCCTATGAATGTATTTACTATAATAGGTAAACAAGAGACAGGTGATGTTACGTGTGTCTTCGGTCATCGGAGATGACTGAATGTATCATCGACAACTGTTTTCATATTTTCATGCTGATCGGTGAGAAGACAAATAGTAAAATACGTATTAGATTAAGAATATGAAACTCTTCTATTAACTAATGCAGGAGATAATTTTCGACAGATATTGAAAGATAGTCGTTTGACATCAGACTGCTGACCTCGTTTCATTTTTTGCAAATTTTTGAACCTACTTCATGGAAAATAGACGGAGACCCTTTAATATCTGTTAGAACCTATGGATTATAAGGTTTGTCGCCGTGATAACTTATTTGAAAGGCATTTTCTAGTTTCCTTTGGTACCAGTAATACAGTTAACTGTAAAGGCGGTAAATAGTCACTCAGTTTGATTTTTCATCTTACTTCATATGAATATCGCTTGTGACATAGTGATAAAGTTATAACGGTTTTACTGTGTTCAACTGCGTTCACAAACTTGTTAAAAATATTAGTTTATACAATCGAGAAAAGAATTGCAGATAATTAAGTAGCGCTATGGAAATAATACTGATTTTGAAGACGTCGCGCAATATACATTTAAATTTGAAAATAAATTCATTCCAATGATTAAAATAAATATGAACAATGTTGAGAACTTTAAATCATCGAAATGTGTGACGTTTTATAGAAACGGTTGAACATGGAACGCGAATAACAAAAAATAAATGTTTTTAATCTCGCAGAAGTAAATGAACCCTATTCCAGCAGGCAAATCTTTACCGAAGTCAGAATACCTAATGAAATTGTTTGGCATTTTAAGGAGAAATCAATATCATTGTTCTATGGTTGCTATTACTCAAGAGATTCCTTTCGAAGATTGTATAAGCAGCATGAAATTTCGAGCAAGTATGGTGGAAAAGGCCAACGAAAATAATACCTTAAGAAATATCTTATTCACAGACGAAAATACATTTTCGTTGCTTGGTCACCAAAATCCATCTACAACTGTGTACTGGCAAGGGGAAATTAAGCATTTAAGTATACGGACCCAATACCCTCAAAAAGTTGTGGGCTGCAATTCTACAAGACAATGTTACTGGCCCTATTTTCATTGATGGTAACCATACAGAAAAGTAAATGCCATAGGACGATAAGCATAGTGAATCGGACCTAGAGGGATATATCGATGATCTGACAGTATGTTGGTACTAATGAGAGACATTGGTCAGACTCAGATCAGTATTTCAGACCTCTATCTATTTTGGTTTTTGAATAAATTGAAACAAACTAAGAATCAGAAAATAATTTTTTTCTCAAAAACGGCTTAACCGATTTCAATGAAATTTGAACACATTATAGAAGTATATAAAGGCTACATTAGGAAATAATAACAGATCATAATCTTCATAATAATCATTAGAAACTTTTTCACTTTTTTTGTCTTTTTCTATGTAGATTAAATAACATTAAATATGGAAAACAATAATGTGAAAACATTTTCTTATTAAAATATTAAAACATTCAAAAACTAATTATAAACTATATTTAGATGTTAATAATTTTACTTAAAATATCCTTTTGAACTTTAAAACATCAATAGAAATAGTATGTATCAATATATTCATTCATTTGATTCAATCAGAATAAATCTTCATTTTTTATATAATAAAACTACAATTTAGAGAATATAAGAATTCCCTCTCGATTATCAATTCGTTCGTATGTCTACCACGAACAACTACCAGACCTACGGCTGTACATTATTTTATAGTTGGTAGCAAGCAGTTAGATAACTAACCTAATCATTACTAATTGTTGATTTTAATTAATTGAATATTTTAATATTTAAAAAAATATATTTTCACATTATTGTTTTCAATATTTAATGTTATTTGCACTTAAATATTAATCAAACAGGCTTCGTTTCTGTGGTTTCAAAGGTATAAACATTGAAATAAATCGATTTCGATCGAATAAATCAATCAAAGAATCGGTTTTTATTTTTATTTCAATATGGCAAACCTTTTTGATCATTTAAGGATTTCAAAAGTTACTCTACATCGAAGAAGACATAAAGAAAGTTAGTTCCAAAATTGTTCTAGAAGGTTACTATAAAGAAAAAAAAATAATTTTCGGAAAAAATCGCATATCTCTAATGATTATTATGAAGGTTATCAATGTATCTCATTAGTACCAATATGCTCTCAAGATGATCCAGATATCCCTCTGGGGTCGACTCACTATGCTTATCGTCCTATGGCATTTGCTGGAAAATCATAAAATCATATAATTCCGGCTATATGACTTTAAACATTGACCTCGGGGAGATTTAATACCAGCAAGGCGGTTTTCAAGATCTCTCAAGTTAGCTCCAAATGATTTTTTTTTTTTTTTGAGGATAGACGGAAGCGAAAATTTACGGACCGAACATCAAAGAACTTGTAATTTTGATGAATTACGTGCTACAAATTAAAATTTTAGCTGCCTAGAATGTGCGACGCCAAAGATGTAAACAAACATTGTAAATAAATTCTTTGATCATTTAGTATATTGTCTAACACAATTAGGAGATATATTTAAGCCTCTTATAAAACAAAAGTTTTAAAAGAATTTGCATATATTTTTTGTGTTATTTTTTTAAAATTAAATATATTCCCCAAATAAGTGAAATAAATTTGCCTACTAATCTCAAACATGCATGCATGTCTAGTAATGCTTTTATGCATTAAAAATTGAATTCATAACTTATATCACCTTTAGCTACATTATCCGTAACTTCATAGAATAGTAAAAATTATTACTGTGTTGTGTTATAAAAACAATACCTTGGTGTCATAATCACATTGTCCACTCGTATCACATATGGTTTGTATAATGATTCTTTGCGTGTGCGTCACAGGTAACAATCGTGTGAATCAATCAACTGACATTTTTGAACAGTGTCGTGCCAAAAACACATTTTAGGATAACAGTACAATACAAATCCGTCAACCTATGACAGAGAAATGAAAAGGTTCTCTACAAAAATATTCAAGGGAAGTGACATTTCCATCAAAATAAATGAAATAAATTCAACAAACATCAAAATAAGTGAAGCAAAAATGAAATAAATTTTACAGAAATATTGAGACGCCAATGAATCAAATTATACAATAAAGCTAAGAGATGACTTCATAATTGCACTTTGTTAATTGCACTAAATTATTAACTGTCCATGGCGTACGTAGTTGATTGAAATATATGTCTCTAGACATACGCGCTGGTAATTGTGGCATATTAATAACAATTGCGAGTGATGTAGTATGTGATCCGTGGCGTCGTCACTAAATTGATATACGAGCAAAGGTCCATTATACAAATTGTACATGGGTTTGCTATTTCTCCCTTTTTCTACCACATATGAGTAATACATTCAAGATTTGTTTTTTCAGATCTATATATTTAAGGCACCTCTTTCTACTCTTTACCCTTATTATATAGTGAACATGTAAAAATTAAATACACTTGATTAATGCTTTAAAATTTTAGACATAGACATTAACAGTTCTTTCTTCTAATGTTAAAGACTTGCGAGTGAGAAAATATATTTAGAAACAAAAAGACATACAGCAATGTTCAGATATAGATGCCAAGCCCTCTTCGTTGGGACACGAACCCAGGCATACTATGACACTCACAATACTGGGACTAGTCCGCCACTCTGAACCACAGTATGAATGGTATTGTTACAAACATATAGACAATATGTTACAATAAGGAAAGCATTAGGTAACCTATCCACATGTTGTAATCTCATAATTTGTCATGTTGAACAAGTGGTAACTTCCCGTTCACAGAAGTTACCACTTGTTCAAATGTCAACCTCAATCTTAGCCAGTGTCCATGGAGGAGCATATATATACATATATATATATATATATATATATATATATATATATATATATATATATATATATATATATATATATATATATATTTGTGCAACTTTTTGGTATATTATGTACGTAGTAAAATTTAACAAAAAATTGTTAAGTACTCAGAAAATTATAGCGCAATAAAACAATAAGTAAGTAATAGTCACGTCTAAAAATAATTAAATTAAATATACACATTTATTTCCACATATTTCTTGGCCAAACATCTAAAACGACACTAAAACTTGGATTTGTGTAACCTCGCAAATATAATCTGATTTATCTGTTTAATTTCGTTAATATAATTTCACTCTATTTGCGAATAATAGTTTGGTATGCAAACATACAATAGACATACAATAGTCTTGTAAGAATCTATTGAACCAAATTTACCAAAAACGTATTGAAAAATTTAATAAAAGTATTATGTATTAAACTACAATCTCTTTGGAAGACCATTTAGAATACTTACTATTTGAAGACAATTTATTACTTTTCCGCACTAAACTATACCAGAGCGGAAAAGTAATGCAATCGTGTAAAGAAATAAACAGTTTTAAAGTCTTAAAACGGATTTTTTCGCACGTAGAACATCTCTATCTCGAAATTGAGTGGCCGAAAAAAAATAAACCAACACATAAATGCAGGATATGTGTTTTATGCGACAGTTTTACTTTTTTCAAATAATCCACCATCGTGCTTTCTCATGGCCCATGGACAGGGTGGGGTGTGTCGTATTCACCTCAAAATCAATAGATGTCGTCTAGTAGACGTCCCTAATCAGAATCAGTCGAAACCCGATCGATCTGACACGATTTAATTGAGTGATAGTACTAACAAGACGAATTTCTCAAATAGCCCACCATTGTGCTTTCTCATGACCCATGTACATGGTAGGTAGAGTGTGTTCTATCCACCTCAAAATCAATAGGTGTCGTCTGGGAGATGTCTCTGATCAGAATCGATCAAAATCCGATCGATCTGACACGATTTAGTTGAGTTATCGTGCTAACAACAATAAATTCCGACGACAACGACACACACACAGCAAAAAATGTTTTAGAACCATTTTACTTTTTCGCACTAGACTATACGCGAAAAAGTAATATAATCATGTAAAGAAAAAGTGAAAAAACAAAATTTTTTTGGGTTTATTTTTCGTTTTCCGGCCTAAAAACCAAAAAAATAATGGTTTTGAAAACATTTTTGCTGTGTGTATGTGTCGTCGCTGTCGTTGTCGTCGGCATTTATTCTTGTTAGCACGATAACTCAACTAAACCGTATCGGATCGATCGGGTTTTGACTGATTCTGTCGGGGACGTCTCCCAGACGACACCTATTGACTTTGAGGTGAATAGAACACACTCTACCATGTTCACGGGTCGTGAGAAGACACAATGGTGGACTATTTGAGAAATTTTGTTTTGTTAGAACGATCACTCAATTAAATCGTGTTGAATCGATCGAGTATCCACTGATTCTGATTAGGGACGTCTGTCAGACGACATATATTGATTTTGAGGTGGATACAATACACCCCACCCTGTCCATGAGTCATGAGAAAGGACGATGGTGGACCATTTGAAAAAAGTAAAACTGTCCCATAAAACACAAATTCTGCATATATGTATTGGTTTATTTTTTCTCGGCCACTCAATTCTGAGATAGACATGTTCTACGTGCGGAAAAGTCCGTTTTAAGGTATTGAAACTGTTTATTATACATTACGTGTATTCCGTATTTTTAAGTACCGAGATAGTTAATTTTCCTAGACAGAAAATAAGCAAACTTACGCTGCTAAATAATCTTGTTATACAGACTTAACCTTTTTTAAATTATTTCTCTACCTATTAATAAAAGTAACCTCATAATTCTACTCCTATTACGTCAAAAAGAAACTTCATAATTCTATTTCTATTACGTCGGAAATCGGTTGGTGGTCATATAAAAATAGCTATATTTTATTAATACTAATAATGCTACCTATATTTTCTCACCAGATTTTTCATCAGAAGAATGTGAAGTGATCAATGTCTTTCTTAAATAACTAAAGCTTGCCTATTACCAAACAGTTGTCTACCGGATAAAAACATGAGTAGTGTTAATAATAACATATGAAGCTGAATTATACAGTTTATCTGTTACATTTAAAACGCATTAAATATTTTCAAATTTTTTGTTTTCTATTTTTTGTATATTATTTAATATTATCAACAAGCATATCAAAAGAGTGCTGATATAAAAATAGTCTTCTCATGTACAATTTTAAAGTTAGGGGTATAACTCTCAAAAATTAATCTTACACACAGTAACAGTCGATTTCCAACTATTAGTCGGAAAAGAAAAACTTAAATTATTTATAATACAGTAATAATGTTTTTGTATGTTTTCATAATGAAAACAAAATTCCATATGAGCAATCTGCATATATAGTTTGTACAATGATTCCTTGCGTGTGCGTCACAGGTAACCATCGTATGAATCAATCAATTGACATTTTTGAAAAGTGTCATGCCGAAAACACATTTTAGGGTAACAGTTAGTATAATTTTTTTTCAAAAAATAAAACCCGCCACAGGTAGGATTCGACATTTGTCCCGGATCGGAACCGATCGACATACAGCTGTTTCGAACTTGTTAGTTCTCATCAGTGCCGCATACGGTACGCCGATTCAGGACAAATGCCGAATGAACTTTATGGCCTATACATCTTTATCGATACGATCTCTGTCAGTAACTTATAAGTCGGAAATCGAGAAAGGAACCACCAAGCCGCTAAGCGGTTATCAAAGTAGTTCCCGAATAGCAAAGCTATTACATAATCGCTCTAGGAAACAACTACTCCTCGGGCTAAAGCCCCGCCAGGCATTGAATTATACCCAGAGGCGATCCTCGACCCCTTTCTCGTGTTTTTGCACGATCAGATAAGGTTTCAAAAAATAAAACCCGCCACAGGTAGGATTCGACATTTGTCCCGGATCGGAACCGAACGACATACAGCCGTTTCGAACTTGTTAGTTCTTATCAGTGCAGCATACGGTACGCCGATTCAGGACAAATGCCGAATGAACTTTATGGCCTATACATCATTATCGATACGATCTCTGTCAGTAACTTATAAGTCGGAAATCGAGAAAGGAACCACCAAGCCGCCAAGCGGTTATCAAGGTAGTTCCCGAATAGCAAAGCTATTACATAATCGCTCTAGGAAACAACTACTCCTCGGGCTAAAGCCCCGCCAGGCATTGAATTATACCCAGAAGCGATCCTCGACCCCTTTCTCGTGTTTCTGCACGATCAGATAAGGTTTCAAAAAATAAAACCCGCCACAGGTAGGATTCGACATTTGTCCCGGATCGGAACCGAACGACATACAGCTGTTTCGAACTTGTTAGTTCTCATCAGTGCCGCATACGGTACGCCGATTCAGGACAAATGCCGAATGAACTTTATGGCCTATACATCTTTATCGATACGATCTCTGTCAGTAACTTATAAGCCGGAAATCGAGAAAGGAACCACCAAGCCGCCAAGCTGTTATCAAAGTAGTTCCCGAATAGCAAAGCTATTACAAATTATACCCAGAAGCGATCCTCGACCCCTTTCTCGTGTTTCTGCACGATCAAATAAGGTTTCAAAAAATAAAAATTGTAATTGTAATAGCTTTGCTATTCGGGAACTACTTTGATAACCGCTTGGCGGCTTGGTGGTTCCTTTCTCGATTTCCGACTTATAAGTTACTGACAGAGATCGTATCGATAAAGATGTATAGGCCATAAAGTTCATTCGGCATTTGTCCTGAATCGGCGTACCGTATGCGGCATTGATGAGAACTAACAAGTTCGAAACAGCTGTATGTCGTTCGGTTCCGATTCGAAAAAAATGTCGAATCCTACCTGTGGCGGGTTTTATTTTTTGAAACCTTATCTGATCGTGCAGAAACACAAGAGAGGGGTCGAGGATCGCTTCTGGGTATAATTCAATGCCTGGCGGGGCTTTAGCCTGAGGAGTAGAGTAGTTGTTTCCTAGAGCGATTATGTAATAGCTTTGCTATTCGGGAACTACTTTTATAACCGCTTGACGGCTTGGTGGTTCCTTTCTCGATTTCCGACTTATAAGTTACTGAGTTAGTACAATACAATCCGTCAACCTATGAATAATGAAAAGGTCCTCCACAGAACTTTCAATGGAAGTGATATTTTCATCGAAATAAGTGAAATAAATTCAACTAAAATCAAAATAAATGTAATAAAAATAAAATAAGTTTTACAGAAATAATGAGACACCAATGAATCAAATTATACAATAAAGATAAGACGTGACTTCATAATTGCATTCTGTTCGGTAAGTTATTAACTGTCTATGCTGTACGTAGTTGATTAAAACATATATAACATATATGTCGTTAGACATGTGTGTTGATAATTGTGGCATATTAGCGCATGTAATCCGTGAATCATCACTAAATTGATACACGCGCAAAGATCACTTGTACAAATTGTACGTAGTTGTAACTGATAATTTCAAGTTTGTAATTATTATTAAAAAGCTGTAATAGATAATGCAAATACTAGTTGTCTCATGATGTTACTCGGGACTTTTAATTAAGTTAGTTAAGCCTGGTTCGGACTATGCTGGTAATTTAGTCGAGTGGCGAGTAATTTAGTAACTAAACATGTCTGAACGACAAAATTTTAGTCGAGTAGTTTAATCAGTGATTTAGTCGAGTCGATTCATTTTCTTCTATATTATCTGGCGAGTAAGGCCCCCGCACCATGCATCACTGCATCGTACTTCATCCACTAAACAAGTGCGAACCTGTTGATTTTAGTCTAATTCATTAGCTGCCGCAAAAATGTCGTTTCATTGGAGCGAAGATACAATTTTATTGACTGAAGAAATTTATTGCGAAATATTTACAGTACTTCTGGAACGTTAATTCCCCCGCTGTATAAGAAACATATCAAGCAATCTATGTATGTTGATTTGGAAAATGCATTGAACATATCTGGATTTGGTGAGAAGATTAAATTGGAAATAAAAATAATCAGGTTAGTGTTGACTTTTTTATTCATATAAGTAGTTATTACAAGTAGGTATATAAAATATTCTATATTGTTTTCTTTTCATCCTTTCCTTTCGATTTCTTTTCAGACCGACTTACTCACAGGAGTTAAAAAATTCTGGCGCCGGGACTGAGATAGTTTACATTCCTTCAGTAAAATGGTTCAGTTTATTAGATGGATCCCTACGAAACATTAAGACAATTTTCAAGATTCTCAAAGTTCGAAAGTATTCTTTAGGATCTTCTAATGCTATTTCTTTAAAAAGAGAATTAGTAGCTCCTAGTTCATCTGTTCTCTGAATCCATTTTCGTATCCATAGTTTTTTCCTTTCATCACACTAATCTTCCAGTTCTTCTAAAATAACCATTGGAACAAGCTTTATTAGCTTATTTACACTGTTGCGTTGCCTCTTCATTTTGCAATACACTACTCACTAATGTACTGTACGCGACTGTAGTGCTAACGCTTTTTGGTCAGTTCGTAGACATTTAGTTACTAAATTACTCGCCATTTGACTAAATTACTAGCATAGTCTTAACCCGGCTTTAATCTAAGTAAGTAAGTGAAAACTCTTTGCATGTCTGAATCAATAATCTGAAATTGTATTTCTAACAATTTGCAAATCAATTAACACAAGAACTCAGTTGTTTTAATCTGGTCATAATTTTCTTAACAGATTTAGTACGACTCGAAGTTATGTAAATCTTTATTTCATAATTCGTTGTTATAAGGGCTGGGAGAAACAATCGATTAATCGATAAACAATCGATCATTTGATTACATTTTCCTAAATAATCGATTATCGATTGTTTATAGATTAATCGATGTAATCCATCAATCGATTGTAATTAATCTAGATTCGATTAATCGATCATCTATTGATTAATAATTGATCTACAAATAGTTTACAGAAGTTTTACGGTTACACATCTTTTATCATCATTTATCAAATTATCCTGTATTTTATTTAAATGTCAAATTTGTTCATGGTATTGTCAGTTTTCTGACAAGTGAAATTTGTTATGAAGAATAATGTTTTTTCGTAAAAAAAGTCAATCCGGTGCCCGGTGTCATAAGGTATATAGTATATACCATATAGTATATACTATATAGTATATACCATATAGTATATACTATATAGTATATACTATACGAATTATCTGTATCACTTATCAGAATAAACATTTAAAAGTTAATATCTAGATTATCTACAGCTACGTATCTAGGGCCATGAGAAATAATGGATTAATCGAAAAATAATCGATTAATCCATCATTTGATTACACTTTCCTAAATACATAATCGATTAATCAATTATCAATTAATCGATAATCGGTTAATCGGAAGTTATCGATCCAGCCCTAGTTGTTATATAAATGCATATTTACGAGATCAACAGACTAATTAAAAGTTTATGAAATTCACTGAACGTATATATAGGTAAATATAGGTAGAAACTAAAGTAATAATAGTAAATAAAATACATTCTTCATTATATATCTTTAAATCTATGCTTTATTACACCCGGGTTATTCCCTGGTCGTCGTCAAATTTATCTTGATAGTTCACTAATCGTTCTATCAGTTTCTTCAGAAGAAATGCAAGTAATCATCCTGCTATCTTCTGTTATCTCGTTATATAACGTGGTGCTACTCCACTTCCATTATTATATAGTACGACGATACTCGTGCTCGGTTTATCATAACTTCTACTCCATCGGTGCTTAACAAAGCTAATATCCAAGTATTTTTGCTAAGGCGTCATCCTCTATTAAAATTGCTTTTATTATGTATACTTTTCAGTGACAATCTCTCTAATCATGTATAGATGATAATAAGAAACTTGTATCATAATCTATACTGTCGTTATTGTTCATTGTTCATGGTACACGTTCTCCAATTATGGACTTATCTGTGTGGTACTAACTTCGCTCTACAGTCTATTATGCCACACTGTCTGTCTGACTAATAACGTACAATTCTTTCGACAAGAACATATCACCTCATGTATATCTTTTGTTTTAACTGTTAGGAAACTTACATCTATATTTTTAAAGGTTATAAGACGTGAATAACTTAATTATTGCTTTCAGTCTTTGGTTCTCATGTCCTCATTATTTATGGCCTTTGAGTTAATTTGTATTCAAATCTATTATTAACCAAAGACTTTTCCATGTTTCTCAATTCCTCATTTCTAACTAGATGATTATATATTGTGCTGGGTTCATGAATCAACGTTCTCATGAGGGATGTGCCGAAAAGAAGTAATATATATATATATATATATATATATATATATATATATATATATATATATATATATATATATATATATATATATATATATATATATATATATAAATTATATATTTTAGATTTTCACTTTCAAAAATGACTTTTTAAAAAATAACTATAAGTTTTTAAAATTGACTTTATTAGACTGTTTTTATAAATATGTTTTGTGACTTGAGTTTATTCTGAACTGTAGTAATTTTGTATGAACATAATATTTATAACCTCTGGATTGCCACGTAAGCATCAGCAGAATTGAAAGTGGCGTGATACTTGCGTGTTCACAATAATGTTGCAAGGAAGTTGTTATCACTTTTGATAAATGAAATACAATATTGTAATATGATATGCCTGAGACTAGCTGCTATGAATATTTGCATATAACAACTCCCTTTTTTCAAAAAAAGTTGATGTTACACTTCAACTTTTAGGATAATTCTTCAGGGGTGTCTTCATTAGTCTGGTGGATGTTGGGCCTTCTTCTTAGCAGGGTGTTAATTCTTTTTAGTGCTTCCCTGTGTATGGACTCTGGACGTTCCTTGTTAATTTTGAACCTATTTCTACATTTTAGGGCTACGTAGAGTAGGATCAGGCTGATTAAGAGAGCTATGGTTATATAAGTGAACCATGAAATATTTCTAGTCACGAAGGGTTCGTTTATTATTTTATCTAAGTCCCTGGAATATTGTTCCAGCTTATGGTTGGAGACTTCTAAGTTTTCGATATTTAGATTGTCGAATTGTAAAGGTTTCAAATTGGGCATTTCAAATTTTTCTGGGATCGTACTGCAGCAATCGTAGGGAATTATCACTGGATGTGGATTACTTGTTACGTTAAGCATCTTGCGGTTTTCGGCCTGTATTTTTGTAATGCCGACGAAAGCGTTATATTCCGATTGAAGTTTTAAAACAGAATTTTCTTTAATGATTGTATTGTTTCTGTATTCGAATTTGCACATTTTATTTTAACATGAGTGGGACCTGAAACTATAACCAGCCATGTATTGACTTCGAGTTTTTGTACCTTATAGCCTTGTCCGTATACTAAAATACTATGACAGTTCTTCGGCATTTCTACAAGATTTTTGAATAGTTGGACTTCACATGCTGCACTATTATCTATCGGATATGCATAGAGGTTGGAACAGAGCTTCTTAAGAGGACTTAGTTGTTTGCATCCTGTTAGGTCCTTGATGGGTATGTACATCAAAGAATCATCATTTCTCGCGATATATTTTTGAGAAAGTGACAGTACGTGATGCAATCCAGTTCTATTATCTAGGACGGGAATGGGGTATAAATGATATAAGGTGTATAGTTGTTGTTCTACCAGTGGAATCTTTAAAACGAAAACAAGATCTGATTGTGTCTGGAATGCTTCTAATTCTATTATTTCTAAATATTTAGCAATTTCTGAATGTTTTACTGATAAGGGTAAGTTATTATTGATTAAGTTCTGAGATATTTCCTGAAGGGATGCAATTAAACTATCTGGTGTAACGATTGATGAGTGAATAATTTTTAAACGTGCAAATGTAATAGAACTTAGAATATCATTAATGTTATCTTGAAGGTACATATAACTTTCTAGTAGGTTTTCACAGATTTCAAAGAAAAACATTTTGGCTTCGACTAGGGCAAGTTTGTCTCCTAGTTGGTGAATCGCTCTCTTAATTTTGTTTATGTCGTCATTGAAAGGTTTTTCGTCAATTTGAAGTTTTTGAATTGTTTCGTTAAATGTTTTTATAACTGACATAGTGACAGAAATTTGGTTTTTTAGTAGGTTTTCCACTTGACGTTGGTCCTGGTTTAATTTATTAATACTCTCTGTGTAGAATTTACCGTCAGAGGCGTCGAGGTTGCCAGTAATTGATTTAAATATGCTACCTAGTCCGTCTATTATTCCGCGCTTATAGCGTTTTGTTTCTACTAGGATTTCTTGGAGTTTTTCTTTAATTGAATTCGAAATTTGTATCAATAGCGTGACATGTGTTTTAAATTCAGAGTGAAATTTCTGCATGCTATGGTAATTGTTATCAAGCATGTTTGTTATAGCCCTTAAAATATTATTATTACTGTTGAACTTTCAATACTTGATAAATTTTTGTGTACCAATAGTGTCCACTTGTCATTGGAGACTATTAGTTTTGATTCGTCCTGATAGTAGACTCCTATCGTATTTTTTACTGGTGTTATTTGAGATTGGGAATATGCTGTTCCGATCAGCATAGCAAACCTGCAAAATGATTAATTTTCAGAATACGGTTTTAGTCGATCGAAGTTTGCTTTGGTTTTTTGTTTTATGTTTGTACTTAAAAGGGTGGCAGAATTGTTATGTATTTCTAAGATTTCAAAGGGGCCATTGAATTTATTTCGCAATTTATCTTTAATTTGGGATTCCTTTAAATACACTTTGTCTCCAACTTCATATTTAGGAAGATTTTCGGAGACGTGTTGATCAAAACGAACTTTTGCTTTTTGTTTCTGCGATTCGGTTTTGGCTCGTGCTACCTTATAATAGTGAGATATACGATTGTTCAAATCTCTGACATACTTAGTGATTAATTCTTTTGGATTATATAGGGTTTCGGGTGGTCTACTAGAGGTATGACCAAAAACAAGTTCATACGGCGTGAATCCGTGTGTTTTGTTGGTTGAATTATTATTAACAAATTATCGCGTATGGCAATATATTGAAAGGGTGTTCGTTGGGGTTTTCGATCATGTGGGCTTTAATCATTACTAAAAGTGTCGAATGGAATCTTTCGAGGGATCCATTTGACTGGGGGTGTCCTACGCTAGAATAGGTGAGCTTTATATTGTAGAGAGTGTATAAATCTTTAAGAAGAGCGTTGTCGAACTCTCTTCCATAATCACAATGGATCCTTAGGGGAGTTCCATAATGTTGGAAATAAAGCAATAAGGTGTTTACTACTGCTTTCGCGCGCTTTTATCATTAATTGGGTAAGCTTGACTAAATCTTGTAAGCTCATCTCTAATTGTAAGGGCATAGTTTCTGGTAGGCACTTCTAAGATATCAACATTTATTCGCTCGAAAGGAGTTCTAGGAATTTCTGTAATGACTAGTGGCGAGTCTAAATTTTTACGACATACTTTAACTTTTTGACATACTTGACAATTTTTGATAAGAGTTTCAACATCTTTGGTTAAGCCTTTCCAATGATATTTTTGTCTAATGCGGCGGATAGTTTCGTTTATGCCGCGATGAATATTAGCTTTACCGGAGTGATATTGATTCAGGATGATAGGAATTTCATCTGGTTCAGGTGTCTTTGTAATATCTTGACACACTATTATTTTTACGTCCTTTTCTGCTAAAACAAATGACAAGATTTCAAGAATTGGTAATTCTACATTATTTTCAACATAATATGTTTCGGATGTTTTAAATATGTCTTGAGTTTTATATATTGAGGCAAAAAGATATTCTATTACAGTATCAGGATTATTCGGAAGAGGAACAATGGGGTATTTCCTATTTAGAACTGATCTACTTGATAAAACATTTATTTTTAATTTTTTAAAATCTGCGTTCTCTTCGAAAAGGTCTTCTAGAATTTGATTATGGGTTTCTCTTATATTGTCTTGCTAGAAGAATGTTAAAATATTTTTGTTGCTTCTATTCAGCAATTGATTGTTAGAATATTCGATTTTAGAGTAATCTATAAGAGATCTCGTTTTGTATAATTCAACGAAAGTTCCAAATTCTTGATAAATGTTATTAGTTTCGTCATCGTTAAGTTGTTCGTCATTTTATGAGTCGATTTCGTCATCGTCAGTTGTTTGGGTTGGATATATGGGAATCGGTGATAAGTTTGCTTGGGATTGAAAATTTGAAATTTCTTTAAAATAATTAATTTTTATCCTGGATAAGGCGTCGGCGTTCTTATTAACCTTGCCTGGTTTATACTCGATTGTATAGTCGTATTCCTCGAGCTTGAGGCGCCATCGAGCTAAACGACTTCCTGGGTCTTTTATCGAAAAGAGCCAAGTGAGTGGTCTATGGTCAGTTATGAGTTTAAATTTCCTGCCAAAGATGTATGGGCGGAAATGTTTAACTGCCCAGACAATAGCGAGAAGTTCTCTCTCTATCGTGGAATACTTCGTCTCGCCTTTGCAAAGGGTCCTAGAAGCAAATGCTATAGGTAGGTCTTTACCTATAGGGCCTTGGGAAAGTACTGCGCCGATCGCAAAAGCGCTTGCGTCTGTGGTAAGTACGAGGCATTCTTCGAAGTTTGGGTATGCGAGAACAGGAGTTGTGGTTAGAGCTTGTTTCAAAATTTCGAAAGACGTTTGACATTCGGAATCAAAGATGACGGGAGTATCTTTTTGTAACAGTTTAGTTAATGGTTTTGATATCTTGGCAAAATTATGAATAAATCTGCGGTAATAACCTGCAAGGCCTAGAAAGGATTTTATGTCTTTTTGGTTGGCGGGTTGAGGAAGTTTTCTGATACATTCTATCTTAGACGGATTTGGCTTTACACCTTCTTTTGTGACTAAATGACCAAGATAAGCTACTTCCTTACGTAGGAATTCACATTTATCTGGTTGGATTTTCAGATTTGCTTTTTGTAACCTTTTGAAGACTTCTGTGAGCCTGGAAGTGTGCTCATGGATGGTAGGAGAGTAGATGATGATGTCGTCCATATAGACGAGAAACCTCTCATTTTGTATACCTAAAAGAATGTTATCCATCACACTTTGAAACGTTGATGGGGCATTCTTAACACCAAAAGGAAGTCTTACAAATTCAAAATGACCGTTTTCGACAGTAAAAGCGGTTTTTTGAATATCTCTTGGGTCGATTTCAATCTGGTGAAAACCAGAGGCCAGATCAAGGGTTGTAAAGTATTGGCATTTGCCAAGTTGATCAAGAAGGTCGGAAATATTGGGAAGTGGGTATTTGTCTCCTACAGTCAGCTCGTTGAGCTTTCTGTAGTCTACTACAACTCTCCATTTCTGCTTGCCTGAAGCGTCAAGCTTTTTGGGGACTACCCAGATAGGAGAAGACCATGGTGAATTAGATGGTCGGATGATATTTTCATCTAACATTTTGGATATTTGACGTTTTACCTCCTCCTTATGGATTTGAGGATAACGGTAGGACTTAGTAAACACGGGTTTCGACTCGTTTGTGTCAATGGAGTGTTTTATTTCGTTAGTAAAAGTCAATTGATCCCCTTCAAGGTAGAAAATGTCAGCAAAATCTAGACAGACTTGTGTTATTAGGTCTTTTTCTTCTTCGTTGAGATGGTCTAGGCGAAGTTGTCGTTTTATTTCGTCATGTCTGTTAAGTTGGGTCTCATAGACACACTCGTTCATATTATTTAGTGAATAATGTTGGAGTGGCTCTAATTTTATTTCGCTAAAATCGATTGTTTTTGGTATTGCATTTGCATTTAACACGGAAGCAAGAAATTCACCTTTATGGTTTATTTTGACTACCGCGTTGGGAATATGTACCTTTTCTATCTCTGATGCTAACAGTATAGCATCTGTGTCACTAAAATTACATTTAAATTTAAATATTTGTTCAGTCCGGGGTTCTATGGAAATTTTATTATTGTCATTATTTGTTGAATTTTGGTACGTTTGCGGTGTGATATTTTCTGTGGCTTTATGTAAAGGAATAGTCTTGAAGTTTGTTACAAGTTGTTTATTTTTTTAGATCTACTATACAGTTATAGTGCTCTAGGAAATCTGAGCCAAGTAGACCATCAAATTCGATGAAAAAGGTACTAGGGTGGATTCGTTAATGTAAATTTTTTGATTTGTAATGCCTTGGATGGTTACATTTTCGGAATATCTATACCGGAAGTTTTTACATGTTTCGGGTTTAAAAATCGAAATTCCTGCACCTGTATCAATTAGTAGTTTAAAAGTATTACTAGAGTCGTTAATGTAAAACAGATTTTTTGAGTTTAGTGACAAAGCTGGACTTACAGAAAGTTCTGTTCCGGAAAGTTTAAATTGGGGTTGAAATTGTCCAAATTCATTGCGCGAATTTGGGCTTGTAGTTCCGCAATACTGTGATCTTGGGTTTCGATATTCGGTGGGTCCGGTTGAAGGGGTTGGCCTAATTGAAAATTTTGGTTTGGATATTGTTCGTTTGCGTTGTCTTGAGTGGGATTTTCATATGGGTTATTATCAGTATAATAACTCTGGTTTGTCGCTTCGTCATAACTATTAGCAGTATAATAGTTTTCGTTCTGGTTTTGGTATTGGTAATTCTCATTATACGGATCTTGGTTATTAACGTTATACGAGCTATTAACAGTATAATAGTTCTGAGAACTATTAGCGGTATGATAGTTCTGAGGACTTTCCTGCTGGGGTTAGTTCTCTTTATTTAAATGTAATGTTCGTCTACTAGTTGAAGGTTGGTAATTTGGATTTGGTTGAATTGTAGGAGGTCTATTACCTCCAAAATTCGGATTTGGCATGATAACCGGGGGTCTTTGTTGAGGTGTTTGACTATGTTGTATATTTGGGTAAGTTCTTTGGAACTGTTGTTGATGTGGGGATTGATATGAGGGCCTACAAAAATTTGGCTGTGATGAATTACCAAAATTATGCGGTCTTTGGCGACATTCTATATTAGTGTGACCTATTCGCTTACAAATAGAACACTGTTTAACTGGTGTATTCGGTCTGCGTTGCATATTTGTATTTCGGTTAAAATTACTTTTTTGGTTTTCGAAATAATTAAGTTGAAGTTCGCGTTTGATTCTAGAAATGGCTGTTAACATATCAGGTGGGTTGCTAGCTCTGACAGAATGTCCTATTTTGGGTTCTAACCCTGTAAGTAATGTATTTAAAATCATAGCGCCTGTGAGCTGAGTTTGGGCTTCTTTTTGTTCGTTTGTTAATCTTGGTTTATTAATGGAGGCGTTCATTTTTGCCTCATGCGTTTGTAAGCGAGAGATAAAAGTAAGAGGTGATTCATTCGACAGCTGCCTCATCCTTTGTAAATCTTGGATGAGAGCAGTGAGATCGCGCGAATCGCCAAAATGACTTTCTAAAAGCTGTTTGATTTCAACTAAAGTTTCGGGATTTCTAGAATTTATTAATTCTGAGGCACGACCCTTTAGTTTGTTTTTTACGTGTAGCGTTACAAGTACCTTTTGATTTCCTACTGCCATATTATATGCAACATTAATGGCATTTTAAAATGAATTTAAAAATATTTGGTTTCCGTCAAATTCAGGTATTATCAAAAATATTTCGTTTAATTTATAAGGTTCTACACTTTGTGTTTGTTGTTCCGGTGGAGGTACCATCCTGGATCTTAATCTCATAAACTTTTCGATTTATTTATGAAACTAATGTGAGCTTAATATGATACGAAATAAAAATATTAAAAGGGAAATAGAACTGAATTTGCAATATAAACGTTACTGTTTCGCAAATATTTAAATGCAATAAAAAGCGAGATGATTCTTAAATGACTTACGTTAATGTTATCCACATTCCTCGGGGCGACCGGAGAATCCTACTTTGTGAACGTTGTTACTTACACCGGGTTAGCGCTGGCTTGTTCCCAATGCCGAAGAGACCTGACGGACGGTTGGAATCGTGGCTGCTGTTGTTTTCTTGAAAATCTTCGTAGCTTCTTTTCTTCTTTTAAAGGTTTTGGAAAACCACCGCGCCCAGTTAGTTTCCGTGTTCTGAACGCGTGCAGAGTCCTATCACGACTGCGCCAATTTTTAGATTTTCACTTTCAAAAATGACTTTTTAAGAAATAACTATAAGTTTTTAAAATTGACTTTATTAGACTGTTTTTATAAATATGTTTTGTGACTTGAGTTTATTCTGAACTGTAGTAATTTTGTATGAACATAATATTTATAACCTCTGGATTGCCACGTAAGCATCAGCAGAATTGAAAGTGGCGTGATACTTGCGTGTTCACAATAATGTTGCAAGGAAGTTGTTATCACTTTTGATAAATGAAATACAATATTGTAATATGATATGCCTGAGACTAGCTGCTATGAATATTTGCATATAACATATATATATATATATATATATATATATATATATATATATATATATATATATATATATATATATATATATATATATATATAAATAACTGTCCATGTGGATATTCTTTCTGTACATTCCATTTTGAGTGTTCCAAATACATCCAATAATGGCAGAATTCTCTTCTTCTTCAGTTTCTATCATAAACTTGTTATTTGTAAACTAGAAGTTGTTGTAAAATAGAAGCTGTTATTATTATGCATTATAAACATAATTATTAGAAAGTCACTGAAATACAATTTTAATAGGGGCCGGATATCGCATTAGGAATATTTAAAGATTTACTTTGTCAAAGATCCATAGGTAATAAATTGATGATCAACCAAGTACATATACTGTCACACTACACTGTACATAAATACTACACATTGTACTACTGGAAGAGAAAAGACCCAATATATAATGAAGTTCAACATATAGCAACATCAGTCCTTGCATTTCCTCTGAAGAAGTTGATAGGTGATCATGAGAACGTCAAGATAAGTTTGACGTCGCTCAAGGCATAACCTGGAAGAGTTTCTCTATTAAACAAGGCTGTGACATTTAATTGGCACTATATAATAAACCGCAATCTTTTAGATTACCTAATTTGAAGACCAAATAGCTAATTCATGATTTAGTAGTGCATAAATGGGAGCATTTGCGTAAAATCAGATCGTAAAAAATATATAAACTGGATTTTATGCATTACTCGACAGTTTCAAATCAGTAATACGCATACATGTGTCTGAACTAGTTGTACGAATAAAAAACGTGCTGATGTATATTCGTACTACATATTCTTTTAATTTTAGATTAAATTCGTCTCATGATATATTAGCGTAGGCGGAACTTAACACCTACTTCTAAGAGATATTTATCAGTCCAGAAAAAACTTACATAAATTAAATAAACTTTATTTCATAAATCTTAGTACACGGAGAGACAAATTATAAGCCACATATTTTATAATAGTTTAAACTATCTGTTTAAACTATATATATATATATATATATATATATATATATATATATATATATATATATATGTATATATATATATATATATATATATATATATATATATATATATATATATATATATATATGTATATATATATTATATACCTAAATTTTGTTATATTATGTACTCTTATCACAGATAAAGATTTTGGATATAGCGGAATAAATATAAATTTTTCTTAAAGAAATAATACATTCGAATATATTAACAAATCTTGGCCATCAAATATATTAAATAAGATCATACGCAATATGACAATCTACCCTATTTTGCTAAATGTTAAAATGTACAATACAATTTGTATTATAGTTGACCCTTAGTTTGCTTACAGAGCATACATGGTATCTTCACAAATGACCCATTCATTAAAATGATACTAGATAGTCTTTATAACCTTAGCTTTGGTAGTGAGTGATATTTATAATGCAATTATGTTAGAATTTTCATATAATTTCCTATAGTACAAGTCGATTAAAGACAATTAAACGCTCTGGCCTTACCTTCGAAATTCTCAGATGTGTACATGAGAGGAAATCAAATCATCATAACCTGTTTAATAATAAGAGATACAGTTGTAACCCCGCAACATTTATTAGGATGGGAGACTACGCCTCAATTGCGATTTATTCGATATCCTCGTTACACTGAAACACGCATTGGAGGAATGTCCAAGGTTCATTGCAATAAGAAGAAACTATCAATGACACAACAAGCAGAAATGAAAACAACAATGAACAAACAATCAATATCTTTACAGATGACTCCAAGAAAGAAAGAGCAGGATACGGAGATACTCAAAACGCCTGCCTATTAAGTGTAAGTGATCTTTAGATAGTCATACCAACATCGTACAAACGGAGTTAGCACGTATTACCATAGTTGCACAGATAACCCTTAGATAAATAAAAGACAAAACAATCAAAATATACACTGATTGTAGAAAATAGCTATTGACCCTGTAAAACGATGAAGTAAGAACAGGATCAGTACGGGAATGACACCACGAACAGGGAAGTATTGCACACGTAAAGAGTCCCTCTATGTATTATCAATGCCAGAAATAAATAAATAATTGGAGATAACGTGCACAGGGAATTTATGAAATTATGGAATAAAAATGAAAGCTGTCAGTTTGCTAAGGAATTTTTAAGATATCCTAATCGAACCGCAATACAAACTTTCCTGGAAAAGTCTAAAAATACTTATGTCTTATGATGGGAATTCTAACCGGGAACTATCAACTAAGAAAACACTAAGGCGATATACAAAGGGGTCAATCAGTGGGGTCTCATGTACTCATCTCTTTGAATGGATTGTCTACCTACCATTCCCATAGTCCAGATTAAAGGTTGCGTCCAAAGCATTCTTAAATTTATTATAGAAATGAATTTATTTATTTCATAAAACTTAGTAATTTCATAATACTCAGTCTCTGTATAGTAATACTATTTTTTTGTAATAGTTCCCTTATTATCCCATTGTATTGCTCCATTTTTGCTGGTTTCACGTTTGAAACTCAGGCATGGTGGGCGCAACCTATGGAATGTACTACATACCCTATAGAAGCACATGCTAGTGACCATAGTTGTCGAAGAATTACCTAACGGAAAAATATCGAGTCTCATTTATTAAATAAGAAATGGATTTATTATTTGAAATAAATGTTATCTTTGAAATAAAACTATTCATTGATATTTTACGTTAAGTTATAAACGAAACCAAGAAGATAAGTTACTATAGTATTATTAAAAGTTATTTCAATTTAACTATGCCTCTAAATGAAAGCCACCAAAATAAAAAAGTAATGGAATATATTTTACTATGTACTGAACTTTGTATTGAATTCAATAATTTTCAGGCTGATATTTTATATTTTGCTTTGAAAGCCTTGCTTCAGATGATGTAAGTTATTTAGCCAATTATTATAGATCCGCGATTTTAGGTACTTCTACAAGAAATCCAAAATCCAATCAGAGGAATATGGCGGCCATACAGTTGATTCCTATCTGCCAGCAAACGTATCGTAAGAAACAACATCAATATATCAAAGAATCAATATACCAAGACCATAACGAATGTCTGTCTTATTGAGACCAAATTCTTTAGTGAGAGCCATCATTATCCTTCTTGTTTGGATGAAGACGTGTTAAAGCTGGGACTAAGTCAAAACGTAATTATCCTAGAAGTAGTCTAATTTTCTTCAAAGAAGTAAAACTCTAAAAGACAACTTCCTACCATTGCAGCTCATGTATCTTCTTTACCTTGACGATGGCTATGGAATTCTTGAATTCGATAAGAATTCTCGTTAGACAAATATGTGCAATTATGTCAAATTACTATTCCGTTCAATAAATAAGTTTGTGAAATACTAGAAATGTAGTTGAAAAATATTTTTTTTCAATATAATCGTATTTTATAATTTTAATTTTAAAATCCTCTATCGCAACGGTAAATATGAAGTACTGTTATTGAAAAACTTTAAGAAATACGCACATGTTTGTTAAAAAAACATAGGGTTGCAATTTAGAAATTACTATGATTATGTCAAAACTCAAACACAAATAAACAGTTTTAAAACCTTAAAACGGACTTTTCTGTACGTAGAACATCTGTTAAGACTTCTATTTAGTTTATTACAGTGACTTTATTAGAGTCACTGTAGGTAGATATTTAGTTCCCTTAAATGTACTTATTTATCATGGGAACGGTCGGGTCGGCTGCAGTTTTTCGGAATCATATCTTTCTGTGAATAATCATGTTGAGTGACACAAAAGCCGTCACCGTAGCGTCACAGCCAGGTGTGAAGAAGAGTCTGTAAAACAGATAACCGAAAGCCGACCGGAGGCATTACTACATCCAACATCCACTGCCTAACACGTAACTTAGGCATTAATCAGTTTTAAAATAATTATACAGAACGTTTTCTTTAAAGTGTTCATACCGTTGTTGCTTAGTTTTAATAAATATATGTATTGAAGTAAACACCGCTGTTTATTTCACAACCCTCAAGGCAACAACAAAGATGTGGTACAACAGTACGCCCTAGTGATACGAAACAAGATCACGATCAAAAACATGGTTATTCACAGAAAGATATGATTCCGAAAAGTGCAGCCGACCCGACCGTTCCCATGATAAATAAGTACATTTAAGGGAACTAAATATCTACCTACAGTGACCCTAATAAACTCACTGTAATAAACTAAATAGAAGTCTTAACAACATCTCTATCTCGAAATTGAGTGTCCGAGAAAAAATAAACCAACACTAGAATGCAGAATATGTGTTTTATGCGACAGTTTTTGTTTTTTCAATTTCTCTCAAATAGTCCACCATCGTACTTTCTCATGACCCATTGACAAGGTAGGGTATATCCTATCCACCTAAAAATCAATAGATGTCGTCTGGTAGATATCCCTAATCAGAATTAGTCGAAACCCGATCGATCCGACACGATTTAATTGAGTGATCCTGCTAACAAAAAACAATTCTCAAATAATCCATCATTGTGCATTTCTATGACCCATGGACATGGTAAAGTGTATTCCATCCACCTCAAAATCAATACCTGTCGTCTGAAAAACGTTCCCGATCAGAATCAGTCAAAACCCAATCAATCCAACACAATTTAGTTGAGTTATCGTGCTAGAAATATTTCTCAAATAGTCCACTATCGTCCTTTCTCATGACCCATGGACAAGGTGGGGTGTGTCCTATCCACTTCAGAATCAATAGATGTCATCTGGCAGACGTCCCTAATCAGAATCAGTCGAAACCCGATCTATCCGACACGATTTAATTGAGTGATCCTGCTAACAAAAAACAATTCTCAAATAGTCCACCATTGTGCTTTCCCATGACCCATGAACATGGTAGAGTGTATTCCATCTACCTCAAAATCAATAGGTGTCAACTGGGAGATGCCCCCGATCAGAATCAGTCAAACCCCAATCGATCCGACACGGTTTAGTTGAGTTATCGTGTTAAAAAATTGTCTCAAATAGTCCACCATCGTGCTTTCTCATGACCCATGGACAGGGTGGGGTGTGTCTTATCCACCTCAAAATCAATAGATGTCGTCTGGTAGACGTCCCTAATTAGAATCAATCGAAACCCGATCGATCCGACACGATTACTTAACTAGATCGTGTCGGATCGATAGGGTTTTGACTGATTCTGATTGGGGACATCTACCAGACGACATCTATTGATTTTGAGGTGGATAGGACACACCCCACCTTGTCCATGGATCATGAGAAAGCACCATGGTGGACTATTTGAGAAAAGTAAAACTGTCACATAACGAAACATATTCTGCATTTATGTGTTGGTTTCATTTTCTCGGCCACTCAATTTCGTGATAGAGATGTTCTACGTGCGGAGAAGTCCGTTTTAATGTTTTGAAAATGTTATTTTTTTTTTTGCTTTTAGGTCGAAAAACGAAAAATAAACGCTATAAAAAATTTTTTTCAATTTTTATTTACACGATTACATTACTGTTCCAGAGTGCCGAAAAGTAAAGTCACGTGAATTTATTTTCAGCAAATTTTAATCGCGATTATAACTACATATTAAAAGTAATTAATATTAATTTAATATTCAGTTACAATTCAGTTAAATACGTTGTGAATTGAAACCATCAACGAGGACTATAGTTTGCCCGATTGTTTTATGGGTCATTTAATATTTTTAATCTATTTTTTGTTATACATGCTATAGCAGTAGCATGTTATATATAACCATAATGCACGATGTTAATTGTGAGTCACACCTTAACGTCAAGTTTTTTGCCCAACTTAATTTGACATTTCTTTGTTTCAGTGTTTGACAAATTCAACCATGGAGAGGTACACAATTAAGCAGCGCGTTAAGATTGTTGAAGCCTTTTACGAAAATGGGCGTTCAAATCAAAATGCATTTCGTGCACTTCGTGACTTCTTTGGTCAGCATAATCGACCAAATGTGTCCACAATCGGGAAAATTGTGCACAAATTTCAGCAAACCGGGTCTGTAGGTAATGTGAAAACACCTGTGCATGCTCGCCCAGTTCGTTCTGCGGAAAACATTGCTGTTATTCACGATAGTGTAGCAGAAGAGCCGTCAACCTCGACTCGTCGTCGTGCCCAACAATTGAACATCTCACGAACATCACTGATGCAAATTTTGAATAAATATTTGAATTTACACGCTTAAAAGGTTCAATTGACTTAAGAGCTGAAGCCTACTGACCATTTCAAGCGTCGTCAATACGCCGAATGGTTGGTTGAACAGACAGAAGTGAATGGTGACTTTACAAAGAAAATCATCTTCAGCGACGAGGCACACTTTCACCTCAGTGGATTAGTTAAACAAGCAGAATTGCCACATTTGGGCAAATGAGAATCCATGAGTGATTGTTGAAAAGCCGATGCATCCACAAAGAGTGACTGTTTGGTGCGGTTTATGGACTGGCGGCGTCATCGGGCCGTACTTCTTCGAAAATGAGGTCGGCCAAGCAGTTACCGTGAATGGTACTCGCTATCGCGAAAATGATAACGGACTTCTTGTGGCCAGAAATTGAGGATATGGACCTGGACGATATGTGGTTCCAACAGGATGGTGCCACTTGCCACACAGCCAACGAAACAATGGCACTTTTGCGCGAGAAATTCAATGGCCATGTTATCTCATGTCGTGGCGATGTTAATTGACCGCCACGATCATGTGATTTGACACCATTGGACTTCTTTCTTTGGGGATATTTAAAAGAAAAAGTGTACGTCAATAAGCCAAGAACAATTCAAGAGCTAAAGGATGAGATAATTCGGCACATTAACGACATTGAACCTCAATTATGTCTCAGAGTCATTGAAAATATGGAGCAATCGGATAGAAATATGTCACCAAAGCCGTGGCGAGCATTTGGCCGATATTTTACTTCACACATAATTGTCATAGATTCTTCTATCATAAAAAAAATATTAAGATAATTCTCTGAAAACTTTTTGTTTTATTTACAATTAACATCGTGCGTTTTGGTTGTACCACCTTTTACATGCTACTGTTGTAATTCACTGTATATGAATTTAGTGCGCGTATCACTCGATTTCATTATATTTTTATGTGACATATAATATGAGTCATGATTTTACAATCAAATTTGATCTGTTCAAATGCGAACTGAGGAAAAAATATGTGGGAGCTTAAATTCTCCCAGAACGATTTGTTTCGTTGAATAGCTATTTAATCGCGTAAAATATCTTGTGAGCAGGATTTTAACTTAGCTTCGAGTACTCTGTTATTATTATAATATTTTTATACCCCGCGAAATTATTATACTATATAGATCATATAAATATTTGATTAACTGGTGACTGATAACGTATGAAAATTTAAATGTAGTTCATTTTTCATATTTAATGCAAAGGCACTAAATTATAATCGAAAATCTATTTTTGCTATTATTATAAATTAATTATTTATTTATATATTACATGTTTTATTTATAAAGAAATGAATATCCTTGATAGATAGGTATTCATTCAGGAATAGAATAAAATAGAATTCCGCTAACGTTGAATCGCCATAATATGAATTTTTATTTCAATTTAAGCAACTATGGAGATGGAAAGAGAGATACATAAAAATCCTGACTATATAATAATAATAATAACGAAACGGTCAGAATTGCAATCAAATACATCGGTGGCTACAAATAATGGAGAATAATACGACGGAGTTACAAGAAATGCACGAAAGAACCTTAACTAACACGGCTCCAGGAAAGCAGTTACTAACCTGCCAAACTGGAAGTCACCGAGTCCGGATAACATCTACAATTACTAACTCAAAGCATTTTCCTACCTTCCAACATCACTGGTGAAAGCATTTAACAATGTAGTAAGAAATCCAGAAAATCTATCATCATATCTTACCTGCAATGCTTTGCAATAGGAGGTAGGAAAGACCCAAGAAACTAACTAGATCTACAACTTATCTATTGGTAGTATATAGTTTGTATACTACTGACAGCCATATTACATTCAGAGATATACCAACATCGTGAAGCGGACAACATCACCACAGTGGAACAGGAAGGTTGTATGAAGAAAACTAGAATGCAACAAACAGTTTACCATTGATGCAGAAATAATTAACCAAATCCGGGTTAAAACCAGAAACTTAAATGTTAAGCCATATCGACTACATCAAAGTATTTGCACAGTTGAGAAAGGTCTTAAAAGCTAAATCTACAAGTTCCGTCCACTAATACACAACTTATTGGAATGAAATTACAATTACATCTTACCCAGACAAATATGATTGAGAGAGATCAATATAGCAGGGTATTTTTGAGTATGGCACTTTAAACCTGTTAATGAACTATACAACAGGTTTAAAGTGCCAGCACTACATCCGTCGTATCTTCTAAAAGGAATACAACACGGTTATAGCCTTAATCTTAAGAACAGGATTAGAGTTAACCACCTGATGTTCATGGACAATATAAAACTTTATGCTGAGAAGAAGCCCTGTCTTCACTCATTAATTTCAACTATAAAGGTTTCAGTAAATATATTGGCATGACATTCGAATTGAATAAGTGCGCAGTAATGAGCATTCAAAAATCAAAGGTTCCAAGAGATGCGGAAACCAATAGCAAGGTTAACTTTGTTAACCTTGGACAAAACGAGATCTGTAGCTACCTGAATATTACGCAAAACAACTGCATCGGTCACACAACCATAGAAGTACAATTCAAAAACAAGTACAGAGAACGTTTGACAAAGTTATTGAATATATCTTTAAGTTCTTTCAAATCCAAAAATGTTTCATATTCGTCTGAACAATCTGTGAGAAAAAATTCTCCCTTACTCTCTGAACTTATGATGTATAGATTACAGATTTTTTTGTCCCCATATTCTGATAATCCACGTCTTATGTGATTCAATATCGTTTGCTGTCTTTCTATTTCTTTCTGGTAACCTTTTGACAATTTCTGTAGTTTTTGTATGTTGCATCATGTCCTCCTCAGTAACTTTTTCTGACACGGTTTCCTTTGGTAATTTATTGAAAACCTTTTCTCTTTAGAGAGGTATCAAATCTGTTGCCAAAATCCTGTTTAATTACATTTTCCGTATTGGCTTATATACTATTTACGATGTCCTTAAGAATGTGAGGAGAATATTAATTTCTTACGACTCCCCCTATTTGTTTTTCTCACAAAATAAACAACAACAAAAATCGTCGAGAGATTTTAATACATATAATACTTTAAATGTGTATGATGAGACGGTAATAATACAAGGAGAACTTGGTTTTTCTCGCATTCGGTAATAACGTCCTAAATGACTAAAGTTTTCACTAATTATAACTTGTTAGCCTTATAGCAGCGACTTATAGTAGGGTATAATGATTGTACGCAACTGTTACGATTGTACGGGATTGTTAAAACTGTGAAATGGAACCCACATTATTGGGTACGATTGCACCTAACCTCTTCTGAACTTAGATCACTTCAAGTTGTCCAGAGATGTCGTACAAGCAAACATAAATACGACGCCTTAGGAGGTACGACCTATATTTTGGATAAAATTGTAGACAAAATATAATGTAAACATTTATTTCTGCTCTGCTTTCCTTCATGGATTGAATAAGTTTCACGCCTCCACGTCTCCCCCAATATACGATTTTTTACTTTTCCGCACTCCACTATAAGCGGAAAAGTAATGTAATCGTGTAAAGAAAAAGTGAAAAAGAAATTTTTCTTGGGTTTATTTTTCGTTTTTCGGCCTAAAAACCAAAAAAAAATTTTTGCAGTGTGTGTGTCGTCATTGTCGTCGGCATTTATTCTTGTTAGCACGATAACTCAATTAAATCGTGTCGGATCGATCGGGTTTTGACTGATTCTGATCGGGGATGTCTCCCAGATGACACTTATTGATTTTGAGGTGAATAGGACACACCCACCCTGTCCATGGGTCATGAGAAAGCACGACGGTGGACTATCTAAGAATTTCTTTTGTTAACACGATAACTCAACTAAGTCATGTCGGACCGATCGGTTTTTGACTGATTCGGATAGGGGCATAAAACACATATTCTGCATTTATGTGTTGGCTTAATTTTTCTCGGCCACTCAATTTCGAGAAAACCCAAATCTGCAACAATAAAAGGGGCCTTAATTAAAATTTCTTGTTCCTGTTCTATAAGAACTGTTGGTAAGTTAAGTGTTTTATTATGAAGGCCTATTACTTTCCTAGTGATATATTTTAGAATCTCCCATAGCCATTTTGTTAATTATTAAAATTAACCAAATGCATACATATCATCAATGGAGTAACCACTACAGATTTTGGGTCAGACTGTAGTAAGTATATGTAGGTATAATTTAAAATCTCATAATGCCCATTTATCGAATAACCCCAGTTTTTAAAGTTCCCTGTTTTACAGTACTACAACAATTTTAAAAATGCTGCATATATAATTCTGCAAATATAATCAAGTTATGTTATTTTGTAATATGGTTAATTAAAATTATACCACTTTGATAGACCGATTACCAAGTATACGCATTATATTCATAAAAGTAATTAACTGAAATATAATCAATTTAAATATTTCGCAAGTCGATTGTGCAGCAAGGCAACTTATGCACAAGTAACCAAAATTTTATTTGTTCCATATGGGGTGATTGTTGTTTAGTCTCAGCGCATCCGCCAGAATATTAAATACTAATTATTTTTTTAAATAGTGAAAGTGTGATTGCTGCTTACATTAACACAAACACCGTATTTGCTAAAAATAACTGTTCTTCTTCCCACCATGGTATTTCCTTATTGAGTATTGGTATTTTCTTCTTATATGTTTGAGTCAACTGAACCAAACTTATAACAAATATTTAACAAATTTACAGGTATCCCTTTCAAAATTCTTGTAATTAATTAGGAATTAAGCCTCAAGTTGTAAAATATTCTAAATAAATTCAAATTACAATAACATTGTCATTTTATTAGAAAGATACAAATACAATCATAATAAAAGTCTATCAAAATATAAATTACAATAGGAATAATTTGTACACCAATTTTAAAAATAGGCTAAATGTATGACGTATTTTATGTCTAAATGTAATTAATTATATTTAATAGTTTTGTTTTTAGAATTAGAATAAACATTGCAAATGGCACAAATATAGTTTTGAATTTTCTTTTTATATTGTGACTACTTTTACTTTTCCGCACTTCACTATACGCGGAAAAGTAATGTAATCGTGTAAACAATTATTTTTCTAGGGTTTATTTTTCATTTTTCGGCCTAAAAAACAAAAAAAAAAGCGGGTTTTAAACCATTTTCTGTGCATGTGTGTGTGTGTGTATCGTTGTCGTTGGCATTTATTCTTGTTAGGACGATAACTCAACTACATCGTGTCGGATCGGTCAGGTTTTGACTGATTCTGATCGAGGACATCTCCCAGACGATACCCATTGATTTTGAGGTGGAGAAGACACACCCCACCCTGTCTATGGGTCATGAAAAAGCACGATGGTGGACTATTTGAGAAAATGTTTTGTTAATACGACAACTCAACTGAATCGTATCGGATCGATCGGGTTTTGACTGATTCTGATCGGATATGTCTCCCGAACGACACCTATTGATTTTGAGGTGGATAAAACACACTCTACCATGTTCATGGGTCATGAGAAAGCAATATGGTGGACTATTTGAGAAATTTTTTTGTTAGCACGATCACTCAATTAAATCTGTCGGATCGATCGGGTTTCGACTGATTCTGATTAGGGATGTCTACCAGACGACATCTATTGATTTTGAGGTGGATAGGATACACCCCACCCTGTCAATGGGTCATGAAAAAGCACGATGGTGGACTATTTGAGAAAAATTGAAAAAAGTAAATCTGTCGCATAAAACACATTTATGTGTTGGTTTATTTTTTTTTCGGCCACTCGATTTCGAGATAGAGATTTTCTACGTGCAGAAAAGTCCGTTTTAAGGTTTTAAAATTGTTTATTTATTATTATGTGGAATTCTTACATTTTGAAACAATTTCTAGTCGTATAAAGTTCAAATTAAAAAATGACTAAATATAAGAGACAACAAGAGGGTTAACCTTAATATTACTATAATTTCTCAAAAAGATTCTTATGATTTTTTGAGTATAATATTTTTCACCATTAGAAATATAAATAGTTATTTGAAAATTGTTTCGTTTATTAAAGATTTTCAATAATAAATTAAAAAAAATGTCTAGATGTAACATATATAGCTAACATAAATATCTAAAAACGTGCAATATACCTTGAAATATACAACGCTTCAAGATTTAAACTTTTCAAAGCTCTAAATTAAATTGTAAAAGGTATATTAAAACATGTATGCTAAAATAAAATGCAAAGTTTCAAAATGTATATACTATATTATTTCCGGCAACTTTAGCTTTTTTAAATAGCGAAATATTTTCTCTAATTTGCATATTATAGAGGAACCATTGAAAAAAATCATATCAAAAATACTCCATATAGATTATATAAAATTTAGTCATTAGACATTTTGAATTTGATTTAATTTAAAGAGAAAATACAAACGTAATGTTCAATGTTATTACTTATTTATATATAATGTAAATAAAGGAATATTATTTAATTATTAAAATAAATAAATTATAATGACAACAAACTGCAGGCAGTATGTTACGAATAACTCAAATATCTGAAAATCATCATTTAGAGCTATTTGAAGTTATTTTCATCAACCAATAAGGTTGGTGAAATTTACTCGCCAATATATTCGTAATTTTATTCGTAATTTATTTATTTTATCTAAATGAATATTAATGCCGATTTTAATGACAATGATATTTTTATTTTTGATGAATTTTAAGTAATTTCAGTAGGGTATTTACTCATAATTCCACAAGGGTGTTACATAAGGATCTATTTTGTAACCCCTTGTTTCCTATGTTTATAAATAATATCTTCCAGGGCATAAAGTCGAAAATTTTGTTGTATGCAGACAACTGAAAATATTTCGTCAGATAACATGTGTGCGAGACTGCATTTTACTTCAAAATGATATTAACAATTTAAATATATGGTGTGAGACTAATCTGTTACCACTCGATATCAGACAGTGTAATATAATATTTCTTCTTTTTAAGTTGGTGAATCTAGGACTTAGGACTTAGGAGTGATCTTTGATGGTATACTGATTCTTATTAATCACGCAAATAATGTAAGCTTAAACGATTATAAAATTCTTGGATTCATTATAAGGAATTAGAAATGGTTTACAATGCCTAATACGTTAAAACAACTATTTGATGATTTTGTGAGAATTAAGCTAGAATATGATTCTGTTGTGGTTATGGTGGAATTCATGTTATAATATTCATAACTTAGAAAGAATTCAGAAGCAATTTTTAAAACGCGAGAGTTTTCGCGCGAAATTTTATTGAATAAATTGAAAATTCAACTGTTAAAAACTCGAAGAAAGTATTTAGGTGTAATGTTTTTGTATAGATTAGTAAATAATTGTACTGACTGTCCACATTTGCTGGCACAAATTAACCTTCATGTTCCTAGATTGCCTGTACGTAACATAAATGTATTTTTATTTTCACCCATATATAGTATTTGTAGAGAGTTCCAAACAATACAAAATAGGCTAGATATTTGCAACTCTAGTCGTACAGACATACGTAATGCTATATTGTGTAGTATTGAATGTTCAGTGTTTCAAAAATAGTACAGTACATTTTTGAGCTACAGCTACTTTTGAGCTATCATTTCTATCAAGTTGTTGAAGGACGTTATAAGGTATTAACTTCTGCTAAATACTTCTGCTAAATATAACAGTACTTACACTCAAACCAAGTTTATTAATATATAATTACATTTTTTTTTTTTTAGCGGGGGTCCTACAGCCTGTGCCGCATCCCGTATTTCGATCGCCATTTCCTTCTATCCCTCCAGTCATCATCTCCGATTGCTCGATCTCTCATATTTTTTCTAATTCCTTCTATCCATTGTGTTGTCGGTCTTCCTCTTCTTCTCCTATTGTATGGTATAAACTTCAAAGCTCTCTTTGGCCATCGTGTCTCCTCCATCCTCTTTACATGACCGTACCATAGTAGCTGTCTAGATTCTACTCTTTCTGTTGTTGTAAGTATGCGTCCCGTTTTCCTTCTTACTTCTTCGTTCCTAATACATTGAATTCTGGAAATATTACATGATCTTCTTAAGAAGTCCATTTCTATCGTTTCTATCATCCTTTTCTCTTTCTCCGACAATTGCCAGCATTCACAGCCATAAGTTAAAATAGGCTCCACAATAGTTGTGTAGATTGTCATTTTGGTTTGTAGTTTCATCTTGTTTGACCAGAGTAATGAGTTCAGTAAACAAACAGCCTTCTTCCCTTGACGTGCCCTATTTTTGATTTCATTTTTTGTTGTTCCATCATCCGAAACAATGCTTCCCAAGTATTTAAACTGGCTACATTTTTTTAATTTATGCAGTTGTAGATCTGGGTCTTCTACATGCGTGTCTCCTATTTTCAGATATTCGGTTTTATCGATGTTTATCTTTAGTCCCCATTTCTCATATTCTTCTTCCAACTTTCTAAACATGTAGTCTGCATCTTCCTCGTCACTTGTTATAATTATCTGGTCGTCAGCAAATAAAAGAGTTGCCAAGCATTGTTCGTTTACCTATATTCCCATTTCTGAAGTTTTCCTCCTCCAATTACTTATGGCTTCTTGAATATATATTTTAAATAGGGTAGGTGACAAACTACACCCTTGTTTAAGCCCCTTTGTGGTAGGAAAACTTTCTGACAGGGCACTTCCCACTTTCACCAAACTCTTTGGTTCCTTATATATATTCCATATAGCGTTGACATAAGTTTTACTCAGGCCAAACCTCGTCAGAGTTTCAAAAAGTTTCTTTAAAGGTATTGTGTCATAGGCCTTTTCTAGATCGACAAATACTAGGTGGGTAGACAGATTACGAGACGTTCGTTTTTCTAATATTTGCTGTAATACAAATATATTATCAATACATGATCGCCCTGCACGGAAACCCGACTGTTCTTCTATGTCTTCTATAACCATTTCTATTCTTTGCTTCGGTATTCTGCCGTACAACCTCCCCATTGCACTGGTCACACTTATGCCCCTATAATTTTGGCATACCTTTTTATCGCCCTTTTTGTAAATGGAGCTTATGTGTGCTATATTCCAGTCTTCCGGGATTTTATCTCCGTTTAGTAAGCATTTATTAAATAAGTTTGCCAGATTTTCAAGTAGTATATCTGGTCCATACCTAATTAACTCAATGGGGATGTTTCCAGGCCCTGCGGCCTTTCCGTTTTTGAATTTTTCCAAGGCTTTCTTTACTTCTTCCACGGTTATTTCAGTCACTTCATAATCTCTGTCTGTTTCAATTTTTATGTTTGTTATTTCAAATTCTTTTCTGTTTTCCGTAAGCAGTGTTTTATAGTGGTCAACTCATTCTCTCAAACCTATCAGGTTTAACTTGCTGTTGTGTTTTCCTTCTTTTCTCAAGCTTGCTATAGTTTTCCATGCTTCAGCCACTTTTGTTCCCCCCATATATCTGTCTACTTCCTCACATTTTTGTTCCCACATTTCATTCTTACTCTTTGTTACCTCTTTTTTAACTTCTTTGTTCCAGCAAGCGTACGCTCTTCTATCTTCTCCTCTACCAGTATTTAGTCAGGTGTTATAAGCTTTCTTTTTCTTTTTAACAAGGTCCTCTATCTTTTCGGAATACCATTCTGAATTTTCTTTCTTCTGTTCTCCTTTATAACCTAACGCTTCTTTTGCCGCTTCATGTATGCACTCTTTAATCCGTCCATACATCTGTTCTGCATCTGTGTTCGTATTTCTTATAGTTTGTAATTTGTTAGCTAATCTTAGTTTGTATAGAAACTGAACTGACTCTTCATTTATCTGAGGCTATCTAAATTATATTTACATTCATTTACATTGCTGCGCTGCTGTTGATTATTCTGTAGTAAGGTATTTGTCTTTCTGTAATTCACTATTATTTTTGCCACTACCAGATGGTGATCTGATCCGCATTCTGGTCCACGGTGTACCTTCACGTCAGTTGTCTTTAACTTCGAATGCTGTCTTTGGATTACATAATCAATTATAGAGCGCAACCCTCTGGTTGCTTGTACCCAAGTAAATTTATGGATATCTTTATGAGGGAAGTATCCATTCATAATTCTTAAAGACATGGACTCACACAAGTTTCTAACAGCCACACAGACAAGTTTCTAAGGCGTATTCCGTTATCATTGGTTACCGATTCTCCATACTTTCCTACATCGTTACTGTTATCTTCTGTTCCAGTTCTTCCGTTCAAGTCTCCTAGTATAATAATTTCTTTCTTATCCTTGATGTTAGTAAGTACAGTTGTAAATTTTTCATAAAATGCATCTTTCACGGTTATATCAGCATCATCACTGGGTGCATATACCCCTACTATTACAATTTGGTGGCCATTTTTATTTAATTCTACAGTTATTATCTGCTCGTCTACTTTCTCCCAGCTTTTGATATACCTTTTAGTACTTTCGTGTATTACTACTGAGACTCCTCTCTTTGCTCTAGCATCTTTCGGTACGCCACTATATAGATGTATGTATTCCCCGATGACCTCATTTCCTTTCCCCTTCTTCTTAGTTTCAGTGAGAACGCAGATATCGATTTTCATCTTTTTTAGTTCCTGGAAGACCTCTTCTTGTTTAGTTCTCAAACCTTGTACATTCCATGTTGCAAATTTCATAATCCTTTTCCTTAGCATATGTCGTAACCGTTTACATCCGTCCTTATTCCGAGGCGCTTTATCGAAATTTTTTAGCATCTTTTGTTGTTTTTGCGAATGGCGAGTCGCTGGCACGCCGATTCAACCTCCAGACTTGTAGGGCCAGGATTTTCTGTTAGGGTTTTCTCCCTTAGCCGATTTATCCCAGTTTTTAGGCGCCGAAGACTCGCCTTATACCCCCTCTCGTCGGCTACATAACGCACATCCATTGTACGCCATGCACCCAGTGGCTACGCGACATCATGTTTTCGAGGACGTGAGAGTAGGATTTGTTGGCAGAGCTGAATTCTATTCCTAGAATCTCCGACTCTCCTGACGGAACACAGTAGGCATTTCTCGGAGTTTTGTTGCAATGTGAACATCGGCAGCTCACATCACATCCAAGACCCTTTGCCAACCTTAGCCACCATATAATTACATTACTTTAGATAAATATATCATATAAAAATAAAGAAATCTATTATAAGATTATTCTTGTGATATTCTGTTCGTTCCGTATGAGGTAATTGTTGTCTAGTATCGGCGCATCCGCCATAATGGCAAATGTTAATATTTGTTTTTGTTTTGATTAAACTAGTGAAAGTTTAGTTATTACTTACGTCTCTATAGATACAGCATTTACTAAAAATAACTGCTCTTTGTTCCGCCGTGTTATTTTCTACTAAGGTTGAGTCAGTTGGAGCAACCTTGTAACAAAAATTTAACAAATTTACAGGTATCTCTTTCAATTTTCCTATCTCTATAGGAATGGACCTTCAGGTTGTAGAGTATTCTAAATAAATTTAAACTATAATACATTGTCATTCTATTAGAAAGATACAAATAAAATCATAATAAATAAAGCCTTGTAAAATATATTAAAATATTAACTTTTAATATGTGAGATTGTCATATTTTGAAATAAATTCTATACATCTGGAGTATCGATAAAGATCAATACGATCTATGTCAGGAACATATAAGTCGGAAATTGAGAAAGGAACTACCAAACCGCCAAGCGGTTATCACAGTAGTTTTTGTCCTGGATCGGCGTACCGTGTACGGCACTGATAAGAACTAATAAGTTCGGAGAAACTGTATGTCGTTTGGTTCCAATCCGGGACAAATGTCGAATCCTACCTATGGCGGGTTTTATTTTTTGAAACCTTATCTGATCGTGCAGAAACACGAGAAAGGGGTCGAGGATCGCTTTTAGGTATAATTCAATGCCTGACGGGGCTTTAGTCCGAGGAGTAGTTGTTTCTTATAGCGATTAAGTAATAGTTTTGCTATTCGGGAAGTACTTTGAGAACCGCTTGGCAGTTTGGTAGTTCCTTTCTCGATTTCCGACTTATATATTACTGACATAGATCGTATCGATAAAGATGTATACCCAACAGATTTCATTCGGCATTTGTCCTAGATCGGCGTACTGTATATGGCACTGATGAGAACTAATGAGTTCCAAACAGCTGTATGTCGTTCAGTTCCAATCCGGGACAAATGTTGAATCCTACCTGTGGCGGGTTTTATTTTTTGAAATGAATATTCATGTCCATTTTAATGAGTCCGACAAACGGTCTTTTGGAATTTAAGTGATCCCAGTAAGATATTTAATTACATGTTACGAGAAAAACATGTGCATTATAAGTAGATCTGTATAGTTCGTTGCATTTCAGTACCATACAACCACAAGCTATATGTACATAAAATGATTTAAATGCGTTTATCTTTTACTGTAAATTATACTGTAAAACAGAGACATATAATGCCTAGAAGTAGTAATGCTTCCTTTATGGATTGCCTAAAATGTCTTCAAGATAATGAAAATACATGTTTGTAATGCGAGAATGACTATCTACATCTCACAAAGTGAGATGTAGATAATCATGTAGATAAAATATTCCTTCACGTCCTATTGTTGGTTATTAATATATGAGTTTATAATTCATAGTTCCTTTGAATCTAGATTTTTATTCAACATGACAGTAATTTATTTAGTTGCAGCTACTTTTGAACTACAACTCATATCAAGTTCTCCAGAGATATTTTTAAGTTATCAATGATAGTAAATATTTCTACAAAAAATAACGGTACTTTTTTGTAATTATTGAATAGATACTGTAACTACAGACCATGTGTAACAAATCTCTGTGTTTTAAACTTCAGGATTTGAAAACAGTTCTTGATATCATTTAATTAATAACTCGTGCGACTTCAATTTGACAATGAAGGATTTCATAGTCTGAAAATTCTAACTATAATAAGCACCTGCATCAATCAGGTGGTAGTTATATTCCAGGTATGAACAATATGTCTGGGATACCCCAATCCATTTAGAGGATTTTACAAATACCTTCATTGCGTTAACCATCAGTTGGTCTACCCTAAATACTTCTTTCTGATAGTATTTTCTACAAAATGTGTAGTAAACATGTGACATGCAGGAGATCCGGAGAAAAATATTTCGAGTACTTTAACAGCTTTAAGCATGGTCTCAGCTCCATTAGTCATCAGCATTACAAGTTGACGTTATTTTATACTAAATCCTGAGCAAGTCTCGGTTATCACTTTCACTATAGTTTCTACATTGGTCTATAGAAACTGTTTACTACATACAAACAAAAGAAACATAGATTCCATATGTACTATACTGTTTTACTATCTGTAGCTTCATCCGTAGATATCCTCAATCGCAATCTCATCCGCAGTTATTTTTTATCTCAATGTGTATGATGCTTTTTGCAAGATATTTTACTTTCAGTAAGTGCATGTCCAATTCTCTTCTATTTAGTAATTTTCAATTTGCTATGTACTTTTCCCAAAACCCCTGTTCCGATTTTCCACAATAATGTTAACTGTAAACTACTACTAAATAAACTACTTAATATACATACAAAGTTATTCAGCACGATACGAGTATAGTTTTTTTATGCTGCGTACTTCTCATGTAATAGTTGCAATTTTACAATAAACCTTTCAACCCCATTTTGTAAAATTTACAACTGTCATGCACATTAAACCCGAATAGTGGTACAATAGCAAAGAGTACTGTTTGAGATCATATATTGTTTATTCGGTGTACAGTAAATCTGAAAAGTAATATATAAATTCGATAAAATTAATACTTCTTTATCATAAAGACATGTCAAATAATATATTTGAAATATCACTTTGAGAGTTACCCTTTATATTTTTCGAGCCATATTTGTAATAGTTATGATATCATTGATATTTTCTTTTAATGAAAAGCCCCAATTGTTATTACACCATTTGAAATAACTCTTTTTTACATTCAGTAAAGTAAAATATGGGATTGGTTACATAAGAATTTATTTGAGTGATAATTCGACAAAGTAATGATTGCTGAAATTTAAAACAAGAATATTAACTTACATTAAAATGTGCCCCATCCACAGCTTAGCAATGTTCAAGACGGTGAATTAATTGTGAAGTATAAATTAATTTTCTTATTTTAAGTTTCAATAATCATGCAGAGAAGAGCATGGCAGTGCTTTTCAAGAAAACCCCCGGAAAACCCCGGAAGAACATGTTAGCTTCAACAGCGAGGACACCCAATGGCGGCACAAGACCAAGTATCTTGGAGTTGTGTAAGTCATTGACATGGAGAGACCACATTCACCAGGTGACGGGACACGCCAAAGCTACCGCGGCCAGACTCTGGACGATGACGGGAAACAACAGCCAGCTGGACTTCAGGAACAAGCTGCTCCTCATCCGGCAAGTCCTTCAGCTCTAATTGATGTACATCGACAGTTTGGGGCTACGCCGCTCAGGCACACATGACAAGGATTCAGGCCGTTGAAAACGTCGCCCTCCGCTGTGTCGTGGACGCCCCGTGGTACATGAGGAACATCGACATCCGGCGAGACCCAGACTTCACCACTGTGACGGAGAAAATCCTAGCCAGGGCTCAAAAGCTCTACGATTAAGCAAGTGCCCATGACAATCTCCTCATTCGAGCAGCTTCGGACTACGACCCAGGAAGACACAAAATACGCAAGATGTAGGTAGTATAACCTCGTAGACCCCCTTTACAGGTCAAACAAAACTTTTTATTACAGCCTTTTTATTATACCTGAGCCTTATTGCTGCACTAACCATTTTTTATGTCAGGGGGCCCTACGACCCTTTAACCATTTTCTGTTACAGGAAAGACACACGACTTCCCTCTCTCACACACCTAACTCCAAATCCTGGGATCCTTTTCTAATAGAGAAGGACTCCTCCTGAGTAACAGGACTCCCTCTCATGACGACGATCCAAGCGACTCGGTTCATCCGCATTGTCGTGGAACATCGCCTGATATGACCCAATTCCCGGGCGCTGTACTGGTCGCGGCGCCCATGACAAAACACCCCCGGGGGTTGACGCTGGCGAAGCTATGCGGCAAAACAAGGCGACCAGAGATTAAGAAAAGCCGAGAAGAAGTCCCTGCCAGCAGGACTTAGAGATGTCAGGACCAAAGGAGGTCGAGGGGAGTGAACCGCTGCAAGTCGCGCGGGTCTCTTTTGCGGGCGGCATTTACCTCTCGCGTAGCGGGACACGCGAAAGCGGAAGCAAAGCTCGGCTTACTTATATACGACGGTCCCGATCTACAAGATGGGCGAATAAAGAGCGGTAATCTCGCTCGACTTGCTGACAAAACCCATCAAGGCCATTATGCCTGTCAATTAATATTGGCGTACATTTTCATTTTCTGTATTTGGGATGTAACTAATCCTTTAATTTACTTTATTGTACGTATAAAAAGTGGAATTTCAAATACGGATTCATTGTATATCGTTATTTGGCTCTACAGAACATATGATTCATTATAAAACATTACTCGTAAAAATCTACAGCAGTGCCACTATATTTAGTGATACATTGAAATATATCTCAATTCTTGGCGTAATCAAATTAATCATGAGAATAATACTTTGCTTTAATTATAATTAATCCAGTTTGTTCAACAACGATGCTTAAAAATAGGGTAATCTAGGAGATTACCTGTGTAAATCATGTAAATTTATCACAAAAGCTATCATCTCGTGGCCAATCTTAACCTGAAAAGAAATATAGTTGATCGTGCTAATATAGAATGATTCACAGGTATCAAAAAACAACAGAAATCTATTATCTCTGCCTATTATACATTTATAATTTAAACTTATTGGATATGACTATTCCATAAATAACAAAATATCGAGTAAACAATTAAGGGATATAAA
The DNA here is from genome assembly GCA_037954035.1 of Rosalia funebris. Classification (NCBI taxonomy): domain Eukaryota; kingdom Metazoa; phylum Arthropoda; class Insecta; order Coleoptera; family Cerambycidae; genus Rosalia; species Rosalia funebris. The sequence continues at coordinate 18,007,215 of JAZFAV010000007.1, read as the reverse complement.
TGATATAAAATGTTCTTGTTGAAATCTTTCTATATACACATGTAACTATTAAATAGCGGAAAATGCATTTGGCCCATGTTATTAACAACGTATCAGTACTAAACGTTTAAACTAAAATATATAAATGTGCTATCAGAACTATTAATAACATCTTGATTATTAACACAGAGACTCGGTTGTAGAAAAAACTAATTACTTATCAACTTTATTGAACATTTATTTTCTAAAGTAATAATAACCTAAATGTAGAAAGGTTAAGATCTGAAACATATAATATGCAGTTTATTTTAACGTTTAAATTTTATATCAGAAATATACTACTCTTATGAATGTTCTCAGACCTGTTAATAATAAAACCGTATTGGATACGCGAATATGATTCACAGATTATTTTTGGTCTTCAGTTTTTAGTTTAATGGAAAGGAAAATTAGCTAATGCAGCTTTGTATACTACATTTCGTCGCAATTTTGTTATATTTAATTGTTATGTTGGTTTTAAACATAAACACACAATAAAACTTAACGCCTTTTGAAACAATTGTTAAATTGACATTAAGAAATCTATCTAAATACGAGTCACTTTTATTAAATGATTAACTAACAGCATATTTTGGTTATATTGGAACGGAGTTATTTACACACACAAAAATCGCCTTCCTCCCATAAAATTTCTGCGGCAAGGTTAGACATGGAACATGGAACAGAAATACCTATGCATAGAAAGAAATGTCAAACTCCCTAACCCAGGGGTTCCCAAAGTATGCGCCGTAGAGAGTATAGAGGGGCGCCGTGAGACGCTCTTGTTTACCATTGCCTGGAAACGAAATTTAGGTATTCGCGGCTACAAAATAAACAATTCAAATCACGCGTCGATTGCTTTGTTTTGGTTATGTCGCTTTGTTTGTGTTTTCGTCAAAATGGACAGATTTTTATTAAATAAGCAAGTCGGTAGTTCAAGTGATAGTGATCAAGCTTCTACAAGTGGCGGAGAAGCAAAAAAGCGGAAATATCGCAAATATGATGATAGCTATTTGGACTTTGGCTTTACTTCAATAGAAGTAAACAATGAAGAAAGACCACAGTGTTTGCTCTGTTTGAAGATTCTGTTGCTAGAAAGTATGCTCCTAAGTAAGCTGAAGCGACATCTTGAGACCATTCACCCTGCTATGGTTGAAAAATCACGTGATTTTTTTAATAGGAAGTTGCAAAATTTACAAAGACAAAAAAACGTGTTCACTCAACAAATCTCAGTACCTAGCAACGCACTGTTAGCATCATTCAAGGTGGCATACAGGGTGGCGAAATGTAAAAAACCTGACACTATCGCAGAAGAGCTTATTGTACCGGCTGCTCTCGATATGGTGAATATTATGGTGGGAGAATCGACGGAAAAACTAATTTCCAAGGTACTTTTATCTAACAACAACACTATTAGTCGAAGGATCCATGACATAACTGACGATCTTAATAAACAATTAATAGAAAATATGAAAGGCAAGGAATTCGGCCTGCAACTTGATGAGGCTACAGACACTAACAAAGACGCACATCTTATTTGTTACGTACGCTTTGTGGATGACAATATTATCGGTGAAGACCTTTTTTTCTGTAGAAGCATTACGGAATGCGCAAAGGCTCAAAAGTTGTTTGAAATTCTTGACAAGTTCATAACAGAAAATGATTTAGATTGGGAAAAGTGTATTGGTGTATGTACTGATGGTGCTCGATCAATGTCTGGCAGGTATGGAGGAATACAAGCGCTTATTCGTAAAAAAGCACCACATGCTATGTGGACCCATTGCATTGTGGAAGTCAATGAGCTCTGAGTTGAACCAAGTATTAGAGCGTGTCATTGACGTTGTAAACTACATAAAAACTAGACCGCTAAAAGCCAGATTTTTCAAAATACTATGCCTAGATATGGGAGCTGAACATACAGCCCTGCTTTATTACTATAGTTCACGATAGCTTTCACGTAGAAATATTTTATTACGTGCATTCGAATTATGTGAAGACATTCACACTTTTTTACAAGAAGAAGGTCATGGAAACTCCAAATACTTTACCGATTCAAACTTTTTGCTAAAACTAGCGTATTTGTACAATACATTTGCCAAACTGAATAATTTGAATCTGTCTCTGCAAGGCAATAACATGCACATTTTGAAGTTATTAGAGAAGATTGCGGCGTTTAGAAAAAAACTACAGTTGTGGATAAAAAAATTAATGAAAATGGCGGACAAGATTGTTTTCCGCAATTGCATAAATACGCTGCTTCTAATGAGCTTGTTGTCTCACAAAACTTAATGTCTCTGTTCACGGAACACATTTCGAAGCTCACAGAATAGTTTTGGAAATACTTTAGTCGAAGATGATGTCGAAAAATATGCGTGGATCTATGATCCATTCCATACACAAGCTCCATCAGAATTCCCTTCGCAAGAAGAAGAGAATCTTATTGAACTCTCTTGTGACAGCAGCCTAAAAACAAGATTCACGTGTTCCGATTTGGTGGAGTTTTGGATATCGGTCCAAAATGAATACCCAACTTTAAGTTCAAAAGCATTAAGAATTATCATTTTCTTTGCAACATCTTATTTATGTGAGGCCGGATTTTCAGCTGTAGCTGTAATAAAAAGCAAATATCGGTCAAAGATACATGTGGCAAACCTTATCCCGCGCTTTGAAAAAATGTGTGTAGATCACCAAGCTCATACGTCATATTGATTAAGTTTTCATTGTATTTTTATCCTATTTTTCTTAAATTATAAATGTTTTTTGCATGTCGATGAAAATATAAAAACTCAGCTTCATATTGCGGATATTTTAATTTTTATGCCTATCTACCTAGTATCCTTGTACCTTCTTTCGAGTACTAATGACTAGGTACGGAGCGCCGAGACAAAATATTAAACCTGTAGGTGCGCCGCGAACTGAAAAACTTTGGGAACCCCTGTGTGTTAGGGCCTAACCCGTGCATACACTAACACCCACACTAAATCCAGTGCATCATTTCAAACCACAGTACGAATTACAGATGAATAAGACACCCATCTATGTTGCGGATGCGGAAGAAAGCACTACACTTCATAAATGTCTGCAACTGAATAGAATAGAAGCAACTTCAATAATGCTTCCACTCGTTTAAAATTAACTGAAGTGGACAATAATATATTGTGCCATTGACATCGGAATCTGGATAACCCGAAGGAACATAATAAGTGCATTGATAAAATATATAATCTATTTTAAAAAGCCTATACCTGATTTTAAAGAAAATTGAACATTATTTGATCGAACGATTCAATGTCACCAACGAATTTGCAAACCAAGTTTAAAAATTTTTCTAAACACTACTTTCGTACTTACGTTTACTCAATAATGATTCTAGTTTTATTTTTCTGCATAACACAAGTTCAAAATTTTTTTTGAAAACGTGTTATGTAGAAATTTTGCAATTTTTTCTATACCGGCATTTTGTTTGATATTCTACAAATTCAAATCATATCAGTGACTTGGAAAATCGATTAGTTGAAGACGAAACCAATTTTCATCTCTGGATTACAATATTTTAATTTAATTGCTCCACATAAGGATTACAGTATTAAAACACTTAATCCTGCAGTGCACTCTTACTAGAATACCTCGTTTGAATTGAGTACATCAATTGTATCCTTTACGTCATCAAAATTAACGTAATAATAGATTACTGCCTTTAAACAAGTGCCCCAAAGTATCACGACAGGCTGTGGTGAAAAACACACGGTTAATAGTGTTTGGTAAAAAGTCATTACCAGAACGGCACTTTTAAGAATATTCTTCCACTCACTGATTCAATTATACTCTGCAATTAATCTATTTATCACCACATTGTGTAAAAATAAAAATATGAACCTGAACTATACAAAGAACTGCCGGCATTTAGTTATTTATTATCACACTTCTTATTATCACTTATGTTGATACATTTCTGTCACCCTGATTATATTTCTCATATGCGTATTTTGAACTTCCCTAAGTATGTAAAAACCAAAGAAAATACGGAAACGAACTCCTTTTTTTTCATTCTGTCCTTAACATCAATCAGCTAGTATAGTATATCATCAAACAGTTTATGTAGCCACGCAGAAGCCCGGTTTCATAAAAAAAAAAACAGTTTATCATAATGCAATCTGTTGATCTTTCCAACAATTTAAAGTACTTAAAAATCGATCGTACTTACGATCTTAATGGCTACCTCATCCGCCATTATTCACCTAGTTAACCCAGGGTTCACACATAGTTTATTCAATAAATTACTGTTACGATAAACTAATACTGTTATAATCAACTAAGGTTGTAAATATAATAACCGATTACATATTTCCATCTTGCATATACATATTACAAAGGTAATACAGTTAGTCTGGCAAAAGTTAAGATTTACATTTATTCTACTCGAAAAAAGGAAGCTTTTGGCAGAACAAAAATATTTGAAATTATATAATTGCATTTCTATTTAGTTATTATATATCTGTCAGCATTTGTAAATAGTATAGTCTTATTTTTAACTTCACTTCAATATGTCACGGAATAGTAATAAACATTAATTTATGATTAAATGATCACCGTATTAAGATGTTTATCTAGAATTCTGTCGCATCCGTTAAAAGTTGACTATTTGATGTATGTTGAAAAGACAAGACCATTTAAATCGAAATTTGTCATTGCGAAACATTGCGAAAAATTACTTTTAGCTAACCTCTAAAACGATTTGTCGATCGTTTTCATCCAATGAAGTCATTGCATAATCAAGACATAAACATAACAACTTGTTCTTTTAGTATTTACTCCTAATTTTTCATTGTCCCTAAAGTTAGAGCACATCGTTAAATTATTTTAAAAATTAACATGTCTTTGACACTTTGAATTATATTAGAACCATTAAAATTTATTGGTAATGAAAGACGGGAAGCAACAACCGCTTTTAAAAAAAATCTTTCATGCAGTTTCTATATGATATAATTCAATATTTGTAGTTGCCAAGTCTGTATATTTGTAGGATAACTAACTTTACAGAATTAAAATCTAACGTAAAAATTTACATCTGAAGTTGCTACCTGAAATAGCAATCTTAGCTATTTCATATTTTCCAGGCTGTTGATTCACACTATATGTATATAATGTATATTCATTGCATCAACAATATTCATCATTTTACGTAAGTTAAGTTATTTTAATCATTAAAAAATTTGCATGTCTTTGGCACTTTAATTTATATTAGAACCATTAAAATTTATAGGCAAGGAAAGACAGGAAGCAACAAACGCGTTTGAAACAAATCTTTCGTGCAGTTGCTATACGAAATAATTTCGCGGTTAATTGTTTTATCATATACATTAACTTTTGTAAACGGTTATACAAAAACGTTTCTTAAAGCAACAAACGTTAAAGAGCAAAGCTGTTTATTTAATTTATTTATTATTTTTCATTCGATAAAAAATGTGAAAAATCAGAAATTACTAATTCCATCCTCCACATTTTTTATTTAGACTATTACTTGATTTAAGCGCTGTAAATATTTTGAATATATGCGCGGAGATTATTTGTTCAGAAATAATTTTTTACAGCAATACTACTAAGTATACCCAGTTTATATGGGATTTTTCTAAACAATATTTATATTCGTGGTAGCCATAAAACGCGTAATGAACTAATAAATTTAAATATTTTAAATAGACATGAAAACATCGCTGTATCGTCATTCATATTTCTGAACACTATGTATAATATGAACAAATATAATTAACAGATATCTACTGTAAAGAATTATGCTACTAGTATAATGTTGTATTAAAAGGTTGGGGTTAAGGCTTTTATACTGATGTATGAAATTCAATATGTGATGTTTTTAAATGTATATAATGCATGATGCAAATTTAGAATGTCGAAAGAGCAATTTAAAATCATTGTTGCGGTTTAGGTGTCACCCTCTTACCACCAGCTACCCCCACCTAAAAATTTCAAATGCCATCCCCTACGTTATAATACATCATTTTAAAGGTCTTAATACTTATGTTTCAACTCTGCTTAGAAAACTGAAACCGTTTGATCCGTTCTCGTAACAAATATAAAAATAAATAATTTAAATAATACCTTAAAGTAATTTAATGGAACAAATTTACTTTTCATAGCACGATTTGTAACTATACTTTATTAAAGGCTCAAAATTTCCACTGTTATTTGTTAAACAGAGGAATACGGAATGAGGGTGAATAAAAACAAAACTAAAGTGTTAGTGTGTAGAGGGCGCGAGAGCAGAGCAAAAAGCAAAGTACAAATTAATAATGAAAGATTGGAGGAAGTTAAAGACTTCACTTATTTAGAAAGTAAAATAAATTGGGATGGAAGAAGCGATAAAAATATAAAACAAAGAATAGCGCAGGGTCGAGTAGCTTTTAACAAAAAGAAAACACTTTTATGCTCGGGGGTAATAAACTTAGAAACAAGGAAGAGATTTTTGAAAACGTATGTATGGAGCACGGCGCTGTACGGTTGCGAAACCTGGACGGTAGGGGAAGCAAGTAGGAATAAATTAGAAGCTTTTGAGATGTGGTGTTACCGAAGAATGATGAAAATACCGTGGACTGATAGGGTTAGAAACGAAGAAGTATTAGAGAAAGTCGGCGAGAAAAGAAGTATGTGGAAAAAGATAAAGAAGAGAAGAGAATGGTAGGCCACTTGCTGAGACATGGGGGAATAGTCCGCGATATTTTGGAGGCAGAAATAGGAGTGAAGAAAGGCAGAGGTAGGCCTAGATTAGACTACTGCTCACAAATAGTAAGGGATGTAGGTTGTAGCACAATTAGCGAAATGCGTAGGTTAGCACAAGATAGGAGAAGCTGGAGGCTAGCGTCCAACCAGTCTTAGGACTGATGACCTCATGATGATGATTTGTTAAACAAAAATACAATCTATTACCGAATTTTTGTCGGGCGTTTTGAAGTGCCTTTAAGTAATCGCATTTCTTAGATCTTGAATATTCTAAGCGGAGATTTATATACAGCTGTCTTCAAATAATCCCAGAGGAAGAAATCCAGTGGATTTATATCCGGAGATCTCACCAGCCATTCCAGAGCGCCTCTTCTGACAATCCGTTTGTCGATAAACTTTTAATCCAGCCATTATCGAATATGTAATGTGCGTAAGTGTGGTGGTGTGCTATCTTGTTGAATGTGTAACTTTTATTTTCTGGGTTTTCTTCTTCGTCGACTTGGTTTTCTAAAGACTGTTATCAGAAGATCGATTCCCTTTTCCAATAAATTGAAGTACAATTCAGCAATTAAACATTTTTGAATAAAAATTGCACATAATTAAAATATTTATTAATTATTTAGTTAAAATAAACACGCTTTTATCTCACTTTGAATATTAGCAAAATAAGAGCAATGTGTGCAAAAAAAATTAAAATAAACATAAAATATTTATGTCTTATGTCTCCTTGTTTTCATTCAACGTGAAACACAGTGCTTAGCATATTCTATTAAATTATGTTGTGGTTTATTTAAATTATCTTTTTTTTCGCTTCTATTATAAGAATGAATCAACAATTTCAGTTTTCTAATAAATCATAATTTTTAAGATCTTTAAAAGAATGTATTACAAGATAGGGATGCTATCTAGACTGCAGGTAAAAAAGTGAAACCTAAACTGCAACATGCATTGGTTTTAAACTTCCCCTTCGATATCTAAATTTACATAATTTTTGTCTTGAGATTTTTCTTGCTAGAACAAATACGGGAGGTGGGTAGTTTTGAAATGAAACCGCTATATGTAAGTACTGATTATCGATTATATGTTTTATTATCTATTGGGATTTCAAGAGAAGCGATATGACCTCTGGCGACCGAATGCTGGAATAATCTCTAGTACATGATTTCCCAACCTCACTTTTTGGTCGTGTTATGTTCGATATTTTACAGCAGTTTTGGCTATTTTCCTGTGTTTTAAAATTATTGTTATTGTTGTTATCGTTAGTTGTTGTTATATTTATTATCCTTTTACACTATTATAATTTTTGTGACTGAAAAATTGGATATTGTTCTGTTGGTTACGTCTGGTAAGTAGGTACTTGTTATTATAAATATTTTTAATGTACAATATTGTTATTTTAGAACGAACTGTCCAAATTAGAGGAGATATTAAAAACAATTGACCTGCGCCTGGTCAAATAAGAAGAGGAAAAGTATAAAGCAGTGCCGATTAAAGATGTCTGAAATGTCTTCCTCCAAGCTTTCGAACCATTACTGTTGTGTTCCTCAATGCCATACCTGGGCCAAAAAGGACCCTGAAGAGAAAATGAGTTTTCATCTTTTTCCTAAAGAAAATTCAGGGAAAATCAAATTTGAATCCAGAATAGGAAAAGAGTTAGTGGATCGAAGAAAAGCCTGGATAATTAGACTACGCATTGGCAAGCCTGTGACCAAATTTATGAAAGTTTGCTCTCTACACTTCAAGGCAGAAGATTATTTTAACAAAGGTGGAACTTCTAATCTATGATTTCAAATATTCAGAATATATTTTTTATTTTTGTAAGGACAAAAATCGGAAAGTAGGGGTCGTGAATTAAAGAAAACAGCGATTCCTTCTGAAAACCTTCTGACACCTACAACAGTGTCCTCTACCTCGAAGGCACAATCTTCACACTCGTATCAGGGTGAAAGATACCGGAACAGACAATTGATGGAAGCTCATCCAGTTGGTCCATGTGGTCAATCTGAAGTTGTCGAAAATAACACTGAGGCTGAGATTCAAGTTGCCCAGGGTTTGATTAATTTGCTTCACACTAAACAATATGTCACGGAGATAGAAATAAATAGTGCTACTAATAGTTTAGTGGAGGTATGTAATGCTGAAGTACAAGTAAACACACAAAAACTATTGATTTTATTTTAGCCGACCCATTTAAAATAGTAAGTTTTCCACTAATTTGATGGGGTTCGGACTGCAGAGCACTAATCTGCAGACAAATGGCAACCAACTTAATGTGAGAAGAGCTCCAGTCTGTTCTGCCATGTAAAATAATGTGACCAGCATTTAAAACTTCTTCTCCTTCAACCACACATCTTGTATTTATATTTCCACCTACATAGTTAATGTACTCTACTAAACTTAGAGTTATTTCGGCCATGTTCATTCTAAAATAACAATATTTTACATTAAAAATATTTTCTAATCAAAAATGATAATACCTGAGATAGACAAAAATGATAATACCTAAGACAGTGACTCCTAATAAGTAGGTACTTACCAGACGTAACCGACAGAACAATCCAATTTTTCAGTCACAAATACTATAGCAGTGTAAAGGGATAATAAACATAACAATAACAATAATTTTATAATACAGGAAAATAGCCAAAAATGCTGGAAAATATCGAAAATAACACGACCAAAAAGTGGGATTGGGAAACCATGTACTAGAAATTAATTTGTGGATAATCCGTCATGGCGCTGCGATCTTAATTTGAATTCCCAATAGACTATTAATTGTATATTGTTCAAGGAGCACATGACTCCTAATTTGATTAAATCGAGTTTATGATTTTTTGTGATATCCCCAATATTTATTACTGATTCAGAATATCTAAACTTGTAAACAAAATATGCTTTAACCCCTCAATTTTTACTACACTATCATAAATATCTAGTACATACCTCATTATTGCTCTTTCCACTTTATTGAGATGATATTTCAGAAAATAACTACAAATGATAGGCCACAACTGATCTTTAATTCGAACTTTTTAAGTGCTAAAAACTTTCCGGCATTATTTTGCTCGTTCGGGCCTGATCTGAAATATTTCGCCAATAAGAACTGTTTTGTTTGCCATTCTGAAATTCTTTCGCTATATGACTTTTGAACAGGATAGTTCAGGTTCGTAAAATTGAAATGTGCAATGTGTAGATCTATTACTAGTAGAATACGGTGGACATTCAAGTCATTTGTCCGACGAGGAGCTAATAGTGCCATATCTAGAACATGGGTATGACATTCGTACTGTGGCCCGGAGTGGCAGGCTGAATATTATGGTGAATATCATTGTATGCTTAGATTTGAATCCCAACGGATGGAATTTAACACGTCTCCCTGAACAAGGGTGGATTTATCCTCATCTATATGTGTGACCTTCCCCTCAGTAGCTTAAGGCTTTAAGGGAAGGAATAGATGTCTGTCTATCGAAATTTTTGGAAAAATGTTTATTGCAAGTGTCTATTGGAATATAGTTGAGGCTTTCAGTAACCTGCATTTAGATCCTAATATCCCCACACCAGCAAATTCGTCTATTTCTAATTCATCTCTGTCGTACATATGTATGATCCATTTGGTAACTATAGTGTTTCACTAGCAGTCATCTTTGCTCAATCGCCATTTTAAGTAGCGAGAAGTCAATCTGGACAAACACCAACTTTCACCATTAAAGTATCTATAGATATATTATTAGACCCTACTTGAAAAATCTCAAAAATCCTTTGTAAGATTATATGGTATATACGTATTAGTTTGCGGCTTCAGGAAGTCTAGCGTTGCTTTCATAGCTGCTGAATTTATAGAAAAATATGAAGACGCTTTATTATATCACTATTTTTTGACAGAATATATCTGTACAAAGAAAACAGGCAATTGAATTTAAATTTTATTTGCAAATCTGACTTCGAAATTTTAATGAATTCGCAAGTTTACAGGAAAATTGACTTTAATAATTTAGTTTGACTATTATTTTTTCTGTTCGGAATACGAATATAGTAAGCAAATTAATCTGATTTATAACGAAACACAAAACAAATTACCGTAAACTTACTTTTGCAAATAGGTTTCTATTGTAACCCGAGTGTATATTTATCCATTATATTTATTTCAAGTTTAACATGTACAGTTGAATTACATTATAATTAATAGTTTTATACTAGGAATTGTTTAATTATGTATATTGTAATTATAACAAGTATATAGTTGATACAATTAGTTCTCTTTTTATATACGCCAGTATAGACTATAGTATGTATAAATAGAAAATATAAACTAATTAGTTGAGCGGACCTTTAATATTTTTTTCGTAATTTTTATTTTGATCTACTATGTACAATGTGTACAAATAATGAGAATAATGGGATGCAGATGATTATTGAATATATTCGATATATCTATACTTTCAATGTAGGTGGATTATATACACTGTTCTAATAACACTGTATTAATCTGTTCATTTTTAATGGTGTACATAAAAATGGTATAAAATTTTATTATTTTTGGTATACAACTTAACATCAGTGCAATTGGTGAAATTTTACACAACCATAATTGTAATCTTTTATACATTTTCAGTATAAAATGACTATGCGACAATATGTATGAATTGAAGGTTCCGTTCTGCTTTGCTACCTGTAGAAGGAGGTGGACCGCAAGGATCTGTTTTAGGTCCGGTACTATTTCTTTTATATATAAGTGACTTACCAGTTGCTATTAAGCATAGCTCTTGTATACTTTTTGCAGATGATACTACTTTACTATCTCGAGGAAATGAGGAGATGAGCAGGAAAAGTTTAGCTTCAGAAAACACCTGGCTCTCAGTTAATAAATTAAAACTTAATATATGTAAACAAAAAACATAACATTCACGTCCAGTAAAAATGGACCAAAGTCAGAATCGGTGAAACTGCTAGGGTTCATACTTGACCCTAGTTTAAATTGGTTTGCTCATCTCCATAGCCTATGTTCGAAATTAGGCAGGCAAGTATTTGTCATGAGACATCTGCGGCCGTCTGTAAATAATAACGTAATGAAAACAATTTATTTTGCCTTATTCCAAAGTCGTTTCGCGAATGGAGTAGTATTGTGGGGAATTATTATGTTTTGTGGATTTGGGCCTCATCAGCCACTGATCGCATGGGTAGTACCTTGGCGATTCCCTCTTATCCGGGTCATTATCCAAAAATGCTATCCCATAAAAGGAGCAATTTGGGCACGTCCCTCGCCTTAAGCCTCGCGTCTTCTAGGATAACAGGAGTCCCTAATATAAGGCACCTCCTCTCCTCCAGTGTGGGGCAGGTGTAAATAAGATGAATCGAGGTTTCCTCGTCTTCTCTGCAGTATCTGCATACCGGGCTGTTAGTCAGCCTCAGCTTGTGCTTATATGCATTCACGCTACTATGGTGGCCCGTTATGATTCCTACCAGGGTTCTAGCTTTTTGCCTGTTCAATTTAATGAATTCTTGGGCCCATTTCTCAATCTCTGAGTATTCGATGAAGAGTTTGGTTATTCGACAACCCGTTACTCCTCTCCATATTTCTCTATGCTGGTCTCTTGGCCAGTCATTGATGCAGTCTTTGATCAGATTCCGACTTATTCCCACTGCAGGTTCTGGTCCATAGAGGTTTTCCCTGATCCCTAGTTTGGCAAGGTCATCTGCAATTAGATTTCCCTTAATGCCATTATGCCCAGGTATCCATAAGAGTTCCACCGGTCCCTTCCCTGCCAAGTGGTTCAATGCTTCATAGCAATTATAGACCAGCTTCGACTTTGTCGTTGCTGAATTCAGGGCTATCAACGCCGCCCTGCTATCCGAGCAGATACATACCCTCTCCGGGGTCCGATTTTGATCATCCCCTAGAACACCGTATATAATTGCAACTAGCTCGGCCTGGAGTGCGGTAGTGTATTTACCCAGGGGGGAGGTTTTACCTATCCCCTCACGTCGCCTATACACCCCCGCACCCGCTCTGTTCTCACTCTTGGCTCCATCCGTGTACCAGATGTCTCCATTGAGCCGTAATTCAGCTCGACCCTCTATCCAGTCGGTCTTACTGGTGAGGGTGATCTTATATTTCTTGTCAAACAGGAAGTGGACACCCATACTGTCAGAGGGCATCCATAGGAGCCCTCCTCAACTAGCTCTCTTGAGAGTCTATTCAGGTTCCCTATCTTCCTGTTCAAGTTTCCCATCCTGTGCATTGCCTTTGCAGCTTCCGCTTTCAGGGTGACATCAAGAGGTGGTATTCTCGTCTGTATCCCCATCGCCTCGGCTCCGGTTATACTTCATAGAATCAATCCTCTTAGCTTGTTAAGTCGTTTGACTTCCGACTTTAAACAGGCTCTCTTCCACCAGACCAGTGCTCCATAAGTCAATCTGGGTTTGAGAATTGCTTCATACATCCATTTCATGGTCTCCGGTTTCAAGCCCCAACTATTACCAATGGCCCTTCTCAGTTGCCAAAGTGTTGCTGTGATCTTGGAACATATGTGACTTAAATGTTTTTCCCATGACAGTTTCCCGTCCAGGATTACTCCTAATTATTTCACTTCACTATTATAGCTTAGTTCTTGACCACCAAGTTTCAGCGGACATGTTCTGTTCCACTTATATTTCTTGGTGAACACCATCACGTCAGTCTTAGAGGGATTGACCGAGAGTCCCTTATCCCTGCACCAATTCCCAACATTGTTTAATGCACCCTGCATTATATCAAGAATCGGCTCCAGGAAAGGGCCCTTCCTGGAGCATAAAAGTCATCAGCATAGCCAATTACTTGGTAATCCTTTAACATTTCAAGCAGCTCATCCACTACCAGGCGCCTTAGAAGGGGGGACAATACCCCTCCTTGAGGACAGCTCGAGTCGACCCGGCCCTTGATGGTTGTCTTGCCTTTGTTGGCAATAAGCTATCTGTTTCTCAACATATGGTCTATCCATTCAGCGATTATTCTGGGGGTTTAGCATCTACCTAGTGCTCCGCTAATCACCTCCCTGGACGTAAAGTTGAAGGCTCCTTCAATATCAAGGAAGGTGCCGACAACGTATCCTCCGGAGTCCAGTTGTGCTCGTATCGATGACACAACTTTATCCAGAGCTGTTTCTGTTGACTTACCAGCTTGATAAGCGTGCTAGCTCCCTTGAAGCGGTCTCTCTATTAGGACAGTATCCCGAAGGTACCTATCAACTAATCGTTCGGCCGTCTTCAGTAAAAATGAAGTGAGGCTAATCGGTCGAAAGTCCTTAGGGGACGTGTAACCGACTTTGCCCGGTTTAGGTATAAAAGCAACCCTTGTGCCTAGCCACACTTCTGGGACCTTCTTCAGTGCCAAGCTAGCCCTGATGATCCTTATAAGTGGACCAAGGTTATATATTCTGCTTTCTGCAGAAGTACCGGGTAAATACCGTCCGGTCCCGGTGATTTATATGGATCAAAGGACCTCAAGGCCCACCTCATTTTAGCCGGTGTGACTATTTCCTTCACCAGTTCCCTGTCGTCCCCCTCTCGGTTTACCGCCCAGGTCCCATGTGCCCCTATTACTAGTGGGTCGGAAATGTCTCCCGTCCCCGGTCTGTGAAAGCCCGAAAAAGGTGCTTTGATGAGATGGTCTAAGGTTTCCTCATCCGATTCCGAGAAATTACCATTAGGTAGCTTGAGCGATCCTAAAATCGCTTCCGGGCTACGGGCTAGGATCTTGTTCAGCCGTACTGCTTCAGTCCCTTTATTTATCTCATTACAGAAAGAGGCCCAACTACTTCTTTGGGCTTCCCTAACCTCAGCCCTATACTGATCCCTGGCAGTTTTATAGTCCTCCCAGGTTGTACGGCTGTTACGTTTTCTGGCTCCCTTGAGAAGGTTTCTTACCTTGCATGCTTACAGGATTGTAAGGTTTTCCAGCTTATTGTTCCACCATCTTACCTGTCCTTTCGGCCTAGCTCGTTTAGGCGTACAGTTCCCTTCATGGGCTTCTATCAATCCTCTACTCAGTCGGGAGGCTGCCTCCTCCAGTACTTCCCTCTCACTAATTCTGGAGGGGATCCCCCGAACTGCTACTAGAAGATCTGACTTGTACTGTTCCCAGTTTGTGAATCTGGGGTTGCGAACCCACTTCGTCTCTTCATGCTCCCCCACTCCCAGATCAAACTTAATAGCAGAGTTATCAGAGAGTGTAGATTCATCCGAGACTCTCCAGTTCCGCACGTATCCCGCCAGGTGTTTGGAGCCCAAGGTAATGTCAATTACTTCCGCCCTTATAGCATTATGAAAAGTGGGTGTGTTCCCCACATTTAAAATTTCTAGCTCTGTACTTACCAGATATTCCATGAGCTCCTTACCTCTGCTGTTGGTATTCGTACTACCCCAGATCATATGGTGTGAGTTCGCATCACATCCCATCAGCAAAGGCAGGTCGGCTTTTTGACAGAAATCCACAAGGTCCTTCACCTCGGTTGTTGGATTGTCCCTGCTGTCATATGGTAGGTAGACTGACGCTATGATCACCTTACCTACGTTATCAAGCATCATAGTTACTGCCATTAGATCTCCTGTTGACCATTTCCACAGGGGTGTGGCACTGATGTTCTTCACTACGATGCCGGCTCTGGGTCTGTTGGTACTACTGCTCCTGTAACAGAGAAAATTACCCAGCCCCGTTATAGATCCCCGCACCACCCAAGGTTCTTGGATGAGTGCTATCCCTGTGTGCACCTTAGCTAGATCCCTCTGTAGAATAGCAGAGGCATCTTTGCTTCGATGCAAGTTAATCTGAATAATTTGGATTCGCGTTAAAGCCATTTCGTCTTTCCCGCTCCTCCTTCATTGCTTTGGTCCTTCCTTACCTCTTTCGGTTACTTTAATAGTGACCCGACCGAGGTGGTAGAAAGGTCTGTATTCCAGTGCCGCGAGTGCCCTGGCATGAGACTCGGGAATCTGCAGCACCAGGAGCTTCTTACTATCAGCGCTAGCAGGTTCCCCGTCCTTTTCTTGCGGCCTACGCATTACTCGCCACGCCGCAGTTTTTAGGGTGGGGTTGAATGCTTCCAGATCCCGAAGGATCGCCCCAGGTTCTTCCTTGGAAGGAAACTTGGCGGTGGCTTTCAACGGTCTCTGGAGTAGCCAAACGCCCCCCATTTTTATTTTCGGCTCCGACCACGTTAAGGTGGTTACTATCCCTAGCAACCGTTCCCTCGATCCCTGGTCGGAGGCAATGAAGATTAATGCTCCCCCTTTGCAGAAGGAAGTCTCGAGTCGGGGCCAACTCTCAGGGGGTACCGTTTGCATGGTCCCGATGAAAGTGTCCCTAAACTCGGTAAATTCCTCCCGCGTGAAGAGCCTGTCTGGGTAGTCCTCCGCTACCGCTACTACCGTGAGGGGATTGGCTCTCTGCACAGCCGTCAGCCCTCCCCCACCCCCAGCAGTTATCTTAGCACCACTGGTGGCGGAAAGGGTCCCACGGCCCTCCTCTCTCGGTTTTTTTTATTAATCCTGCCCGCCGATGGAGGAGTATCATTACTGTCCTTCCTCCGCTTCGACGGGCCTGGAACCTCATCATCATTGAGGTCGCCAACACTCCTAGGAGCTGCTCCCTCACGTCTAGCTTTAGCCAGCTTCCTTCGCTGGCTTCCGCTCATTCGTTTTCTAGCTGTTGCCCCACTTTCGTCCCCCGCGGTTTACTCAGGTTTTCCTGGCCCCTTCTGTGGCCTGGGTGTCGGCGATGGAGCAACTGCTTGGCAGGGAGGATGGAGGCGTCCGCGGTACAGGCCCACTTTCGACCTGCTTATCCTCCAAGCTTTTTACTATTTTATCAATTGGTTCCATTTTGGTCCCACGAGTAGCTAGGGAAATAAAAGTTGTGGGGAAACTATTTAATAAATATAAGGTTCTACCTCTGGCATGCTTGTATTTGCTGAAGTCACTTCTTTTAGTTCAAAAGAACTTACACAACATATGAATGAATGCAGATGTGCGCCAGCATAATACAAGATATACTGGTAATTTAAAAGAACCGATATCGAGAATTCATATCACAAAACAAAATAATTTAGAAGTACAGCTGTATAATGAATTAGATGGATATAGCGAATGTGATAATATTAAGAATATGTCTTGTAAAGCGTTCCACTTTAAATTTTTACTCGCCAATTGCTTCTACAGCATTGACAAATTCTTATACAACGTATGTTAGGCTTGATGTTTATATATTTTTGACCACTCTTGTTTGTGATATTTTATATTTACATTGTTTTTTTTAAATATTGTTACTACAAATCTACCTATATATATATGATTGTCAATAAAATATTTCTGTTTTATTCTATTCTATTCTATACATACACCACAATGTAGTACACTTCACTCCATATGGTCTTTACGGTGACACTGTTAAAACGTGAGGCAATATATAATTGTGGCTTTCCGTGATCTTTGAATAAACTTCTGCTCAATTGATGTTAATGTCTTAATAGGCAAACGTTAAATGTATTAGTCAGGTTTATTGAAAATAAATAAAAATAAAAATTGTATTTATTTTAGATGTTGTGTTTGAGTTGTAAAGTCATAACAAACGTCGTTTTAAATTATAAATCCCTCTTTTTGAACAAAAATGAATTCTTCACCTTCAAATGAACAGGTACAGCCGACTAATGTGGAAATCGAACCCACGCCCATATTATTCCGAGGCGGTAATCTAGGTCGTTTTCAAGCGATTGGCACCATAACCCAGGATCAATCTAGGCAGCTCGAGGGCCTTCTAATAGGTAATTATATAATAATTTACTCACAGTCGATCTGGCTATATCTATAAACATATGTGTTAATTCGGATTGGAAATGGTTATGTGAAAAAAAACGACCATTCCTTCCTGTCACTCGACGTTGAACTCCGGATCATTGTTCACTGCACTACTTGACAATTAAGTCGATAAGATGAAAGTGAAATGAGTATTTGTTTCAACGTGGAGCTAACGATAATTAAGGTTGATGATGAAAGCATGTGGAGGTTAAGTTTTCCTTATAATTCCTCTTTTATTCAAGAACATTTCGTGATACTGATATAATAATATCAGTAAATTCATCATTTTGATAAACCTTAGCATAGATATACTAAGAGGCCAAGCAGCAACCAGCCTGTTATAACACGTTATCATTCTTATATAGTATTTAGTATAAAAGTTAAATTTTAGATTGTCATATACGTTTTCCTTTTGAAATGATAAACCATTACTCGATTGTACAATGTGCACTCATGGAGTAAAAATAATCAGAAACACAGGGTCTTTCAATAGCGACGCTTGAAATTTGTTAGGTTATAGCGGCCATGTTGTTAAAGTAACCACTATCAAATTTATTGTGAATTATTCAGTAATGTATGGTAAATCACCATAGAAGGTTATAGCGTTCAACCACGTGCAAATCATCAAATTTTATTTTTAAAATCAGTGCTCCGTTCAAGAAACGCTACACGCATTACGTGATCTTTATCCATGCCACAACCGTCCCGCCCAGTTGGCTATTCGACGATTGGTGGCCAAATTCGAGTTAACCGGTTTGATAAATGATCAGCCAATGCCCGTACGTCATCGAAACGCTAAATCTACTGAAAACATCGCTGCTGTGCGTGAGAGTGTATGGGAAAACCCGAGGCAGTCAATTTCTCGTCATTCACAAGAACTTGGCCTATCTGCGATTTCAACTAGGCGAATTTTGCGTCGGGGCTTGGGTATGCACCCATATAAAATCCAAGTGACCCAGGAACTTAAGATAAACGACCATAGATACCGCCGTGTGTTCGCTGATTGGGCTCTGGAGCGGTTGTATGCGAAAAATTAACATTTTCGAATACAACCGTAATCATATTAGGGGTTTCTTATTTGTCATTCATAAGATAAAATATATTTAAAAAATAGATAAAGCAAATGCGAATTTATTTTTGACAGAAATTTTAGAGTTATTAAAATCTCTTTCATTAACAATCTGGCATTAGCTGGTACACGTGTAAAAACTTTATGTTGAATGTGCCATAATTTATGACTGATATTTGCTATTTCTATTAGAATGCATTGTTTCAGATAATTTAAATTATTCAGCCTATTAAAACAACTCCCGATTTCAAGTAACCCCGCGAGAAAAAATCCAATGAGTTAAATTGGACATCAGTACCAAATTAAGAAGAAATTCCATTTTACTGGAATCGTATTGTCTGGCGAGAAATATCAGTGATTAGATAATGAACTTCGAAATCTGTAACTAAGTGGGAACGTAGAAATGCAGTGGCGAATTTACACTTTTGCCGCCAGTAGGCTATCCAAATGCTGCTGCTCCTACCGACCTCTGCCATTCGATACCATAGTTCACAATCATATTAATTACAATTTTTGTTGTCAATGAAATTGTAACTTTATGTTTCGTGCACTATCGCCCTAATTACATAAACTTTTTCCCGTAATTAATAGATTGTGAACTAGGAAATCGATGTGTCAGTTCCTAGATTATTTTTACAACCCAACGGTTTAGTTAAGATTGCACAAGAAATAGTTTTTGGATATATTTCTGAGTTAATAAAAGCTCAATCATGTACTACTAATAAGGCGGTGTAAGGTATACCTTAATAGGGGTAATTCTGTAACTTATGCCGTTAAAAATTTTTTAACGCCTCAATTATCCATTCTGATTAGACAAAACATGTTATTTCCATAGAAAGTTATTATAAGTATCCGCTAAATATTTAAAAAAAAAGAGGGTCCTAGACAAGAGCCTCCAAATTTAACTGGAAAACTGACAAATTTAACGCTTGTTTGTATTTTGTGCTATGAATTTTTATTACGTTTACTTACAGAATAAAAACAATATATTGTAACGAATTTACTAGAAAGTTCTTTATTTCGAACACTTATTTACAAATCAACTATTTACAAGTCCAACTAACTAACTAACTTTCTTTCTACTTCAACTTTATAAACTAACGTTCACACTGTATTACACAATGTCACTTCGCACCGTATCGCTCACTATCGCGGTCCAGATTTAAGTAACTCCTGGCTGGACGGCACAATTCTTATATAGACAGTAGGACGTCTCTCCAGACGTTTCTAGATAAAGAACTTTGGCGAACCTTCTAGTATAGAACGCACTGGAAGTCAACTCCACACGCTCTTGATGGTTTCGAATATTCCCGGCGTTCGGGATCGCTCGAGGCGTTTGTGACAATATAATTAAGTGATGATAGTCTTACAATAACTTTTTGCGTGATTTTCTATTCGCAAAATCATCAATTATCTCGTTATATGAAATCTTGTTCATTAGTTCTGACTCTATGCACAAGAGAGCTAAGGCGTTTAGCTTTTCTTGGCTTAAGGTAGTTTTAAGCAAAAAAGCTTCTCTCACCCGATCAATTTGTCGCTGGTGTACATAGCCATGCGAACTGCTATATCCAAGTTCGGATGAACGTTTTGCAAATTCTGTTTTCGCAGGAACGAATATAGACTTTCCAATGATCTAGAATCTGATTTCACCAAAATTCTTTCAGAAGAAAGGTGACATTGAAGATGTATGCATTCTTGAACTAAATCAGTCTCTAAATCATTAGGATAAATTTTTTTCCAAAAAAGGGCTTTTTCTCTAAGGGTTGATGATGACAATTCACATATTTTTGTCAGAAATGAAAACTTTTCGCGCAGCGCTCGTGTAATCAAGTCGGCTGAATTCGGCCAGACACACTTTGGAAAAGTGATGTCACTCGTTCCCACGCTACAACCAAATTGTAGAAAAATTTATCTAAGTGGTAAAACATATTACATGTTGAATTGAATTTGAATACCTAATAACATTTGGGTATATAAATATCAATCTTGTTGATTTCTGTAAGACAACAAATTTTTGGCCCCAAATTTGCCGCCCCTAAAATCTGCCGCCCTAGGCTCCATCCTACTCAGCCTGCTGGTAAATCCGCCACTGTTAAATATCTCGGCGCTGGCATGCGGCACTGTTAAATATAATCAGGATTCTCTTGAGATCAATATCTGCAGTTTCTGTATCACGATATTCTGCTCCATTCAAGGAAAAATTCGCGTTGTCAGAACATATGCAAGCTTTAAAAAGTTGGAATTTTCATCATGACGTAACATCACATCTTTGCAAAATTGTAAGGGATGCACGGTCTGGATATCCTTACACAACGTTTGTACTAAATCTACTTTATAAGCGTGATATTTTTTTAACAATTTGCAGCTTTAAAATGGTCGACGTAGTTGTTTAAATCCAGTTATCTGGTGAAAGTATAAGTATATTCGTGTACTTTAAGCAATACGTTTAATTCAGTGTTCTCATTGACTTGAGGTCTACCTTGTCGAGGTAAATAGTTTTTCGCATTATTTTCTTCTAAGGCTTAACTGAGACGTACTACTTTACAACGACATTGGATCCGCAGAAAAGTCGTCGTTAGTGGAGAGTAGCAAATTAATATGGGAAAGCAGGTTAGCACTCACACGACCGACACCGTGTAGTCGGTTTCGACGACAGTCGCAATACGTGTTTGATATCATCCACAAAATTGTCGCAGGTAATAACTGAACCCGGCTTACACGTGCGACCTACCAGCCACAAACCAACCACAGCCGAACAACTAAAGACTATCGACCATCGTGGCAGTTGTTCATTCATTCCATTATTGCATTGCGCGTCGATTGCATATTTCCTATCGAAAAGAAGGTTGTTGTCCGCTTGGGTTCACATTCAACTGCACGCCGACAAAATTGTGATTGTAGTGTGGTCGATATCTGCGGCAGCCCAACGACAATTTTGTCGTTGTAAAGTGGTACGTCTGAGTTAAGCCTAAACTGATCTACTTTCCTTAACACGCATTTTAAAAGATGTGTTTTACAAAATATCTTTTAAGAAAAAATGATTAATAATATGCGAAACTTTATCACCAGGCTATATAAATAAATATGCTTCATGCATGAACTATATAAGCCAAATGCCGGTCACTTTTTAGCCAGTCTAAAAAAAATATGTTATGAGGTAAATTGGGAAGAGCCTCATTCAATAATGTTGACTTTTATTTACAATATAAACACCTGCTCCAAAAAATCTTGTTCCCGAAAAACTCGATTTTATAACTCAGTAGCATAAACGTAAAGCGTACATATTTTCTGAATAGCTGAAATCATAAATCTCTTATTTTATCGTGAATTTAAAAAAATAAAAAACGGTCTCATAAAAAATATTAAAATATAATTTATTTTTGTTATTGCACTCGCCTGTTTTAGTTGAACGACTTGTGTATAAAGCATACATAACATCCTTGCATAATATCACGTATATAAAAATTATTTATATTTTATAGCAAACGCGTAATTAAGTTTAAATTTAGGGAGGTGTTGAGAAAGTACAAAGTAAACTTTTTTTCAAATTTTGCATGCTACATGCTATGTTCTTCACAAAATCTGAAAGGAATGTTAACTTCTGGCACACATCGTAGCTGAATTTAAACAGCAGTCAGTTTCAATATCAACAAAGAATTGTTGGAAAAATTATTATAATATTTAAGAAACCCCGCCTATATCAGTCTAACAACCAGAAACCATTTCTATATATGTTGATACTAAAATGGAAAGGGTCAAACTCACCCTTTCATAATACTAGTTTTTTTTTTTCAAAAAAGAAAAGACAAAATATCAAATTTTAACTCTTCCTAGTTTTACTAAAATATAGGAACTTTAAAACTGAATTTATTTTGTACCTTATCAGCGAAAAAAGATAAAAATTAAGTGAGTGTTATGACACGTTCCTAAGAATTGGTAATTTCTATTATTTATTTATTTAGAAACAAGGTATCCCAACATAACTTGGAAAACATTATAATAACAAAGTTACACATTAACTTAAAAAAATAAGATATGCATGGGTAAAACATTAACAATATAAGAAAATTTTAAATAACTATAATATAACAAATACTAAACAATATGTAATGTATAAATGAAGCTACTTATACATATGTTAAAAACTAAATTTATTGAAAATACAAGATTAAAAGAAAGGTCAAAACTCATTATTAAATTAAATAAATAATAAGTAATTACCATACTACACAGTTTATTTATTGTTAATGAATTACGTTTATCACAAATGAATACAAATTTTGGATATGGCGAAATAAACACTTAGTTTCTCTTAAACAAATTGTAATTTCGAATATACTATTTTTAGTGTTTTTATTAGGTAAGAAACACATTTGTTATGTGAAATAAATTATACCTTTGAAATAAAACTGTTGTTGACATTTACCGTATGATGCCTAATTAAATTTGTTTGTGTATAACAAATGATATATTTCGGATAAAATATTTAGATTGATGTACTAAATCAATGACATACTTATTTCCATTTAACTATGCTTCTCGATGAAAGAGATTTAATAAAGAGAAACAATATTTAATGGTAAAGGTTCACTACATTTTATTTTACTACATTATATTCCGCTAACGTAATGCAAGGTCTAATTTTTTTATTTGTTTCTTAATAACTAATATCGAAACAGATAAAAATAGTTGTAACCAGTAACATGTACCTACTACCGAAGCACATAAGTACATATTACCCCAATATGCATCCAAATGAATATAAAACCAGTAGTCAACACAACTCCTACACGGTTGGGGTGTGTAAAAAAATAATAATTTGTAATTATGGTAATCCGTTATTTTACAATTAATAGTTAAGAATATAAGAAGGACTAGATATGTCTGAAATTTGACCAAATAAAGAATATATTTCTTATCAAAATTGCAATCACTTTATGACAAATTGCATTTAATTAGCGACAATTTGGCATATCTATGTTGAACATATTAGGGTCAAATAAACACGGTTTCTTATCTGAAATAAACTGTTTTCTCTATATAAAAGTAAAATGATTGGATTCAATAATGCAAGAAAACGCTTACTCCTGTTCTTACTGTTTTAGATCTAAGACTTCCCTAGCGTCTATTTAGTAAAATTTCTCACAACTTATTTCAAAGCCTCGGAAGTTTTGTAACCTCAGAGCAATCAATTCATTTGATAACATCATGACTGTAACAATAATTACCACAACAATTACACAAGTTTGGTACTTTTCTATAAAGTTTTCATTTCATTAATTGTTATGTTGTGTCCAATGTCCATCGATGTAACTAACTCACATCTCTATTGAATGAATGAATGAATATAGTTCATGAATGAATTCATGAACTATAATTGAGTCGTTCATATTTTTTGAAGCATAACTCGTTTTTGACCATATATATATATATATATATATATATATATATATATATATATATATATATATATATATTACAAAGCTACCAATGAAATATTGTCAAAATACTGGAAATAAAATAGCATTTATAATTATAATTTAATATAGCATTTTAACAATTCCAAACATTTCAAAAGTTGTAGCAGTTTTATAGTATTAGTCAAATTTAATCATGTCGCTTTACTGGATATGTTAGAATCGTCAGCTTCTAAGAAGTGCCATTTAGCTTGGCTACAAGCTTTAGCTTTCGAGATCAAAAAGTTAAAAATCAATAAACGAATAACAACGAAGTTATAAGTGCAAATAAAAATTCATTTATCACTCGATATAATATTCAAATGACAAGAAAACGTGCCCTCGTTTTCCATATTTAACATTTCCACACCTCTCGATGTTTGAACTTTAAATTATGGTTATATCATCACCTCCAATTCAGTAAAATTACAGTTCAACTCTTTCTTATTTCCAACCCATAACCCATCTATAGGGACATTGTTATAATGTGAGCATTACTCAACGACGTAACACCGGGAATGTTTCATAATGATCTAAAATTGGGTAGCCAGATGCTTCCGCGAATATCTATGTTCGTGAATACCGTGTCATAGGCCCGTAACCTTGGCTGGCTAGGCTAGTATTTTTATAAAATTAAGACACACGTGAATATGGCATGTGCATTGCGTATTTTCTCCGCGGGGTGAAAATGGTCTAATTAATGATTTTCGTCTCCTTACACTTGGCACAGATTCATATATGTATATACGTATTTGTAGGAAGCTTAATTATTTCGTTGATTTAGACAAATTGTTAGACTAATTAGTATTATTAAAAGTTAATCATTAAGTTGTTTATTTTTTACGATCCTATGTTCTACGCTCACTATAATATAATGGATCAACAGGTTTAACAGATATTTAATATTTGGTAAATAGACAGAGTTCTTAGTTTCAGAACATATATCATTATACATATGGAAATACATTTTAATATTTTCGAATGCCATTTTCTTGATTAAGAATGTACAAATATCAAGAAGTATCATGTGTTGAATAGAGAATTCGAAACCATTGATGTTCTACACCCCCTCAAAAACTATTAAAAATGACCACTGAACTAGACTAGACAACAACTAGAAGTCAGTGTTCAAATGAAAGAATTGTCTTTTGAATAGTAATTGGTATGTATTATTCCGTCTACTTCGTGTCATAGTCTCGCAATCCTTAGATGGCATTCGGTCCATTTACATTCACTTATATTTAAAACAAGTTACACATGCAAAAAAAAATAAGGGAAGCGTGGTAACCGTTCTATTGACCTCCATCTGCCTATTCGTGCGGCTAATCACATTATATTGGTTATCAAATAAATTCTCAGGACTTCTTTTTTCGTTCTCAGGATCTTTTAAGAGGTTAATCTTATAAGAATATATTTTTTTTGCGTTTAATAATACGTGAACAAGACAATGGAAATTTTCGATGACAAACAAAAGAAACTCAACTTTTAGTCACTTATATTTCAGTCAAATTTTCTTGTCAAAAATATGAAGATTTCCACTGAAATATCCATATTTTATATTACTTCTAATATAAAAGTACGATAATTCTATATACAATAAGTGTCTGTGTTTCATCTTCAGTAATTATTAATTACTTCATACATCATAATGATCTGCTAATCTTAATTACTAATTAATGTTAGCAGATCATTAACAGATCAAGTAAACCTTTAGAGGATAGCATAAGGTGTTATTTAATGCTTTTTTTTACTATTTGCAACTTTTTCCTTAAGTTTAAGGAAAGTGAGAAGAAATAAAGTTTAAAGAGCAACCTGATGGGAAAAAATTTGTCTCTCTTGACGACCTGGCGCTCTCCAGACCCTTTGCCTATTGTTATCTCTCACCAGTCCAATTCTGGTTTCATCTTTGAATAAGACCCACCGCCACTGCTGCAAAAGCCAATCACTACGTTCCCGTACCCACTGAAAGCGGGCAGCTCAATGTCGTGGAAGTATAGTGAATACCCTTAAAGACCTTCTTGCACGTAAGTTTGCACGATGGAGTTTTCTTCGAACTGTAGAGGTCGATATAACGCAAGGCAAAACGTACCTTGCTAGTGAGCCCTGAGGGCTGGAGCTGAAGCATTTCGGTGTCTACGATCATATTGAACTAAATACCGATCCTGCCATTCATTTGACACTCGAGGCCGACCACTACGTGGTCTTCTTTCCACTGTCCCTAATTCTTGATACCTAGTTGATTCGCACAACAAAAGATCTAGGAATGACTAACATCTCGGATATCTGATGATTGGATTGTCCAGCATCATGCAAAGCAATAATTATTGCCCTATTAAATGTAGAAACCTCACGTCTTGGCATTATAACGAAAGAAAAGTATCAAAGTCGCTTTGCTAAATATGCAATAAAACTGACGAATATTAAAAAAAATTATAACTAATCAACAATATTTTATCTAACAATTTATTTGATCTTGTTTGGCAGCTAAATAACTTTGTTGCCTAGCAACGAAAACAAAATAAACATAGTCGAAATCTACGGGGGGGGGGGTCCAAAACTTTTGACGGTGTGTGTAAATACAGTTGAACCAAAATAAAAATAATAGTTGAATATTTAATATAGACAGAATTGTACTCTCAAAGGGCTTGCTAGTTTCCTAGCTAGCACAGGTATGGCGAACCCGAGAATCCTGAACCCGTGTGTCCTCTGCGTTGAAGGGATCCCCAATCCACACTGGTATGCCACCCATGGCAAAAGATGAATGGCACTAGAAGTTACGTGGTTTCTCTATCGAAGTATTGAGCCTTGTTACGGCAAACGGGGTTCTGCCGTAGCTGACCAATATTTTCCTAACTGGAGGTATATTTTTATAGATGAAACTCCAAAAAGTTATTATGAGAGTAGCTCGTCACTAAATGTCACACAACTTCCGGTTTGGTAATTGAAATGGACTACCAACCACTAACTGAAGCTTGCACTGACTTCAGCAGAAAATGTTGAAATAAGCGAAAAACGGTTAGAAATATGATAATCCAACGTGACATGTAGTGTCACCCCACTATAGGTTTTTATTCAAATGGAAAAATGGTTTTTTTTATGTTCCTTTTTCTAGTGAACCGCTTAACAGATTTTAATAAAATTTCAAATAGTTAATTTTCATTAGTAAAAGAATACAGAGCGATGTTAGTAAAGTGTGAGAGTGAGTAAAGGTAATCCCTGTCTTCAAAAATTAATTTCGTGATTCCAGTGATGAAACAGAAAATGATCAATGCAGAAAATTTTCTACTTGAAGGGAAAAAATTAAACGAATTTTATGAAGTTCAACGAAGAACAAGAAGAAAATTTAATTCGTTGGAAAATAAATGCTGCCTTGTAGTTGTCTGAAAATAGTTCCGTCTTCTCCCTCACTAGTTTCGCCCCCTCGACAAGGGCAAAAATATTTTCGTGTGGCGAGACAAGCGAAGGATCTTCCCTAATTCTGATTTGACCCGGACTGATCTCCCCTAATTGTAGCTCGTTGGACCTCGCCGGCTGGGCTCTCTTCAAACGTTCTTCTTGTCTTCTGCGTTTTTTCTGTCTTCGCCAGCTGTCAACCCCCGACGATGTATTGTGTATCACAGGTCCACGCTCAGCGGGTGGGTATGGAGATGTTGGTCATTCTGACAATCTCCGTCATCGTAACGGTCAGCGTCTTTCTGATTTCAATCGGTGGGACAAGATTAGAGCTGTGCATCTCAGGGCAGGGCAAGGCCTGTTCCGCTTAGTAATGGGCAGGGTTGACCCAAAGGTACTGGGAATCCGAGATAGCGAGTCAGCGCACTCCCCCGGGGTGGGTGTAAGGTTGGGTGTGTTTTTATTAGTCTCCTAAAAATCTAAGAGGGATTAGGTTTTGGGGTTGTCGGACTTGCATTGGACTTGTGTTGGACAGATGCACCTGAAGCCGTCATGTTGCTACACCCTATTGAATGATTTAAAGATAATAACACTGCTCCCATGACATCCTTCCTGTTGAAGCCTCACCTCGCTCGGCGACCTTACTCATCACCGGGAGCAAATTGATGGGCACGTAACTTTCAAAGTGCATAAGGTTCTTACTTGCGTTCGGAATGAAGACGATGTCCGCCTTTTTCCACCTCTTGGTGAAGTATCAGAGTCTTAGGGTCTCGTTGATGATGTTCATCAGCGCCTCTGTTCTTTTCCTCAGAAATTTAAGTAATATCTGGTTGTCTATTCCGTCGCATCCCGGAGCATTCCTAAACTTCAGGTGTTTTAGGATCTCGAAGAGTTTTCGGCGGTAGCGGGGATGGCGGGGTTGGTCTGAAGACGAAGTCTTCTTCTTTCATCTGGTTGATCCATCTGGCTCGTCTTTCCACTTCCTCGGTCCAGTTCTCGTCCTCATTCTCTAGCTGGTACTCCCCTATACTGGACTTCGAAGCAGTCTGCAAACGCTTTAGCTTTTTCCTCGTTGGTAAAAACAATCCTCTTTCTTTCGCCGTGGATAGGCGGAATCGGAGGGTCGTTCCGGCCCGAGAGCTTTCTGAGTACTCAACAAACTGTTATCGGTGGCTCTGAGGCTGTCCAGATATCGACTCTATATCACATGTCTATGTTCGTTGAGAACGATTTTTACCCTACGGTTGAGTTGGTTCAAGGTGCCCTCGGGAAGGCCTGTCCTTTTGGACCTTCTTTATGCCACCGTCTCTCGCATATCAATTCCCTCGGCTCCTCGTCGTTCTCGGTTACAGCTATTAATTACTCTACTTATAGTCTCTATCAAGGTTAAATATATCTCCATTGTAGTATTATCAAGCACATTAATCTCCATTATTAAGCACATTGTTATCCACATTTTATATAAACTTATAAACTGGTAAATTTATAAGTAATTCATTATTTTCATGAATATTTTGTGAGGAATATGATACATGTACTGATTTTTCGAAGTATTTTATAGTGAGATTTTTTGTTTAAAACTTTTTTTGAATTCGAGGTCTTAGAAGGCCTCGAATTTAAAAGTCATTAAAATTCATTTTAATTTTCATTCATTAAAATTTTAGCATTAAATTTACATATCTTCATAAGAATGTTAAACTATGGTACTACTACCTCAGAGATTCAATTGATTAATTCAGTTAGTAAGATTACAAAGGCCGGTTTCTAGTAAAATTGATAACCTGTAATTTATTTTACATACGTAGTAGTGGGTATTACAATAACGAATATATATTTTTTTAGATTATCTACAATTTCTAATATAAACTGAGTACCTGGACTGATGCCAACAATTGCGTAGAAAGCTGGTTGAAACTAGTTCAAACAATTTCAGAATATGCTGTATGTCCCCATTCTGACATTCTCTTTCTTTCAAAAATATATATAGAACATGAATCATAATAAGAAATTTGTTTTCCATTGACAAAACTCATTTACAGAATATTTTTTAATTTTTTTTTTTTTAATAAAATAGGATGTGTCGAACATAAATAATAAATATAACGAATTCAATGATTAAATTAATTATCGATATAATCATTAAATTCATCATTAAATAGAACATTATTAAACTTAAAAGTTAAAAATCTTTAAACAAAAATTTTGGACATGATTTTCAAAAAACCTTTTATTTTCTTATGTATAGCAACTTATATATTTCGTATGTACAATATTGATATTTTTTAACTATTAATATTATTAAACTATTTTCTTTAGAATCTACATAAAAGAGAAAACATTGTGAGGGCGATATTTTTTATTGTATCTTTATACAAAGAGCACACAAAGAGATACTCGTAATAAAATTATTTTTATTTAATATTTATAACATATTCCGCATTTTTACAAAGACTGTTTTAAATGTTCAAAATAAGACATTTATGAAAATACTAATTTTTGCTGCTAACTCTTCCAAAACTTGCATTTGCCAAGTGACTGAAAAGTAGTCTAAATATGAATGATAAAATATAATCTCATGAAAGTTGATCATAAAGTGGTGTAATATTTTTTGAAATTACTTATATAATAAATATATAAGTATTTAGATCATTTTTAATAACCTAATAAAGACATTTATTAGGTTTCTCATTATATCGTCTGGATTGTTCTAGGAATTTGTGAGCTATTCCATTATCTAAGATTGGAGTAAAAAAACATTTTATTTAAGAAGCGTTGTTCATTAACTCCATAAAAGGTAAGCTAAAACGAAATCTTGACATTCTGATTTTACCTGTTAATAATTGCGTGTGAGTTTACATTTAATAAGTACATATGTTGATCAATTCAAATAACCTTATATTTAATACAAAATTCATCGAACAGTAAAACATTTTTTTCTTATAAATTTAATTATTTACAGAAATTATAAGTATTAATGTGTTTAACGGAGTTCTAAACACATGAGTTTTTACAGTTTTGAAATTTATATATTGGGTAGGTATCTATATACTTATGTTGATAATTGTTGGTTGGTTTGTAATTTTTTTTTCCGAAAAAAAAACAGATTTAGACCTCACTACACTAAATGAAGAAATTAACACTCTTGTGAATTATATATTTGTATGTATAGGCCGTTCTTGACAGCGGACTTTATAGCTCAGCTTCAGCTATATCTCAAATAGTATTTGGACCAAAAAAATAAAAAAAAAAGTCAATTATAGCGTGAGCATAAAAAATCGTGAACAGTAAGTTCTCAACCATTTTGTGGTTGATAACATAAATTTTGAACTACCTATATGTATTGTACAAACTAAATTCCAAGCTTATGTGGCTCAAATCCCAATTTCAATATAAAAACATACCAAAAACTGTGAAACTATTATTCATAGACAGATTAATACGTAACTATTTAATTCCAACTGTGTATACTATGTAACTGTGTATAACGAAAAAAAAAAAATACAGAGGGTGCAGAACGCTGGCATAAAGTATCATCTACACTTACCAAGGAGCTACCTATTACAAATTATATACATGAAATAGATTGGTTTAGAATGTCTAAATGCATCTAATATGTTTTGCGTTCAAAATAATGACTAAAAAGTTACCTGAATATTTGTATAATAAACTACGATACAAGAGTAATGCACACGATCGTGTGACTATGTACAGAGTGGTCCGGTTTCAATGGGGTAACCTTCAGGGTGATTTTTATAATTATCTCTCAAAGAAACTACAATATTAAAATTATTTAGTAAATTATATTATTATGTAAATATACTGAAATATTTAGTGATGTAAAAATATCTGCTGGAGCATCAATATTTCCCTATTACAAACATTTCCGAACACCATCAGTGGCTGCAAACTGTGGAATAGTGACCCTTTTTCCTATCAGAATTTCTACTAATTTTTCTCTTAGACCATATTTTTTGCACAAGTCTCCGTTGTATATTTGTAAAGGGTATCTACCAAAATCCTTTAAAACATGAAAAACAACACCCTGTATCTCAAAAACAGCGCGTTTTAGGGCAATGTTTATGAAACAATTTTTACGTCGTCTAAGGGCGCTAGAAAGTAATGGCATTACCGAATCCTTATTACGGGCATTATGAACAGGACAACTTTCTCAAAATGTCCAAGGAATTCTTGCGACACAAAAGAATTCCCCCCTAAATGAGGTAGCGGAAATGGCAGATGCTATTATGGACTCGTCTCCCAACACCCGCGTGCTGGAAATCACTACACTGGTCACGTAGCTCCGAAGGCGATCGCTTCCAAGAGTTGGAATGGCAGGTACTTTCTCTTAACAGCAAAACTACGTACCGGTCATGAAGAACGTCTGCCAAGAACATCCTCACGATCTCACCCGCGAGATCAATCGCGATCTCATTCGGGAGTTCGTTCACCATCGCGATCTCGATCACGGGACCGTCCCGACGACGACGGAAATGATTTGTATTGGTACCATAGATGTTTCGGAGCGAAAGCTCGGACATGCCGCGAACCGTATGCTCGAAGTGCGGTAAACGACGCGGGCCGTCGTTGATGGCGACCAACGACACATGCCTACTGTGCGCCGACTGTATGTTACGGATGTACATTCAAAGGTACAGTTTCTCGTTGATATTGGTGTGCACCTTTGTGTATATCCTCGCGCGTTAGTGGAAACTTCACGTGCGAAGTCGGCTTACGAACTTACCGCTGCGAATGGGACATCCATTTCAACGTATGGTATAGTGACGATAACACTAAATCTCGGATTGCGATGTAGTTTTTTGTGGCAGTTTGTGATCGCGGACGTGTCAAAACCTATAATCGGGGCGGCTTTTTTGTCTTATTACGGATTACTCGTTCGCATAAGAAACCGACGGCTATTAGATGGAACTACTCAATTGTGAAAGGTCAGGTAGTTAAGTGCACATTACCGTCAATCAGAACAATCGCAGGAGGCTCGGTATTTCACCGTTTCTGCAGCAATACCCTGACATTACTCGTCCCGGCGGAACTCTCAAAAATGGGAAACGCCAGACAAGACACCACATCGAAACCAGCTCAGGACCCCTGTCGCCGAGACGCTTGGCACCCGAAAAATTGCAAGCCTCGAAAAAGGAGTTTGAAGCAATGTTGGAGTTAGGCATTGCTCGTCTTTCCAGCAGGTCTTGGGCATGTCATATGCCTCTCTCCGAAAATGAGTACTTCTATGAGTAACCTCATTCGACATTCGACAAAGATAGTAGTTCTACAGTCAATACGCTTTGTGAACGTGTGCAAATAAATAACATTTATCACAGTAAAAACTTACAAATAATTTGTGAAACTGCTTTGGTTGTGTAAAACAATACTTTATGTTCACGTGGAAGTGTTAACAAACATATAATATTTGGACATCTAGTGATTTCGCGTAAGTTTTAATTTGCGGCCTGTTTATCCTGCACTTTTTGCTTAACACGACTGGTTACCTGTACCACCAAAGGTCGATTATTGTTGTGTTCACAATATGCAACAACGCTGACATGTTTGAAACCGAATATGCTGAATACCGATGCTCGGCATGTAAGAAGGAAATAAAGAATGTAGTATTGCAATGCAAAAAATGTATAAAAAATTTTTTCCATCCGGGTTGCACGGTTAAGCACCGTGTTCTGAAGGACAACGAGAGCGTTAAGTGTGAAGGACCGTTTCGAGAAATTTCTACTGAGGGAGACAAAGCAGAGATGAAAAGGTCATCTGCGTCAGGAAGTACTCGGGAAAGACTGGGGTCAACAGGATCCGTAGGAACAGCTGCAAATACATCGGTAAACAATAGTAGTAAATTATCGAACATGGATGTAAAAATAGACTGGTTGGTGAATACAGTGAAGGAGATGAAGAATGAGGTTGCATGCAAAAGCGAAATTAAGAGTATGATACAGCAAATAATACGGGAGGAACTGACTACCTTCAAACAAGAACTAGAAGAAATAAAATTAAAAATGCAAAGAGGCAGCAATGAAGCAGCGGGGAGTGGACAAGAAAATTATAGTGAGATAATAAAAGAAAAGAAAGAAAGTATATTGATTGTGAAACCAAAGAAAGCACAGGAGAGGAAACAACCAAAAAAGTGGTAAGAGAAAAAATTGATATAAAAAAATTAGCTGTTGGAATAACAAAACTCAGAAAAGGAGGTAAAGGATCAGTAATAATTGGATGCGAGAGTGAGGGAGAGATAAAACAGTTGAAAGACACAGTCAGTAAGAAGCTGGGAAAATATTTCGAGATCATGGAGCCTAGAAAGATAAAACCGAAATTAAAAATTATAAATATTGATGAAGATGACATCGAACTAGAAGAGGAGTATTTCATAGACACGATCAAGAACCAAAACAATATTGATGGGAAAGAAGAAGGATTTTGCATAAAAGTGGTGAAAAAGATTTAAAAAATCGGAAGGGGAAACAGAGAAGAAGGTTCCGTAATTCTCGAGGTAGATGAAGAGACACACGAATTGATGCTAAGAAGAGAGAAGATTAATATTGGATGGAAAAAATGTAAGGTTTTTAACCACTACAGCGTTAGAAGGTGCTTTAAATGCTGGGGCTATTATCATATTGCCCAGAACTGTACACGTCAGGAAACTTTCCATAAGTGCGCAGGAGAGCATAAGACGAATGAATGCAAAGCAGAAAAAAAGAAATGTGTAAATTGCATGCACAAAAATAAAACATATAATTTGAAGATAAATGAGGAACATGACGCTTTGAGCGTAGAGTGTCCAACGTATATAAGAGCATTGGCGGAAGAGAACGGGCTGGAGTGCAAACAAATAGCAACTACCGAAAGATCAAATTATGTACACAAACGCGCAGAGTCTAATGGCACACCGGGAAGAAATCGAGCCGCAGATAATGCAGAGAATGGAACCGGCGCTGTTGGCGCTGTTGGCGCTTTCGGAGACAAGATTGACACCAGAAATTGAAGATACCGAGGTTAACGTGCCAGGTTACAGTGTTGTGAGATGTGACTCGGAAAATAGAAATACAGGGGGAGTCATATTATATGTGAGAGACGATATGAAATATGAAGTGATACTAAGGGGAAAAATAGTATCTAACTGTTGGTGTGTGGCTATAGAAGTAAAAAATAGCGTTTTTAAAAGTGTGGTGGCTGTTGTATACCACTCACCGAGTACGTCAGATGGGGACTTTATACGTTTCTTAGAGGATAAACTGGATCTATTAGTAATAAAAGAGCAATTTATATTATTAGGAGATTTCAACATAGATGTAATGAAGGATTCATTTTATGCCAAAAAATTAATAGCGCAAATGTCATATTTAGGAGTGAAACAATATATTGATAAGCCAACGAGAGTTACGAAAGATAGTAAAACATTAATAGATTTAGTATTTGCAAGTAATAAAGTGAATTGTAAAGTATTTGAGACACCGAAGATAACAGATCACTCTTGGATAAACGTTGCACTCGTTGTAACCAATGATGGCAAAAAGTATAGAGAATTTGTTAGTAGAGATTATAGCAAATTTCATATAGGGGAATTTTTCAAATTAATACAAGAGATAATTGAACAAACGGAGGAGCTAGATGTGAACGTAAGGGCTGAAATATTTGTCCAGAATATAATCGATGCATTGGATATAGTGGCACCAAAGAAGATATTCAAAATTCCAAAAAGATGGGAAGGAAAGAAATGGTACTCGAATGAAATAAGAGAAGCTACAAAAAGAAGGGACATTGCATATGTTAGAGCAATTTTTTCAGGTATTGAGCAAGATTGGATACAGTTTAAAATTGAAAGGAACCTTGCAATAAAATTAATTCGAAAAGAAAAGAAAATATATTATGAAAATATGATTGACGATAATAAACACGATCCTGGAATAATGTGCAAAACTTTAAAAAAGCTATTAAAAGGGGAAATTGCAAGTTCAAAAGAAGTTAATACTATAGATTTTGAGATACTACAGAACGTGGGGGAGTGGAATGTGGCAGATAAATTTAACTTATACTTCTTCTTTATGTGCCATATCAGTTATCCGACGTTGGCGATCATCATAGCAAAGGCTTCTCGATCTTCTGCCATGTGAAAAAGTTGACCTGCATTTCGTATGTCTGTCCAGGCTCGGATGTTTCTCAGCCAAGACATCTGTTTTCGGCCTACACCCCGTCGACCTTCTATTTTTCCCTTGAGGATGAGTTGTAAAATACGATATCGATCACCTCTCAATATATGACCCAAATAAGTAATTTTTCTACGTTTGATAGTCCTGAATAGTTCCCTGTCTTTGTTGAATTTCCTTAGCACTTCCTCGTTTGTGATATGTGCTATCCACGGTATTTTTAACATTCGCCTATGTATCCACATTTCCAGCGCCTCTCTGCGATTAGTTGTTGATATTTTAAGCGTCCACGCCTCCACTCCATACAACAGTACAGGCCAAAAATGGCACTTGACCATCCTTTGTCTAATTTCTAAATTTAGATGGTGGTTGCAAAGAAATGATTTCATCTTTAGAAAGGTTGTTTTAGCCATTGCAATTCTGCGTTTTATTTCTTTGTCTGGATCTAGTTGGTCTGTTATGATAGTTCCTAAGTATGTAAATCTGTGGACCCTTTCAACCTCAACTCCATTTAATTCTAGTTTCGTATCTGGGTGAGGGTTACGACTACAGACTAAAAACTTGGTTTTATTTTCATTTATTTTTATGCTCATTCCTTCCCCTGCTTCGTGAATAGAGTTGGGGATAAAATACAACCTTGTCTAACTCCTCGTTGTATGGATATTTCGTTAGTAAGACTATTTCCAATCTTAACTTATACTACGTACAGAGCATTGATGAGATAATTGAATCTATAACACAAGAAGAGTGTGGTAGCGGTCGGGAAGTGATTTTTGTGATAGAAAATGAGGGAATTATAACAAATTTTGAGGCAATTGACATACACAAATTAGAAAGAATAATTATGGATCTCCCACGTAAGGAACGGATGAAGGAATAACTAGTGACTTATTGAAAGCATGCTCTTACGTAATAGGGGAGGAACTGTTACGGTTAATAAACGATTCACTAAGTAAAGGAAAGTTTCCGGGTGAATGGAAAACATCCACAATAATACCGATTCCTAAGATCGAAAAACCAAAGAATGCAAGCGAATATAGACCAATAAATATACTGCCAATATATGAAAAAGTATTAGAGTTAGTTGTCAAAGAACAAATTGAAACGTACTTAGAAGAGAATGATATTATTACAGAACACCAATCGGGTTTTAGAAAGAATCATTCATGTGAAACAGCAATACAAGCTGCTCTGGATGATTGGAAAATAACAATTAGTGAGGGAAATATTATAGGAGTAATATTTTTGGATTTAAAACGGGCTTTTGAGACAGTAGATCGTGACAGACTACTGGGTAAATTGTATCAATATGGAATAAGAGGGAATATATTAGAATGGTTAAAATCATATTTAAGCAATAGAACCCAGCAAGTGAAATTTAACAATCAGTGGTCAAAAAGGATTATGACTAACTACGGAGTTCCTCAGGGATCTGTGCTGGGACCTTTGTTGTTTACAATATATATAAATGATATAGTACAAATGTGTACAGATGAATGCAATATTAAAATGTTTGCGGATGATACAATATATGTAAAAGGAAGCGGAAGCGAGGAGGTTGAAAGGAAATTGAACAGGGTATTACCTATGGTAGAAAAATGGATAAATATAAATAAATTAAAAATAAATGCTTCCAAAACAAATTTTATGATAATGAGAGGCACAAGGAAACAATTGGGAAGAACTATAACATTAAGATGTCTAGATGACACGAGTATTGAGCAAGTTGAAAGTGTAAAATATCTTGGTGTGATTATTGATAGCAAACTCAGATTTGAGGACCACTGTGATTATATATTAAAGAAAATAGGGAAAAAATAAGTTTTTTGAATAGAATTGGTTGTGACATATCCGAGCTGTTGTTTATAAAGCGATTATAGCACCGCATCGCACGAGTACTGTGCGTCGATTTTTATAAGTATGGGTGAAACACAGCTGATGAAGCTTCAAGTTACACAAAATTGGGCCATGTGAGTCATATTACAATGCGATAGATATACGAATGTAGAAAGAATGTTGCATGCGTTACAGTTTCTGTCAGTCAGACAGAGACTTTATTACAATGTATGTATATTTATATATAAGTTGGTTAAAGGTATGCTACCGAAGCAATTATGCAATAAAACGGTTATTGTAGGAAGTATAAATGAGAGACGGACAAGACAAGCGGATAATATTATGTTACAATTTAGAAATACAAGAAATGCACAAAAAAGTTTATTCTATGAGGGTGTTAAGA
The DNA here is from genome assembly GCA_037954035.1 of Rosalia funebris. Taxonomy (NCBI): domain Eukaryota; kingdom Metazoa; phylum Arthropoda; class Insecta; order Coleoptera; family Cerambycidae; genus Rosalia; species Rosalia funebris. The sequence goes on along the minus strand of JAZFAV010000007.1, from coordinate 17,969,319 downwards.
TGTATAACGACACGCCATCGGAACTGAAACATTGTGATGAACTACCAACATTTAAACGTATGCTGAAAGAACATATTGTACCGAAAGTCCTATAGGATATAAGACACTTTATGTATATGTATATGTAAAATAGCTGAGAAAGCTAAATAAATATCAATCAACCAACCAAACCTCTGTGACACGATTGGTTCCCCGCTCTGCACGTCCATTTTGGAGCACGTCGATAAAGGTACTCTCTGACCTGCCTTTTTCGCAGTTGTTCGGTTCGCGTAGTGATCTCCACATCGCAGAGCCAACGCGGATCGATCTCCGCCGCCTACTCCAATCTTCGACTAGATTCTGCAGCGAAATTTCTGGTGAACTGTGCTTCACACAGAGATTATTAACCACAACAAAAAATCAACAAAAAGTCGTCGCACTCGACGCATTTAACGTCGACGAAAACGATCGTCACGTGGCCGCACCATTTTAGTGCCACCGACCTACGCCACGTGGGCGTCCATCACGATTGGTAGCGGTCTTCCACAGCGTATCAATCCACTGATTTGGTAAAGGCTTCGTAGAATACCCAGGTGAGTTATTTAATCGAGTATTTCATCGTCTCCGAGGATCATCAGACGCTGGGGTGACGCCATCTTGGAATTTCATCATCGCCATGTGGTCATCATCCCAGCCTACGCCGTAGTTTCGAATCGATCCAGGTTCGCCGCAGTTTTGAGCCGTTTTCCGTCGTTTGGACTTGTGCTTCGCCAGTGATCAGTGACTTGTGCTTCGCTAGTGATCAGTGCCGTGATCAGACTTCCGGCTAGGGTTGTATTGGCCTAAGTACGTTAACACGAGGATCTTTGGTGAGTAATCTCTTTTTGTACCCATTTGAACCCGTGTTTTTATTTTTTCCAGGGTCAGTACCGGGAAGAAGACCTGCAACTAGGTGTGACGTTGCAGAAGAAGTCCCCTAGCGCCTACATACAGGGGTTACGACCCCTGGTGACCACCTACCTACTGCTAGTCTAGACGTGCCGTGCCGTTGGGATCTCTGCTTCTTGGACGTGACACGAAACACTGTTCGTACTTGAAGTGGATATCTCTTCCAAGAGGCGCCGGCTAACAGGTATTAGGTCGGGAGGCCGGATCCTCCGAAGCCAACGTGAGAAAGCGCGGGAAGCCGCACTACGTTTGGAAGCCATCCGCGCCAGCCGCGTATTTCGTACGTTCCCCCAGTTTCATCGTCCACATCGAGTAGTTCCAGGCGAGGATAACGCTTGTATGGATAACCAGCGGGAACACTACTTTGCCGAAGCCATGAAGACAAGGAGCGATCGGGTTTTAGGAGCCCCCGACGCTCGACGCACGCCGGCGCCGGTGTCGACCTCGACACCCAACCTCAACAAGGGAATAACCAGCCAGCGGGTCCTTCCACCAGCTAGGCCGCGGACAGCGGCATCGAGGATATGGAAGGCCTCGATAAACGCTACGAGGAGAGGAGCCTCGACCCCCAGCGCGGGGGCGCAATGTGGGGTGGCGCTTTGCCGCGAGATTCTCCTCGACGAGGGCGTGGGCTCCAGGAGTTCGCGAATGGCGACTCCCATGGGCCGCGTCGACTCGATCCGCGACCAGGAGAGGCTGATACTACCAGCCGCCGCGCCCCGCGACGACGAGGGAGAGGAGGATCGACGACATGGCGCCCGAGCAGGGACATCGACAAGCACAGAAGAGCCAGCGCTATTTTTTGCCGCTGAAAACGTTGTCTGCGAGCCACCGAGATGGCGCATAGAGGAAATTAATCGCCGCCCAGAAAATCAGCGGGAAAATGGTCGGGCAATCGTCTTTGTGGAGCAGGTGGGGCTATGGAGACAGCCCCCCTCAAATCGGGGACAGATACGTCCCCTGGCACTCGAGTTTATTGAATAAAAACGCCGAAACTATGGAAATCACGAAAGTCGGCATAACAATGAATGTTATAGAGAAAATCGCCGAAACTACGCGGAAGAAAGCGGCGAAAATTACAGACTAATTCGCGAAGATTATGGGAATTATCGCTTATATAATGGGATCGCGAGAAAATTTGTGGAATTAATTGCGAGATTAATTATGGAATTAATGAAGGCATTAATTATGAAAATCGCCGAAACTATGGGATTAATGACGAAATTAATCGCCGCGAACAAGAAATAAATTATGGAAATCGTCGTAATGCTGGAAATTACGAAGGCGACGGCGCCGTGGCCCCAGACCATATTGCCACGCGCGCAAGAGGCCGCGAAGGAGGCGCGCCGAGCGGCGTATTTCCTACATCGCGTGGCGGGACCGCCGTCCGCACCCCCCGGGGCATGGCCACTGAGACCGTAATTCGAGTGATGGGCGAGCTGATGGCCCAGGCGCAAACAGGGCGGACAGAAACCGTCCGACCGCCGCCGGATTTAACCTTCGCCGGCAGAGATTACGAAGATCCGAACACCTTCATCGAGGAATTCGAGGAATACGCCGACATGAAGAACGTCAGCCCCAAGAGAATGGTAAAACTCGCCCGTGGATATCAGCGCGGAGAAGCGCGGCAGTGGGTCGAGACAACGACGCGTCCCATCGGAGACTGGTCTACCTTTAAAAAATATTTATTAGATGAATTTTCGTTGACGAAGAGGTTCGCCGCGACAACGCAGAAGTTGTACGGCGAAGTCCAGCGAGAAGGGAAAGGGGCGCTTATTCGGGCGCGTGACCCCTGCGACCACAGAGGGGCGCAGAGTAGCCATAATACGTTGCCAGCTGCTCCCGAGCCTTCGCCTCCAGATCCGACGCGGGATATGCTTGACGACGAAGGAGCTGATCGACGTCGCGACGGACATCGAAAAATAAATAGCCGCGGGAGCGTGCCGCACGCCGAGGGACGCCGCCGCGTGCCCCGCGAATAAAGAAGAGGGGCAATCCGACGACGACGACGCGGGATATTCAGCGGCCCCGAGGAATGGAAATCGTCGCCGCGGCGGAAGAGCTGCGCGACGCGACGAGGTGCGACGGGTTCTAGAAATGGGCCGCCGCCTCACCGCTATGAAGCACCACGGCGACGCGAACAATCGCCGCGACGAAATAAGGAGCCGCCGCGACGTCGCAAAGAGGAACCGCAGCGCAATAGACGATCACGGCGACGTTATGAAGAGGCGCCGTGACGCAACGAACGGGTGCCGCGGCGCAGCGAGCTATCGCCTTCGCGAGGGCAGCAACCACGGCATCAAGAGCCGTCGCCGCGAGGAAACAACCGCGACGGGGGACGTCGCGCGCCGCGGAATAACTGGCGGAATGATGCCGGGCCACCGCGCGACGCGCAACCTGCGGCTAGGTAAGATTGGCGCACCCGCGAAATGCGGCGGGGCGCCGCGACGGAAGGCACGTCGGCGCCTAGGGGGGAGGCGCCGGGAAACGCCGATCGGGCCGAGGACAGTAGCAACCCTCGGACCCACGACTAAACTGGAGGATATGAACATCATCGCCGAAGAACTCACTAGGGGACTAGGGGAGCCGCGGTGGCGGGGGTGCTGGACACCTCGAGCAAGACGGCTTCAACCGACGTCGCGACGCCCACGGAAAATTCCGCGAGGTCAGAACAAATTAAGAATCCGGGCGTAGGAACGAAGCCGGACGACGATACCCGGACGCATGCGAACCATGAACCGGAGGTGGTAATAACCCGGAATTAAATCGCGACTTAATCAAGATGGAGGAAATTAATGGAATCGAAGCGGATCAAGATAATGACCGTGAATTAGATGAAAATAAATTTGGGCTTCGACTGAACCCGAGTTTAATTCAAGTGGATACAAATCGGGACAATAGCATGGATTTAAAGCACCGTAATGAATTCGAAACGGGACCTAGAATCTAAATGGATTTGATTCAACGAAATATGGAGGAAGATAACGCCATGAAACTCGAGATTAATCCGAATTTAACTCAAGTGGATTCAAATCCAGTCAATAAAATGGAAATTAATCGACGGACTTTGAAGGAATCTGAATGAAATAAAATTGGACTTAGAGGCGAATCGAATTCAAATCAATGGAACACAAATCAGGATAACGAAGTGGCAATTAGGAATAAAACGAACTTTAGTCAATTGGATACAAATCATCGGAAATTAAATGAAATGGAACTTCGAAATGAAATGGAATCGACTTTGATTAAAACGAATTTAATTCAACCGAGTATGGAACAGGGAAATGAAACTGGACTTGGAATTAAATTGAACTTAATTAAAACAAATAGGGACCAAGGAAACGAATTCAGAGTTCAATATAATTCGAATGTAATCGAACAGAATGCGGATGAAGATAGAGAAGCTGGACTCAAGCTGGAAATAAATCGCCTTCAATGGAATCGGATTCAATAAACAAAATGGAACAAGAAGTTGACATCGGACTTGGAATTATATCAAACCCGATCGAACGGAAAATGACTACCGGCCCGGAACCGGTCGATGCCCCGGAACAGGAAGTTCACCGGGAAGTAAATGCACACACCACATCGGAGCAGGTCAACGACATGGGTGTCTACATTTATGGTGAATCGGAAAGCGAATCGGAGGAGAACAGCGGACTTCGAGGACGGAAACCGGATTTAAACATCAACATCGGATTAATCTGCGATATCAACGAGATCCATCTACGCACATTCCGACTTTAAACAACGGCTTACAGGAAATTGACTCTGGGAAAGCACCTGAACCGGACTACGCAGAAGTTGCCGCTATTAGGGGAGGAACCATGCCCCGCATCCCACTTGAAGTAGAGGGGAAGATAGTTAAAGCGTTGGTGGACACCGGCTCTGGCTTAAACCTAATCCGAAGCGATCTGGTACATGGAAAGCAGTGGGAAACGGCCAGCAAGACATTGCGACTAGCCGCCAGCGGATTCTGTACGCAAGCAAGGGGTGTTATGGACTTGGCACTGACCCTATGCGGTGAACTCGTCGACTTGCGCATGTACGTGGTGGACAACTTACTCAAAGAAGTCATCCTTGGAGAGCCGTTTCTACAAGAAGAGGAGGTTGTGATGGATTGGAAAAGAAGAACTATCGCATTCGGTACTCGCAAAAGAAGAACCGTATACTGGGACCACCCGAGGGGCCAGGTGAAACCCGCCCTCACACTGGAAGAATTATATGGACACATATGCGACAAAGTACCCGACGCGCACCAGACCGAATACCTCGAAGAAATCTTGAAATACTCCGACGTCTTCTCCGAAGAACCACAACCAGCGGCGGTGTTATCTACGCAGCACAGCATCGTTCTACGCGATACCGTGCCCATGCGGGTCCCACCGTATCGGTGTAGCGAAGAGAAGAAACGCATAATCAACACACACTGCCAGGAGATGCTGGCCCAAGGAGTTATTCGCCGATCACGTTCAGAATATAACTCCCCAGTCGTGTTGGTAAAGAAGAAGGGCGATAAGGAGCTACGATTCTGCGTGGATTACCCTCAAATAAACGCAAAAACAGAAGTTGGGACCCTGCTGCAAATCTTCGACACGATCCGCGAGTTGGGAGATGCGCAGTACTTTTCGACGCTTGACTTGAAGGCCAGGTACTGGCAAGTACCGATGGCCGAGGATAGCAAGAAGTACACTGCCTTCTCAACTTCCGACGGGGCCCAATATGAATTTGAGGTCATGCCATTCGGATTAACCGGAGCCCCCAGAACTTTTCAGAAAATGATGGCTGAAGTCTTCGAAGGATACTTGCATCAATTCGTCAAAGTCTACCTAGATAATATCGTCGTATACAGCAAAAACCACGACGAACATCTGTACCATATCAGCGCGGTTTTGGAGAGACTCCGTCTAAACGGTCTCCGGGGAAATGTAAATTTGGCGTCCGCTAAATTAACTACCTGGAGCACACGATTACGTCCGAGCGTAATTAACCGCGGAGCCACTACCCGGACAAAATTAGGGACTACCCAGTACCGAAGACCATTCGAGAACTGCGAGCGTTCCTAGGCACGAGTGGATGGCTACGAGAATACGTGCCTAGATTCGCGGAAATCGCAGCGCCACTTACCGACGTACTGGAAGGAGGCCGCGGAATGCGATGGAGGACGCGACAACAGATCGCCTTCGAGGAGCTGAAGGAAGCGGTTGCCAATTACGCCGAACTGCACCGTCTGCTGCCAGGCGTGGAATTTTGCCTGCTGCATCAGCATAGGAGCCGTATTATTCCAGCGCGACCCTGAAGATACGACGAAATGTCACCTCATCGCCTGCGCCTCAGCGAAACTGATGAAGACGGAAACCCTCTACCACGTCAACGAACAGGAAGTCCTTGCGATGGTATGGGGAGTGAAGAAATTCCGTCAGTTCTTAGAAGATACACATTTCACGCTCTACACGGACAGTAGAGCTCTCCTATAGCTTAACAAATACAAAGACGAGAAGTCGAAACTGATGCGATTGGCCCTCATGCTTCAAGCTTTCAACTTTACCGTCGAACACGTTCCGGGAAAGACCAATGAGCTACCGGACTTCTTGTCACGACACCCACAACCAGAAGATTATCCGGAAGAACCCGAAGTGGACGATTGCGCATACCTCGCGGTCCACATGCTCCAAGATAGCGACGACGAACCGGAGACAAGTACATCCGCACTGAGGGAAATAAATATAGAACCGGAAGAAAATATCGATGCGCCGGAAGAACAAGACAGCGAAGGCGAGTCAAGGGGGGAGGAGAACCCAGAGGAAGCAGCGGAAGAGCTGCTCCCGCGCCCTCTCTTTGACCTCGTCCGCAAAGGACCGCGAACGGCCGGAACCCGGAGCGCCCGAGGGTATTTCTTATCCGACGGTGTAATATGGAAAACGTGGGGAGATAGACGGGCGTTAGTCATGCCGCTACATATGAGGGAACGCGTGATGGAAGAATATCACGCCTCCCCACTAGCCGCGTATCCAGGCCAGAGTGAGACGCTTCTCGCGATCCGGCGGATGTATGATTGGCGAGGCATGAAACGCGATGTACGACGTCACGTGAAAGGCTGCGTGGTGTGCGCCTCGACGAAGTCTCGTCGGCAAGATGCTGCGCCATTACGACCGCGGATCCCAGACACGCTGTGGAAGACCGTCAGTCTGGACGTTCTTGGACCTTACCCCAGGACGAAGCAAGGAAACGAGTTCATTATCGTATTCGTGGATTTATTTTCGAAATGGGTCGAAGCGAAGGCAACGCCCCACGGGCGGCAGGCCGAAATCCTCGAGTTTCTACGCGGTTACCTCTCGAAATCCTCGAGAGGTAACCGCGAGATGGGGACATCCAGCGTCCATCATCATGGACAGCGGACACGCGTTTCCGAGGCCGACGTTGGGAACGCTACCTCGCAGCCCGCCAAATAGAACATTACACTGCTCCAGTGTACCACCAGCGAGCGAACCCAGTGGAACGACGGGTTCAGGAATTAAAGAAGATCCTACGTACAAAAGAAGCCGCGACGAAGAAATGGGATCAGCTGCTGCTAGAAGCCCTGTTCTCCCTCCGGAATCGAACCAGCGATGCGACAGGACAATCGTCAGCCGAAATCCTCCTTGGAGCAACCTTGCCTAGACCGGGGGAATGGACGGTACCCGCCGAAGTGCGACCGCTTCCCGACCGGACCACGCAAGCCAGAAGACAACGGATTCCACGCGCCCGGGGTTGTCAGGTCATCTACGCCCGGAACATGTTTCCAGAACACCGACAAGCCGATGTGACCTTCGACCCAGGAGAACGCGTCATGGTTAGGGAGTTCCGCCGAGACGGGAATCCGTTCCAGGCCAAATGGACGGGCCCTCACGATGTCATCACCCGCCACGGCAACAACACATACACCGTGGAGCGAAATGGAGTACACGTCAAAGTCCACATCGATGACCTTCAGCCTCGACCACCGGAATACCAGTAGCGGACTCGTCGAGGATCGGACCACCCGCGGACCGCCGTCGCGCCCACGACCGCGAGCCAGCGGGGCCCTTCTCCGGAAGAAAGAAGAGGAAGCGAGCTGTCGCGATCCGTTAGCCACGCTTGCCACAGCCCAACCATAGGCCGGGGTGTGTGTTGTTCGGACATCACAAATCACATATTTAAGCACAAATTATATTTTCCAAGGCGATGTTTTTGTTTATTATTATAAAAATTACTCAAATTGATTCCATTTGGCATAAGGAATGAGAATTATCATAATAGTTTTCTTGTGTTAAAACACATAACTAATTTAACTAAAAAGTTAGTACGGGCAAACTCATGTGATTTTGGGCTCAAATTCGGGGACAATATTGTGAAAGACAAAACTTTTCTCAAATAAAACAAGCAAATAGTTAGTGAAGGCAAACGAAAAATGTTTAATTTTTTTACAGGTATCTGCAAATTTTATAACCTCACAGGATCATGAAAAAAATATAGAGAGGGTAATATAAGTAAACAATTTATTATATAACAAAATCATTAAAAAGCTCTATATACAAAATTAATTAACTTCCGTGAGTTTTTTGGGGGTATAAATGGTTTGCATATTTGGATCACCCTTAACCTGCGGCTGAAATAAAGGGAATAATTCATTAGATGCATTTGATTTATTTTTTTATGCTTACCATCACATATAAATGTGTAGAAACAGATCGTTCTATAAGTGCATTCAACTGGTCTTGTTGAACTAGAAGTTCCTCGGTATTATTTTCAGGAATCCTTAAACTTATCTTTGGTAAAGCTACACTCCCTGCTACTAAGGGGTATAGATTGTAGTTTATAATACGTGTGGACAGCGGTAAAATCGACACTTCAAACTAAAAAAATCATAAAACAAACCGTTGTCAAATAAACAAAAAAAAAGACAAAATAGAAGCAGAGAATAGGCATTTTCTTTTATGATACTCATCAATAAATTTAAATGGTCTAGATGTCAACTAATAAAATTTAGGTAGTTTACAAATATTTAATTTTCGTTAGTGATCTTCTGATTTGATGATCTGTTACCTTAATTATAATATAATTATAATGAATGTTGACTGTATTTATAATGCACACAAAAGCAGGAGACCAGTTTTCCACAAACATTAAAAGATTCACGTTACTCGACGCGCATTTTACCAAACAAGTTGGCATCATCAGGAGACAATTAAAGCTGCTTATAAGTAGTTTTAATCATATCCTGATAATGTCAACTTGATTGGCTAAACGCGCGTCGAGTAACATGTTCTTTCGGTTTTTTGGTGTAAAACGGTTTTTTTTGCTACATTGTAGGTTCCCAACACTTCCCAAAGTATGCATAATAAATAAAATATGCACGATAACACAAATTTTTGGACATCAACATTTTGGAGAATTATACAAAATTTTCTAATCATACTATTAACGATACTAATTTATTGTCTACTATATTTGTTTGAGACACTATTATTTATTAGATCCCTTCCGCAAATATTCCCTCCACCAAATACTGTTACAACATGGATATATTTAATTCATCAGATAGGCACAAACTATAGTCTGGTTTCAAAATTGTAGGCAGTAAGTAATTCGCAACATGTGGACAAGGCAAACAGATGTGGACAAGGCAAGACAAGGCGCGTGCCTTGTCTTGCGCGCGACTAAGGAGAGCAGAGATCACAGAGTGCAGGGAGTGGTCTTTACAATTTACACGTAAAACAGACATAAGAATTGTTGAATCGTATTACCAGCTCATAAAAATAGTGTTCTATACCTTACTGCCCACTATTTTCAAACCGGGGTATAGAGTCATGACTTAATTTCTTTGATTTGACTATAAATTGTTATCCCTTTTAATACAAAATACTAATCTACATAGATTGAAGATATACATAGAGATGGCTAATAAGATTTTGTTTAAAAAGAACCTGAAATCCCTTTTGGTATTCCAAAAGTTAATCCAACAATATTTAAGAAAAAATATTAACCAAACATTTTATGGGCTCATTTTAATTTGCTATAGAATTATTTCATAATTCCCAATTTAAAATACTAAATTTCACATCACTCTAACACAACACGTGTGAAATAATGAAAATCATGGTTAGATATTTCAATATGGGGTAAAACTCGTCAAGTGTACCTGCCTAAAAATGTTGTACTCCCTATTTCCACCAAACTTTATATTTTTGTAGGGGGAGTGAGTATCTTCAAACTCTGAAAATATGGCACTTCAATTGTTGCAGGTTGTCAAGATACATGGGCAAGAATTTTCGCTGTGCAACTGTGCGCGCGCAATCTCATTAATTTGTAACTCCTACTACGTTTATTTGATTCGCACTTATCAAAAACGTATTTTATAGTATGTACTTTATAGGATCTTTCATCTACTTTCCGATAAAAATTTCCATCTTTTTGTAAATGCAAATGTTGAGTTTTTTTTTTTTTTTTATTTTTAATGTCTGCATTTTTTTCAAATTACCGTTTTGATTTTTTTTTAAGTATTTTTAATGGAAAACTTGTCTTCCTCCCTATAAAAATACTCCCTAATAGGAATGGGATTGAACGAATTGGTGATGGAGGAAGTAATTTGGTGCGTCCTTACTTACAATTAGACAGTTCACAGTGCCACATAGTTTCATCAGATCAGATATCCCAATTTTTACGTAATAGGTTAAAAAAATTTACATTATTAGGAATTGAAGCTATTTTTATTTTAATACTGGGAATGGCAGAAACTGATACCAATTTATGGTCCCTATGAACACAAATTTGCGTAATCATACTGCTACCAACTTAACTACAACTTAAAATTGTACAAACTTCTTTTAGTTCTACTAGATATGATGTGCATATATTTTTAAATCATATAATAAGTTCCTACTGGTTTTACTAAAACACTACTTTTGTAATGGGATGAAGATTTTTTCCTTGTCCACATAAAATCGACAAAGGACTTCCGGTTTTACATCTTATCTGAGACAGGGTATGTTTTCTACACAAACCTTGCATAAGTTTGTACAACTTTTACAAATCTACTATACAGAAGTTTATTTCATCGCTATTTGCCACATGAATGAAAAAATCTCAAAACATACCGTGACTTGTTTTTATGGCTAGGCTTAGGTAGACTGGTCTGTTTATCGGCAAGATAAGAGAGTTTTCTATTTGGCAAATAGCGACGAAATAAATACAAATACTTTGAAGTTGAAGACAGGTGAGTTGATCAGTCATCTCTCCAAATTATGGTCAATACGACCATTGTTTGACTTTTACTATCTATATTTGGTGCACATTGTTATTAACTTCTAAAATCTATTTACCTGTTTATAACCAGCAAACATGAACGCTTCACTTGCTTCTACAGACACCTCTAACTGCATTATCTGTCTCGACCTGTTCTTCAAAGAGTAACTAAGAACCATAGGCGTTCTCACAAATCCATGTGCTGGAGCAATCATCTTCAAACTTACGGGAATCCACTCACATGGAAGTCCATACATTGCTACTTGTGTTGTTGTACTATACCCGTCTTTCCTAAAAAAATAAAAAAACAATCATATAAAAAATATGTTATTTCCATACCGTGATGTACCTATAGCATTTTTATATTTACCTTTTCCACTTTACAGTATATTGTCCTATATTTATACTCATATCTAATGGTTTATCACATACAGCCAAAGTCAAATCGGCTCCTACCTCTTCAGCATTAAATATTTTTCCAGCTATTTGACTTACGTTATCTTCAACAGATTTCACTGGACTTGTCTAAAAATTATTTTAAAAACATTGGGTTATGTGATGTTTATAGTATAATATGCCAATTTATGCAACAAAAGCATCATTTTCAAACAACATATTTTATTATAAGTAAAAGATCTGTGGCAATAGGCATATATACAATGTAAGGTCTCCTGTGTTTGATTGAACATAATTAGAAACTGCATACAAAAATCTGATTTATCGTATGGCCAATTTTATAATTCAAGTAATGAAGGCAAAATAGTTACTGCCTGATTAATTTACATTTCAAATTATTTCAAGCATAACCATGATAACATTTTACAACATTGATAGAAAAATGGAAAAACTATTGGACACATATAGTAGGTCTAATGTATTATCAAGAAAGAGTGTAATGAGACACCCTTGATACATTTCCCTGAAATATAGAGAATAATCAATTCATTTTGGAGTTAATTGTGCTTGTAATCAATAGGTGTGACTACTTTGAGATCAAGAATGAAATGAACTCCAAAATGTAGTTAATTATCGACTACACTTCAGAGGAATGTATCACAATTCTTATTCATTACAGTGTTTTTTGATAGGATACTTAATTCAAATAAACTATCAGAGAAAATAGTTTTCAATTATTATATTCCAAGTTGGTTTGTTGAATAATATGTATGTTATTAGTAGTGTTCTAAATATGTCTCCTTGAGTTCAGTGAAATAACCTACACTTCAATTTGTACTGGGCTTTTTCCACTTGCAGTCACTCTCTTTTTGTAAACTGGCTTCTACTAAACAAAACATTACTATAGAAAGCACAGTAATTTATATTTTGAAGTGATATTATTGAAATAAACATAAAAAGAGAAGCGACTGAAAAGTATTACTAAATTAATACCTACTTGTTAATTAAGTAAAAATATACAAAACATAGATTTGTTGCCTCTGTAATACACTTTTATATTAATTAACACTACATTTATTTCATAATTATGTTAAACATCATACATTCTTAATCATGTTCTTCTAAACACAGTGTGTACAACTGTGTGTATAGATACAGGGTTTCAGGATAGTTTCTAGCATAACTTTAGCAGAGTTGACCCCACTAAGGGTGTCTGCAGTCAACGGCAAAGAGCTAACGCAGCTAAAATGATATTTTATGTACCATCAACTATTGCTTTATATTCATTTTTCTTGTTCATTAATCACAACAGCTTTTTGTATATGCAGAAAAGAATTTTAAGTTAGTGTCTTATTTTACAAGTAGTCTTATTTCTTATTATATAGTAGTAGTCTTATTTTACAAGTACAGTACTTACCCAGTTAGTGCAGCCACTTTAGCCCTTAAATGCATGATTCTTTTTTCTGTTTTCAAAACATTATTTTTCATTTAAACATAAGAATGGGGATGTGGAAAAAATAATAAAAAAAATACTTTCAAAAAAACACATTATATTCTCAAAATTTCTTGTTGCAAAAATGCAACATTGTGCATTTTTACTACTCATTACTCAGATTTACTAGCAAAATGCTAGTAAATCTCTCATTTAAGTGGTCAACCAGAGGTCGAAGTTTATGTAGTCTGTCATGACCTGGACTGTCCCGTGGTACATGTTTAGAATTATCGTTGAAATGAATGTAACATCGAATTATTTCAAATTTATTCTGAGGCCTCACATTTTTGACAAGATCATAGACTATGTCTGTGCTCCAGTAAGCTCTAATGTTAGGCAAATGAGCTATTGATGTGTAAAAGCAAATGCCCATAAACTGTTTGATACGTATCTGTTGTCGTAAAATTTGTAGAATTATTTGGATTGAGTTGCATATAAATTACTTTCCTCCACAATTAAAAAAAAAAAAAAAATACGAAAAAAAACATGGAGTTTAAAAACTGAAGATCATTGAGATGAATACTTCTGTTTCCACATCACCTCTCTTTTGCATCATTTTGTTTCTAGTTCACAATTTATTGACTGAGTGCTGCACGACAGGTTGACTTTGATCTTCTGGCTCAATTATTTTATCACCTTCACTAGAACACATCTCAGACGGATCTTGAATAATGTCATCCAAATTTTGATCTACATTTATAGTATCATTATATCTTCATCACTAGGTATATAATCTGGATCAGCAACACTGTCTGTATCAGAAAAGTATATTCCATCCTCGCTATCTGACCAATTGTCCCAAATTTCAGCAAGTTCTTTCTCGGTAAGTGGTCGTTTAGAATCCATGCTGATTATAAAAATTTTATCTTCCAATGCGCAACGTTGCAAATCTACAACAATAAATTTTCGATTATAACTTTCAATTTATTATATGTGACGTTTATCATATAAATATATCACTACTACATACCTCATTGGACATAAACACAATTTTTTTACGTAGTTTACTGTAAAAATACAAAATTTATAAGCACTTTTAATCCACTGACATATAAACCAGCAACTGACAGCTGGTAACTGAAGAATTGTTTCTTAAATTGTACACATGGCACCATCTATGATGAAAACATTATATCATATACTTAGAATGGGATGTTATGAATACGCAACATTATGCTTTGCATCGTATTTATATCTAACAGATATATTTATTCCAGATATTATACATTGTTGTAAATTTGCAACAATATGTATTTAAGGGTTAGAATAAAGTATACTTCGATTATTTTCAGTGTAATTTTTTTTTTTTTTTTGAAAAAAAAAAACACTTCTCACATTTGGGAAACATAGGCTTGAAGCTGTCGACTTCAAATTGCTGGCACGTTTAGGGATTTTATTTTTTACCTCGTTGAACAGTTTTAAATTAACATTAATTTAATCCATGTTAAGACTGTGTTTCTATTTTGACGAAATAAATGAATAACTTAATCCAAACATTTAGTTATTTATGTTTTTGTTTTGTATGATAGTATCTGAGGTATATATATATATATATATATATATATATATATATATATATATATATATATATATATATATATATATGTAAACGTTTAGGGAAGATTAAATAATAATCAGGGGTTTTTACCACCTCCGATTTTATTTTTGGACTGTATTCAACATCTACAACACTACTCGCGAATTCTCTGGGTTAGACTGCCGCCTCACTCCCCAATCGTCCCGCTGCTCGGCCCGTTACGCCTCCGTTCGGCCATCCTCTCGACTATAGCGCGAGGGTCGATATTATTGACTGTTTACACGGCCATCCTGTTTGCGGGGCGTCCTCGCACCGACCGAGGTGATGCTGATCTGAAAACAGAATACCGAAACAGAGACTGCCCACACAATGGTATAATGTTATTGTTAGTACTGTGCAGAATTTTAGGTAATACAGTCAATTACTAGACATAGTGGTACTGCCACTTTCTTAGTTGTTATCGCACATCAGGTGGTACTGCCACCTTTTCAAGGCATAGTGGTACTGCCACTATCCGCTGCTTCATTGAATGGTAGGTGGTACTGCCACTTTCTCAAGGCATAGTGGTACTGCCACTATCCGTCCCTTCATCTCGTTGTTAAAGGTTAGTAAATCACATTAAAATAAATCAAATCCAAATCATAGGTCAGTTACTAGGTCGTAAAACTCATGATGTTGTGTTCAGAAAACGAGTGTGTGACCTAACTATAAACAATCTCACACAAACACTGGATTTACTGACCTGATAACTTAATGAAATATAATTAGTAATTACTATTCGGACTTACTTTGCGCTATTAACCCGAGGGCCAAGCTCGTAGTTGTTCGTGAGCTGCTACCGTAGTCCGATGTCCCTTCTTATGCAGCTCGTATCGCTCATTTGGGAGAACTGTCCGAACAGTATATGGTCCTTTATACTTCGGTTTTAATTTGCCACCACCTGCTAGTTGCGAATCCTCAATCGCCACAACATCGCCTGGCTGGAAAGGTTTGACGCCGCAGCGAACGGTATTAAATTTCTGACCGTGTTTAATCGCTCTATTTATAATCTTTATTCGAGCTTCTGAGACGGCCTTGTCTGGGTCGATGAAGTCATCAATCGGCATTGCAGCTGTAACACTGCAACGTAAGCACTACAGGAATGTTACGAGGGTCATAGTACAATTCGAGTCCGTCATCGTTTTTCTCAACACGCACACAAGGTTGACCGATAACGTCCCATCCAATAATAAGGTCAATGCTACTCGGCATCACTCCATCAGGCACTATTATGAAGTTTATTTCTAAAGCCACATTCGGCAAAGTTATTAGGAGTTCACATTTACCGATAGTATAAACAACTTGGCCTCCAAATGCCGAAAAAGCACATACACTGCGGTCTGTTTTGATAATACCATTTAAAGTTTTTACAATAGAATATTTAATAAGTGAGACGTCGGCACCACTGTCAATAAGATACGGTACCAATTTCACCTATTCATTACACAATAACGTTGCTATCGGTGTCTCGCTCAGATGGCGTAATTTCTTTAGTACAAATGCCTTTTTCGAATTTCCATGCTTAGCCCAACAATTGGATTCAGTGTGGCCCGGCTTTTTGCAATGTTCGCAGATAGGGATGCTGGGTTTTGGTTTATCACTGGCAGTATTTTCCTTAGCCTTGTTTCCATCTTGTAAGGCTGTACACATGTTTTGTCGATGACCTTTACGCCCACACTTATAACATGATCCGTTCCTACCATGGCTCGAGGACCGTGGTTCTCTTAGTCTGCGCTCGTGTTTCCGTCTCCCCACTCCAGATCCTTCATGCGCGCGCATTGATGCTCCGGATGTTCTTTTGCGGCGTGCATCAGCTTCGCTTAATAACTTTAATAATTCACGTTCTGATTCTGGTTTTTGTACGTGAATCATTGAACGTGGCTCAGTGTGGTCCAGACCGTATTCTACCATGCTAAGCATAATATTCCACGGCAGCTTATCGTAGAACCGTGTAATAATTCTAAGCTTTTTATTGCCGTAATCGCATAACCCATCACAATCGTGGCTTCGGAGTGTAGTAGCCAAATATGCACGTGCTCCTGGTGTCTCCCGATCAGGAAAAGCCACAGTGAGATCAGCGCAAAAGTTGTCCCAAGTACGGCAAATGGGTCTCCAGTCGCGATAGTGACGGTATCCTCGACCTCGCAGAGCATCTCCTGCTTTTGCGATCATGAGAATATCACTTACATTTAGGTCATGTTTTAACTTTGTAGCGTCCTCCAACCATTCCTCGATTGAGTAAGCACTCGTCTCCGGATCGTAACTTGCGAGCCTGAACTGGACCTGCGTAGTCGTTGACGCAAGCGCACTTGAACTCCCTGCTTCCGATATTTTGGGCGTTGCCCCTGGTGTTGTCGCCATCTTTACATGCCGAGTTAACTCTGCAAGTTGTTGTTGTTGCATTGCAACTAAGTTGACGAGCGTCTCCTGCCACTGCACTTTGGCACGTTTCGGGTTTGAAGGGCCACCGAAGTCCTCTGCGCTCACAGCACTTATCTTGCCGTCACTTTCACGTTCAACACCATCCGCCATTTTATCTACGTTTTTATAGCCAATTTTCTAGTTTTTTGCTAATAAGGGCACTACGCACGGATCAATCCCACTACTGATGTAAACGTTTAGGGAAGATTAAATAATAATCAGGGGTTTTTACCACCTCCGACTTTATTTTTGGACTGTATTCAACATCTACAACACTACTCGCGAATTCTCTGGGTTAGACTGCCGCCTCACTCCCCAATCGTCCCGCTGCTCGGTCCGTTACGCCTCCGTTCGGCCATCCTCCCGACTATAGCGCGAGGGTCGATATTATTGACTGTTTACATGTATATATATATATATATATATATATATATATATATATATATATATATATATATATATATATATATATATATATATATATATATATATATTAAAGTTATGCCAGAAACTATATTGAAACCCTCTATATATTGGGGACTACAGTTTCTTTTTAATGTTTCCTTGTCAAAACTTTAACTTAAGCGAAATTAAGTTAATAACCATACTCTCGACTCGCTGGTTTGAAAACACTACTTTTTATTAAATGTCATGTCAATCATTAAATGTTATACTTACAAATTTAAATGAAGTACTTTCTATTAAAATAGGCCATGGTGATAAGAACGTCACATAATTCAAAACTGCAAATTCTTCGCCAACATACAATTTTTCTGTCTCGCACATTAACATTGTCAAATATTTTGTAGTTATTTCAAATGGTTGTACCACTCGCAATATAATATCTTCACATTTTATACTAAATACTGGTTTTTCGCTATCTAGTGTATAAGTTATTTTAGCTTGAATATGATACTTAGATAATTTATGGGTTACTAAGAAAATGCTGGTATCCATTTTTTCTTTTGGGTTTAATGATTCAGGGTTGGCTATTACTAATGGTAATTTTTCTGATGGTCCTTCAGATTTCAAGGAAAATTCAACTAAAAGAGAATGTTAAAAATTAATCATAATTATTTAAAGGGTGCATTAACAATTATGAATTAATTCATATTTGCGAATTTATTTTATTTCCAACTAGCGACCCGTCCCGGCTTCTCATTTTCTGCATTAGTAAATTGCACCCGTGGCGGGTGCAAAAAAGTGAGAAGTGCGCTTAAAAAAATATTAAGTTATGTTATTACTTTTCGGCACTCCACTATGTGCGGAAAAATAATGTAATCGTATAAAGTAGAATTAAAAAAAAAAATTTTTTTTTATTTATTTTTCGTTTTTCGGCCTAAAAACAAAAAAAATGGTTTTTAAAAAATGTTTGCTGTGTGTGTGTGTCGTTGTCGATGTCGTCGGCATTTATTCTTGTTAGCAAATAACTCACCTAAATCGTGTCGGATCGATCGGGTTCTGACTGATTCTGATTGCGGACGTCTCTCGGATCACACCTATTAATTTTAAGGTGGATAGAACACACTCTACCATGTACATGGGTCATGAGAAAGTACAATGGTGGACTATTTGAGAATTTTTTTTTAGCACGATCACATTTAATCAATCACCACTTGTTATATCTTGTTACGTCATGCACGATCTGAAATGCCGCTATTATAATTGATGCAACCCGAAAATATACGAACTGTCGCTAAACAATATGAAATTCACACATTCGGTGAAACGACGCGCGCGCCATCTATCGGAACATAGTTTTACTAACTCAGAAACCTTCGCGGGCATGCGTCCAACCATTCCCCAAAGTTTCATCGCAATCGGATGAACGGTTTAGGAAGGCATAAGAGACAAACATCCATTTTTACATATATAGAAGATTACAATTAATTAAATTTCATAAAAATATATAAATTATTTCAGAATGTTATTTTTGACAAGATGAAATGCAAAAAATAAGACATACCGTTAATCTGTAGTTAAGTTTAGTTAAGTTTGTTCAACCAGACTGTGGTATAGTTTCAAGCCGACAGAAATCAATATTATATACATTCAATTTAATTCAACAAACTTTAAATGAAGTAAATATCGAGATTATAACTAAATAATTAATTGCTTTTCAGTTAAAAGAAAATGCTTAAATTGCAAAATAATTATACTAAAATTTACATATTCAATTTTAGTTGTCTCCTTAGTAGTTTGTCATGATCTTTATAGCAATTAATTTTATTGCTTTATTATTTTTACATTTATAATATGTTTTTATTACATGTCCTAACTTATGAACATCTAACATAAAAAATTGTATTGCAATATACACGTACAGCATTTATTAATTTAAAGAAATTATTGGCAAATTACAGACTTCTCACAAATCACAACTATTATTTTCAACAACCATTTTAAAATACATATTTCTCTTTAATGAGCCAATCAATGAAGGTAACTTAACAAATATATTTTGCTTCACTTACTGACAATGACACAACTAAATTATTAATATGGTAAATTGGTGGCATCACCACTATATTTCTTCAAATTGTAACCTCATTATATTCACAACTGAAAATACTATTACGTAGAAACATAAGAAAATCATACATATCCACAAAAATATTATTCATTATTGTAAATACTCAAATTGCCTACCACTGCAACATAATATTTAATATAAATATGCATGAGTGGATTCTTTAATCGATTATTGCAACATGTTTCCAACCATAAGATAATTGTTAGCTTTTAGTGATAAGAAAAATACTATAAACATGTGAAAAATTCTTTCAAACTAAATACTGAGTGTATGAATGCAGGTGGTACAATGAAGATTAAATTAGAAATGATTTTTCATAAGAAGAACATGTGACGAAATATAGAATGTATAACAAAGCTATTGATCCATCTAGTCCGAAATCAAACTTAGTCCCTTTTCTAACAGTTATTTAATGACCGACAGCTGTGGTAGTTAAATATTAGTACATATAAAATTGAATTCTAATAAGGACAAGGTATATTTTAAGTATATTGTAATGGGGTGTCATGTGACAAAAAAGAAATATCAATAGAATGATTTTTATACTTACTATCTACACTTTCTTCTCTTAATCCAATTTCAATTTTCAAGTCTTTTATGCTAAATTGTTCATCATTGGCAATATTAACTTGTATTTCATACCACTCTCCTAAAAGGGCTGGTTGTGAATGTACAAAATTTACATTCAACTTAGAATTTCTTGGTACAATTGTTGCTGTAGACAGAGGGCGAATATTACTGTAGTGTACCTTGTTAGTGCTATGTTTAAAATGTAACAATTCTATGTGGTTTTCATTTATGTCAGTCTGAGAAGTATATTTTAAATCTAAACAACATTCGGTTTGATTCCCTAATAATATATTGATTGCTCCAATCTAAAAATAAAATAAATAATTATATTACAATGTTCTTATGGTTTATATACTTATCTATAAACTATAGTTCAGTGCCAAAATAATTTGAAGTGATTCATGCACAATACTAGGCCACCATCACTATAAAACATCTTAAATATCTCTATTTAATACCGTAATTCTTTGTGTATAAATTTTATGTGCCGCTTTATAGACATAGTAGTACTTTAATCAGTGACAAAGAAATTTTTGGATAACTATTTTCCACTAAAATTTGTTTAAAAAATGACAAAGCTACAGTCGGGATTCGATCGATAACGTTTATGTTGTTACCTCAGTCGCTAGCAATGCGCGTTCTACATATTAGACCATATAATGTGTCGTTCAGTCAAGGACGCTTAGGCCGTGTTCAGATGGTAGTCTCAGTATACTTAAGCTTAGCCTACCGTCTGGCTCGCTTAGTCAAGAGAGGAGAGCGGATCCATGCCCATATCATTGCGCCTATGGCGACCGTTCAGACGGAGGAAAACAGCAGCGTTTGGCCTGTGCAGGCACGAGGGGACATAGTCAGCACCTCTTGACTTTGTCTAGTCTACAAATCAACAGGTAGTGCCGCTTCCATTTATTTACACGGAGCCTCGGAATTCTGTTCAGACGTTAGTCACTTGCCTACAGTTTTCTGTCGCGTTCATACTATATTTCCTTATTTCTTGTGTTTCTAGTTGTCTTTAATTTTAATTGCGTTTAATACAAAACAAGTTTTTCGACGCTGAGAGACTAATACTCTCTATAGAAAAGAAACCATCGTTATGGGACCTAGGGTCTAGTGAATTTTCCAATAAAATGATTAAAGTAATAGCAATAAAAATAAAATGATTTACACTTGTCGATTTCTTCTCATAATTCTGAAAATCAAATAACCCAAATTGCCAAAACCCTTGTTTTTGTGAGAGTCATTCTCTACTCGCAACTGCGTATCGGTAGAAAATGATCAGGTGGCATGCGTTTTCAGAGGAGGTGGGAAAGTGAAGGATGGAGGGGAGAGTTGACTACGGCTTGACTCTTGGAGCTGTTCAGACGGGATGCGCTTTGCCCCCCATGAGCCTATGTAGGCCGAGTCTACCAGACTACCGTCTGAACACGGTCTTAAAGGCACATTATTACTGCAGTGCTATAATTATTATAAAAACTACTATTTTCTCTAAAAATAGAATTTACTGTGAGTTGTAATAGTTCCATGAATGAAAGATGTCATCATAAACGACGGCGGTTAAGAAGTGAAGAATTTTAGAAGATAAAACACGTGTAAAAGAGTTGTGTATAAGTAATTTTGTCGAGATTAGTAATTCATTAACAAAAATGTGAAACTATTGACAAGATGATTCATGGCATTTAATTTAATTTAAACACTGAAGAGTGAAACTTTCTATTGCAGAAGACCATAATTTATACACATTAACTTGTAAGGTTGTCATGTAGACTATTCATGAAATTGATTGTCATTATTTAAAAGATAATCGAAACAGCCTCATTAGAACAAGAGATAATTTTATGGCAAAATTATTTAGAAAAGTTAAGAGAATTTCATAATTCCCATAAAATGTATTATTTGAATGAAACATGAGTGAAAAAACACCATACCGTAACAAAAGTATGGCAAGATTGTAATATCTCGAGTAGGCAACACGTATTTTTAGTAGATTTTTCACAGACTGCAAAAGACGGCAAGAAATATTAAAGCATGTAGGAAGAAATTCATACTTTCTGGGAGTATCATACGTATATGACTAGTAGGTGCTCCCCGTACTTTCTTACATGGAACCCTGGGACAGTTGTAATGTATAATGCATCATATCATACTGCAATTAAGTGGCAATATTATTTATTGAATCCTATTTGTTCTGAGAGTGTCAATGATTAATACTAAGGTAGGCTTTTAATACCTAATTTATGGTAATCTATAAAATAGTTTTAAAATTACTTTCTTTTGTACAAACTTAAAAAAATTAAACGTTTTATCATTTCGTTTTTTGTTTTTTTTTTAATTACTAATTCCCTTTAATATGATATGCATCCACTCCTTCCCCACATACTACACCCGATCACCCAGTCCACATGTTGCCAATGTATCACTATATTATTTCGGCACCATACTATATAATTATCATTTTTATCTATATTGGACTCACGTAATATAAAAATTAATAAGATTATCACTCCTTACCTGTATATCCTTATTTACATCATTCGAATCTGCCATAAATTCGATGATAAATTTTTTCACTTCATAAGTATGAAAACTCAGTGATACATTTTCCCAATTAGTAACTGCAAATTCAGAACTATACTCGGGAGTATTAATGGTCACAGAAACTCGAGTGAAAGTTAATGGAAACGGGCAAGTACTCCTAAATGTAAATAAAAACAGTTCAGAAGAATTACTCATATTCTATAACATGAAATAAAATATTCAACAGTATTATTTTGTATATACAGTCTATTAAAGAACATGGGACCAATGAATCAAGTAAAGCTAATAAAGTGCATTCTGGCTCTATATCTCTTTATGGAATAGTCTAACTGCATTCCTTCCTTTTAGGTCATCATTACTTTCTGGTATACTCTTGGTAACAAACTGCTTTAATGAACTATGAAACATGTGATGCATATTTGGGGTTGCTTTTTAACGTACAATTTTCATAATTTCTAACAAATTATCACCAACAGTTTAAACACAAAGGAAAATGTTAAAAGCTTACTAAAAGGCTTTACTACCATGTCAAAATATAGTTTGAAAATTATCTAAAGTGAATTTTACAAAAATATAGTGTTTGGATGTGGTCTTTAATCTTCTTCACTCGAAATTAAAAAATGTCACTGAGTGGTGGAACAGTTGCTTGATGATACATTCCTATCAAAACTGTTTTGGCATATATGAAATAGAAGCTTCGTGGGAGGATGGGTATGAGGAGCAGCTAATCAGAAATATATGTCAAATATCAGAAATTCTACTTAAAGAATATACTGCCAATTTGGTTAAAAGCATGCTATAAAGATGCTAGAAAATTATTGAGAGTGATGGCGAGTGAACAACCTACTAATTTATGTGGTAATGATGGCCTAAAGTGGATTCCACAAGATAAAATGAAAACTGTATGTGATTTTCAGTTAAGCTGTACAATTTTCCTAATCACTTTTTATTAGATAAAATATATAATCGAATTATTTATATATGTATGTTGGCACACCTGTTTTTAATATGCATTTGTATCAAATTAAGGATTATATGTGAGGACAATGGTAAACCCCTGTATTCTAACCGCATGTGTCATATACATATTAGAAATATGTATATGACACATGCGTATATGATTAGTATATGAAACAATACCTTATTCATAGAATATTAATAAGGTATTGTTTATGATATAACAATAAGAGAATGAAAATTTGACAATACATATTAATAATGCTTAAAACTGGTATCTGTCTTTATTGACGAGGCAATTCCTCACCTGCATACCGTAACACGCCACCACTAAAAACTTATAATTCCAACTTTGATCATCAATAATTAATATCACCAAACTGTCGTTTGTTTAAAGTTATTTTTCAATTGTCATCTGACCTCATGGAATCCACTTCAGTAATACATCTGTATGCTTTTTTATTTTTAAATAAATAGTTGTGAAATTATGCTGGTCACAATTGTCTTTACCGGACTGGATACTGTTTACGAAGAAATTTCTTCCTGAATATGTAACTTGATTTTCAAGGACATACCTAATATAAACTTCCACAGTTACATTTTGGTCTACTTCATATGTACTTTTTGTAAACCTTGCTTTTGTCTCAACACACGCAAGGATATTTGTCATGTCTAAAGAGAAGGTTAGTGGTTGATTAGAAAAAACTGGTTGCCACAATATAATTGCTTTTTGAAGGACATCCTGAGGCAGCTTTGTATCACCAAAAGGTATTTGCTTCTACAACAAATTATAAGAATTTAAGTTATATTCCATTAATCGTAGATATTTGAAAAATAATTTTGTTTTCAACATATATTTTTGTCAATATGTTCTTATTCTATTTTATATTTTATCACAGAAGTGTAACAACAATAATAAAAACAATCATGAATATGTTGATGGTCTAGCGCACAAATTTGGTAAGTGATTTTTCTTACAAACTCAGTTCTTGGCATCACACTGTCAAGTAAACACCAATAATTCATATGCATAAATGTGGTAAACAACATTATGATTTTAAGCCTCCTCGCGCTATCTTTTGGAAGTTACAAGTACGTCTAACGCACTGGTTTCTGTCACTATGCTAAAAACACTTAACAGATCTGTGCTTCCCACATTAGGATTAACTGGTTAAATATATACTTAATACATTTGCGTTTTAATTATTGCGAGGTTAGTGTTCAACTGCACGTGGTGGTGTATTTAATGGGTTTGTTGTAATATTTAGTGTAAATCATAAGAATAATATTATGTATGCTTATCAATCTTATCATTAGTTATGAGACTATTAGGAAGTAGGCAGAAATGGAATCACGACGTTCTAAAACAATTTTGCAATTAGTACAAAAACAAGTTAGAAACAGAAAGGTAAGATCTTCTATCTCTAGAATCTAGCTCCAGAAATACCTATATACAATAATTATACAGTATGTTCCTGGACTGTCTTAACAAGAGAAGAAATTTATTTTTTATTTTATATTGAAAATTACGATTAGTTTTTGATTGCTTTTGGGAAAAAACCAATTTGGTGACATACTGCAGACAAGTGTACAGGTTGCCTAATTATGGAGCATTACCTCTATTTTAAGATAATCCATTTCCAATACACATGGGTACCGACATATCTCATTATGGAGCAGATAATGCAAAACCCAACATTTTAGATGGTACAGAAAAAATTCCATATATTTGTCACTATGCAATGGTGAATTTAAATTCTAAAAAACTATTTCGAGTATGATACATTATTTTCTTTTTAGACAATGAAAGAAATATTAATTTTAATGATCAACACTCTCGTCCTGGTAGGGAACTTCATTTTGAGGGAACATTCAGATCCAGAATCGGACCCATATACTTCTTCAGGAAATTCCTACAAACCGTCTGAAAGACAGTGAAGCAATTACAAATAGTGAAACACAAGGTAAGAATAGTGATATTGCAAAAAAGCATAGACGTAAAAGGCACACAAAGCTCTATGGAAACGGTTGGTCGTAAAACCGTTAAAAAAACAGTGGAAAATAATGTTAACCGAGTTGGTAAAGAAATTTCCGCAAAAAAAAGGCCTAAAGCAGTTGATCGCTCAAAGTGTCGATTTAAATGCAGCACTTTATTTCCAGAGAATACTAGAAATGTTATTTGTAAGGAATATTATGAGTTGGCAGATTACAAAGACACAACGTACACTGATGAAAAATGTTCCAGAGAAGGCATCGATGGATATGAAAGAGACATAAGAAACACACTTCAGAGCAGAAAATGGAGCTACATTCAGAGCTATTACGTTTGACTTCCAAGCTATTTTGCCAACTCATTATGCAGGTGATTACCGGATTTACTACAAACAGCGCCAGCGCTTGAATGTATACAATTTTACGATTTATGATAGATCCACTCCGGATAGCTTCTGCTATATCTGGGATGAAACTCATAGCAGTAAAGGCAGCTCCGAAATAGGGTCGTGCCTTCTAAAGTATTTGCTCAGTTAACCTAATGTGAAGCATGTAGCTTCATTTTCAGACACCTGTGGTGGCCAAAACCAGAATAAGTTTGTTGTCGCTGCAATACTTTTTGCGGTTAATAAAATTGACAATCTTAAGATTATTGACCTTAAGTTCATGGAATCTGGGCACTCTTGTCTCGAAGCCGACTCTATGAAAATTTTGAAAATTTTCAAGGTCACGCGTTTTCCTGATACTTCAGAATTTTTATGTAAAATCTGTTTATACAAAAATATAGACTTTCACAAGAAAAATTTTTGGAATCTAATACCTTTTTGAAGAACATTCATGTTTGCCGTCATATTCTATGTTTAAGAGAAAAGGCTTGTAAGGTGAATTTTCTACTAGAGGGTCTATAACACTTAAAATATTTTCCGAAAGAGTTTCAGCGTCACATTTTGTAGGTTTCAGGTATGTCCAAAAACGTTCAATCGGTTCACCATCGAGAATATATCTTAAAACTACCACTGACTGAGTTTTTGCAGATACATCAGTTGTTTCGTCTGCCATAACTGCCAAAAATGAAGGTTTGTTAATTTCTTTAATTATTTCTTCATGACATACTTTTAATATACAGTCTAAAAGATCATTTTGTATTTTTTTAGAGGTTCCTTTAAATACTGAAGCATTTTGTAGATGCTCGCTTAAAGTTACATCAAGCTCAGCAGAAAAATTTATCAAACTACGAAATATCCCCGGGTTTTGAGAGGTTTCAGCTTCGTCATGTCCTCGCAGCGCCAGTTCAAAGGCCCCACAAAACTTTATGCAGTTTATAATTTTTGACAAAATGTATCTCTTTTTTGTGACATTATCATTATGCTTTTGCACATTTATCCAATAAGCTGAATCTAGCTGCGCTTTAATATTAGTTGTTCCTAATAAAGTTAATTCCATTGTATTATGTAGATGGCTTTTGGAGTTGTTGTGATTTTTTATTTTTTCAGTTAAGTGCACCAAATCTGTCACCCCTACCTCCGTACATGCTTTATCACCGTCAAAAAGTAAACATGGAAAACAAAATAACGCATTTTTTTTTTGTTGCACCCACAAATCCAATTGTTCTTCGGATAAATGTCTCTATTAAATTGACGTTTATATGCTTTTCTGCGGCTAACACCTGCAGTCTCAATAACAATATCGGGTAATGGCCTACCATTGTTTTTTAAATCAATTTTTTCTTCATAAGAGTATTTAAAAAATCGCTTCACATGAACTAAATTATAAACTAAATCCATTGTCACTATCACAGTATATAAATATTAATAATTAGTACAATAAATCACTACACAAATTCACAAAACAGTATTTAAAATCCCAAATTAACACGAAATACGAAATAGATACGATTTACGCCCGCCCGAGGAGTAGAAAGGAGTAAACATTCACTGATGTTGCCTTAGCTGGAAAAAATACAGATCACTGACCGTGTAAATTCGCGCATTTACGAGCGCCAAGTATGGATTGTCGCGGGAGTTGAGGGGGAGGACGGGTGTGCCGAGCCGTGCTGAGAACTACCTCGTGTGGCCCAGTTCAATGTACCGCGACGCGCTCGCGTAGAGACCTAGATAATTCATCTGGTCTACTACTCAATAGAGGACGGCGGGCAGAATGCGACTTTAACGCAATAATTTGGTTAGCTGCACCAACTAACCAAATTATTTTATTAATAAATTTTAGTAATTATTATGTCGCGAAAATATACAAATATCTAATTTTTTTGGCAGTTCTGCAGCTTTGCAGCACCTATACACCAGCCGCCCCTGGCTAGAGCACACAAACAAGTTCATAATACTCGCAAATGTTGTTTGCTAGTATCTACCGCAAGAATAAAGCCAAAACCTTATGTCTTCCATAACATTTACTTTATTTATAAAGCACTTAGATTTCTTTCATCTACATCAACTTGTTGATGGTATCGTTGCTAATAGTTCTTTAAACTGCAGTGGCGAAAAAGTAGCTTGGCTGCATATAAAATGGATACGTTTGCAAAAAGCTAAGCCCAGTATAATTCAATACAAGTATAACCTTACATCAGAAACATTTTAGGAAATGGAAATTTTAGAAAACAGAAGATCAGGTCATAAACTGAACTGAAATTCTGTAGAGCTAACTTGCAAATATGACAGACACATTGCAGTTTTGTAAAAGAAAAAGAAGGACCTTGTCTATCCCGTAAATCAAAATATAATTCCCGAAGACTATACTGACTTCATTAACAATATTCCATCGACGTCAGATAATGTTGAATTAACAGTCCATGCGAATGCTGAATGGCTGAATACTACTTACCATACTACTTCGTTTGTTTGCTACTTTTCCTTAAAGTGAAAGTACATTTTTATTTTTATGAAAATCGTTTCTTCGAGTGACATTTGAACGAATGTGTTAAATCATATACTTCAATTTCACAAATGTATTAAGTGATGACAAATAAACCATATCAAAGTATTTTTTAGCATATTTCATTTTATTTTTTAATATCCAACTTTTCACCCTCCGAGAGGATTTCATTTCTTTACACCTTGCATCATGTTATCCTTAAAAGAAATTACTAAATAATTTAACTTTATGTTAAAAGTATATTTTTGGAATTCTGTAAATTTGATTTTTTACACTTACAACATTTGTGTGCTAGACCATAAGACCATCGATGTATGCAAACAATAAATTATAATGTATTTGCCCTATTAATCAATTTATGACTTATGTAATTGAAATTAATTTAGATTTTCTCACTATAACTTAACTTTCTTACTTTTAATATCCTGTTCAAATTTTCATATACTCTTCGTTTTTCATCTATACTTGTAGTCACAGATGAACATAATATTTCAAGGGCTAGGAGTACATAGTCTTGAACATTGGCCGTCAAATATGCACATGTTAATGCTTTTTCTAATATTTGGGATAATATTCCCCACCATTTTTCACCCCGAAAATCCCACAACATATGAGTTAACAATCTGAGGAATGTTATAAATCCTTAATACAGAGGGTAAATAAATACTACACTGATATACTTACGTGAGAGCTTTTCCATAGTCTTTAGAATTGTAATACTCATCTGCCATTTGTAAAACTAGGTGCCTTCTCGTCCTAGGGCATCTATATGTTTTGTACTGTGAAATTGCTAACCCATACAAAGCAATTATTATGTTCTGTGTAACAACAAAAAAAACTTGCTTGCTTTACAAAAAATCATGTAATTAAAATAATAATGTAGGAAACAAGATTATATCATTAAGAAAGAATATAATTAGGTACTTTCAATGTATTCCCTTGAAATATAAGCAACAATTAATTAGTTTTAGAGTTCATTATGCTGTTGGTCAATAAAACGTGTTATCTTTTTAAGATCAAGAGCATAGTTAGTTCTAAAAT
Organism: Rosalia funebris; assembly: GCA_037954035.1. Taxonomy (NCBI): domain Eukaryota; kingdom Metazoa; phylum Arthropoda; class Insecta; order Coleoptera; family Cerambycidae; genus Rosalia; species Rosalia funebris. The sequence continues at coordinate 17,939,727 of JAZFAV010000007.1, read as the reverse complement.
TAATTCATTATTGCCTATATATTCAGGTGTATCTCATTACAGGACTGTTTCATTAAGGATATTTTCGCGACATACCAAGTAATATGTAAATAGAGCTATATATTGTGGTTTTACTCCACTAGAAAAAATTCCACTAGACGTACTGTACATGTGGAAAACATTGAGATATGTTTATGTTCAAGGGATAACATGTTTGCAGCTAAAAAAGTAGCGTAAATGCTTTAAAAGTAAAATATATTCAACTTCTTCCTGGACTTTGTCCCATTTTATTTGGGGTCGGCTCTCCTAGTACTACTGCGCCATATCATACGGTTGTAGGTTGTCTCAATTGTTGTGTTTGTGATTTTCATGTTGTTTTTTTATAATTCGTGTCCAGGTTACTGGGAGTTGTCCACAGCCTCGTCTATGGAAAGCACTTGTTTAGTCATGTGATCATCCTCGCGTCTCATAATATGGTACCAGTACTAAATATCATTCGTAATGTGATCCATTGCTCAATTGAATAATATTGGGCCGAGGATCGAACCTTGGTGGAGACCCATTTCGGTTCTTCCGGCTGGATTGACAACACATGTGGTTATATTGTGACACAGATCTTTTAGGTGTTCAATGTAAAATTCCGGTGCAAATTGCTAAGTACGCGATCGAAGGCTTTCTCGAGATCAATAAGCACAATATACAGGTCCCTTTTGCACAGCTTATACTTTTCTATGAGTATATTCACTGAATGAATGGCATCTATTGTATTCATTCCACTAATGAAACCACACTAGTTTGGGGTTACTTTTCTTATTCTTATAATTCTGTTTACAAGAACACTTTCACAGATTTTTAAAATGTGTGAAGTTAGCTTAATACCTCTATAGTTCTCACAGTCAGCAACATCTCCCTTATTTTCGTAAAAAGGTATCAGGTTGCTGGTTCTCCACATATCTGGTATTTTAGCATTTGAAAGGATTATGCTGAAGAATTTCATGAGCCATGCTACTGCAGTTTTACCTAAATATTTCCATAGCTCGCCTAGAATTTATCCGGACCCGACACTTTCCCATTTTTCATTTTTGCAATAGCATATTTGATTTCCCTTGATGTAAATTCGTCAACTGGTCCTTTCTGGATGGACCAGAAACTGGTCAACTGGATCTTTATTAAGGAGTGCTTGATAGTATTCCTTCAAACTTTTGTTAATGTCTTTGTCTGTGGCCAACAATTTTCCGAAAGAGTCTTTGATGTATTTGTTGTTTAATATCCCTTGTGGAGTTATTCCGAGATTTAGCCAATTTGAATATGGCTGTATCCGTTTTAGCATTTTCTAGTTATTGGTAAAAATACTTTTGTGAGGTAGCTCTTATTAATGCTACACACTTTTTTGCTTTCTTCTTTAGTAAATTATAAACTATGTGATCGTTGTCCAGCATAGTTTTTTGCCATTTCTTAAAAGAGTCTTTCTTTTCCTTCAACTGTGATATCACATTTTCATCCTATCACGTTGGGTCTTTGTTGTTTCCTAGTTTGCCTTTTGATAGCCCTAAGGAAGTTGTGGCAGTTTTTATGCAACACACATGGAAATCATTCCAGAGTGTTACTATCTGTCCTGACCACCTGTAACGTCTCTTCTAAGTATGTGTTTACTTGATCTAGGAATGGACCGTTTCCTGGTTTTGATACGAGGGTGAATCAAATATAAACGAGACTTTTGGTCCTCGGCATGCAATAGTAACACGTGAGGGTTCCCGCTTCGTGGGGTGTTAGGTGGAGATATCAGGAGGGGGGAGAGCAGGTGGGCGACCTCGCTCGTTTCTTTCAGTACCCGTCGTGACGATGTCTGAGCAGGAGGTGCCTTCATCAATTGCGCAGCGTGTTATCAAATTTCTCGCCACAGAAGGTGTAAAACCAGCTGATATCCTGACGAGATTGACTGCGCAGTTTAAGGAAGAGACACTGTCCCGAGCTAGAGTGTTTACATGGCATAAACAGTTTGTGGAGGGTCGTGAGAAATTTGAAAATGAGAGCCATGACCGCCAACCTTGCACCAGCATCACCAGCGACAACATCGTCCGCGCTCAACAACTTCTTGAGGGTAACAGGCGTCTGATCACCAATGAGATTGCATCTAAGGTTGGAATAAGTTATGGAAGCACTTTTTTGATCTTCACAGAGGAACTAGGGTTTCGTAAGGTGTGCGCCAGGTGGGTCCCTCGCCTTCCGACAACTGAGCAGAAATTGCATCGTTTTCAGGTGTGTGAGCTCTCCTAGCGAAATTTCGGGAAAAGGGAGACTCGTTTCTCACTCACGTTATCACCTGCGATGAAACGTGGGTACCACTGTACCCCCGAGTCGAAACAAGCGAGCAAGGAGTGGAGATGTCAAGGGGAGGCTGGGATAGTGAAAGCCAAGTCAAGGCTGTCAGCAGGCAAGATTTTCGTTACAGTCTTTTTACCAGCGTGGCTTGTTGCAGCTCGATTTTTTGCATGATCGCAGGACCATTAATGCGGCGTACTAACTGCGACACTTTAAGTGGGGTTAGACTTGCATATCGCCGCAAACGACGTGACCTACCGATGAAAGAAGTGAAACTTCTCCATGACAATGCTCGTCCCCATATGGCAGCCCTGGACAGAAAAAAATTGGAGGAATTCAGCTGGAAGACTTGAACGCCCTCCCTATAGCCCCGACCTATCGCCCTGCGACCTTCACCTCTTTGGTCCTCTCAAGGAAGCCATGGGAGGGCTTCAAAGATTCAATAACGATGAGGAGGTTGAGGCCTACATGCGCAACTGGCTGGAGACACAACCAACTTCATTCGACGAGCAGGGTATTACAAAATTACCTACAAGCTGGGAAAAAGGTGTTTCCAGATCAGGAGATTGTGTAGAAAAATGAGCTGTTATTCTTTTTTTTTTCAAGTTCAAATAGAAAAAATTAAAAAAAAAATCTCGTTTATATTTGATTCACCTTCCTGTGTTATACCATTTAATGCGTACTTCACATTTTTGATATTCTGTTTGGTTCCAATTTGCCAAAGTTTGGCATACTATAAGAGGCCTGTATTGGGTACTTAATGGCTCCCTGGTGTGATTTTACAATCCTTAAAACAGCAAAAGATTGCTTTATCACACAGAAGGTAATCAATTTGTGTTGCTGTATTTCCGCTTTCGTAGGTTATGAGGTGTTCTTCTTTCTTTGAAAATAAGTATTTACAATTGGACGATCGAAAATGGTGTTAAATGTTTAGTATACCGTTTCCGTGGCTATTAAAGGAACCATACCCGAGATTTCCGTGTACAGCTGAGTATCCTGGTGCACTTTTGACGACAAGCAGGTGATTTCAAAGGCTTTGAAATCATCCGCTATTATTTTCCTCTCTTCCAGAGGTGTTGTTTGTAAGAGATTTTCTAATTTTTTCAGAATAGATCCTTTCCTTCCTTTCCACATACACACTGGGGAGCATACATCGAGATTATATTTAAAGCTGGTTGATTGTCAAGTGCTAGTTTTATGCACATTATTCTGTCACTAGTTCTACTTTAATAATTTTTTGTTTTAGATTTTCATCGAGGATGATACCAATTCCAAAGTAAAAACTTTCACAAAGTAAAAAATATTGAACTAATCATTTAATTTTCAGATGTTTGATACATTTAGTTTTTTTACAGATTTGTCAAACTCGATAATTAGATATCTAGTAGTTTAGGTCATTGTTGAAAGTCTTGAGAATAATGTACTTTTATCTTTATAATAAGAACTTACTGAATGATTGATTTGCTTTTCGAGAAATTGAATCGCACCAATTCCACTTGATTCAATTTGTGGATCAGGTGGTTCTGCAGTTACTTTACCAGGTCTCCATGGACGCTGTCCATAATATTCTAAATGATTTCCACCTTCTAATGGATCTGGATGTGGATATGCTATAACTGTCTAAAATTATCCAAACTGATATTAAAGAAAAAATATGTACAAATTATAACAGGAATAGCAGAGACTAATAATAGAGTCGACACATTGCCTTTACAATAAATTAAGTAAAGCATATCATCAAATTTCAAAATTTATATTATATCAATCATCAATCAAAATCTCCAATTTATATTATATAAAAAATTAATATATCTAATTAGAATTAGATAGTCCTATCAAATTTATAGATTTCTTAACATTAAATATTTCTTTCCCCTTTCTTATTATAGAGTTTACTATTAAATAGTGTACTATATATAATATGATGGGATAACTTAAAAATCTCCCACGTTTGATTTTCTTATATAAAATGAGATTTATCTGATTTTAACACATTAGTTATTTTACTGAATAATATTTAATACATAATTACTGGTCCAATTATTATTTTCTAGAAACCTGAGAAACATTTTTTATCTCCAGAAAAAGAAAACACTTACGGAACAAAGTTCTTGGCAGGATTTCTTTCTCATTATAGCATATTGAGCTGCTTGTTGGTAATATAACCCTGGGTGTTGAGTTTGCACAGCAGGAAGACCTAACTTAACTGCTTCATCAAATATATCACCGAATACTGAATATCTGCAAAGTGGTATTATAAGGTATATGTATATGAACTTAAAGGCCATTAACAATTATTAACTTTCCACAATAAATATAATACTACAATATATTGTATTAACAATTTTTCACCTTGGAAAGTAAAATTTAAAGTTTTTCCTTACATACAATAGTAAATTGTAGAAAAGGAAATTTCTATCAACTTCCATGGATGTTACAATATATAATAAAGAGTTGGCTGGGTGTGTCTATGTGTGTCCGTGTGAATGTTTGAAGGGTGGGTGGAAAAATAGCACTAAGCTAAAACTCACCCCCATAAAAATAAAGGCTCATAAATAAATAAATAAATAATGTTATACTTACTGTTTTGAAAGCCATGCATAGTGTTCAAAAGCTAATTCCTGAAACCCCATTCTATTCTTAAATCTATCAATATGGGCTTTAAAGTGTGATATTGCATCCCTAGGTAAATTTAGAGCAAATAGTAGTCGACAAAGTTTATAATTTATGAAACCAGCCACCGTTCGAATTTCTAACGCATTCGTATCTACTATTCTTATTTCCAACAGATTATTGTAAGCATGCGTGTAATGTCTGAAAAATACATATTTTTTGCACTTTTTTTATACCTCATATAAATTATGCAATGAAATATATTTCTCACAATAAGGTCTTGTAGAGTATCTAAAAAATTTTAGATAATTTATTTATATTCATGTCATTTTCCGAGGTTAATTTCCAGAAGGCTTGAAATTCAAAAAATTATTTCTTATTCCAAAAATTACAAATTCTAACCTTAAGTTTATAAAAAAAATATGCAAAGAAATAGAAAAGAGCAAATACGTAAGTATGTATATTACTTGTGTGCAGTATGAACATCCTGCTTCAACTCATAAAGCAATCCCATTTTAAACTGATGGCGGACAAACAAGTACTGATGTGTGTTCTTATTTAAATGTTCCTTATGGGACTTTACATGTTTAGCCTCATTATGGTAAATAGATTGACAAAATTCATAAAACGCATTTTCAAGTCGAACAGCATAACCCTGTAAATGATCCCCATGGGGTAGAACAAATAACGACTGAGCATTTAAATCACAGCTCGAACAGAGGGCTATTGCCCTTTCTGATGCCAAAACATCTTCACCAGGTGGAAGAGGCAATGTGTTTTGAATAAGTACTACTGTAATACGGGTATTACGCCCATCCAAGGCAGCTCTGAAAAAAAAAATGTAATGAAAATAAATTATTTATTTAACGATATTAAATTATACAATTCAACATCTTATTTTAAACCCAAAATTCATATTCATAGTTACGTATCATTACGTATTTTCTTTTTAATTTGTGTTATAATCTATTACAATCTAGACAATATATTATTATTATTGTTTATTATATCTGTAGTTTGTATGGAATAGATTCATGCTAGGAATTCTAGTGAACTTTAGATACAAAATCAAAAGAATTTGGGATACCATCTAATATACATAAATATGTACTTATTATAATTATTTAAATCGCCATATTATTCATATAGTCTGGTACTAATATACAATTAGATTATCAATGGTAAAAAATAAAATACAATTTGTTTACACAATATATTTTAAGTAAATTGTGTAAACAATCCACCTTGCAGTTGCCTACATTCATCGTGGTAGTTATAATGGTTCTCAATACTACCTCACAGACTGTACCTCACAATAGTATAATCTCATAATATACCTCATCATATAAGTACCTCATAGACTGTACCCTTGAAGCACATTCAATCATTTTCTCATTCCACAGGGGATCATTCCAATCTAAATCATAGAATATCACAATAACTGCAGGAATTTCATATAAATGTTTGTATATCCAATTTCTTTTCAATATCCCTCTTGGAATGTACCAATCATATGACGTTCTCTTCGGTTTACACACAGGAAATTCATGAGCATTACTGATTATTTTAAAAAATACTGGAGCTCTTTCTACCCTTCTGTTGCTACCAAATGTTTCCCAAATAGCTTTATGTACAGCATTATTTACAATATCTAATCCAGACACACCCACTAAACATTGAGGTTTCACACAAAGTTCTGGGGGCAGATCTATGTTATTTTGTATATGGTGCATTCTGAAAAAATGATATGTTCACAACCGATATAAACTATCTATTTTACAAATTATTGTCATATTTATATACAAATAACAAAGGTCGTTCCAAACACGAGACACTTCCAAACAACTTTGACAACGTTAATATTTTTTATTTGAACTACTACATGTCACATTAGAAGTAATATTTGACCTACTACTGTATAGACTAATAGATGGCCTACAACGTAAGTTTAGTGTTTAGTCATCATTGCAGGAATACACAGAGATATATCGCTCAGGTGGGTCAGGAGTACATGATCGCGTGTTAGAGCATAGAAAATATTTTTCGTGTTTCCATAAACGGTCATAAATATGTAGTGAAATAAGAAAACAAGCCTTTTTGAGTTTTTAAAACGGTGTATGATGGATCAAATATGTTCTATCATAGACATAATCCATTATATGAAGTGAAATAGCATTCAATATCATTACACTTACTGAATACTTCAACAGCGCTGAACAAAAATTCGGTCATGATTTTCATCATTGGTGGCAACTTTTAGTGATGCAAATCATTACATATTAATGAGGTATTTTTGGTCTTTGTCATAAATTGTGCCAATTACGCTTAAATAAACGTATTCTATATATCATAGGACGTATACATAAGTTAAATACCAAGCAATAATAAAATAATACAGACTTTTATAAAAATTCTCTAGGCTTTTGGAATGTAAATTTAACAAATCACTATAATAACGAATAACTATAACAAATAACGTATCTTGTATATCCTATTTATATGTATATATATAATTTTTTAAGAAATTCTACCATATTTATTTTCTTCTTCTTCTTCAACAAAAAAATAATACAAGTAATTGGTATCAATATATACTGTTGAATGCCTGTACTAACAAAAAGGCTATGTATGTTACATTTTATTTGTCTTCTATCCTTTTCTTTATTCTCAGTTCTTGAAGTTTCGATTTTTTTTTGGTGACCGATTATCTTTTCATTCTCTATTTCTAAATACATTAATTGTTCGCTTTTTTCTTCATATCTTTCTCGAAGATATTGCCAATGGATTAAATCAGTTTCTAATACCACCATTATTTTCATGCATTTATTCTCTTTTTTTAGACCTGGCCCGTCTAAATCACTATCACACAGCATCAATCGTATTTAATAATTACTTCTTAATTTAACTTGCATTATTGAATACCTGTAATCTTATTAGCAAACAATCTTAAAGTAACGTTAATTCATTAAAGTATGTCGTTAGTAGATTAAGCGGCATATGAATTGATCTGTTTTTTTTTTAATATTCAAATTTATTGTTTTATAACATTACATTTTTGCACTTATAAAGGGTGGTCCATCCATAATGCACGATGTTAATTGTGAGTCACACCTTAACGTCAAGTTTTTTGCCCAACTTAATTCGACATTTCGTTATTTCAGTATTTGACAAATTCAACCATGGAGAGGTACACAATTGAGCAGCGCGTTAAAATGTGAAATGTGAAATGTGAAAACACCTGTGCATGCTCGCCCAATTCGTTCTGCGGAAAACATTGCTGTTGTTCGCGATAGTGTAGCAGAAGAGCCGTTAACCTCGACTCGTCGTGGTGCCCAACAATTGAACACCTCACTAACATCACTGATGCGAATTTTGAATAAAGATTTGAATTTACACGCTTACAAGGTTCAATTGACTCAAGAGCTGAAGCTTACTGACCATTTCAAGCGTCGTCAATACGCCGAATGGTTGGTTGAACAGACATAAGTGAATGGTGACTTTACAAAGAAAATCATCTTCAGCGACGAGGCACACTTTCACCTCAGTGGATTCGTTAACAAGCAGAATTACCGCATTTGGGCAAATGAGAATCCATGAGTGATTGTTGAAAAGCCGATGCATCCACAAAAAGTGACTGTTTGGTGCGGTTTATGGGCTGGCGGCATCATCGGGCCGTACTTCTTCGAAAATGAGGTCGGCCAAGCAGTTAATGTGAATGGTGTTCTATATCGCGAGATGATAACGGACTGCTTGTGGCCAGAAATTGAGGATATGGACCTGGACGATATGTGGTTCCAAAAGGATGGTGCCACTTGCCACACAGCCAACGAAACAATGGCACTTTTGCGCGAGAAATTCAATGGCCGTGTTATCTCACGTCGTGGCGATGTTAATTGGCCGCCACGATCATGTGATTTAACATCGTTGGACTTCTTTCTTTTGGGATATGTAAAAGAAAAAGTGTACGTCAATAAGCCAAGAACAATTCAAGAGCTAAAGGATGAGATAATTAGGCACATTAACGACATTGAACCTCAATTATGTCTCAGAGTCATTGAAAATATGGACCATCGGATAGAGGTATGCCATCGAAGCCGTGGCGAGCATTTGACCGATATTTTGTTTCACACATAATTGTCATAGATCCTTCTATCATAATAAAAAATATTAAGATAATTCTCTGAAAACTTTTTGTTTTATTTACAATTAACATCGTGCGTTTTGGTTGGTCCACCTTTTATATCCTATCTTAGATACTTCAAACTGTTCTACGGTTTAACAATATATAACAAATAAATGGTATTTATTTATAAATATGGGATTAATGATCTAGCGATAGTGAAGCGTAGTTTATTTTTTTAATTATACGCGAGATAAATTGCAACAAGTATATAGAAGGAGTCAAAGAAATACAAGTAAATATGTTGTCGTCGAATGAAACTTCGTGGTGCGACCGACTATCGCTGAGATCCTGAAACGCCTGAAGTTTGAGAAGACCTCGGACTGTGACGGGATCGACAAACAGATATTGAAAAAAACTTCTGAGGAAATACATAACGGTGCTATTGAAAATAATCAACGTGATCCTAAGACTTCTACAATTTTCCCGAAGGTCGTCTTAATTCCTGAATGATGTAGGAACCTAATACATCTTTCGAGTTATAGGTCATGGACATGGTCCACAATCAACTTATAGGTGACTTGATACCGCTACAGACTCCACTCACATGCTGTTTGCACCAACCATGGAACCTGGCTGGAAATCATGCCATTTTGGGTATGTCGTGATTTTCTAACGGTTACTTCCCAAAAAGGTATATATACAGCACAGCTTCAGTAAGTCTTGGTCAGTTTAAGACCAGTGTTACGAACTTCACACCTAGTAGCCAACCTAAGTGTCGTAGAAGACAACAGTGGACACGAGAACCTACATCTTTTATGTGACCGAGCTTCACATTAATTGATCCGCAGGGAATTAACTGATTCATTATAACCTTTTACCACCTTTTTCCACAGGCATCCAGCGGTTTAACCGCCCCATCCCCAATTCCAAACTGGAAGCTACAACTTGTAGGCAAGACAGTCTGATTAGGAAACGCATCAAGGAACAAAGACCGTATCGCGAGTCGGTGGATGAGATCCAGTGCTGTAGATTGCCACCGGACGACAGAAGCGAGTGCCACGCCTAAAATAGGGGCAGAAAGCCAATAGAGGGAAGTAGCCCAATCGAGATAAAGCCGGTATGTTCGTTTCATTCTCTTATGTGGCGCACATCGGCCATGTTTGGCATTGCGAAGAGCGCCATCTCAACACCACGCGTAAGAGGTATTCAGTACCTGACAGGAAAATCAACAATCAGCAATGAAGACTCTTAGAGGCAGGAAGGACACTTGGCCACCGCAAGACCGAGCCGCCATCCAGGGGACTCATGGAGATCCCTAAGGACGAAGACCCAGGACGAGGTGCCAGAATAAAGCGATCCCCTCCCCTAATCCAAAGGATTTGGAGGCGTTCGAAAGGATGGTCATGGTCGAGACCATCCTTCTCAGGCGGGGCCGGAGCGAATGAGGTCCCGCAAAGTTAGTACGTGTCAAACGCCGCTCCAGGACGGGATGACAGCGCAGACGCGACCCGAAAGCAGGGTCGAGATTACGACAATATGTTGTTTATCAGAACAAATATTAGACGGCGCTGCAGATTTTAAGACTCGTAGAGTACGCAACAGAGCTATTGAACAGGAAAAATCTCACAGAAGCGGTGTTCCTGGACGTCTCCAAAGTGTTCGACAGGATGTAGCGACGACCTATTAGTTAAGATACTTCACATAAAGTTCCCAGTGGTCACTGTGAAATCGTACCAAGTCAGACGAAGCGTTAGGATAAAGGTAAGAGATTCTCTTTCCGATTACAAGATACTGGAAAGCAGGAATACCGCAAGGAATCGTTCTATTACCGCACCTGTTTTTCATATTCACTGCAGATCTCCCTCAGATGGATCACAACGCTATCGGGCAATATGCCGACTAAACCGCATTTATCGTGAGGTGACAGTGAGCGCACATCGTGACGAGATACTACCAACAGACCGCGAAGAGGCTGGAAGAATAGTGTGAACAGAATGATGCCCGTGGGACACATGTAAATAAACAGCGACATGATAGACGTAAAATCCATGACATGGTAGCAATGCATCAGGAGAACGATCGGACGAACCAAAAACGCCCTTCCTAGGTGAAGCCCTATGCTAAGAGGACAGGATGCTCTTAAAATGAGAAATAAACTGCTACTGATGGAGCAGATCCTCTAGCCCCAGCTGATATATGCCTTTACGGTAAGGGGACACGCCTCAAAGAATTACCTCCAGAAATGACAGGCCGTGGAGAACATAGCACTGAGACGGATCGTATATGTCCCATGGTTAGTATGAAACGTAGACATCCAGAGGGACTTGAAATATATGCCGACAACTGAGAGCATAAAGTAAAAAGCCAGGAAAATCTTAAGCGGAAGATTGCTTCCGCTGCATTCTATGTTCAAGCGGAATATCACCCGAATCCTCTGATCGAACTCCGGCCACGGAGTACGACCTGGAGGAACTCAGGCCGCATTTAAGCCCAAACTCGAATGTCCATACGTACAATGCTTCGGGAAAACGAGCTGGCTTGCGCTCCCGAATCCTAATACTTGGAATCAGTCTTGCCAGTCACCAGGCGGAATAGGTCGTGTCCCGATTCGAGCTTCATAGCTCAAAGCCCTTCATGGAGATCGAAATCGAAATGTATAAACAGAGATCACCAGACAGCTGAAACTTAGACCTAGGGCTCCACGACACACGAGATCCCCCAGGGGTCGAACAACCGTCAAACAAGAAATAGTAAGACAGGCGAGGTCTCAGGACAAAGGGCCTGCCAGGACTCACCACTGTTTGTAATCGTTCCCGCGGTGCGAATGCCATATTTTGTCTTTTGCAAGGGCACGACACTAACGGGGAAAACGATGGGTTACCCATAAACGAGACGGCTCAGGTATATATAGCGATACGACGGGCAAAGAGTAGTAGTACTGTTCGACGTACTACTCAATTATCTCAGGCTATATCGAAGAATCGCATATGACAGACCTTGAGTTAAGAACGTTACTTTATTAAGCTTCATTAATAGCTTAGCGGCTATCATGCGCGATTCTTCCCCACTCTGTATGAGATTAACTGTAGTTAAATTCTATCTTACTTTTGAATCAAGAAGACTAGAGACCAGGAAATGAGCTCTCCATTTCGCGTATAGAACGGTGCGCACCGTATATGGAGTTGTTAGGCGGCTCTGCAAGCGGATTTATTTCATCGCTATTTGCCAAATATAAAACTCTCTTATCTTGCCGATAAACGGAACAGTCTACCTGAGCCTAGCCATAAAACAAGCCATAGTATGAGATAAGAGTCGTTTGGGATTTTTTATTTGGCAAATAGCGATGAAATAAACTATACGTATGCGTAATGTGTAAATGCGCATTTCTTGCATGACATAAACAAACACTGACGCACTATGTACCAAGAAGATTAGAAACCATTTGTCGTCGAAGAATCATACATCGCAGCGCCACGTAAGGATAAACGGGATAAACTGATATTCCCACATACGGCGCTGTTAGCTATGTGAGAGTTCGCTCCTGGTCTCTAGTATTTTGACTATACATAAAATGATAAAATAGTACCAACGTATAAATATCGAATGTTTTATGTTAAATTGGTTAAATTTGAAATTTGACGCAAATAAATGTCGGGGTTGAAGTGATACATGTATGTTAAAACAAAAATGAAGAAAAATAACAAACTTGACTAGAATTTCTAAAATCAGTTACATATTTGGGTACTTTAAACATATTTTTATGAGAAATTGATTTGAATTTCCATAAAGGAAGACGTTAACAGAGTTTTAAGTGGAAATTAAAAACTGCTGATACCATTTAGGACGAGATACTGAAAATTTATCGAAGACTTCCAGTTTATTTCACATTTTCAGAATGTATTACACAAAATATGTAAGTATACAAAAAATCTTTTTCTTTTTTGTAATGGGTCCATAAACTAGCTATTAACCTGTAATTCAAGACCCAAAATACGTACATATACTAAAATAGTTAAACTTTATGGTGAACTCAGCAACTAGATGGATAATTACCGCCAAATGCCTATTTTTATGTTTTCAATTAAACTTATTTATGCAAAAATGGTGTTCCAACATATTAGTCTAAACCCAAATATGTCAATATTGTTATCTATATTTACTAAACGACTGTTTTCGTGTGTCACGAAATTTTTAGGTCGATGTACGAAATGCTTTTCGTTCGAATTTCGGCACTTTAACAAAAAATCAGTATAGGAAATCGACCCTTGCGAACAACGTAATAACTTTTGTCTTTTGATCCAAAGATTCTAGAGGCATGCTCCGGAGGTACCTTGGATATGAGCGAGGGCGCGGCGCAATACTATTGCGATTTGGTTACTCTAATTTTTATTAATACCTCATGGTACCACGTATATTAGTACCCATATTCTGAAACTTTATAATGTTCTAATTTTTATTTATTTCTTACAAAGTTGTATTCTATGAAGTCAGTAGTCACATTTTTAATGATATACTGATGTTAATGTTAGACAAAACAAAGCAGAGCAATAGGTATTTTAAAACACTTCATTTAAAATTTAACCGAATTTTAACTATGATGCTTGAGTTTTTTTTTTTTTTTTTGTATATATAAATATATACCTATAATTTTCTCTGCTGCACTTAATTTATTATTATTATTGTTGGGTACAAGTATATCAAACAGTCAAAATCGACAAATTCTTAGTATTATGTACGAATAAGCAAATCGCGATATTGCGCCACTCCCTCGCTCATACCGAAGGCACCTCCGGAGGATGCCTCTAAAGGTTTCGAATCAAAAAATAAAAGTTAACACGTTGTTCGCAAGGGTCGATTTACTACATTCATTTTGTCAAAATGCCGAAATTCGAACGAAAAGCATTTCGTACATCGACCTAAAAATTTCGTGACAGACACGAAAACACCCGTATTAAATAGAAATGTTACATGTTTCACAATTAAGGTGATTTGCATAGTTAACTTAAAAATTATTATATTATATAAGTACAGCAGGCAATGTACATCAATCTAACTTTCTCTTTAGTAGATTGAATCTGGGTATCTAAGGAAATTTACTACGAAGTGTATGCTTTAATTAGAAAACAAACAGGAATATTATTATAAAACCTGTAATATAATATGGAGGTATCATTTTAAAACAAACAATAGATAATCTTAATAAAATATATTTTTAAATATAACATGAATAAAAAACAATTATTTACCTATAAAATACTATAAGACTAATAAATTGTTAAACAAAAAGATAGCACCATTTACAATAATTACAATAAAAAGTAATCCAATATAAATGATGCTTTTATAAGTAATATGTTTTCATAAATACCTACTGGCCTTGCTTAACTAAATAAGCAAGCTTTGGTACAATTAATTTACTCTTTAAAACTATACATGTTAAAACACATTAAAATAGTAGAATATAAGTAATGTCAAATTGTACAAAAACACATGTTGATATAAATATATTTGACAACACTTATAAAATAAATACTTTTAAAAGGTGTCCAAAAATAGGCCACAGTAAATTTTAAAAGGCTGCTCAATGATCACACATTTACAATATACAAATTTTGTATAAAAGCACATATTTTGTACTAAGTAATTTAGTTGCCGTAAAACAATTAAAATGAAATAAATAAAATAACAATATCACCTATCGACATTCTGTTTACAACGAAACAAAATTAATATCAAGCTAGTGGCAAATTTATTTTTTCATGAGAGATCGTACTTTATTTACACATCGGTCCATGAAGTTTCTTTTCCGTTTCGAGTCACTTGAATTACTGTGTATTGATGATTTATCAATATCACTATTGTCCACAGTGCAATCTAAATAATCGTCCATACTGTGGGCTTTCGTTTTATTTAAATTATTCGTCTCAGTCTCTATTACATTTTCGTCACTTACTTCTTTATCTATATCGTCACAACTCTTTGTTGTTTGGGACGGAGTCTGTTCATCAGTAGATGCTTTTGAAGCTGCTATAATTGGCTCTGAGTCCAGAAGGCCATCAAGGCTGCGAGATCTGTTTGGAGTTGGGGGGCTGCTATTTAAAGCCAATGATGAGATGGGAGTCGTTGAGCCTCTCCTCGTGTAAGGATACTGTGGAGGCAACCCCCTGGGAAATTTATTGGAGTTAATAATCCAATTACGGGACGGACTATTTGCCTTACAAAACCTGTAAGTAAGAACTGAAGTTTATATTAGTTATATGAAATGTTAATCAAGCCACGCTTAAGCATTATCGATTTATAGTTTAAAGTAATAATTAAGTTATTAATAATTAACACTAGTATGTTAATATGATGACAAGTTATATAAGTTAAATTTTGAACGTTATCAATTAGTATCCAAATTTAAATTTTAAGAAACATGCTATTTTTAAGTTTTGGAAGAAAAGCATATAGAAAGTTATCAGTTTTGTGTAAAAAAGTAAATGTCATTGATTGAAAATATTGTTCCTCTTATAAAACAAGTAATGTAAATACCTAGGCAGTGGAGTAGGTGTAACCGAGGCGGAGGGGCCATCTAGTCAATCTCGAGTTATACCCGAATTCCCATTAACATCTTTATCAGAACCTTTCCCACTTCCTGAGTCATTACTATGCATACGTTGGTAACTAGGTGGTTGCCTTACAATATTTGGATTTGAGGGTGTTCCGGGTGTGATATCACCTTTATTTAAACCGACACGATTCATGAGACCATCACCACATCGGGAATTCAACTCCCCTCGCATGAACCTGTAACAAGAAAAATATATTCATTAAATATTAACATACGTGATGTATAAGAGAGGTGCACAGAAGTACATAACATCGAATGAAAAGCTGTAACTGTGATTTGTGGTTGATAAAACATAGTTATTGCCCTTACATCATCTTTAGAAAAAAAAAACTAACATTTTGAAGTTAGTTGAAGACGAACAATTTTAGGGTGCTTTAAATTTTGATTAATAGATTAGCTTGTGACAATACATAATAATGTAGAAGTCCATTCCACATCTTGATTCTAAATTGTACTACTGACACTACGAGAGGAATAGTAAAAAACTCACCTCAACCACATCAGTGAGGCATGCAAAAAAGCAGATTATTAATGGTCTGAGTTCTGTGGTTAAGTTGGTATTACTTTTTATCTTTGTAAAATGTGTTTCTAGAGATCTGTTAGTATGTAACATTCATTTGACTTTTATTGTTGTGATAATACTCACTTTATATGCATAATCTTTATTGTCTTATTTGTATTGTTCGACATTCATGAAATCATATTCTTTAATTTTATCACCATTGTAAATCAAACAGTTGCCACAATTATATTTAGAGTGATAAAAATATATAACCGATTTTCCATGTTAGGAGGTTGTTTTAATATCTCCTTGTTAAAGTTCTTCTTATGTCTCTAGGAATAATAAGAATGTATTTTACAACAGTTACTTATTGTTGTCATGCAAATAGAAATGAATGTCTTAGATAAACAGATAAAGTTTTCTAGCAACTTAAATAGAGAAAGGATAAAGGAAACATTTTAAAATAAATAATTGTCAGTAGATTAAAAATAAAAAGTAAGCCCAGCACCAAATATTTATTGTAACTAAGATATATCACAGAGCAACATATGAATTAAATATAAAAATAGAGCTTCAAATGCTATTTGTGCCTTTTTCACATGCAAACTAGAAACCTATGGTTCATGACCACAAAGAAACCTAAAAAAAATAATTCAAATAATATATCTTGTTAACGATGTATGTATGCATTCGTGTTTGCATTAATATTATGATATTAAAGGACGTGATTGATGACTGAATACTTAATTTGTTCTTCTGCTTATTTATTTCCATGCAGTTTTCAAAGTATACGGGCAATTTCTTTCTATCAAATAAGCAACAATAAGTTAGTAGGGACAGTTTGATTTATATTTTAATAGGTCAAAGAAATACGTTTTTGAGTCCAAGTATACATACATACTTGGTGTATTTATTATGACTCTAAATTGCATTTTTATAATATATAGAAAAATATGTATATATTTTTTTAATGGCTTAACCATTTTACAGGCTTAACATGCACATAGTAGATTAAAATGCAGCATTATGATAATTATCGTTGCCAGGTTATTAACAGGATGGATAAATTCAATATTATAAGTAATAATAGAAATAATTTTCCAAGGGAACTGTTTTTTATTGAATCGATAATGGAAAATAAGATAAGAAGTAATAATAGAAACCAATTTTTCATATGGCATCAAAGAACTGTTTTCTTCTCGATATTTAATATTTATTCTACTGTTTTTTATCTCATACTTGTGTAGCATACGTGAAAAAAAAAGAGAATGGTAGAATATGTCATATGGATTATGGCTGTTTTTCAGTTCCTCCAATTTTATTCCAATTTTTAGAAAATATGATATGGATATTTGAAAGGCAACCATAAAATTACACGCTGTCACTTCTAATTATTTAAATCGAATTAAAATCATTATAAAAGGAAGATGTATTGGTTACCTTGTCTAAATAATAAGCGCTAATATTTTTGCTTAATTGAATTAAATTGAATAACATACGTTTGTAGCTTATAGCATGTATTATAGATATACATATATATATATATATATATATATATATATATATATATATATATATATATATATATATATATATATATATATATATATATATATATATGCTATGTTTATATTTTCTTTTATATGCATTTTTTTACATACCTCTGAGAATGGCACTACTGATACAATATTTTATAACTGGTACCTACCTCTCGAGTTTGTCCACACATGCATCTTGGTAATCATGAATCCAACGGACTGCATTGAAGTGACAAACTTGTCTCATATCCTCAGGAAGTTCATCAGGTTCGGGAAATGTGAAATTGTCAATAATAGGTATGATATTACACCCCGCCGATAACGCAGCAACGATTTCCTGAAAATCATATGGTTCAGCCAAATTCTATTTTTAAACTTGTTATAATGTATCTTTAATGTGTTTACTTACCCTGTGTACCCAGTCTTTTCGTTCTTGATCTCCTATACACCTTTCCAAGGCATTAGGTGTCAAGACTAATAGGAAATGTTTAGCTTTTTGTATACTTTGTAATAGGTTGTTATCAAATTTTCCAGCCTCTAATCTCTCAACATCTATAAATACACTAAAACCTCTAAGTTGTAAGTGGACTTTTAGTAAACTAGCTAATTGGGAACCATTCGATCTTCTGTAACTGACGAATACGTCCAATGATTTGTCCATATTGTCTTCATTTAGTCCATTAGCTAGTCCATTTTCTAGCTGCCTAATTCCTTCCATTATTCTATAGCGGTGAATTGAATTTGTGATCTTACATTCGGCTAGTAATTGATCCTCCGAGATATTGCGGAGGGAATCCTTTGTTTCAACGCCCGCATTTAGTAGACTATATGTGTAAATACAAAATTCAGGACCGAGTGCTTGCAGAAAGTTGTTAATGTTAGCTGTGTCACGAGATGTGTAATCTGCCATTTTCTTTAATTTCTGTAGTTCTCTTGTAAATCTATAATATTGATAATTAGAATATATTTCTTTCTTAGATAATGGTACTAACCTTTTCCTTTTTATTCCATTTGTTAGGCCAATGTCATCCCTAAGGTTTTCTTCAGTCAGTTGTAGCAAAAGATCTCCATCAACTCTACTCTCGGAAAAACTTGATGCGTATTCAGAGAATCCTATTTGTTTGACCCATTCTTCGACATCTTCAGCAGACCACAATGGCACTTGTTGACTTAATTTGTGTGGTACTTCTTCCCCTATTAATCTTAAAGCTTGAGCGGCATATTTTGAAGCAACTGCATTTGGACAACTGGCAACTTTCTTTAGCGATTCCACCGCGCCGATTTCAGAGAATATATTTGTATTTCCTTGTTGTTTCTTTATACCGGCCTCCATGCAAAAATGAAAAGCTGCCAAGTTTCTAGCCTCCTCGCGTTTTGAGCTTAAGACAGGTACCAAATTTTTTAACCACGTCTTGCTTTGTCCATGAGCGTGAGCAAGATTGGATTTCGCGAATTCTGAGGGATTGTGTGTGGTAACAAACGGTTCAACTAATCCCAAGGTTCCAGATTGTAATACTTCTGCTTCTATTTCAGCATTGGCTACTAAAACGGTTATGGCAAGACAAGCATAATATTTAATGTTATCGTCTGTATGGAAAGCCAGTGGAAACAGCCACATTGGTACTTTTCTTTTGATCATGGCCTCTTGATTTTCGGCACCGCCATACAAACTGAGATTTGCAAGAGCTCCAGCACAATGTCTCAATGTTTCTATATCACTTTTTCTACATTCGAACAATAAGGCATCTAAACCACCAAGCCGAACTACATCACTACACGTTTCTTCGCTGTGCTTGAACAGGTGCTCTAGAATCCCAGTTCCTACTCTTGAATGGTCAACAGAATTCGATTTTTTGGTACAGACGCAAGCAACATTTACCACTTTATCTAAGCCGTGTTCTACAACGTGTGCTCTATTCTCTGTTGTAAGGCATTGTTCTAATAACTTTGCACTGCTGAACTGTAATTCTTTATCAGCTTTTGTACAGTTCTGCATAATCAAGTCAAGACCTCCACAATTCCTTAGCGCATTACATAACGTGTATCCCAACTCGTGGCCGTAAGTTGGTACTGCCCATGCTTTTCGCATCACGTCATTTATTTTGTTGAGGATGGATGGAGCATTCTTGTTTTGATCCAACTTTTGTAGGCATCTTATGGACGTGTCGAGGTAGGTGGAATATTTATGTATGGCCCTTTCGACATCTTGAACGTTGGATACTGCCGAAAGGTTGTCTAGGTCTTCCAGGGAGGTGTTTAGAATTTCTTCTTCTGGAGTGCCATTCATTAACTGAAACTAAAAAAGTGTTATTGTTGTTGAAAAACTTATTTAGTAAAATATATGACAATTAGAGATTTTGGACAACTAATATAAATTAGTAAAATGGTGTTAGCCCTCTGTTTCTATTGGCATAATATCACCAACATGTATGATAATTTTTGGAAATTTTAGTATAATCCGTTAATTTGGTTACGTTATACTATTTTTAATATGTTATATCATTCATGTGAATGATATAACATATTAAGAATACTGACTGCTAGTAAATGCAGACTTCCTCACCATTTTATTTGATTCATTTTGAATTAGCAATACTTTGAAAATTAAAAATGATTTAAACACTTACTTGTCTACTGGCAGCCTGTAGCATAGATGTAGCTGATGTACTTAAACCTTTCGAGGAAGTGGTATATACATGACTAGAAGTAGAGCTGTGCTTCTCCTGGTTGTATATGCCACTAGCTGTGACCGTTTGCCTTTGTTGTTGAGATTCCATTGCCGTTTTTTCACTACTGAATTTGTCTGTGG
Organism: Rosalia funebris; assembly: GCA_037954035.1. Classification (NCBI taxonomy): domain Eukaryota; kingdom Metazoa; phylum Arthropoda; class Insecta; order Coleoptera; family Cerambycidae; genus Rosalia; species Rosalia funebris. The sequence goes on along the minus strand of JAZFAV010000007.1, from coordinate 17,919,228 downwards.
TAACTTTCATGTTAGTGTGGGCCATATTTTTCGACTCCTGTTGACTCAATTCTCCGGCTTTAAGCGTTCTAGCTTCCTATAAAAATAAACAAGCAGCGTTACTTACTACTTCTACATGTTTAGGCGTTTTAATTATAAACATTGGCGCACGATTTTGCACCATATTAACATAAAAAACAAGATAAGGATGATAAAAATATTCCGTTAATAATTCAATTTAGAACTACATTTATTGTTAGTAGGATCATCACTCTTATAAAACTTTCTGTCTACACAATTTCCTCTGCATAAAGGTATTTCTCTTCATTATTTGTTTATGCAATCATGGGATTTTGGGTTATTGGTTAAGAAAAAAACACTGCAAAGTGTTTTAATTCATTTAATCGTTAACATTTCACCTATGATTTAGGACTTAAAACTTTCAATCAAGAACAAGAAATCCTAGGATTGTATAAACAAATAATAGAATTTTTCATCAAGAAGATAAATAGAGGATAAAAACCCTAAGGTTTTTCTTTTATTATACAGTACTATGGCAGTAGTACTACGCGTATTTATATTTGTTTCATTATATTTATATTTGTGTCATTGTATGGCATTGAATATGAAAGTATATATTTTTATGTATGTATATATTAAAATATTTTTAATTTACACAACTATATAATCATAATATAATATAATGATAATATCGAAGAACTTATTCAGCAATATTTCCCAGTATGGATTCCATAAAACTATTCGTATATTACGTAATTATAGTTTATTATCAATTCACACATCAGTATCAATAGTTGAAGTGTATTTCTCATACCTTAAAAAAAAACAACATTCAACAGATGGTATACACTAGCATAGCATATATCTTTTAAATTATAAAACAATACACCTGTTTAACAGAAGTATAAATATCTGAATAAACAGGATATTCTAAAGAATTTTACTTAACATTTTTTCTGCTCGAAATATGATTGTTAACTAAAAAACAATTATTTAAATAGGAGCGAACAGTGCCCTAGCTTGACTTGGAGCATGTGAGATTGATATTATCAGGGATTACCGGCTGGCTCGCCTGTAACTTTTAGCGGCTTACATCTCAATAAATTGATAGACTTAGGCGGGGGGTTTTATAGAAAACCATCCTTCGGATAAGATGTAAAATCTTAGATCCCTTGTGTTTTACGTGTTACAAGATCCTGACCCCATGACAAAAGGTGGTTCCCCAAAATCCCCATGTCGAGGATAGATTGTCTCCTGGCGGCGTTGATAGGCCTTGGTATCGAAAATAGACCGACGATAAATAAGGTACAAAAATATATAAGGTGGTTTTTATAGTTTTATAATCATTTCATGATTGCCGTGCGTTTGATGAAGCCGTGTTCGTGTTTCCCACCATACTGTGTATGAATAATATTAAATATTAATGTACGATACGTTCAGTAATGATTAAAATCATAGTTGAAACTATTAAATTAATTAGCGATTGCTTACGCTGAGAAAAAATATTTACTTACTTAAATCATTAGTTACAGTTAGTTACAGGAAATAAAAGTGGTCATTTAATAAACCGAATTTCTATGTAGATTAACGATTGATTCAGATATTACCTTCCCTTATTTTTTGTAGTTAATTTTTGTCATCCATACAGCACGCACAAGGTATATTTTTATTTTAAATATAATTTTAACATTTTAAAGTTTAAAATAGTTTAGGTTCTATTTTAAATTCATACCTTAGTGCAGGTCTAAAAAAGGTAATGAGTAATAAATAATAGCAAATCTCCGGAAAATTTGGATATGTGCCCAAACAGATATTTTCCTTCCGTTAGGTGTTTCGCGTATTAATGGTTAAACGCACAACATGCGGATATAAATAATTATAATGGGGTTTCCAAATTTTTTTTTTTTAATTTGTTTTAAATCAACTTTTTTTACCATAATTCTTTATATACCTGGGTATATATAGGTACGTGAATGAAATTAGAAATCAAATAGCAGCAAATAATCTCGTACGTGTGCAAATATTAGCAACAAATCGTTACAAAGTAAATACAAAGTTATAGTTACACTTAATATATCCGTTTTCGTTTGCCCATTATTTATTTTAAAGTAAAACGTAAGCTATTTACATTAGTCACCATTTTAAGCTTCAGTTTTGGCGGGACGCTAACTTTGGCCATTATAATAGGCAATGGATCCGTGCTCTGTCCGATGCTCTTAAACGCGCCTTCTCTAACAGGCCAAGGTGCCGACATGATCCTATTTACACACGTTCACAAAACGAAACCGCCACGTGATCACAATATTGCCACACAATTAACGGGCCATTCGTTATCTTTATAATTGGGCACGTCCAGAATCGGTACGCCAGAACTTCGCACAGCACACTTTTCCACTACATTGGTAGTTAGAAACAGTCTATATAAAAATACAAGCAGTCGATTTGGAAGCATGCCATCAGTTCGTGTACATATCACATGTGCGTGTGGTCTTTATATACCTGTAGGTCGTTTAGCAGGATATTCAATGTGCAAATGATGAATGAGTACTAGTAACAGCATAATTATAATTCGTCGTTTTCCCGAATAACCAACAGAAGTGTTTTAAAATAAAGGCGGAGGTGCCAGTATTAATTAATGATTTGTGAAAGCTGCGTGTTACTGTAATATCTGTATGGAGCCAATGTCAATCAGCTTATAGATCAGCTGTTGATATGCAAATATTATATCATCGATATTGGTAATTATTAAGGGGGGATTCGCCTTTGGCGGGTCGAAAAACAGCAAATTTTTCAGCATAAAAAAATACGCTGCTGATAAATTGAAATCTGTGTATTATACAATATTTTTATTATGGTTTTATCTGTTTATATAAATTTTTTTGATGCTATTTTTTCATTACTCTGCGTTGTGGGTCCCATTGAACGTAGCTCTACACAAATTCCTTTCCAAACGGTTTACATGATATCTCTTCTTCAAATGATCTGAAATGAAGAAAAAAATGACATTACATATAAAATACGTGCAGTTATCGTGTGAACTAAGATAAAGTAAAAATTTTCTTTTTTATAAAAATGGTGACAGATCAAAGTTCAACATAGGATTTCGCTCAAAAAAATGACCGGAAATCATGAAGTAAAAAAAAAAATTTGCAACGTATCGTTTTAGTTTTAGCCCGAATGATAGACGAGACTCATCTGAACATACAGTTATAATTTCGTATTGATCCGTCTAAAACTTTTTTAGTTATTGTGTAAACCAATCGCAAAAAAGCTATTTCGAGAAAAACGTGTTTAAAGATTCAAGTACAGTTATAAATTAAACATTCAATACTTACAGCTAATCCGCGACTCCAGGGCCGTACAATATTTCTTCCTCTTGCTCGTGAAATTGATTTTTTTCTAAAGTTTCCATTCTGGCCTCTTTTGTGGTTTCGAGACTCCTCCGTGCTGAACGCTTCAAACGCCCCTCATCCCTCTGCTCGGCGTAAATGCGGCAATTACTACCAATAATAAGCCCAATGGAATCCATAGTTTTTAAAATAGCAGAGGCGCCTTCGTTGAATATACTTGCTGCTAAAAAGGTCGCACATTCAATTGTCTTCAATCCACAGTGTAGGTGTTTAGGGCCGAGTCGCCAAAGTGTCGAACTGAAACTTTCATTATTATTTTGAGTTTCGCCACCCAAACACCTTTCCAGCAGTTCTCTCGACGATAAATCCTCATAAATGGGCTTAATAGCATCTGCGACTTCTTTATGAAGAGGTGGCTTGTGGTTATATTCATCAAGGGTGCCTTCTGCTTCCGCCTTACGCCATTCACACCAGCTACCAACTCCTTGTGGGCAGTACATATGCTGTGGTCTATCATTTGTCGATAATTTATGGTAGTAAGTTGCCCAGACACCTTCATACATGGCATCAACCGAGTCTGGATGTCTCCTAATAGCTAATCCATAATAGACGGTCAATTGTTTTATTAATTTATCGGTCAATTTGGTTTTCCCTCCAAGTTTCTTAGCTTTTTTCATGTTCCTCAAGCGTGATCCCATTCGTTTCTCCACGTGGCCGACACATTCTTTTTTCTTGATAGGACAATCTTCGCCATATGGATCCTCGTCGAGCAATGCTTTAAATGTTTTTGTATCGCCATCGCCAATATAATTTATATATCGTACTCCATAATTTTCACAAGATCTTAGGAACATTTCTTTCACACCGTCTACTTCCATCTTTCCAGCTGATCCAGTATGATTTGCAGTACACTCTTGGATGTGTTGTTCCATCCAAAGATCATATTCCACAGTTCCAGCTCTCGATTCCCACAATTTACAAGCATGGCAATATGCAGATTTCACTTCCAAGTCCAAAATTTTATTGGAGTACTTCCCAATCAAAGTTGTGGCGCCGAATAGCGAGTTGAAGCCTCTCTTTTTCCATGTTCCATCGCCAGACACTGTAATGTCATTTATTGGGTTTCCATTTTCCTCGTTTGCTTTTTTCTCCTCTTCCACTGCTTTTTTCTTCAGAAGATCAAACACTGCTTTAGCTCCACAGTAAACATTTTCTAAAGACGCATAGTATATAGTTGTACCAAATCCTTGACACAAATCCATCAGGCCACAAAATAAATTTATGCCCTCTCTACCAACTCCCAACAGTCGCATAACCATAACAATTCTTCTGTTGATTTCATATGCTCTGTTGATCAAAGGGCATGAATTTATATATTGGACACCACATTTACATTGCATTGCAATTTTAAAACCCAAACCACGGGCGCTACTCTCACAGAATTTGATTTCCCCTTTGCACTCTTTGCAAACAACCAACTGAGAAATGGTGGAAAACACTGATAAAAAAGCTATAATTCTGTAACCATGGCCTGAGTCCACAAGAAACTCTTCATAACTATTTGTGGCTAATTTTTTTGCAGATAGACTTGCAAACGAAGTTTCAGCTTCTTGACTATATCTGTTACCAGCGAATCTCCTCTTATTCGACCTACCAGCATGTCCTCGAGAACTTCTGCTATGTTTTCTATCCATGGTATGGCACTACTAATGACACGTCTGCACTCTACGAAATTTCACAACGGAATAAATAATAAATTTGTACATTACCCTAAACCTAACTTAACAATCTATCTATGCACCTGCTCAGCAAGAGGACGCGAACACCTGCCGCGCGCTGGAAAATCTATTTCCGCGTACTCGAAAATTTACATCCGCGCATCGACTCGACGTAAAGGCTGTAACATTGTCAATTTTACGAATTTCAAACTAATAATTTGTAGGGATCTTCTTAAGAGTGTAAATGCCGCAATTCCGCCAAAAACAAAAAATCGATTTTTTTGTCCCGAAAAAGGCGAATCCCCCCTTAACTGTTTGAATTTTATCAATTATGAAAACATGCAATATAATATCCCTATTGTCTAGACAAGAGATAGCTACGTGTATAGCGTGCTGCCAACTGCAGTGCATGAAATACGATAAATTAGATCACAAATATTTATTTTTCGCGCAGTGAAAGAGACAAAATTAGTTCTAGTACTCACAAATTCGCAACGGTCGTTTTTGTTCTAGCCATCGCACAGCCCACTCCGAAAATAAGCAGTTTTCTGGAACTTCGACGAAACTCTAATATAAATTATTTCTAAACGAAACCAGCAGCGTGTTTTCGAAGTGAATCATACGACGCGTATCATAATTTAATATTTCATATGTTTATTTGTCTTGAGCGATAAAAATACTGTTATCGTGAATATTTATGTCCATATTTTCCATATCATAAGTACACAATAATTATCGTGCAGTTGACTAACGTTTCAGCGGGATATGAACGATTAAAGCGTAATTAATTTTCTATTAATAAAATCCAATTAACGGTAATCAATGTACAATGAGCAATAACAGAAAACTGCGTATTTTCTGGAACATGTTACTAAATTGACGTCTTGGCGGAAAGAAAAATTTATAAATAAACTAACCGATCAAAGCTAGTTAAGTAGCGTTTATTTCAAGATTATCACTATATAAACATAAAATATTATTTGCACTACTATCCATTGAACTTTAGCTGGGTGGTCTCTGGTATCAAGGCAAATAGTGTGGCTGCCGTCCTTCACATATTACCGTAGCCCGACAGAACGGCACATTCCCCGCACTTTTCAATCACACAGACTGCAATCCATTGAGCGCCATTGAACTAATCTCCTCATGAAGTGACTGTGTGTATTTGATTATAAGGACGTGTATATTATCAACTGGTGACCTATTTATAAAACAGCATTTTGAAATAAATTTTAACCCACAAAATTAACAAAATTGAACATTAATATACAGTGGCTCAAAAAAGTTTGCCTACAGTATGCTGCGGTGTTATGTTGTAAAACTTAATAGGAAAATAGGTAACGAATTAAACAAATCGCATATTATATAAAATTAAAAAAAATATGGAAATTCTTGATATGTACTAGAAACTGTCGAAACGCGAGTCATGAAGAATGCGTGAAATGTCATGGAGAATGCGTCGCAACCTAGTTTTTCACGATTAATCTTATACATGATAGCGACAGGGCAGCACGTATAGTTTGACACCGAGATAAATCTAAAATATTACATATAAAAATGTCGGGAAGTAAATCGAAAAACAAAAAGAAATATATGTAAAAATAAATGTATAAGTAATACATATTACTTCTTTTACAATAATATGTAGGCAAAACATAACTAAACTGAATTGAACTAAATTACTTGTACCTACATCGATTCAAATTTGTCAAGTCTACGTGATGGAATCTCGGCTATTTCAGAGTTACTCGAGTGTAACACCACCGATGTGCAATTCAACATGGGCTCTTTAGTCATAACCAAAAGTAGCATAATAGACTCGTTATTCCCAAAACTTGACATAGGGGAATCTATGAGATTTATCTTCAGTATGGTTCGAACCGATGTTATGGTGGTTCTGCTGTAAATTTACACAAGGATAAGGAAGTATAAGGATGTATAAAGTTCCATCGTGCCGTCAACGGTGACGGGTTGAAATACATACCGTACGTTATATCTCGATATAACGTGATGAAAGATACAAGGAACTATGAATAAAAGATCATGATTCCGTATTTTTCTGGATATAACAACTTATTGATTCCGTATATTCCTTTGTCCAGCCACACCAATCAATATGTTTCCAGTCAGCAGTATTGATAAGAAGTAATCCAGTTCCTAACGGTACATACATGTATACAGAAATTACAGAACGTATGTATGTAATAGAAATGTATTGATTGTGGTAATGGCAAACTTCTTTTGACAGGAATCCGAATGTTCTCTGAGTTCTCAACTTGCATGATTGATTGTTGAAGTTGATAGCTTATGATTTCCGTGACTTGTATTTGACAGCCTTTAAACTGAGGTGTATTCAGTCTATCTCTCTGTATTGCATTCTTCTTACAGATGGATGCGATGAAGTTCTTGGTTTTACAATTTTATTGCTACTGTGAAATAATTAACTACAAATTTAAACTGATGTGGGTCCGACTATGACTGATCGAATGTTAAATGCATCCTCACTTCCTTTTTCCCTAGTTGCACGTATTTATATGTATATAAATAAATAATAAATCGTTAATAATTTGGGACTAGCAGACAAATAATCATAGTTATGAACAGGATATTTAAATGTGATTCAACGCAATCAAATATGAATCAACGGTTGATTTATTTATACTAAATGCACAATAAATGTAACACTTTCCAATATCGCGCACTCTACAATTTCTTGAAATAAATAAGGTAATTAATTAAGTAATAAGGTAATTACTCATATGCAGTCGATTATACTGCCAAATGATCAACTATTTTCTCTCTTATTCTTGAATGTATATTTTATCATTAGAAAGTACAGAACATGCTCTACAGGGTGTCGGTACATTATATCTCTTTTACAATTATGTTAATCTGTTCTTCTTATATCTATAAATGGATCTAGATATTTCCTATTATGTGAGGTACTATTATAAATATAAATAAATAATTCATAAAATCGTATGTACTTGCACGTAATACTATAACATTCATTTTATGTTTTATGCCTTCTTTTTTGTGTTCTCGGACAAATATAAATTTGATAATCATATATTTAGAAACTAAGATTTATGGTTTATAATTTTTACTACTAGCACAACATTCCTATTGTTTAATTGTGAATTAAACTAGTTTTATATGCTTTTAATTTGCACGCATGCGAACAAACTGCAACAGTTTAAATGGTCAACTGTCTTTAATTAAATGTCATTTATCTTCTATTCATTTTCACACTATATAGTAGTCGCGAAGGTGGTCGACCTCTAAACGTTTTACTGAATGTTATTTGTAGAATACGTGCCCTAGCATGTTCCATATAATACTTTATAAAAGATGATAGAATGTTATTACGTTAATTTTTAAACTCTCAATGGGAAAGTACGTAATTGCGGATTTTTCTTTTGCAGTATTTCTCAGTATTAATAATACAATCGTTATCATAATTGTTATTGATTGATTTAATAAATTATGAATTACTTTTTGAGATTTAGCTTGTGGTTTTTCCAGCTACTACGTATAAGTACCAATTGATCTAATTTTATTAAAGAAATATCTTATTTATCAACAATGCTATAGTTTATCTTATATTTGACTTAATATCTATTAACGAAACGCACCTGCACCGTGATCTTACAACAAAATCTCCTGTGATTGGTCAAGTTTACTCTGTGCGGTGTATTTACGTTTGTCGTTGGATAATTATTGCTAATTGGACACGCAGGTATTTTAAATCGAACTATTATCCGATTAGCGATCCGCCTCATGGCGTAGTCTCCGATGTTACTGAGGCCAGGAGGGCGTCTTGGCGCTAGCGACGACCTTTATTGATCGAACGTTTCCAGAAATTCTAAATTGTTTAATAACACGCTATAACATCGTTAACAATAATGCATTATTGAGAGTAAAGCACGACAAAACAAATATTACAAGTGCTGTAGGTTTTACTGTATAAAAAATTATGGGTTGGATTTTACTTGATATTTATTATTCTTTAATAATATTACAATTATGACTATTATAACGTATTCATATTATAGTACACATATAATTGTTTGGACTATATAAAAACCCGACACAACTGCTAATATTTAATTCCATTTTCCTTTAAAATAGTCAACAATTTGTTTATATACCACACAGTTAATTATGTCACTTTCAACATTTTATTACGTAATTAGTTTAAGTATTAATTTTTAAGTATTAATTTTATAACTTTTAATATGTAACACCTGTCATACCTGGCGTTTAGTTGCTCGGTGGCACGTCTTAGTCTTGAAGAACTTTCGAAAATTGCTCACACTAAAATAATTTCGCTCAGTATCCATAGTATCTCTGATTGTCTTAGGCCTAACTCTGCGTAAGATGCTGCAGTTTTTTTAGTTTAATAACACCCACTTGTCCGATCGTATTATAGGGATACATACATATACTTGAATGCTTTTCGAAACCGATAACGATGGTCAGAATATAAACACTCCACCACGATTTTGCATAGTAATTAATTTTTTTTGCTGTTGCTATAGCAAACATATAGTTGCAGTTTTACATACTGTTTAATGGAACATGTACCAAGCGATCGAAATGCAAGAGTAAATAGTTGCAGCCTTTATACAGACTCCTTAGTGTCTTTTACACCACTATTTTACTGTCACATTAATTAGTTCTCCTTATATACTTATTTAAATGCAGGTATATGCAACTGGTATTTAGCAGGTATAATTCGTATTGTGAGTATTATAAATCTTTTTGAAACAACAATGGTATTCAAGTAAATATCAATGTTTTTAATAAGCAAATTACACTAGTACTTATAATCCATCTACCTGTAAATTCATCACTTCTTGGAAATTTTTCCATTCCATAGATCAGTCGCCTAGATGCAAAACCCGACAAGTCACCCTTCCCTCAAAAATGAGATTGTTATGGCAATAGATTAAAAATGTAAATGCCGACATAGTCCAAGGGAATTTTTACAACAAATACCAACAATTCAAAAGTAATTTGAGTTTAAAATTTCATCCCAGGTGCAAAACCCGACATATCCCTTGCGGTCTTAGATGCAAAGGCAGACATTTCCAATGAACCAATACGAGCTAAACGTAAGATTTCATTACGTGATGCAGTTTAATTTGTAGATTTTATCAGTTGAATAACATATGTGTGATGGATGTGGGGCACAAAACAAGAATTCTACATTGGTATGTTGAATTATTGCTTACAATTTCAAGCTCCTCCACATGTAGAGAAAATATAGTTGCTCTTTCCGGTTGTTGGGCATTCTTATATTCCAACCGATCGCGTTTTTGATCAAATTGAAAAAATATATAAGAAGAAAATGGAAGATGTTCATCCAAAAGAGTACTTCAGTATGATCAAAAAGTTTTCTACTGTTCATGAAATTGGAAAAGACTTTGTAATCAGGGATTGGAGACGTGAAACTCAAAATGTTTTAAAACAACCAGGATATTGACACTTTAAGTTTCAACCTTCAAAAAGGAAAATCATTGCTAAAAAAATTACTTAACTTTAATTAACATACCTCTTGTAAACGGCCAAGCATTTTACATGAATGAAAATATTATGAGAACATTCAAAAGCTTATGTAAAAGAGGAAAAACATCTGGAAAATGGGACTAAAGGAATTGAAAATTGAAGTTATGATTAATAAAGACAAGAAAAAAAGTATTGCGAAACTATTAGAGGAATACTATGGGAAGGAATGGGAAAAAGATACCTTAATTTTTTTTCGAGACGCTTTCCAAAATGTTCCAGATGGAGGACAAGCAGTCGAAGAAGAGGGTAACGGCGAAGAAGAATCAATTAATTTTGGTATTTGAAAATGTATTTTATGTCGTTCGATAATAATGAGAAATTAAGTTTATTTTCAAAAGTTACACACATTTTTTTGAACATTTCAAACAGAATTACGACCCAATTTTGAGGGTCATATGGATGCTTCAGATTTCTAAATTATGATTTGTTATCATTTAAAAACAATAATAACCCATTTTACGAAATTTGGCCACTGCATTCGATTGAATAAAAAAGTTTTTATTAATTATCTCATATTATGTTTGTCTGGACTTGTCGGGTTTTGCATCTAGGCGACTGAGATACAATATTAGTGTGAAGGAGGTAGGTACAAAATAAATTTCGGTATTCTCATGTCATAACACAAATAGTTTAATGTTGTAAAACTTTAAGTATTGGCCATATTTTTATCTATAAGTTTACTTAATTACGTACCACTGAGAAAAAAAAGTAATAACCCTTGATACGTTCTTCCTAAACTATCTAAAGTATAGACAATTATTAATTAATTTTAGGGTTAATTATACCCGCACAAAAGATTCACAATGTGTTTAAAATTTATTAATTTAATTTAAATTTAAAATTTACTTAAATAATTTAGAAATATTTGTAAATTTAGGAATGGTTAAAATTATACTATAAATTAAATTTTTGATTTCTCTTTTTGCATTCTACTTAGATAATACATAAAAAAATTCGGAGAAAAATAGCATTCTATAGTTTATATATTATAAATTCAAGTTTTTTTTAATTTCTTTTGATGATATTTGAAAATTTGAGAATGAAATTACAGTAAAACCTTCCAATACCGACCACCCTCGGGGAATCATGTTGGTCGCTAAATAGGGGTGGTCGTTTAAAAGAGAACATAAGAAAATGAATGCATTTTATATTGTTTATTTATTAATAATTTTAATTGCATAATTGTATCTTATTAAAGAAAAAAATTTAACTAAATACACAATATATACTAACTATAATATATATATATATATATATATATATATATATATATATATATATATATATATATATATATATATATATATAAATATATATATATATATATATATATATACTACACACTACATATATAGTATATACTACACAATATTATACTACACATAATTGAAAATTATGGTCATATACATAATAAGTATGTATGTATTAACATTCAGATATTAAAATCATATATGTATTACTTTTTAAAATAATCGGAAATTAATGACTGCTTCATATTATTTAGTTTATTTTTACAAAATTCAGACTTACATTTTCTGCATTAAACACATCCTGTAGGGCGTAATCTTTTAAAATCACCAACTTCTTTTCGCAAGTTTTGACATCTTCGACATTAACATCGGCAGATTCACCACATATTCTCTTGAAGGTCGAAATATCGTGCCGACGTCGAAATCTTTCTAACCATCCATTTGATGCTTTAAAGTCACTTAGCCCTAGGCTTTGCGCAACTTCAAGGGCTTTCGCTTGAATTATAGGCCCAGATATTGGTAAGTGTTTGTTTCGAGTCTTACAAAACCAATTGAAAACGACTTGATCCACGGCGAGTCCCTCAGTTTTAGGAAATTTTCTTTTTCGATCAACATTGCCACCTTCTCGATACAATTTTCTAACTTCTTCTTTATTTTGTAACAATATGGTCACTTGAGTCTTGCCCACTTTAAATTTTTCAGCCAATTTCCTGGTACTCAAACCACTTTTTTCACTTTCATCGATTATATCAATTTTCTCTTTGATAGAAAGACGCTTTCGATTTCCTGCCATACCCAAATATTTAACGTTACCTGGTGAAAGTTCAGGACAAAACTAATGTTAAAAACTAGATTTCATTTGCTTAAGATAAATATTCATAAAACAATCATAAAGTAATTTTCAGTAGGTACCGCCCACTGTAAAGCAATTTGTAGCATTTACATTTTATTGCCCTTTATTGAGGGTGTTTTTAGCATTGGTGTGTACTAGAAAATTCCAATGATGGGCGCCTGCGGTTGTGTAAGAGAATGATCGGTATAAGGGGGTACAAGAGTATGGGATTTCCCATTTGTAAACTCGGGGAATTCAAAATCAGTCGTTATACGCAGGTGGTCGCTAACAGGGATTTTACTGTACTATCTTATTGTTGTAAAATAAGCAGTTGGTAGCAGATTTAAGTGCAGTGATTTGGATACATTTGGTCTACATTTACTTTGTGATATACTATAAAAAATTGATGATCTTACATATACAGAGTGTACCAGAACATCTTTTATAGCCAATATCTCCATTATTTGATCGATAAAAAGGTAAACCGAAGACTATTTTAAATTATATTAAAAAACCTTACTGATCACAAATTTAAAACTCTTGGTTTTTTCAACCCTTATGAAATCAGCCAAAATTTGTTGTTTTCATATTGAACTTCTACTCGTTCTGTACTGAAAATGAGGCGCCATTTTATCGTACAATTCCCAATTTGACAGCACAAGTTCATCAGACATGGGATTGTAACTTGTATCAATGTAATAAATCATGTAAATATATACTTTATTTAAGTTTCACTCGTGTACATTACTCCTTGGTGTTGTGATTTTCATTTTTCTCAGTATACAAATCGTATGAATACAAAATATAAATCCTGTTTAAATAAAAGTAAGTAGTGAACAGCATACTATGGTTTTATCGAAATTTTGCAGATATACATTCAATATAGGCCAAACCAGTTACTTAAATTTGACAAATAAAAAAAAACCCAGGAATCACAAAGACCAACATCAACGTAAAGTCAATTATCGTAATTACGGCAGTTGTCACCGGCTTTATAATTAAAAACCTCACGGCCCAGTAAAACACGAGACGATAATAAAACAATTTGTAGGTAGGTATTTATCGTGCAACATGGCGAATTTATTTTTTTATCTGACGGTTTATTTACATTTGTAATGTGGCGCACCTGAAAGGTGTGTTTGTGTCTCAAACGACCTGAATAACATTGCAAGGGACATTATTCAGCGATACGGCGTGCGGGTCAAGGTTCGAAAAAAAAATAGCCGCTATAAGTACTGCATGGTGGCCTGATTTCACTCAATTTTCGCGCGGTAATGTTCCTGTCTATGGCGGGGATCTAATAGGTATATAAAGAAAAGGAAAATTTGCTTTTCTATACATCAGTATAACAAATAAAAGCGTTAAGTACAATAATAATAGTGATTAATGCAAATTATTATTTGATTAGGGTGCTTTTTGAAGGTTGCCTTGTTTTGCACGAATAATAATTAACTCGATAATTGTTACCATGTTTGCTGATTTTTTAATGTAAATGAATAAATGGATTTTATTTTTGCATAAGTAATTGGTACAAATCGTTATATCTACAAGGATATACTTTATCTACACATTGTTATATAATTATAAAATACATTTCTCGTTGTCTCGAGTGTGCTTATAAAATAACAGAAAGGATCTAAATTTTAAAATAATGTAAAATAAAAATTCAGTATAACGTTCCTTTATGCTGTTGACACCGACCGCGAAGTTTGCAATTATATTATTATATATAATAGCAATTGTATTGTGTTCATATTTGTACAATATGTGTAGAAGAAAAGTTCTGATTTACTCTTTAAAAATTCGGAAAATATTAGTACACATATTATAAGTATTGCATATAAATTTATTTCACAAAATCCTTATGCCCAGTCATTACCAAATAATTTTGTCCACCTATTTTTGATTTTGCTCGTATATTTTATGTAATGGTCATTTATTCTACAGTAATTATTTATTGATTTATGTAAATTTATACAACTGATTTATCCTTATTTTATATGTTGATCCAAACCCCAATTATTTATTATAATAGCACACTAAGTAAATAAAAAAAAATGGAAAAATGTCTTAGTATTATGTCTACAAAATACAAATGTATATAAAATGACGATAAGTAGATGAATTTAAACAACAAATTGCTTAATTTCTTTCCATCTTTTTTTTTTTTGGAAACTGCAATAGAATATGGCATTATGGTCAAAATGGTGAAAAACTTTAAAAACAAAATTAAAAAAAAAACTATTTAGAACATAAATTATCAGAAGCATAAATCTCCCTACAGTTTAAAAATGAAGCTGAATTATTTATAAAATATATTAAAATAAAAGCATTTTGAAGCCTAAGATCAAAACATTTTAAAAAGTTCAGATGACCCGACCTACTAATGGCTGAATTCCTAATTAAATTTTATTTAAATTATTCATGTACATATGCGTATTTATTTTAAAAAAATTCCCATGAACTATCTTAACCCTTACGCGCTTAATTACGCCTATGTAGCACATTACATATTCTTAAAAATAACGTCAAAAATAACATTTTTCATAAGCCTCTCCAATATTACGAAATACACAATGATGAATATTCCAAACAAAATCACCACAAACCTCACAGAAAGTGTCCTAACCATATTAATCATTCACTTTAACAATTCTGAATCATATAAACTAAATGTATGTTAATGGTTACCATATTCTGCTTATTAATGCAACTTCATCGTGTTTATCAAACGGTTAAACAAATTGTAACATCATGTAAGTTAGAAGTAATTGCCCGTAACAACATATCTTTCTTTCATTATGCAGGCAAAAATGCGGCGTCAGTGGATATGCGCGATAAGTTGACAAATAATTAACAGTTTGTATGGTCATTCTTCGAATTGCCGATTACATTATATTATAACTATCCTATCTGCATTTCATATAAAGTCGTTTGGAAAGATTTTATATCGAGAATACTAAGAGATTTATGAAAATGTATATTTTGGCATATTATATCGGCTTTTAGGCTAAGATCTTTTGATAGAAGAGAGGTTTTCAACCTAACAAGTATTTGTTTCCTCAGTATTTCATATAAAGGTCGTCATAGTTCATTGCATAGTGAAGTATAATCAGATTCATTTTTACTTTTCCGCACTCCACTATACGCGAAAAAGTTTTATGATATATACATATAAGAAAAGATGGGTTTTAAAACATTTTTGCTGTGTGTGTCGTTGTCGTTGTCGTCGGCATTTATTCTTGTTAGCACGATAATTCAACTAAATCCTGTCGGATGGATCGGGTTTTGACTGATTCTGGTTGGGTACGTCTCCCAGACGACACCTATTGATTTTGAGGTGGATACAACACATTCTACAATGTACATGGGTCATGAGAAAGTACAATGGTGGGCTATTTGAGAATTGTTTTTTGTTAGCATGATCACTCAATTAAATCGTGTCGGATCGATTGGGTTTCGACTGATACTGATTAGGGACGTCTACTAGACGACATCTATTGCTTTTGAGGTCGATAGGACACACCCCACCCTCTCCATGGGTCATGAGAAAACACGGTGGTGGACTATTTGAAAAAAGTAAAACTGTCGCATAAAACACATATTTTGCATGTATGTGTTGGTTTATTTTTTCTCGGCCACTCAATTTCGAGATAGAGATTTTCTACGTGCATGCGGAAAAGTCCGTTTTAAGGTTTTAAAACTGCTTATTTGTTATGGTCACTAAGCAAATCCACATGGAATATAAATATACCTATTATATATCTGTGAAACATTTAAAACATTATTTGTTTTTGTGTAAGATATGTATTTAATATTAGCATTTATAGAAATACTATATAATTACTAATTACATTTTTAATTACTAATTAATTTAATAACTATTTGTTAATACTAATAAATAATTTAATTTGCAGTTATAGAGGGTTTTTTACAATTAAAAACTTTTCTCGGTGTATATAAATATGCCAAAAGATGTAGGAGTGATTAGTATTTAATTGCTGATAGGTAATCGCGCAAAATTAATCATTAAATTATTGATATGTAAACAATATGGGTCAGACATATTTAAAAAAACAACCAAAAATAAATCTAAAGAAATAAACCATTTGTTGCCCGAGAGAGTAAAAGTAAAATATGTACTATTAATAGTTCACTTCCTATAACAGTTATACAGTTATTTGTTATAGTTACTATTAAACTAATATTTATATTAAAAAATCAGTAGGTTAACATATGGTGGCAATAACATATACTATACTTGTACATATTATATTATATCAAATATAAGGTGTTAGGAAAATAGTATGAAATAGTGGAAAGAGATATGACAGAGAAAGTCATTTAGAATTGATTGAACCAACAATTGTCTTATACAAAGTGCCGTCGTCAAGATATTCGCGATTTTCGACTTTATAACTTTAATTAGCAGTTTCTGCATATTGTCATTAAAATAATCAGTTACAGCTGTTAGATGACAAACTGTATGCTATTTCTAGTCTGTCGGCTGAATCTCTTTTTATTACATACCTATTAATTAAATTGGTCAATTAATAAAAAAAATATTCACATTTTTGTGCGCAGGAAAGATACTTACATGTACAAATTTATGGTTTCGAATCCATTATAAAAACATGAATTGATGTAGTGATATACAAATAATTTAAAAAACTTGCCTATTAAGTAGTCTATCCATCAATAATAATAACTATTAATATAAAGTAAATACAACGAAAGCACCGGCAAATGGAAGTTTTATTTTTTTGTCAATTAAGTTATATAACTTTTTTTAATGGCTGTGTAGAAGATAATAAACGAAAATTGATATCTGGGAAACAACGACACTATAATAAGACGGTTTAGTCGATTCTAACTGACCTCTAACAGCCTTTTCAGTATTCCGTACTACCTTCCTAACACCCCGCATATGTCTTTTATTGTATCAATGTATCATAAAATGTGATGCACCCATAAAGGAAAAATAATCTACTATTTCTCTTGCAAGTATTTTTTTTTGTTTTGTTTTATATACTCGTATATGTAATAAATTATGTAATAGGAATACATAACAGAGACACATTTTCTTTTAATTCTTTAATGTTCTTTCTCATTTTTATAATCACTACATAAATAATAAAATTTATTTTATTAAGATTGGTGAGTGTCTAAGGAATAATTTCACTACATCTATTATAATGTGAAAAAAGGTACACATAATTTTCCACCTTTCGTTAATAGTTTATCATCAGACATTGTGCCATCTACATATAACAAGCACTGTGTTGTAGGAATACATTACGTGGATACGCTGTCTTGTTAATTTTTAAGTTCTTATCTTCCTCATTATTATAATTAGTATATTACACGACAGTGTATTACATACCTTGGCGGTGACTTGGCTTTTTTCCGCAGATACGCCATCGACCTCCAATCGCGCACGCGTCGCCGCCGCTGCACTATTCTCTTCGTACGAAACGTCGCCTGTCTGCAGTTTCTTCATTTCAGCACATTTGGCACTTTCCTTTTCCGCACTAAAACCGTCCTTCACTACCTATAAACCAATAAAAGACATTCTCGGTTACTACAGTTTCGTGAATTCATTTGAATACAATTGATTCGAATCCATATCTGTTCGTTAAATGTTGATAAACCATTTTAGATAGTAGATCCCCTTGAAGTGGTTAGATATTTTTATCGAGAAGCATTTTAGTAAAAACTGGCACATTCGCGATTTTGAAGACGTGTTTATATTGATGAGGTAATAATGCACTCACAGACGACGAAATTGAAATAAAAATCACATTGTAGATGCCAATGACAATGCGAGATCAAAGGTAGCTCAATACCTTCTGCACTTGCAAATTTGTTTGGATGTTTCGTAGATAACTAGTTTGCATTTGTTAATGACATTAGTCTCTTACTATTAGATGTTATCACACTATTTATCTATCATACAAACAACAATTAGGACAGGAATGAATGAAACTAAACTTCCTGTATATTGAAATTTACTATTAATCATTAATTTTATTTTAATAAAGTTTGTCTTATCTTTAATGTTATATTATAGCAATTTTGTACAAATAAAAATAATTATTACCATCTAATTGTTGTGTTAATATCTGCCTTGACAAGGAGATGGCGTTTGCCAAATTTCTACTTTGTGGAAATGGTTATTTTGAACATACTACAATAGTAAAACTTTTATTATTTAGTCATAAACTAGAATAATGTATAACATATTTGAAAAGTGCTGAATAAAATCTGTAAAATTATCCTAAATAATTTGGACAAACCGAGGATGATTCTATATACCAGGTCTCAACGAGCTCATATAGCAGCTCACCATTTTTTAATTGGATATTTTCAAATTTAAAACTAATGAATGAGAAATAGGCTTCTTCCATAATCTTTGGAAATGGCTGGAAGCTTCGATGCAGCAACAAAAATAGGGAACTAGTTTTCCATGACCACCAAAATATTATCCATTACTGGCCATGCGACAAAAAAAATAGAGGCTGATACATAATGTCGTTGACACCTGGTATACGTAACATATACGATGCTATATAGTAGGTACTATATAACATCGACGTGATGAATGATCTTGTGTGTTTTAACAAACATGCATTAACTTATGTAAACATCTTGTGAAACGGAGATACGAGTTCTAGATTGAATCATTATCATTTAGTCAAAAACTTTGTATATGTTTTCTTTAAGTTTATGTTGGAACTAGTTATGTGAACTTTAATAAAGAAATTATGTATGGTTTCCTTAAAGTTTATGTTGGAACTAGTCACATAAATAAGCTTAATAGGATTTTTTTACTTTTGATATTGCGGGGGTCATATTCTATAAAAAATCTCATATATATACATCGTCAAAATTCTTACTCAATACTTGGGTAACTGCAAAGGTACAGTCTAGAATCATTCTAAGATAATCACAGAGCTAATGGTCAATTTTTTATTGTCGGATTTTTTCAATTATTGCGCTGTTAAAATTCTTGAGTATTGCCTAGTCGAAGCTGGCGAAGAAAATATATACATTTGGTGTGTGACAAATGTGAATTCTAATTTTTACTTAAATTTATGCCTTTGACTTGATAAATTACTTAACGAAACAAACTGAAGTAAAGTATTTGCTTATATCTTCTGTTTTGTGTTTTTTTTTGACAGATATGAATTTTCTATAATAATTTTGATATTCAGGTTTTCCGTGCATTTTTCTAAATTCGTTAAGATAACTGATTAGCTATAATAACTGAATTCGTCAAGACATATCTATTTGTGTTAATTTAATACTAAATGTGGAATTTTATTCAAAATTTTATCAATTTTATTTTAGATGTTTCAAATATGTCATAAGGAACTGAGTATTTTTATTGACCGATGATTTATATTTAAGAGCATACCAGATGTTTTACGCGTTATACATGATACTTTAATTATATTAAATGATATAGTATATACTGTAATTATAGTAACCAAATATTATATTTACATTAGCCAGGGTAACTATTATATTCATATTTTATTTTTTGCAATGATTTGTGTAATATTTCACAATACGATAACAAATTCTTGAAGACCTACGCATAGATTTACATCGAGTTTTAAACAAGATGTGGGCGAATAAGTGATATAAAAAGCAATTAAGATGGTTTTATAAATGTTTATTTGTTATTAATGTTTGACCGCACGACGCGACGGTGATACCTAGAAATAAAAAAAATTGCAAACTTATTCGTACTTATTCGAAAGTATATAAATATATCACGCAGCACGTAACTAACCTCGATTTCTTCTGTAACAATAATAATGCGATGCTAATCTAATTATCAATTTCGAAGATTTATAATCAAATGTCAACTGGAACTAATTTCTCATTGCTCAAAACAGAAGGTCATTTGGGGACAGTTTGAGTAGTATGAAATATTTAGATCAGTTCTCAAATTAAAAAAATTAAACTTTCACTGTTGGACATATTTTAGTATCTTTGCGCCACTTTAGCGATGCGTGTAAATTGAGCTTAACGGTGCGTGTAGAATGAGCTTTAGAAAAATATTTTCTATATGTATGTATATACTTTTATTTCGCATTTACGTCTGTTTCTATGTAGTTTGGCACATGGGACAATTTATTTTAATTTGTGTGTTGTGCCAGAGAACGTAATTCGAAGGTTGAAACTTTATGTAACGTTGTGTCTCGGTATGTAAAAGCCAAATATGTAAAGGGATACGGAATTCTTTGCAAATGCCATACAAGTGTCTAATTCATTTATTATCATATAAATAGCAATGTTTTATATGAATGTTTATCGGTTGCCGCTATTGTTAGGTCAAATGCTGAATAGCTCTTTAGAATGCGAAAATGCATGTCCATCATTACGTAAAATGTTGTTTAATTTATTACTTTTTTGTTCACCTGTGGATTTGGTGAATCGTATCTGTATTTATTTACATAATAATTAATGATGATGTAATGTGAAATATTTTACCGAATTTTAATGGTCTGGTAGATAACGAGTTAATTGAAAAGTGTATTGTATTGGAAAGGTTATATCGCTAAAGGTTACTATGATAAGTCGCGAAATTTATTTTTGTTATCCAACAACGTCAGTCAGCGTTGGCAAGTAGAGGTTCTATTTATTTTGGAACAAAAATAACGAAATACACAAAACTATATGAGTGTATGAGTCACATTGTACATATAAGTTAAAATTCCAGTATGTTTAATCATAACTATCGTAAGAGTTTGTGTTTTAATTTAGTTGTGTCGACAAAAAACAATTTGGAACTATTTCTACGATAACACCCTGTAACTAAAACTAGCCACCTGACAGGGGAGCCGTTAAAAGTTATTTTCATGTTCAAAATATTACCACTGGTTATTCATTTTTCTTAATAATAACAATATTAATCATATCTCATTAATAATCTATCAAGGATTTCTAAATATATTCGTCTGTAAACACTGCGTATGAGATCGTGTAGTAATCTCAATAAATTATTCTAGTTGTTATTCTTCAACCTGTATTTAACAAAATCTCAAATGAATACAATAATCTAAAATTTGTTGTTGAATAGTACGAAATATATTTGGTTTAATAAAATTGCATGATAATCTGTTAGTTATTTGTTTAAAGTTCTGGCGTTTAAAAGAATAGTTGTATTTCTAACAGTTGAATCGCAAATACGAACAACCTTTTATATGTTGTTTTTTTCTTATCTACTATACCACTTTATCTTTTAATTATATTTATGAAAAACACGTGGGTTTTGTTTCGTAGTAGGAATTTTTTAAAAGCCCCTTATTAATTTATGTATTTATGTACCTATTATTTTCTACATTTGTGCCGTAATAAGTTGTTTTCAAATTTAAATTAATGATATTATAAATAAATTTTGAAGTTGGTTGAAGTTACTTGAAAATTTATTTAAAATTAGAAAACTTGATGATTATCATTTTAAAATATGAAAGGGACTGAAATCTTCGAGGCCCCAACAAATTCAGGAGACGAGTTTTTCACGAACACCCAAAGATTACACGTTTCTCGACCCGCATTTGGCCAACCATGTTGGCATAATCGAGAGACGATTAAAACTTATCAGTTTGTTTTCGTTTTTGTTTTTTTAATATGAAGACAAAACACCTATTCGAAAATGTGAGAACAAAGTAACGTACTCTTCGCAGTTACTCTTATATTTCCAGATTTAAAAATATTGTCCATATTTGTTTATGATTTAGGCAATTTGTTTATGCTCTTGTCTTCATATGAAACGTACGAAAATGGGAGTGTTGAAACTCATTTATTTATATAATAATTTTATTGTGTTGTTAATATAAAACCATAACTCGCACAATTATGTGCCTACTATAAATCATAGTTGTTCTATGTAGTTGCGTCTACTAACAGTTAAAAAACGACACGACTTAAATTATGTTTTAAGATCATCGAGATTTAAAATCACTGTCATTGTTTATAATTTAGATTGCAATATTAAATTTAGTTGTTTATTGAAATAAACTAAAATTAAAATAAAATTAGAAGAACTGGGAGCACTTTATTTTTATTTTTTACTTTATCTACACTTATTGCGAAGCATCGATTACTGTCAAAATATTACAATAAGATTATGGTCATCAAATTGATTGTGTGAAAATTGCATTTCAATAATACCTATTTATTTTGATTGAAGTCCTTGACCGATATGATTGCGTCATTAAATCTTCAGAATAAAATGTGATGCAAAGTAAGACAACTAAGAATTAAGATGATTTTTTTTGTTCACATATAATTACAGATGTCTAATAATGTATTGCACTATTTGTATATTTTTAAAACACTATTTTATTTTTTATATATTTCTTTTAAATCAAATTTTGTGAATGGGCCAGTCTTAATAGTAGTTCCAGTAGATTTTGTTAATATTATACTAGATTATTTGAAAGTTAATTAAGCATTACGTACAGTATTTAGATGCACTCACCTTCGTTTTCTTAAAGTTATTCATCGTCTTCTGTTCGAACTTAAGGGTATCCAAGGGATTGGTCGGAGAACCGATTTCAGAGGGCACGGGCGTATCGTCGGGGAAGGTAACGAGGGGTTGCGAGATTTCGTTCATTTCGTCGTCAGCGTCCACTAGGTTCTCCAGGGAACTCCTGAGTTTCTTCAGGTCGATGGAATTGGAGATGCTGCTCTTCATGTCGTTCAGGTTATTCTTGAAGTCCACCAGATCCGATTTCATATTAGATGCCTTAAGGTCGGAGGTGACGTGAACCCGCTGTGTGCTGGTCGAGGTCGAGGTGCTAGATGATTTACTCACCCGCGTCGTAGTCGAACTACTCTGCGCGTTTGTCTGTAACTTATATAAAATAAAGGCTAATGAGACATAGCGATATTTTTGGTGTAATGATTCTGAGATGTATTTTTAGATTTGCAGTTAAGACATTTTTCAGGCGCTGGAACAAGTCCAATCATTCACTGAAAATCGGTTACCTGAATTGTAACGCGGGACTGATTGTTATTCTGTGAGCGTGCCAAAAAGTTGTTCATCACATGGGCGTTCTTAAATAAGTTTTCGTAGGGGTCATGTGTAACGTACTTCCAGAATGCATTTCTTATCACTAATTATGTTGACTACATATTGAAAGTCAATAATTTGTATTCATGAAAACAGACGTTACTACGACAGTTTAAATTGCATGGTTTTTATCATATTTTATTCACTGATTTGTTGTTACTGTGAACTGTTTAACTCTCTAAATAATTGTAATTCTTTCTTCATTTCTTATTGGCAAATGGCTGAGTTAATTGAACATCTTTGATCATTCGATTTATCATCTTTATAGATTATTATAAGCAATATTTTATCATATTTATTTTCGTATTATAAAATTTTACGTGAGCATGACATTCATTGAATCGAAATTTGTAATAAAGGTATAAATAACCTTGATCTGTAAAAGTGTACTTAAATATAAATTATAAACTCAAAAAAAACTCAAAATTAATAAATAATATAAAATCAAAAAAAAAAAAAAAATATATATATATATATATATATATATATATATATATATATATATATATATATATATATATATATATATATATATATATATATAAACTAAGGAGTCGAGTTAGATATTAAATAATTTACCATCTTTTATTATACTATAATTTTATAAATTATTGTAAGAACAAAAATAGAATATAAAAAATTGTGGACGTAAAACAATTGCGAGTCAAAAATGAGCAAAGATTCCAATTTAATGAATATCCCCAGCACCGATTTTAGGCGTTGCTACGTACCAACTACGGCCATTGAAACATGAATGTATTAATCACTAGTCAGGGTTATGTAATTGTCATGGCTTTATTATGGATAGGAGACTAATTAAATGGATAATAATTCTTGGTGTTTATCTCATAATTTCGGAATGATCACAATGTGGCGTACGTACAGCTATTTTAATGAAACTTCCTTGGAATATGTTGTAGCCCTTTCCTTTTTTTGTACATCTAAAAAGTATTTTGTCTAAAAATATTTTTAGATGTACAAAACAAGGAAAAGATTATCCAAAGTATTTGATGAATGCTACTATTGCATAGCTTTTAACATTAAACGATCGGATGCAGCCCTACAACGTAACTGCTACTTTAGAACTACTTCAAAATTCGAAACACTCCTTAGTGTCAGTAACATATAAGTCGGGAATCGAGAAAGGAACTACCAAACCGCCAAGGGGTTATCAAGTAGTTCCCGAAGAGCAAGGCTATTACATAATCGCTATAGGAAACAACTGCTCCTCGGGCTAAGCCCCGCCAGGCATTGAATTATACCTAAAAGTGATCTTCCACCCTCAGCTTTAGAAAATTAGACGGTTCTGATTTCCAGTAATTTTAACTGTAATGTCATATATTTAGTATAAATCAGTAATAACTATCCACTGGTAGTTCCGGTCTTAACTGGAGCAACTTAACTGCTGCTGGGGGTATAAATATATTTTTTTATAACTATGTTACGTAATTTTTATTTATTACTAAAACGAAGGAGAAACATATTTTTCTGGGGAAATATTTTATTTTTTTGTAATTACAGTATTCAGTACTCTTGTATTGTTATATAATTTTCAGTACTTTTGTATTGTTATACATAAGATGATGAATGCAAAACTACTAACACGAAATATGATTCAGTATCAATCTAAAAATAACTAAAAATCGAATTAAGAACAAATCTTCTTGCCGAATATCTCTTTCGTAATTAATTATCTTTTAGTCATCAAGTAATTACCTTAATTAAAGTAATTTAATTAGGACAATTAACAGTAAGTAATTATTGGTAATTAAAAACGTTGTATTTAATTAACTACGGATATAAAGTTTTCTTCATATATTGGAAGGAACATCGATATTTCTTTAATTGTCTATATATAGTATACGTTTTTGACATTGCGTCCTCAATCTGTCAATCTATTTCTTGATCTATTGCGTCTCAATTGATATGTACGATTATATTATATTCAACAGTGTTGGGATTCGGAATATATTTCATGCATGTCGTGTTACAGTTGGTTTAAGAGAGTGCAATTCTTTCAATATTATTGTTTATTTTTACATTCCTTTTTTTTTGAACGTCGACGCTCATGACTTCGTTTTTGAATTAGGCGAAATTAAATTACACACGCGAAAAGTTCACTCAAAAAAAAAGACTCACAATATTCGGAAGACTATTCGTAAACACGTAGATTTAAGGCTAAACAGATGCGCTGGTATGAATCAATACAAGGAAGTGCTTAAATATCTGCCAATAGATACTGTTTAATGCGATTATACGAGTATTGGCAATGATACGTACAATTACAGAATGCGTGTGTGATATCTTGAAATGTTTACTGAATTATTAGGGACAAAATATTTTGAAATATTGTTTTTCTTTTAAGCAGTAAATGTTTATTTTAAGAGTCTTTTCCAGATTTCCCACACCCTTATTCATATATCTTATGATGAAATTGTAGAATGTGTATTCGTTTATTTTTATCCATAAAATTCATCGCTGGGAAATAGAGTGTGAAGTAAATATAGAGGATTACTTAAAAACTTCATTCTAGAAACTGTTTCATTATTTGCCTTTTTTGTCTTTGTATCAAATATTGTTTGATCATAACAACATATAAACCTAACGTAGAGGCATTGTTTAGCAAATATATTTAACATACTTAAGGACATGAAATATTTTTATTAAATATATATAAAAATATTCTTAGATGACTAAGAAATGAAAATTTACAGATATCAGTTTTATTATCTAAATCTGTGGTCTGGTTAATTACATGTGTGGTGAATATATTGGTACATTCATCACACAAAAACAAAATTTGTTAGTAAATAAGGATGCCCAGAATTTATTTACAAATATATTTAATGCATGCATTTCTTTATCGAAATGTAAATTGTTTAAATGAATTAAAGAGGAAATATTTGTGTGTACTCTGAAAAGAAAAATTAATTAATGAGCACTTACGAGGGTAGTCCCAGAAGTACCCGAACTGATGTATGGATGGCGGTAGTTGTTTAAAAATAATGATTATGGTAGAAAGTACCAATCTTATAAAACTTAAGTTTGAAGTTTGACGATGTTACGTTGTTTAGTATTTGTTTGGCAGCCATCAATAGTGAACACTCTCAGTGAATTTTTTGTAAAGATGGAAAGAATTGGGCATCGTTAGAGTTAGAGTCAGAGTCGTTACAGTCTACTCTGGGGAATTTGCTCCTTCGTTTACAATAGTAAAATATTGGGTGGCAGAGTTTAAAAGAAATCGTATGAGCTGCCAAGACCAACATCGCAGTGGCCGACCAAAGGAGATGACTATGCCAGAAATTGTGAAGAAAATTCACAAAATGGTACTGGATGTCTGTCGACTGAAAGTGCGCGAGCTAGCAGATATAGTAGACATTTCAAAAACTGCTGTACATCGCATATTGAGTGAAAATTTAAAGCTGTGCGAAAGGTGGGTGCCGCGATTACTCACAATGGAATAAAAAAAAAGCGTCGTCAGGATGTTTCAATCGAGTGTTTGGCGAAGTTTCATAGGAATAAAGTCGAGTTTTTGCGTCGATTCATAACCGTGGACGAAACATGGGCCCATTATTTCACACCTGAGACGAAGAAGCAGTCGCAATGGACTGAAAGGGGAGAATCGACTTCAAAGAAGGCGAAGACAGTTCCATCTGCGGGCACGGTCATGGCGCTAGTTTTTTGGGATGCGCGTGGGATATTTTTCATTGATTATTTTCAGAATTTAAAAAACAATCAACGGCGAGTATTATGCGAACTTATTGCAGCGTTTGAGTGATAGAATCAAGAAAAAAACGCCAGCATTTGGCGAAAAAGAATGTTTTGTTTTGTAAAGACAATGCACCAATTCACATATCCGTTATTGCGATGGCCAAAATCAATGAGTTAAAGTTCGAATGGCTTCATCGCGCGCTCTATTCGCCAGATTTAGCCCCCTCGGATTAGTTTCTGTTTCCAAACTTGAAAAAAAAAATGGCTCGAAGGTAAAAGATTTGCCAACAATGAAGAGGTGGAGTTTGCGGTTGAGGGCTATTTTGAGGATCTTGACGCTTCTCGCTATAAACAGGGTATCGAAGCTATTGAACATCGCGGAGGAAAATGTACCGAGCTGAAAGGAGACTATGTACTATGTTATCAAGAAAAGGAAGAAGTGTGAGATTCTACTATGTATACGTAGAAGAAAGAGTGAGGCAGCATTCGGAGGGAAAAGGATGCACTTTATGCACAGTCAGATCGAACTCTGTGTACATTCATAAATACTCGATATTTACTCTGCAAAGGTCTCAATACGACTGAGTAAAGACCAGGCTATTTACTGTGCACCTCGTGGGCGGCCCGATATCGCAGTTTTGAAGCTTGTTCCTATTCTTAACAAGCTGTAGAGAAATGAACATATTTTTTCCCAAATTTATTGTGTTCTCTTTGTTAGGTCGGGTACTTCTGGGACTACCCTCGTATATATATATATATATATATATATATATATATATATATATATATATATATATATATATATATATATATTTTTTTTTTTTTTATGATTCTCTCTTCTATTTAGAAGCCCTGCATTCCGTTTCAGCAACTACTAGATAAAATTTGAGAGGTACATGTTGCATATTTACCTTATATAATTTAAAGAGTACAAAATGTTGTACCCGCATACAGTTATTTTAGATATTAATGTACCAGCCATCAAGTACATTGTAAATATAATGAAATTTCGTGATTTTTCCCGAATATTGAGAATAATGAAATCGCGACAAGGAATTGAATGATGTTTTATCTAGTACTTGTAACAGACATATGCTGTTTGTTATTATGATGTGGTGTCAAAAACCCCTTCTCGTTATTATATTAACAATAAAGCTTTAATTGAAAACAAATAATAGTCGCTGTTATATTATGATGTAGTCGGAATAACAAAAATATGCTTATTATAGAGCGTACAATTTGAGTATGTGGAATGATAATGCCAGTGACGTGTAACTACGCCACCTATCCGCCAACAGTGGAATTAGATTATATACAGATAGAGCAACATTTTCTGACATATTGCTTAACATGTTTAATAAATATTCAATTACATTTCATGGATATATCAGTTGTTATCTTGCAAATAATTAAACTAATAATGTTTCACATAACTGCAATGGTTTCTTATTAAGAAAAATAGTTTACGGACTGGGCTGGCTTTAACAATTTTATCTAGTTTCTCTATACAGTAATTTCGCTTATCACGAACTCAGTTACAATGAACTTATTTCTTCTAACTTTGCTTATAACGAACCAATTTTGCTGGTCCCTCGAAGTTCGTTATAAGCGGACATTAACTGTATTTTTGTCGTCATCTAACCTCTATTTAATTAAACGACCCGTCGTGTACATCTGCCTTGCTTACCAATTTCTAACCATCGAAGAATAAACCTACGATATGGTTATGAATTTGCAGCCAAATTTTTAATTGTTAATTTTTTAGTTCTTTTTGTGAATAAGATTTGCGTTTTGGGCTGGTATCTTAGCACTAAGGTGTGAAAAAAATTAAGCTGTTGCTTCGGTAGTGTATTCTACTCCCTAAAATAAAAAAAGTTTATATACTCGTATATGTACATCTGTTTAAAAATGAGTTGGTTTCGTATTACAATCATATTTATGTAGCAATTCATTTATTTTATAGCAACTAGAAGAAATAAACATGAAACAAGACGAATACGATAGTGACTATTAAAAATGAGCTCCCTGAACCAAAATACAACTCTGGACGTCTTCGTAGCAATCTTACGTTTCCGAAGGCGCTGACGGAGATAATTGATGATCTCCATATTCCGAGAGTATAAAATTTGTTTCAGGTGTCACAGATAAAATCCAATGGAATCAAATAAAATTCTTGATCTTATTATACACAAATAACCTAAGTTTTGCGTATGTCCTTGAAACCGTCTTCAAGAAACTTCTTGGTAGAAAGAAGGTCTCAAAATCATTTATTATTCCACCTCAAATATTTAGTGGATTTTCGCCCCACTAAAGGCGAAGATTGCGAAAATGAATTAGGAAACTAAACAAATGAGGGGAAATTAGGATCCTTTTCCATGTATACACCAAGTATAGAATGTTACCCTTGCAAAACTATTTGTATTAAGTGCTTGAAAACGTTTGAAGTGGTCCAGGTAGTATTTTAAATTTCTCCAAATAAGCCTTCTCGTTCTCTCACGGAGATTTTGTCTATTCGATCAAAACATATTTTTTCAATGCTGCAGTTGGAGTTGGTCTGCTATGACCCAAAATTACAGCCTTAAAGACCCTGTCTCGCTTATAATCAGTAGGACATGAATTTTTCGAAACAAGCGATTTGAAAACATTCTTCATAAAGCCGCCTTACCTCCACCTGATTACAATTCGTAACACAATACTTTAAATACTGAAGTAGGTTGGAACCTTTGGTGTGAAGATAACACTGACTTATTATGATGATTAAATATGATTAATACTGTTTTAATCTTTGATGATGCCAACTTTGTTGGCGAAACGCGCGTCGAGTGTAGTATTTTGGTGATTTGTGGAAAACTAAGTCAGTGTTAATACTTTAAATGCATGTTTGCATTTTCAAATTTCAATAGTTTTCCATTTTTAATACTAACAATAAAATTAAATTCAAAGACCAAAATAATGAATGAATGATTTTGATAAATCCTGTTTAATTTAGTTATTCTCGTATTATCGAACGTTGGACAAATGTGTCTGTTTGATAGAAATCTAATTGATTTTTTAAATCAATTCATCATGAACTGTTTTGGGTATATACTAAAAATATGACCAACAATTTTTTTAATGTGTATTTACATGAGCTTTTTATTTACGACGAGGAGAATACGTTACTTAAGCAGTGAGCAACTGTCTTGTTATACCCTGTACATATATAAGAACTTTCGTTGTTATGCTTCGCATTGCTATAGTCTTTATATAAATATTTATATAGCATTACCAACAATAACTGAGATGTTACATTCCGTCCTTGTCGATTAATTCCCATATTATAGAAAATTTACTTTGAATTATTTCGCTTCTTTGATGCCGATGCAACCACAAATAGCCATTGCCCATTAATTAAGAAATAAATTATTCATTGGAATGTTTATATTGTGCTTTAATAAATAGTTTTCCTTACCGAAGTTGTTGTTACTGTCGCCCTTGGGTTTTTTAGAGTCATCATCGTCGATTCATTACCATTAGCATTGTTGTCGGCGGGAAAGTCAGTCGCCATCTGCAAATGAAAAGGATATACTGTATTTACAATTTTTTTGATATATTGTTTCATAATTTAGCATTTATATATTGTATTCTTCTTTAGATTTCTAGCAAAACAGTGTGATTTATTTAATAATTTCATAAAAAACAAGGATCATATAGTAAGCAGAGCTGTATTGTTGTACTTAATTCTAGGTTAATATAACATATAGGAACAAGGATTAAATCAGGTAGTATTAAGCAGAATTAAAATGGAGTCGTATTGCCTTTAACTATTAGTTATATAAGCTCCAAGCACAAGGTATTGTAAAACACAAAATAACATTCTGCTGACGAAGATAACATTGCTCTAGAAATATGCATATTTTAGGTACATTAAAATATCGATTGTGGGTAAGGGAAATATAATAAATGTGTTGTATTTGTGAAAACCACAGTGACATTATCCAGGGCAAGTGTTCTGGTTCAACCAGGCACTAGGTACTTAAAATTCTGATAGAGAATCGTGTACCATATTATTTAAATACCATAACTGTATCTAATTTGATAATTTACATAATTTATACGTGCGTCAACGAAATTATCTTCAAACAACAACAATGTAGGCGAATGCTATCCTTTCGTGCATGCTTAAAGTTATTTAAATGCAATAGAGTGGAAAAAATAAAATTGCTGCCATTTTGTGGAACGCACTATCTAGGACCGATAATATTGATTGTGGCATATTTCTTCAAGTTATATAGTGGTTATAAAGATTAAATATTTTGGATTAAGACATACATACATTTTATTAAGACATTTTACATGCATTATCAACATTTTTAATGATAAAGTAAACAATAATATCAACAAAGTGAGAGTATATCACGTGTCGCTACTTTTAAAGGCATCTTTATTTTCCGTTAATTTGATACATGGATATGGATTTTTTTTGTTACTTTTTAGTTTTATAGACAAAAATAAACAAATAATAGAGCTTTTGCTTTATTTAGTTTAATTATGTTTTTGTTTAACCGTTTTAAAATATTTTAGGTATGAATAAATTTATATATGTAATTGAATTAGAAATTTGGTAAAAAACGTAATTGTAAAAACCCATTTAAGGGTTTGATGTTTTTAACTTGTAAATGTAGAATAAGAAAACTGACAAATTATTCGATAATTAATGAAACGAACTGCTAAGTAAAACTATTAAGATTATTACTGTTTATGAATTTTGAATTTCATAAATTACGGCACTGATGAAATTTATTGATTAAATTAAAATAATGTTCAGTTCTCAAATCTCTTCTTTTATTTTATTTATCAATTCTATTTGCCAAATAAATGTCTGTTTAACTGTTAACATTTCTCAAAAATTGATAAGTGACATATGGTAAGTTATTATGTATATAAACATAATAATTTACTCGTACATAATACATTAAAACTTCGGTAATCTGGACAGATATAGTTTAGGCATTCCGGATTGGTGGGTTGTCCGGATTCCCGAAGTTCGATGAACATCCTTGATTAACATTTATAAAGTCAAGTTTATTTATTCCAGCATTAACTCAAATGTTTTACAAATCCACATATTCTTAATGTACGGACACACGTATGTACATATACTCGTACATACGTATGAAACTGGCGAAAAGGAATATATTTCAATTCAAAAAGTCACAATTTTTTTTTGAGTAATGTTCTCGTCGTGAAGCTTTCTTGCTAGTTCTGGATTTTTTTTCAGTAAAAAGACTTCTTGATAATTCAATTTGTTTTCTTCCGCCCATTGCAGACATGTTGAGAAACACTGTACCGCTTCTGAAGGTTTCATTTTTGTTGGAATTTCAATAACATCCTCTTTTTCTTCACCATTTGTGTTTGATTGATTGTACCACTTCAATTATTTCTTCGTCGCCAACATTATCAGCAGCTACTTCGTCCCCTCCTGTCGCCCAGTTTGTAATTTCTTCAGTCAGTCAGTTCACTTTTCGGATCTATCTTAGATCGGCCAGCGAAATATCAGCTTCTTCATCTGATACCAATTGACCTTTGTGGCCAGTCACCGGATTACAGAGGTAAAAATCTGAAAGTATCCGAAAGTAACCGGTGTCCGATTGACTGGAGTGTCCGGTTTACGGGGTGTCCGAATTGCCGAAGTTCCACTGTAATATATATATATATATATATATATATATATATATATATATATATATATATATATATATATATATATATATATATATATATATATATATACATATAAATGTAATGTTATAGCTTATACAAGGAAAGCTAATCCAATACAATTTCAATACACAATTGGTTCTGCAAGTGCTATATGCCATATTTTTTATAATACTCTAACATTTGTTTCTTATGTTAATTACATTATTGTTAATGATAATAAGAATCGTTTTTAGAAAAACAAATTGTTTGTGTATTAGAAATTCAAGACATTTCAGATTAAGGATAAAGATATGTTTCTAAATTTTATTTAATACTATTGGTTTTTTTTAATTTGTTGGGGCTAAACTAATATATGCTCCTGTTTTCCAGAGATCGAATCGAGTAATCCATACGTCAAATTTCCAAAAAGTTCAGAAAAAATATCTTTAAATATTTTATGTTATATTTCTCTTACGACAAACTTTAAAAGTTTGATGGTATATATCCACCCATTGGCGTACTACATAATTAATTGTCAAGTGTAGTATCAATGATCTGGTACAGCGACGTTACTTTGGTATATTAAAAATAACGAATATAATAGTTTTATTCCTCTTTAAAACAAATTAAATTTTTTGACGCTGTATTATACAGGAAACAATTGTTTGGTAAGAAGGTCGCCGTCTTATATAGAAAACAATTGTCAAAAATAATTATATTTTATCAAAGTACTTATAAACACACAGCAGTTTATCAAAAATTAAATTTTAATTAAAAACAATTAAAATACATAGTTCTTATTCACTGAAAATAAACTTCTAATCTATATAATTAGAATTATTATTCTAATTATATGTATTAGGAGGTTGACCTGTATATAATTGCTCGCACTATTTGCGACAGTTAAATAATTATATCGGAGTAGCATTTGCCAGCGAAGTTAGGTCTTTTCGGTAGAGTATTTTCTCAAACGTTGCGATATTATGTTTACATTAACTTCTAACATACAAAAGAGAATGTCGCGATTCATTTGGTACAGTTCTAAACACGTGCTTTCTTTATTTTATTTACTTGCGTAAAAATTTTCACCTGTTTATAATCTATTCACATTATACCCAATACCAACCAGACTTATATTTATTATTTCGATATTTTAAATTATAATATATCAATAAAATGTATTTTAGGATGATGTATTTCGATGTATGTATGTATGTTCTTTTTGAGTACATATTCTTGTTGTTTGTGTCTTAATTTCTTACCTTTGTATAGAGTATTGTTTACTCTTTACTTGTATAAATAAATAACTATGACAGTATGATTTTTAATGCTCATAATATTTAATATTTATAATTATAAATAATATGTAACTTCCCATTTAATTAAATATATGATACTGTAAAATATTTTCAACACCATTCTCGTTTAAATAAATGATTGCAAAAAGCACAGTTATTGGAAATCATAAAAATAAGATAGTAAATAAACGGTAACATTAGAAAAATCCTCTAAACATTTAAATTTAGATGTAGAGCATATAACAGAAAGGCTATATAGCCCGTGAACTTAAAACGTCAAATTAATTTAATTGTAGCTTGTACGTAGCATTACAGAAGCACGCTCAACTATGAATATTACTGAAAACCCAAGACGGATAGGGTCTTTATTAGTGTTTCCCTTGGAGTGCAGCAGCATGCCTGGGTTCTTTGTTCGTTTTCAATTAGATGCAATAAAACTATGGCCTGTTTTACTGTGCCGGACATCCGGCACACACCACTCTTACTTTTTATGTAACATTTAACGCACCAGAGTTCAGTAAGACGGAAACGCGCCTATTTTTAAATCAATATTGGCAACACACAGACACTCATTGTTTATATGGAATATAGATGAATTTGCGTCAGCGTTAACAGTTCCTCCTAAAATATATACATACTCGTATAATACATACAGTGGCTATTCGTACCTTCAGCGATAAACCCATGGCGCCGTCTGATCTTTTCTGCTTTGCAACTTCTGCATTGTAGTGTACACTGGTTGTTACTTCCATATTAGGAGAATACATATACAAAAAATTGGAGACAATAAATATACTATTGGATGATTTTCATTTATTTAAAAGATATGTGAAACGAAAGTCACAAAACTATTCGTACGGTTACTATATACAACAGAAAAAATGTTTTCCCTAAATCTAATATTTTGTTGGCCCGCTCCTTGCTGCAATAACAGCCCGTAGGCGCCTTGACATGCTGCTACCCAAATTCTGAGTAACATTTTGATCAATGTTGTTTCAAACTTCCTCAAGTTTCACTTTTAGGGGTTCCTTGCTCGATACCTCACATTTTCTTACTCGTGTTTCAATTTCAAATCACAAATTCTCGATTGGATTGAAATCAGGGCTTTGGAGGGTCTTTCGAGCCGATGAGGCCACTGTATATTATATAACAGCCACTGTCTTACAATATATGCTGTATGTTTACGGTCGTTATCATGTTGGAAGTAGTATCCATCGTTTATCCCCAATTTGTCCCCAATAACAACATTTTCTCGTAAAATATTTAAATATATCCATGATTCCATTGATTACTACAAAACTACCAACACCACTACTACTCATGCATCTCCAGACCATCACGGATCCTCCCCAGTGCTTCACTGTCGGTTTTAAATGTTGCAATTTCAATTCTGTGTTGGCTTTTCTCCACACAAATTTTCGTCCGTCAGAACCGAAACAATTGAACTTACTTTCATCGGAAAATATAACTTGTCTGCAAACCTCATGGTCCATATTAATATATTTTTTTTGCAGATGCTAACCTCTTTTGTCTATAAATTTTGTTAATACATAGTTTTTTTCGTGCTACTCTACCGTGAAATTCGTTCCTTCTTAATACTCTACGGAATGTTTCGGCAC
This sequence comes from Rosalia funebris, assembly GCA_037954035.1. Taxonomy (NCBI): domain Eukaryota; kingdom Metazoa; phylum Arthropoda; class Insecta; order Coleoptera; family Cerambycidae; genus Rosalia; species Rosalia funebris. The sequence continues at coordinate 17,883,108 of JAZFAV010000007.1, read as the reverse complement.
TAATAGTTTTACTAAAGCGTTCTAATACATTTTTGGCTAATTGAGGAACCGAAATAAAGAGCTGCTTCTTAACCTCATTTATTAAGTATCGTTTTTCATGTTCTGTTAAAATTCTCCGCCTTCTCGTTTTGTATTTGTAATTTGTTTCCACCCTTTCTCTTTGTATTTTTTTAACAATATACTGGCTTGATATATACTTGCTTGACTTACTTCTTCCTATTAATTTTCCAATTTCACTATGTGACTTTCCATCCTTATACCACTGAAATACTCGTTCCACTGTAGTTTCGCACTTTTTACGCCCCATGTTGACAGTTTTATGTATATAATAAGAAACTAGTCTAAGTACGTATTTGTGGGGATTCCTAGCCAACCAGAGACTAATTTTAAGGTTCGTCGGTAGTTGGTAATGCCCAATAAGTTGACTCTTCAGTAACCGTACGAATAGTTTTGTAACTTTCGAGACCCATATATTTTAAACAAATAAAACTCAACTTTGCATAACTTTATTTATTGTCTCCGATTTTTTTTTTCATATGTATTGTCCTAATATGGAAGTAACAACCAGTGTACACTATACTTCAGAATTTGCAAAATAGAAAATATTAGACAACGCCATGGGTATTGTCGCCCAAGGTATGAATAATTTGAAAGCCACCGTATATGATAAATTTCAACGATTTAAAGAGAGTACGCCGTATTTTTGGAGAATTGGTTGATTTAATACATTTAATGAGTTTTGATCATAGTTGTAATTCTATGTTAAATACAGTTTTATTTTAACTGTGATTTTATAAAAAAAAAGACTAACAAGGCAAAATTCTGTTAACACATTTTTTCGTTTAATAAAATCTATAGCTGTGTTAACTCGAGTAGGATTCGAATCACTTGAGGATATATGTAGATGTAGCCAATTTGGTTATATCCTCCCATGTGTTCGGTATATTCCTTATACATACGTAAGCATAAATTATAGTATCCTGTTCAATGTCGTCACTAGTAATGTCAAGAAAGCACAAAGCCGTATATTTTCTGAATTATGGCGAAACTATTCTCAAGCAGTAATTTTAGACGTTCCTACGTCCCAACTACTGCCATTGAAATTTCAAAGCGTTCGTCACTAGCCAGGGGCACGGAAGTGTCACGGCTTTATGACAGATAGGAGACTCAGGTGGAGAATAATTTTTACTTAACTGTTACATGCTTACGTCGTAATTCCGTAGTTACTACGAGGCGACATATGTACCGCTACGACTTTAATGAACTAACTAAATTCTTCTATGTTGTAAACCTTTCCTTGTTTTGTACATCTAAAAAGTATTTTCCTCTTATTTTTTACGTATATGAATGCTACCATACCATTCACTGTTTACGATATGCAAAAATTAAAAGTCTCACAATTTTACTGTGTAGTACCCTTTAAGCTACTACTGTATTATAAGAATTAAGAATCAGGTCCGTGCAAAGTAAGTGCTATTTTGAAACCATTTCAAGGTTCTTAAGAACCTCTGAGAGAGCTTATAAGTGACAAATAAGTAACACCACACAGTTCTTGCTACTACCGTTATACTATTTCATTGTTCTAATAACTTTAAAAGTAATTTGACTTGGTGATAACATACCATTCAATATATTTGAAAAGTTACTTAGCAGTAATAAAACTATATATGGTTCGAATAGTTAGTGTGAAGAACTATATAAGACTACAATGTTCTGGTTTAAAGTGATTTAATCTGCGACATAAATTTACTAGAAATAAATACCCACTAGTAGTTCAGGTCTCACAATCAGCTAGAGCATGTTAAAATGCTGCTGGGGTTATGTTTTGTTAAATCAGCAATAATAAAGCTTTTATGATTGATTGAGAACCGTTAATGAGAGAGTGAAAGTTTAAGTCATTAATTGGTGCCATATTTGTGTTGATTTAAATCTCATATTAAATAAACAAATGAAAATTAGCATGGTTGCCTTGGTCTGCCACGCTGATAAGAGCGACGATGGACTAAGACCCGGAAGAAGCAGGGTGAGTTTAAAACACATTAAATACCTCTGATTATCTGTTTCAGGTGGACCAAGTTCGACAACACCAAATCCTAATGTCTCTGAAATTTTCAGGGAACCGACAAATATACACCCAAATATTATATCCACTCCGGAGAGTAAGTCTCTCGAATTCCCGATACCCTGGGGCCAGCCCTGGTCATCACGAGGCGGAACAGGCTGTGCCTCATCCCGAGTTGCATAGCTCTATCCCATCTCAACGATCGAAATCGGAACGACGCTGAGCGTCGCGAAGATGTAAATCGCCGGACAGACGAATACCCCCATACCTAGGGACCTCGCTCCAAGCGTGGACCCGCGACAGACAAGACGCCCCCGAGAGTTGACACCCGGCGAAGACAGAAGAAACGTAGAAGACAAGAAGAGCGTCCGAAGAGGCTCCAGCTGGTGGAGTCCAAAGGACCAGGGGAGGACAGTCCGGACCCTTCGCTGTTTGTCTCGCTCCCGCCGCCCGAAGAGCATATTTTTGTCCTCGGCGAAGGGGCGAGACTAGCTGGGGAAAAGACGGGCCACCTGGGATACAAGGCGGTCTAGGTCTACAGCGATGAGTCGGGTAAAGAGCGGTTCGCACCTCTCGGCCCAACACTCACTTGTCTCAAGCTATCATCAAGCTGAAGGATGGACACGCATGCTTTTGTCCGCATCTTAAACCCTTCATTACACGTTAAGCGGTCCCTAGGACCGCATTTTCACGAAAGTTAAATTAGCGCGGGAACCACCTAGGGCCAGGGAGAGCCACTGGTATTCTGCTTCTATTGTGTTTAGAACATCACAGGTAAGAAGTTGGGTCTCCTCGATTCTTCGGCAGTCATTGGTAGAATGTTGTTGTGGAAATCTCCATGTGCGGTGTATATCATGATTAAGAAGGCGTGTAGGACAAGGGTTAAATGCATTGCCTTTCCTTACACTGCCTAGGCCTAGAGTTAAGGGAGTAAATAAGGGATATCATAATGGAACACACTACAGATAATTTGTTATTTTATCATTAAATTAAAATAAAAATATCAGATTGCTCGAATCAAAATAAGTTGATTACATTACTTATTACAATAATTGACTACATTACTTTAATAGCGAAAAACAACTTGGTATGTTTAATGTACAGCTCGTCAAGAATAGGAACGTTTCAAAACTGTGATATCAGACCGCCCATGAGGTTCGCAGTAAATAGCCTGATCTTTACTTAGTCGCACTGAGACCTTTGCAGAATGATGTATGATGTGGAATGCGAATGTATACAGAGTTCGATCTAGCCGCGCGTAAAGTGCATCTGATGCTGCCTCACTCCTTCTACGCAACATAGAGAATCTCACACTCTTTCCTATTATTGACCAGATGTATGTCTGAGGATATTACGAAAATAAATAACAAATAACTTTAGAAGAAGGAATGTTAAGGTTAAATAAATCTATTATTACTGTTCATAGAATTTATTTTTTAACAATGTTGTTGATGTATTTTGCTTGCTGGGCCATAATAATTGACTTAAACAATAATAAATAAAACCTCGACATATAAACAAAGAAAGAATTGAGTTTGCCATAAAATTGTCATTAAAACATTAATATGTATTGCTTTAATTAGAATCGTTAAAGTAATTAATTCATAAATAAATATCTAGCATTATATTAAATTGACTCTTAGCTGTTAATTAAGTAACTAAAACCATTGGCTTTATTGAAAAGATTATACTATTCAAGCGATGTTAAATTATGACAAGTTAACAAGTTTAAAATTATATATATATTTTTAATGCATGTATAGAATTGATATATGTATATGTATGCAGAAAAATATAAACGGCTGTATACCACCTGCTGCAAATCAAAGGAAAATATATTTACTCTTATATAATTCATCATCTTATTCCTTATACGTTTTAATTTCACATAATAAAAATTGTTTTATTGGTTTTGTTAAAATCTAGAATTGTACAATTAGTTTTATATTCAAGTTCTTTTGTACAATAAATAAACCACACTGAAATTATAAGTGCAATGGAATTTGTTTGTTTGTTAACAACATCTTCTGACCTTAGTGTATATCATCAATTATTAGGCTTTTTAAATAATATGTAGTATATTTTCCTCTGTGTAATAGAGTTGCAATTGTGTTTTTTAAATTGCCATCCTTATTTTAATTTTGAAGTAAAATAAATTACAAACATGATGCACTAAAAGTATTTCAAAATATATCAGCACTGTTACCATAAGCAACATTATACTCGTATACAGGCCATAAAAAGGCGTGTATTGGAAGTGTAAGAGGTCAACACTTAATACAGTAGTATATTCGAATCATGTGTAAATGTATTGTATTCTTTCCAGGTTCTGCAATATTAATTTATTTCTTTGCTGTGGTCTGCTCTTTTGAACCATTTGTGGTAGCTAATATACTGCATGTAGTTAATCTTCAGTAAATCATAACTGAAGAATTAACTTAACGTATTTTTTGTGATGCACTTACGAATACAATTACTATCGATTATGCGTTATTATTAACTAACAATAGAACAATGAGGATAATCAAAACAAGGAAAAGGAAATGAAAGCTCGCAAGATAATATAAATACAATTACCATTAAAGTCATAATGCTATCGCATTTTACACTCCTTGATAGAAGAACCATGGACACTTGTTTCGATCTCGAATCAAAAGCACGTAAACCAAGTGTTAAAATTAGTCGAAATCACTGACACTTTCCACAACTTGTTCGCAAAATGTCCAACGCGACCGAATGAACTTGATCCGTTCCGTACGTGAACTTAACTTCTTTATAACTGATAGCGGCGTACGAGTGAATGGGTTTATCTAGGCGCATGTGGTAACTGTTATCGGTTTCGAAAATGTTACCAGATTGTCGTTACAGAGACGGATATGTTTTGCTGCCGATGCCGACCTTTCATTAAAAGGAACTATTATTAGTTGTATGACATCAATAGGCAGTTTAAAATGTTACGTATGAATGAAAACGTAATACAAACGTAACGTGTGATGTCACCTACATGTACGTTACTTCACAATCGAAACGCGCTTGTCGCTTTACTCCTTCCCATTTTAATTTAGCAGTTGTAACAAATATGTTTAAAAACGTGGGTGTCATCTTCCTAGACGACCTTCGTCGCTTAAACATGTTCGGAATTGTTCCAGAATTGTATTCGTAAATATTGGTTCTATACGTAATAGAATATTGTATTAGGGTTAACTATGTATCTACGGCATGCCGTCACATAAACAATATATTCATTTAACCATTTGGATTTGGAGTCAGTGAAAGTTAATGGCTAATTGCAAATAGATTTTGTGTCAATTATAATTAATTTAGGAGTATACAGTGCATTCGAAAAGCAATATATAAATTCAGAAATACGGCTCCATTCTTTAATTTCTCGAATTTTTAACGGCTCCATATAATTTTTCTGGCGTTTTTTTTTTAACCCAGTTGGATCGTACTCTTCCGTACAAGGAACATTTAGAAATCTGATATAAGTTGCTTATTCCGCTACTGATGTGTAAATGGCAGTGTTTGTGTGTAGGACACAGTTTTTGTAACAGTTAAAAACTATCATCATTACTGGTGTTATTGGTGTTACACAACCAAAAGTTACTTTGGAAGATTTTATCAGCGTAGACGATCCCTGAAATATGTGGGAGTAAGTACAGTTTCGTTACCGGGCGGATTGAGTAGCTTGGTGACTGCTACTGCCGGTCCCATAAAGGAGGAGGATTTCTAGGTCAGGCCAGCACAGTGTGCTTTTTTACCCTACCTAGGGTACATAGGTTACATAGAACTGGAACTTTGCCTCTACAGGCTAAGAGACGAAGAAAAACAAGCAAATTGCTTACATATAAGAAGAAAGAAGAAGATACAAATATTCTAGTATTCCGTTAAAGGAACAGTAGGATAATTTACATCTAAATTACCAAAGTGATTTATATTATTTAATATTTTTTTTATCGTATACGAGTATTATCATATTGTACTGACGCATTAAACTGGCGCATTAGCAAGGATAATGAGTGTGCCTCGATAGCTCAGCGGTCAGAACAACTAACCGGAAATTGGGAGAGCCGGGTTCGATTCCCGGTCGAGGCAAAATGCACTTTTATCCGTGCTAACGCCAAAATATATTTTGTTATAGATACAGACACATACCACTGAACAAGACATGCTTGAGGAACTTGAAGATCCCGAACGAATTCCAGTTCCTTCAGAAGAAATAATAATATTTCCACCAGAAAACTGTAACGAAGCCGTAACAGGTGAGAATTTGGGGGGAAAAGATAACGTAATTCTAAACAACCTCCCCGGAAGTCAGTTGAGAGCTGAATTCGCTTTCTTATTCGATCGGAAAAATTCTGAGGAGAGTTGGAATAGTGAAGATGGCTTACTGTTGTCAAATTTTGCAAGAAATAAGGCAAAACAATTGTATGTTAGTAAAGCGAATAAAAGGAAACGTGTAGTCAGTTGGTCTGATAAATTGAAAAATAATTTCCCAAATTGGACAAATGAGCTAATTCTCAAACATAATGTGAGCCCTCATCTAATACTCTAACAACCTTTCCAACAAAAAAAGTCAAGAGGTATTCTCGGGCCGAAAGAAAGCATGTAAATATTGATCAGCCATACTTATATAGTACATAAATATAATGAGAATGTGGGTGTCGTCGATAGGGTTGACCAAGATATTAGTCTAAATCGAAAATCTATACGTGGAAAAAGGTGATATTATCCTCTATTCATGCATTGTGTATTCATGCAAAATTCTTGGCAGCTCCACAGGCAAAATTTTGGTGAATTGGACCAACTGGCTTTTAGAAGGAGTTTTGCTACGGCACTGCTTAAGAGTTACCGGAAAACACAAAACGTGGACCTTCAAAACCACCTAGTAATTTGCATGCGCATTCTAAATATGACAGGTTAGATCATATAATTTTATACCAAGAGAAATAATGCATTTTTCAAATGTCCATTTTTCAAAAAGTGTAATGTAGCCCTTCATCCAAAACAGTGTTTTATCAGTTATCTCACACCCACGCAAAACTTTAAATATATGTTCATAAGTACTTAGTTGTTTATTGTCCTACTGTTCCTTTAAAAGAACGCCACAAAACAAAAAACTGCAAAATATTTTTTCAAAAATCTCTAAACTTCTCTAAACATAAAATGAGTGAAAATATAAATATATAAAAACTTTTAAAATTTAAAGGTGAATAATATTAGGTTCATCTGGGTTAAAAGCTACGAATACTAGTTTTTATATACAGTGACATAAAAATGAAGGTATATGTTGAAAAAATTGTGTAGAATTAATAAAAAATATAGAGAACTAGATTTATTGAACGTTCCGTTGTCTAAATATTTGTTATGTGCCGTTGATATGTGTTTAATGATATGTTCAAGTCATACAGTTGGCAACAATGATTTAGATTGACTCAAGTAAAGTTTAAAAAAGCCTGAGCAGTAAGCTGATGTAAAAGTTTTGTTGGACTAGCAATTGAATGTCAGCATTTCGAAATCTTCCCACTAAACGTCGTATACACTGTGTAAAAATTTCGTAGTCCAGATTTGTTGACAATTTAGAAACTGCTCAAAGTTTTAAGACGCATGAATGGATAAATTATTTCCAACTGCAACTGTCTTTATCTTATAGGCCAGTCAGCCCCGTAAGTTTCGTTCGAAAGTAAGCTTCAAGCATAAACGTTCAAGTGTACTTCAAGTAAGTATCGTCTTCTAAAAAGATACCCATTTTCTAATCTTGCCAATTACAGCATACATACAAAATACAAATATCTTTATTAATTTACCACACAATTAACAGTTAACTGATATCTTCGATAGACGTATGTAATGTTTACAATAATATGTAATATGATTTAAAATGCATGTTAAAAATCGATTAGTGATTGGCTGATTGATAATCAGATTGACAAAAATCCGTCTTAATGATTAGTGCATTTTCTGTGTACTCATTAACTTTCAATCAATACGGACATCTTTGTATAGCAGTCAGTAACAATTACAAACGAAACTAAATGAAATATTCAAACTATGCTTTGTTGTCAGCCGTCCGATATAGAAGATGATGAAGATATTGTTTTGAGACAGGCACTGCTAGTTATTATTTTCCTGTAAGTATCGCGGTTTATATGGAATAACTAACTTTTCAAACGCCTCCATAAAAATCAAAGGTGGTCAACTCTGAGAGTTTAGCAGGCGTTTATGGGTCATATTCCACCTTTTCTTCCAATTAATTAATTCTGACTTATATCATCTGTGACTTGAACAGAAGCAATGTAATTGACTACCGATGGAAAAAGGTTTTAATCCAGAGTATTGTTTTTTTCCGGGTTTCGTTGTGAAATTACTAGAGCCGGAATTTAGTTTTTATTACGACGTATACATTACCATTGAAATATATAATCTTATTTTTCCAAACTTGATTCGATTAGTTTTATTTTCTTTTCTATTTTGATTTATTTGGTCTTTATATTATCACAATTTAGCGCCAACTACACACTGCAATGCTAATAGTAACTTATTTGTTTTTATACAGTGTATTTTCTTTATTCTATATATAAAGTCCTTCTCAGAAAAATCTTCTTTAGCTCAATATTTTATAGAGGCAGCCGATATTTTTGGAAAGAGATTCAAGAGTATTATACTTACATCTTACCCAAATTCGTGGTAAAATTTTACCACATATTAGTGTGAATTGTTATACAAATAACTTGACCTTGTTCCCCTAAAGCTTCAGGCTGCGAAGGAGAAAGTACACACCCCTAGTACATACTCCTGCCTAGGTAGAGCATAATGATATGATTAGGGTGTCATATCATTATGCTCTACCTAGTCTAGTCTACGCCCAGTCCGTTACCTCCGACCATTGTATGAATAAATTTACTTATAATAGGAAAATACGATAGATCATTGCACCATGTTGTAGACGCGGAGTAAAGTGCTGCACTTTCATTAGCTTTGTATTAGGTCACTAACTTGAATGCCTACCGTATTTATGACTGTATAAATCATAATAAAATTTAGATTGCCTGTATTGCATTGCCATGTTGAAACGTATTAAACAAATAAGAAAAACTTGAATGAATTATGAACTTTACTACATCTTCATTACCTAAATTATATTACATTGTCCCATTGCAACATATAAAAACGAATGTACACAATATGGCGGTAAATGTATAAAGGAAAAACGAAGGTCTAAACCCTTAAATTCTTTAATTGCACAGCATTTCTGCGATCATGCCTGTATCAATGCCTGGCTGACTTATATTAGCAGAATACAAAGCATTGCCCTCTGTAGCGTATTGTATTAGTTCTACACCCATAATGTATTAAAGTTTATCATTATAGTGGTGTAAATTACAAATAACGCCAGTAATAGGTTTTGTAGAAATAGTGAATATTTACGCAATTTTCATACCATTAAAAACATTTTACATTACAAACCTTTTTACTTTTAATATAACTATATTTCATGAAATTAATATATAAGTATTATAAATATTACTGGGTTTAGACAGTAAAATAGTCTGTATATAATATTATTCTTTCTAAAATAGAAAAGACTGAAATATAAATTGCTGAAGTTCCATAAAGTTTTAATATACCTTATAGATAAAATTTTTTGTAAGATTATATTTAGTAAGAAAATACAAATAAATCGAAGGGTTTGTTATTTAAAATTTTCTAAACAAGATAGTTCGCCTCAAATAATGTAAAAGTAAATCTCAATGTTATAGCTTAATTAAGTAACAACTTGTATAATATTTGTTTGCCAGCAGTGTCATTCGCAATAACATCATAAAATTTGGACGCCGACTGGGAACCGTTCTCAGATGTTTGCAGCAGGCGCCAACACTAACTGGAATATATAAACCCAGTGGTGTTACAATACACAGAGGTATTTTAATGAATTTTGGTCCGGCTAAACAAATTACAGGCGTATGTGTTTAGAACTAATTGGTAATCTATAACCTCGTGATTCTCATCAAAGTGGGGATATAAAAACATGACAATTAACTGTCAATAAATCCAAGTGGATATCATTTATATTTGTTCGCTGATAAAAACACGCAGATAAACGCGAAGTACATATATTTTGTAAAACTCTGGGCAAAGCGAAGAAAATCCATGTAATTACTTTTTAGGTGACAAGAATGTACTTTTTTTTAGTAGGTGCATCTTATAGTGCTTAACTGTTTTAATAATATATTAGTTATATCATCATCATCTTAAAATACTAGATGTACAATTAATTCAAATCAAGTTATTAAATATTTATATAAAAATTTATTTTTGATCAGACTGAGCATTATTGTTTGGCAATGAGTCACAGATATTTATTAATTAAATATATCTACTTAATAATGCAATACAAATGATACTACTTGTAGTGACTCACACCAGGTAACGGCGCTCCGCAACGCGGCGGATCAAAATTAACATTGTTAATTAATTTGTTTTAACTTACGTATAAAAAGGCAAACGTGTGAACCATCAAGGTGAGTCATCGGGCATCACAGGTAACAAAATAGGTTAAATTCTTTAGATACCCCGTAAATCATTGGGTATCTCAAGAACATGACAGTTGGCACAAAATCACTAATATTACGAGCATACCTTGAAAAAGTTCATTCTTCTCTCGAATGTCGACCTATCGATGCGTTTGTCCGCCAAGTGTGTCCTCTCGTTGTAATGGTACATAGGTCTTTTCATCACTAATAAAAAATATATACATATAAAGCCGCGAGCGATGAGATTAGTATTCTGTTCGATCACATAACCACTGGTATTCTTTCTTGAGGCACATCCGAATCTACCGATTCAAGAAAAGCAACTAAGGCGTCGTACCTGTCGTAGAGAGAAGGTAGACTTTATCTTATCAGATACTGGCACACAGGTTTATGGATTATGCGCAAATACTTTACTTTAAAAATACTATTTAAATTAAATATTACATTGATAAAATAAAAGTTTTTACGTCCGTCGCCTCGTCCGTGTTACATAATTATAATCCCATTGAATGAGTTTCGTTTATTGAAGAGTTGTCAATTTATTGCATTTCTAGAAATATTCAGGTAGTTTTAATGGGCGCCCTTCGAACGGAAATTCCCTGTACAACCTACGTCAGTCACAAGAGGTCAGATAAATATTATGGGTATTTCGTTTAAGATTATAATCTATTGAATCTTAATCTGAGATCATATTAGTTTATACACGGTATTATAATTCATTTATTTACAATTTTTCCTTGACATCTGGGGGGCTTCCCAATCAGGCATTAGGGAAAGTATTTTTGATTTTGATAGTATTTATATTTATATATTGATCGTATGCGCTTTGATAAAACCATAGAGATTCTATTTTCCCGGACTTTACGTACATAATAGGTGCTAATGTAAGAAATTATAGAACAGACGTTAATTGTACATAGTAATTAGATTTTCAATTAAGATATAAATTCAAAAACAAAGTGTAAGTACAATATGCAGTAGTTGTTAAAATAAACAAAGACGTAGATGGTTATATAGTGTGTCCTAAATAACTACATATATAAAATAGATATTGTCCAGATGAGACGTTGTGTCAAAATTGTTTCAAAATAAGGGTCATATTTTATACATAAACTCCTGGACAAAATTAACGCATCAATTAATTTGACATTGTTATTTTTATTTGTATGATTTAAATCATAGCGCCACTACGTGATATTATAATTAAATGATTTCAACTGATGTTTAATAAATTAGAATGGTATTATCGGGAGAAGAAACATGAATAAATAACAGAAAGGAATAATGTCTAATGCAATGACAACGGTGTTAACCAAAAACAAATTGGAGGTGAAATTAAATCGTAAGAATTTTAATTCAATAGCATGTAGATCATCTTCTAGGGGCTTATTGCTGTTTCCATTCGTCTCGACATGCCATTTATCACGTGGTGAATGGAGGAATATTCTTCCATTCTACAAGAACGACTTGTTCGAGTTCCCTAAGAGCCATAGGGACAAGTATCTAATGCCTAACTGATCGTTTTAGGACATTCCATAGATGCTCTATGTGGTTCATATTTGAACTTCTTGGTGGCCAGTCCATAGTTTGAATATTCACAAATCTAAGGTAGGCAACGTGAGGCCGAAGGTTATACTGCATAAAAATGAAATTGTCCCCGACAAACGGACAAAATGACATCACATGTTCTTTTACGATGTTTTCTACGTAGAAATATACATTCATGGATATCTCCCATATAGAAACTAAATCCATGCGACCATCGATATATATTTAAAAAAAAAATGGGAACCTCGGAGAAATATTGCAGGAAACAAACCTCTCTCCTGGTCTTTTCTGGTGATGGTGAATTAGGACTTACTCTTGTTTTGTCAGAAAACGAAACTCACTTCCAGTCGTTAATGGTCCAACTTACGCGTTCTCTTGCAAAACGCAGTCTAATAACTCTATGTTTTATGGTGCACAGTGGTGCAATAGCTGGTCTTTTACTGTCCAATCCTCCTTCGTCTACTGTCCAATCCTCCATACCACGTTCACTAATTTATCTTCTCTTAAGTTGCATAGACGATTGATTTCTTCTATTCTAAGTGTGCAATTGTTTATCAGTAGTGATAGAAGATATCCTAGGCCACCTACATAAAAAGATTTAAAACTTCGAAAAATTGTATATAGTAGAAAAATTGTTGTCAAGTGTATGTAGATGGTCTGTGATAAATTGTAATTTTCATTGCTTTTTTTTTCTCAAGATGTAAATAAATAAATCTGAAACCATTGTGGCAATTACCCAAAAATAGCATTTATCAGAACATATCCTCGAAATCAGTTTGGATTATATATCTTCATACATCTAGAAAACTGTAAGCAGCATTTAAAGTAAGTAAATTTTTTATAATGAAGGAAACTTGTGGCCGTAAATTCTGTTGAATAATTATTGAACCCATTTTCTTATATTCAACGTTTTAATACTGCAACAAGAAAATGGTTTATCCTTTAATAAAGAAACATACTTAGTTTATAAGATACAAACACGACGGGACAATCATAATTAAAAGTTATTTATTACACTAATGAAGATTTTTTCATTTGGAAAAAACTTCAATTAACATTAATCTCTTGATGTTAGTGGAGGTGTGGAAGGGATATTTCTTCCATTGAATATACTGGTTGAATCTTTCCTTTATTTCTATTTCGTTTATTAAAATAAAAAAAAGTGTTCTTAAAATAATTTTAAATTAAAAAAAATACGTAGGCATACAATGTGATCCATTTGAGACGGAAGCACCTCCATAGAATAAGTAGTTTCCAACCGATTTGAATAAACTTTTTTTTTAAGATGAAGCACTAAAATCTGTACATAAAAATCTGTATAGTAATTTAAAATATATTTTTTTATTTAATGCTGTATTAATCTATTTAAATTTTCTGTTTGTATTGATTTTATTGTTAAATTTCGTTTCTATTTCCAAAAAAAGCTGAAGACAAAACAGACAAATATTTTTTTTATTCATGGTTCTCATAATTTTAATTTTAAGAAAATGTGCTTTCCATGGTGACTACGCTTTGAATACTGACGTTTTATAGTTCGAAAAAAACCTGTAACTCCAACTATTTTGCTTGTTGCAATTTTTTTAAAACTAAATATTTTTTAATCAAAATTGGTTTCCCATATTTTGATAGCTCTCGAATACAGTGACGTAGTAATTTTTTTTTATAAAAAATAATAATTTCGTTAATCCCTATCAATTTTAAATATTCTGTGATATATTGTACAAAGGTAGAGATTTCAGGGCTGCATATTTCGAAAAGTTTATTCAAACTTGTTATAAACTACTTTTTTATACGGCTTCTTCTATCTCAAATGGGTCAAACAATAAACCAATAATTGATACAGTTGACTGTGATCACCAGACCCATAATATCATACATGTGATACAAATATCATTAATATTTTATTGATATCGTAAATATTTGTTTGTCAAATAAGCAGGACTACCTGCAAGACAACAATGTATAAAAAAACCAATTACTCAGATATTTTTTAAATAAATCTGAACTTTGTTTACTTTCTACAAACTCTTTTGTGGCTGCATATCAAGATTTACTATCCATTCATTTTAAAATAATAAATTCTCAGAAACATTCCAGATGGTTTGCTTAATTTCACATGTTATAAACAGAGGTCGCCGACCCCACTTTCTGGTGTCGGCTTAAAATTAATTTAAACATCAGTAGAAAACAATGATCCCCTAATGCACTTTCCTTCAAACTTGCTGAACCACTTTGTTGTGATTGATAGTCTATGTATACATATATAGAATATGTCTTCATCTGCATAATATCTTTCTATGGCAATTTACGTGTATTTATTTTTTCATTTCGATTATCGTTATCATATAAGTATATGTAATTCAATCTTATGTCGAAATTACTTTTCTAACCTGTAGTAAAACTTTTATTCTACGTAATGGATCCGAGAATATTGTGGGTAGACCTAAAAATAACACATTTTTTAACCCAACGTATATATTTATATCCAGCGTTTATTGTCAAGGACATTATCGTCTTTTCTATATTTATTAGTTTTGTCTTTTATTAATGAATTTCTTATGATTTACTTACGCTTAGAACGTACAATATTTCCAAAATGTTTTTCTAAATCCTGCACGAACATGTTATTTGTATACCTGAAGATAAACTTCAGGTATTTAGTTAGTTTCCAGTTAATAACCTGATCCATAATTAACTAGTATACAATTAGTTAGCAGTTATCTGGTGCAATTCTTTTAATTAACATTTACTTCTAAATTAATATTCATGGGTTATTGTTTCTAAAAGTGATTTCCTCGTTCCGTTCAAACAAGGACATTTGAGTGCTAAATCGAGCGCATTAATATTACAGAGTGGGCGTTGAGGTTCTGTTCATTAACATGTTACGACGTGTAATGAAATGTCTATAAGAATGGCTGATTGTAGTGTAACTGAATATAGCAGAAATAGATAGTGTAAAACAAACATATGGCGCAATAAATCCGTTTCCTTCCTGAATATTGTTCGAAAAAAAAACAGCGGTGATTAATCTGACAGAAAGCCAGACCCGAAAGTAATTTGTAGGTAATAACCTTATATATTTGGTAGAACTCTGGCAGGTATATATACCGTACAATTAATTAAACAACTTAATAACACTTTTAATTCTGAGAAATGTTAGAAAGTATGGAAGAAAAATGTTACAGGATGCGAGTCCGAAAGTTTGTATGGCTTCCAGTATGACATTCAGTAATATTAAATGAAAAATAACCAAGATGTCACATAAAGGGTTACCCCATATTTAGAGAAAGGAATTGGAATACAAAGATATTCTTTATATCTGTACCTTAATAATTCCTTCACATCTGGTATTGTGTATAAAATTGGTTGATAGGTAAATTATTGGTAAGGATGGATGCATCTTTTGTATCAACTGTGTATTTCCAGTTAAAGGTGTAATGTTACAGATGGCATATCACTTGAATATTAAAAGATATTGTTGTTGTGACATATAGTTAAGTCTGACTTTTTTATATATAAATAGAAACTTATATGTAGCGGTAGAAAAATTAAATTAGGCTCTATTTGTATTTATAGTTATAACTTCTATCATAACAGTTACAGAATACCTTCTTATGATATATTGAAATTCAAATTCAATTTAAATTTCTCTCAATTCAATCAGACTATCAAGAAAAATAAGACACATTTCACATATTCCCCTAGAATATACGCAATATGAGTTAATTATTAGAGTTAACTGTATTCTTGATTTCAAAGTGGTCACGCCCTTTGTCTATATAATATAAGTATATAATGTTGTCTATATGTATAATATTGCCTATACTTGTCTTATCATCATATTCTTTCTTGGTGGCGCGCATTTCCTTAAATAATATGGTTTCTAATACGAGTATATTTTGTACTATCTGTCTATATTGTTTATTTAAGCATCTACGGTTATGCACAGATGGACATTTAGATAACTGTGTTAAGCTAAAATACCAACAATGTATATACCAAATAAATAGGTCAACAGTCTTGCTTAGAGAACTTAATATTTCTATATGATCCAAATCAATTTACAACATCCACATTATAAACTGTACCTTGCGGAGGTGGCACGTCCTTTGTGATAACGAAACGATGTAAATAAATTACGTAAATGCACCACGAACTACATAATTAATCACTACTTTTCACATAAAACTCGCCAAACGGTTTCACTAAACAAAAGCAGGCTATGTGAAATCAATCAAGAGTGTAACAAGCAAGCCATGACTGACTGAAATTAGACAGTCATGTGTTGTTTATACAAGGCCAGCGCGATCGCGAGCACCCACGGCATAAAACGATGAATGGCCCAAGGAACTTATATCTGTGTTCCATTACTACATCCTGTATCAGAGAAAATCACTATTTTCACGGTCGTCGATTTTCTTGCCGGGAAGGGTAAACTTGCCAAGGAATGGGACACTGTGGAGACTGTTTTATATACCTAGTGTTGGCGTGTCGCGCGATTGATTGCCCCGACCGACGGCGTGCCGGTCTGGAAAATAAATGGTTCGCATGGAATGTGAAAATAGATTTTATATTGCGAAGGACGCTACAAAATACTCACGTTAATTAGCCAGAGGGAAGGTTAAACGACTTAGAAGTTTGTATCGTCTAAAGTGTATAATTGAAATTGCTACTGAGTGAAGTGAGAATGAAAAGGGATTTTCTATTATTGAGAAGCCCCAGGATGTTGTTACCATTGCCCAAGGTCAAATAAGTTTTCCTTATAAGCATGTGGAGGGAGAAAACGGCAGGAAAAAGACTGAATAAGTTTTTTTCGGAGCAGAATCCACGTGAATGGTATTTGAGACCGTCGCCGTCGGTTATTTCACGGTCCAATAAATTTGATTGGAAACGCCGATTATCGGTGGAGGCTCAATTCAATTTGTCGGGGAACTCTGATATTAATCGAACACGAGGACGTGTTCTGTGAAATAGAGTTTTGATATGTCATTCTTGATTAGTAAAACTATATACTAATTAGGGTTTTGGATTATTTTTAGCTACGAGGTGAGGCATGAGTTTCTAAGGTATGTGTTACAAATCTCCAGGCATTGATTGCAATTCAAGTATCGCGTCTTTTCACAAATTGCATCTTCTGTTAACCGCTTCTAGCGTTCTTTTCTTCATCATTTCTTTACAGACGGTTCTTTCATCATTGATTAACTCAGGACCGAAAGTAACCAATATATTTTTATGTAAGAATATTCACATTAATGTATCGCTGTATAATTATATTAACTAGGGGCGTAGCGTGAGAAAAGAATCTAGGGATGTGATAAAAATTTTATAAGGGGAAGAGGTATAGTCCGATGTATGGTAGGCCATATGAAAATGTTAAGAATAAAAAAAGACACTAACCTACAATGATTATGCCGAGGTGTATATCCTAATTTTTAAAATGAAGATCAATTATTCGGTTTTTGTTTGTCCAGCGAAAACGTCTTATCACTGTTTCTTCAAATGTTGGAGATGATCTCATATCTTCTAACAAGGCACTTTGAATATTTATGAATGCTAAAGCTGACAGTTTTTTTCAGACAGTTACTTTTGACAATTTCGCAGATGTCTTTACTCTCTTTAAACATGAAAATGATCTTTCCGCGGAACTGCTTGTGGCAGGGATAGTCAAAATTAAACGACACAATTTTGATGATTCCGGGAAACAGAAGCTAATGAAGGGACATAATATATTGGTGAAGCTCAAATACAGTGATCTTTTTCATATCGGGATCACTATAAATCACTGAAAGTTCACTTTTTAAACGATTTGCGTTAAATAATGTTCCTACGTATCTACTAAAGAAGAAAAGTGTTCGTCAGGAAAACGTTTCACGAATGAAGTAAGGTGTGTGGAATCTAGATTTAAGAATTTCAGTTTAGAAATTTCACTAAAGCGTTCACTAATATTCAAAGTAATAACGTCCAAAATTTCTTATCTTCATAAATTAAATCCTAAACGCATTCTTTTACTTGTTTTGATGGTTGATTGGTTGGGTGGTTGATTTTCTAACACAAATCTGTCCATACGGTCCCAAATGTCACTAAACTCGTTTCTCATTTTTTGAATATATGATTTGAAATCGGCGATCTTTTTATTGCAGTAACTAATATCTGATATTTTTATCTGTAGAATTTTAAGCAGACTCTCGGAATGTGGGAATACTGCAGAAAACACTGTTAAGAAAAAATTAAAATCAAAGTCGCACAATAAAGTTAAAAGGCCTGTAGCAGAAATAACGGTTTTTCGATCCCATTCCTCATTTTCATTTTCCACAATTACCTGAAACAGCGCTTCCAAATCTTCCTTATCTTATGGCGATAGTCGCCAAGATGCGTTCACATAATCGCATAACTGAGTCCGGAAATAATGACAATATCCACTCGAGGTTTCACTGTTGACTGCGTAAGATCACTGACCTTTTCGCCCATCTAACGCGTAACTTGGATGTAACGTGGACCATCGCATTTCAGCAAGTAAAGCGGAAGTCCAATAATTTCGGGCGCCTTCACGGCCGATTTGATAAATAAAAAAGTTGACGGTAGCGTTTAAAGTAAATAATAATGTAAATAATATATGTGTATAATATATATGTAAATAATATATATGTAAATAATAATTGAAAAATAGTAATAATTGAATAAATCGATTGAACTTTTAAATAACACTAATTTCCCAATTTTTTAAGGGATGCGACGCATCACTCGCATCCATGTACGTTATGCCCCTGGTATTAATTTACAATACGATCTTAATAATAATGAAAAAAAAAAAACATAAAAAATAAAATTCGGGAAAATCAATTCTGTCAATTACAACAAATATTCAAATAGGTTCTCTTCTTGAGTTAAAAAGTGAAAGGTAAAAAAAAGGCAAAGAGTATGGTAGATTATACATTTTTAATTAATAACAGTGAAAGTTTGGTTATTACATTCCATTGAGTCGACTGTAATAAATGAATGCCATAGGTATATTGAATTTAAATGGTTATAATATGCTAGCGACGTACATAGAGACGGGCGCGGACGTAAGGACGGATAAAATCGTATAAAAGTGTATGAATTAAAATGTTTGGGATTCTTTCCACTACTACAATTTAATGTTTACATGTATGCATTTAGATTAGCATTTATGTCATGATTTGATAATAAGTTAAAACAATATAATTATCTATTATGTTGTTTTTGTATTACAATTGTTTATTATACCAACATTATCAACTTTTAAAAAATACAGGTAAGTTTGTAAGTTGTTTCTTCTTATGTTAACACGTATTACTATCGACTATGCTTACTGAAGTTAAACATCAGAAACATACTGGTTCTTGAGGTACTGAATTAAGAGTATTAGGGTTCAGATTTAATTTATGTTCTTTCACATACTACTTTTTATTAAAATGTGTATTCTAAATTATATTTAATAAATGTGTTTTTTAATTTCAAATATTGATTGAACAAGTGTTATATGGGATAAAATAAACGAGTACATTGTCGATAACGAACAGAAGTAAATTTCAATGTCCCGACACAATATAAAATTATCTGTTTAAAATTCGATATCAACTGTCACCCTCATGACACTTTTATTATCTTTATTGTGTTCACTGTTCTTCGAATTTCCTATTATAAATAAATACATGATAAATATTTATAAAAAAACGACCGTATCGACACCGGTAAAATAAATACTTCACAGGTAAGATCGATTCTTGGTTATCTTGTAAAATTCTCCGATACAAATCAGTTCAAGTATTCAGTCAGTGAAACTTTAAGCCCGGTACTCACTAGAGAATTATCAGCACATACTTATATATTTGATGATGTTTTCGGGTGCCGATTAAATAGATACTCATTAGCATCCGACTAGAGTCCAGTGACGAATCCTCGACGCGATTTTAGACGTTGTTACGTGCAGCTTGTCGAGAATAGGAAAACGTGTGAGATCCTCTGTGTCGTAGAAGAAAGAGTGAGGATGCTCTTCACGCGCGGCTAAATCGAATTCTGTGTACATTCACATTCAATATATATTCATCGATATTCACTCTGCAAAGGTCTCAACGTGACTGAGTGAAGACTGAAGAGTGGTGCGCAGTAAAGATCGAGCTTTTCACTGCGCACCTCGTGGGCGGTCGATATCGCAGCTTTGAGGCTTGTTCCTATTCTTGACAAGCTGTGCTAACCAGTCCATTGAAACTTGAAAGTATTTTCCACTAGTTAGGAATATATAATTATCTATAGGCGACTAAAATGCGGAGTAATTTTTTCTTAGCTGATACGTTATCTCAACTACGCCGTTACAAGCGTAATTACGAAATGGCGTAAGTTTTGCTACTTACTCTTTAGTTTTGTGTTTTAATGCTTTCCTTATTTTGTATATTTAAAAAGTATTCAAGTACTGTCATTTTCAATGTATGTACGAGTATATGAATGCCATCATGTTAAGACTTTCACAACTATATACATACATATATTTAATAACTCCGACAGTGTCACATGTAAATGCAACATCAAGTACTTCAGTGTTGTCGATGTACAAATATTAAAACCCTCACAAATTTTCCACGAAATATGGCAATAAAATGATAGATGGAAAAATAGCTCTAACTCCATACATATTTTCCAGCAAAAATTAGTTTCCTAAAACTTACAACAAAGAAGCATCGAAATACATCAAAGTAATGGAAAAGGTATTTTAAATATAGCTGTTAATTAAATAAGTATAATTGTGCATTAATTTTAAATTTTGGTAGTGTTGAGTACACCAAATTATATTTAACGGTTAGCAAAAATTGCATTTAATATAATGGTCCACTGTTTTGTAAAAATATTTAGAAAATGACTTCATAGTGATTTAGGTGACTAGTGAGCTACTTTGAAGTGACTTATTTTTAACTTGAGTAATTTTTACTCTAAACTATTACTGTATAGTTGATGAAATTAAAGGATTAGGTAAAGTTCCTACAAACGGTAAAATCCTGCAAAAGGTAAAGTTCCTAAAAGGTAAAATTCCTACGGCGACGTGGTTATTTAGTACTACCATATATTATTTCATTGTTCTAATATCTTTATAGTAATTTAATTTGATCAATGATAGTAATTGACGATATACCATTCAATAAAGTTATTTAGAAATAATAATAGGCAAGTAAAATCAGTTGGCAGGAATAAGTGGATAGAAATAACATCGAGACTAAAGCTATTCATTGATTAAAATTTAAGTAAAAGAAATAAGGTATCTGCACCAAATAAGGCCACGCTAAGGTTTGACAATCAATAATAATAAGAATAGTTCATCAAAATTTCACCAAATTTCATTAATACTATCTTGAACTTGTTTACATTCATCCTGCACTTTAAATTATTTATATGGTAAACCTTTATATTTTAAAATTTATTTTTTTTAAAACAGTGCCATTGGCCTTATTAGAAACCTCTATGCCCTAATAAGGCTATAGACTAAAAGTAGGACAAAATTCATAATCATCGTAATTTTAATTTTATATTTTAATTTGTATTTTAGATTTTAGATGAAAACGTTTTATCACGAGTAAAATAAAAAACAGCACTGTTCGATTTTATAACACAGACGCCATGAAATAGAATGTGTCTACTACCCCATCTGTATGCATTTCAATTAAGCCGTGCTTATACCAACAGACTCCACGTCAGCAACTTGTTGAACAGCGGGAAGCTGCAATTTGAGACTTTCGCCGTTTCTAAAATAAAGGTACTTGGCCTTACTGGGAGCATGGCCTTATTTGGTGTAAATAATATTTGTATTTAAGAAAAAACCTTTCGCACAGGTTTGAACAATAACTGATGCATTTTGTCTGTCACATTTTATCATTTAGGCTATTTTATCTTGTCTATTATCTATTTTATCTATAAATTATGACTTTAGAGCTATATTGCATACCCTAACGAATGTATTTATTAATGCTAAAATTAATTAGGTAAAGTCTTTCAACATTATTAATATTAGTAATATAAATGATAATGTATTGTTATTGTGTGTATCTTTGGTGTCAACGTTTTCTTTCAAATTAACTTTTAATGTACCGATGACAACATGCTGCTGCTTGTTGCTACATGTGTCACTGATAAATACAATAGTAACCAGAAACACAAAGATGTTAAAAAACCGTTCAGATTTTATTATTAATATATGAACAATTGTACATATATTATATGTATTTTTTTTAATTGTAATGGTGTATAACATTTATAAACAACAATATCTAAGAAATTACATACACATTGAAGAAAATTTCTTTCTTTTTATTTACACATAAATAGAAAGCAAGTAAACTGTGAACAAAAGATAATCGTAGCTATCAAGCAAATAGGTTTCAATAGAGGATTCCAATGGTGACAACACAAGCGGAACTATATGCACATAATTATATACTACCTTCATAATTTTCTTATAAGAATAAGAAAATTATGAAGGTAGTATATAATAAAATTAATGATTTCAATATTACGTTTTCACCGTTGGTTATAGATGGGATGGACATCCCCATTTAATCTTTGAGTGAGTACAAAGCTTTAGATATACTCGTATGTTGTAAGTCACGTAAATACTATTATATTTATATATACTTATCAGATATATCGATATATTTATTCAGCATTTGTTGTTACAAGGACAACATTGAGGACCATATTTGGTAAGTTATTTTTTTGTTAATTTAAAATTGGTAAGTTTATCTTAATATTGACAATTTCATAGATATTCACTAATGATATGATTTTAATTTCACACGCTTGTGAATTGATGGCGAAGACATCATAATAATTGGCATAAACGCTATAAATAAAGGTACATTATATTGTACCTTTCAGGTATATAAAAATTATCAAGAAATATACATTGGTTTGCTTATTGTGTATAATTGAAGCGTCGATTATACCAATTACTCAAAACAATTATGACTGTTTTAGGATAAAAACATGAAAACAACAAAAGAAATGACTATTACACAGTTATAATTTTTTAACCTCAATCGTAATTTATATTAATCACAATCAGGTTATTTGGAATTTGTAACTATAAATGCATTGATTAATTTATGTTCGAACATAACGCACAGTCTTATACTCAAAATAAAAATGTATGTGAAGTAGGTAACAGATAAATCACCTGTTATGAGCCCCTGTAACACTTTAAACCAGTAGCCAAAGGAGATCAAACACAAACTTTTATATAAACGAAACAGCAGTAAAGTTATTTACGTCACACGAATAGAGGATCAAATGGAAAGAATGTTCGGTATTCCAGGCATTCTCCTTTCTTTCATTGTACACTCCTGCCGCATAACATGACAATTAAACACGTACGAGATGCATTTTAAAGCTAAGCATGTTACTGTTGTATATTTTTATTATACCCATGTTTCTACATTTATTTACAGAATATGGTAAAAGAAGAAGAAAGGATATTAGTGTTAATAAAAGTGTTTGGAGTTTTTTAAAAACGTAGTATTGTTCTCAAAATAACTTGTAGAATGATTATCATTTGATATAGCAAAGTAAATTAAACGATTACTTTGGATATACATATTCTTATGAAAACAATAAAATAAACATCCTGTTTATTGAAGGAAATAACAAGAGGTCATACAATTAATATTTTCAAAGCAACAGTTTTGGAACTAGTGAATTTAGATATTACAAATGAAAATTATTTAACAAAAATCTATTTTCGTCATCAGACAGAATTGTCATATTATGTTAGATAACTTGTTTCTCTCAGTCTATATTTTGTGAAGTTATAATGTGAGAAATTATATATTTAAGTATAAATATTAATTTCCAAGACTGTTTACATTTTCAGTGAAATGATGAATGATGGAAGAACGACTATGTAGAAATAATGAAAATCCATACTTTACAGATTATGATAAAAATAATAATAATGTACATCTAAATGGTTTTCCCTATGGGAATTTGCCATTTTCATCATTTGCCAATTGCATTGAATTTATTATACCATTTGCTGGTACACATGTTTGCTGGTACACAGTATTTGACACTATTTAATTTTTGATTTACATTACATAATGCAAATTATATTAATCAAATAGAAACAAACAATTAATTCGTTACAGTTTAAGAAACTGCGTTTTCAGTGTTTCGTATACTATAAAACATAGTACATTTTCTTTTTGGTATTCGTAGTCATAAGGATAAAAACTGTTAAGAAAAAAAATAGACATTTTGTACTATTGCTAGTTCCTTCTTTATTATACATATTTAGATATTTCACTTAATGTCAGGGTCATTTTTTTAAATGGGGTATTTTAAAATTTTTTATTAACCGGTAGCTTCCAAGTTTTAATTAGAGCTTTGATTTGTTATCTAGAAGCAGTTATCATCAAATCCTCCATCTCTAATGTCAATACGGTATCATGTTATTATCGATTCAAACTCAATTGCATTGTTTTTGATTCGTTCTCGATATCGTCGCAACTACAAAGGAAATTAATTTTGTGCATCATTTTGAGATTTCAAAGGTTTTTAGTACTTATAAGGAAATAAAAAGAAAGTAAACTGCGAACGAAAGATAATCGTACCTATTAAGCAAATAGATTTCAACAGTGGATTCTAATGATGACGACACAAGAGGAACTATATTTACATAATGATGATTATAAAAATAAGAAAATCATGAAGGTAGTACATATATAATATCTACAATTAATGATTTCTTGATAATTTCTCAGCTCGATTAAGTCATTATCGTGTGTAAAGCCTTTGAAATAAGTTTACTTAAAATCATAAACATATAGTTGAGTTAACAGTATAAATAGAATATACAAATATGTTTTCATATGTATAGAAGAAAAATTGAGGAGTATTTTTGAATATTTCCGTTTTCTGTATGAACATGACACCAAAAAAGTTGGTGTCTTAAAAGTAATATTAGTTTATTTTGCGTATATTTATGTAAAGTTTGTACAATGGATCTTTGCGCGTGTACCAATTTAGTGACGATGCACGGATCACATGCTACACCACTCGCAATTGTTACTAAATGCCACAATTACCAGCACGTATGTCTAGCGACATATGTTTCAATCAACTACGTACGGCATATATAGTTAATGATTTGTCGAATAACATGCAATTTTAAAGTCACGTCTTAGCTTTATTGTATAATTTGATTCATTGGCGTGTCAATATTTCTGTAAATTTTATTTAATTTTTGTTTTATTTAAAGCATTTTTCTATTGTATTCCTCATATTGAGTTCAATTTTGTGTTATTTTGTGTAGAAATTTTATTTAGTGTCAATTTTTAGATTTAGCAAACAAAATCAGTTATTTTCACTAACTAACTATTCAACTAACCTCAAAATGCCCGGCAAACGCTTGAATTCACAAGCAAGGAACCTTGTTGCGAATTTAATTAAATATTTTACAGCTCAAAAGGAGAATGGTGGTCCCTTAATTTCTTTTAGTACCGTCCAGCAGGTAAATTATTCATTGATTATATATAAACCTATTTCCTAAATGATTTTAATATTATAGCGTGTTTCTGACGCTTTGGGAATCAGTTTACGCACTGTTTCTTGCATACAAATACGCTCTGAGAGAAACAAAGCTTTAAGTGCACCGGGAAAATCTAGACCTCGAATAAAAGAGAGACTAAAACAGGATTTATCTGAAAACCGTAAAGTTGATGTTCGCAATGTCATCTATGACATGTACAAAGAAAGTAAGTTATTTTCCAACTAGTGTGTTGTATTAACAGTATTCAAATGACTATTTTCAGAAAAACATGCGACGCTTAGAAGTCTGAAGGAGGAACTCGCTACCAAACATATCCTTGAGTCTAGTATTTCTATCATTAGTAAACTTCTGAAAAGTATAGGATTGAAATATAAATAAGATGACAACCGAAGGGCACTATTGGAAAGGACAAATATTGCTATCATACGAACTTAATTTCTTAGAACATAACATGGAAAATCGAAAGTCCAATACTTCCAAGCAATGCGTGCTTTTAGATGAAACCTGGATATTTGCAAAAGGAAACAAGATAAAATCATTGAAGTCTGTAAAAAGTGTGCGTAAACTAGAGGAGTATGAGGGTAAACGTTTTATTGTGTTACATGCCGGTCATAGTAACGGTTTTGTTGATAATGCTGCATTAATTTTCTCCACAAAATTGAAATTGGCAGATTATCATGGGGTTATTATTGAAGATATTTTAATCAAATGGTTGAAAGAAAAACTGATTCCCAATTTAAATGAACCGTCATTGATAATAGTGGACAACGCGCCTTATCATAACATTCAGTTGAATAAGCAATCTAGACAATCATGGAATAAATCTCAAATAATACAATGGCTTCAAAGTTCCATATACCGTTTAATAAATATATGTTTAACATAGAACTTTTAAAAATATCACAAAGCAACAACAGAAACCTATACGATACAAAGTTGATGAATTCCTACGTGAACATGGTCATGGGGTATTAAGGCTCCCCCCCCCCCCCATCATTGTCACTTTAATGCTATCCAAATAATATGGGTAATTGCAAAGACATTTTATAATGCACATATTGGAGAGGATGGTTATGGTGATTATAAAGTATTTACAATGTGGGAAAGAGCCTTACAAAAGTGTACTCCAGGCGTATGGTTAGGTATTGTAAAACATACCGAAAAAGTTATTGAAGAATGGTATAACTGAGAGCATATTCTAGACAGCATACCGGAGATAATCATTAATGTGAATATGAGAGACAGTGATTCAGAAACTGATAGTTTCAGCAGCAGTAGTTGAAGGTCAAATTTTGTGAAAGTATGTGATATACATATATTTTTACAATCAATAATAGTTCTATTAGTACTTTGTGTGTGCCCTTAAAATATCAAGTTTAATGTGTCAACAACAGCCTTGTTTATAAAGTATGCAAGTAAGTTTGCAAATTAAGTAAACATACAATTTTATGTAGATAAATAGTTACAATATTTACACAAGCAAAATTGTTACAAGTACAATATTTACACAAGTAAGGAGTGTAATCTCCATAAAATGTAGCATGATGCTTGAAATATCTACAGTAAAGGTTATTTCAACGCAAAGTCATATCATACGTTGACGGATTTGTATTGTACTAACTGTTTCCCTAAAATGTGTTTTCGGCACGACACTGTTAAAAAATGTCAATTGATTGATTCATACGATTTTTACCTGTGACGTACACGCAAAGAACCATTATATACAAACTATAGTTCTGTAGATACACAACAATATAAATATTGCAAGTGAATGTATGAAAAGCTAACGGGCACGAGTGAAATATAATTGTATAAAAAAAGGTATTATGCTCCTTTAATTAAATCTAAAAGATTATGTTTCATTGTAAGTAATTTAAAATGATTTCCTGTGGAATATCAAACGTTGTTATGCGATTACGCAATGCAGTAAGTACATTTGTATAATGTATCATAATAATAAAACATGTCGTACGTTACTATTTTTAAGATCCTGTTATCAATGGAGCATGAGTCATGACCGGGGATCGAGAGGAGGTACGAATGAATCATCCATTTTTTCTGTGAATATTTTCAAATAAGATCAGCTGATGAGCGACCGCGACCGTTGGCAAGCCGGCTGGTTGTTCGAGAGGTACTCGCGCAGTGTTGCCAATGCAAATACAATGGCAAACGGCCACTTTCATAATATGTATTGGAAAGTAAAGACGAGGCGCGTACAACATTGAAGCAATTATTAGCATCTCCACATAAAAGTAGAACTAGGCGTATAGATGCAGTAGCATGTGTAATGTTATAAAAACATTTATATAATCTGAAATTGTTGACCTTAATATTTATAGTACATAATTAGATAAGGTTGGAAAACAGTTCTACCACAAAAGCAATTAATGAGATACCAAGCATTCATTTACTTAACAGTGAAAGTTCAATATTGCAAAACCGAGGGAATTATGCGTTAACGATACTTGTATGACCACCTTCACTAAAATTCATAAGGTTGAGGAAATTTCAGCAATTTGGCAACAGTGAGTGATGGCTGATGGTCAGCAACACACCGTTTCCAGTTTGAAATACATGACAAGAATATGAAAATAAAGAATTGCTGGGATGAGTAATCGCACATTTTTCCTCGTCTATTATTTAAATATCGATTAATAAAATGAATGAATTTAGATCAAGTTATTGATATTAGTGGATTGCTTATGTAACTTATTGCTTAAATTAAAATACGGAATTTCTATGAGAATAATACGTTAGAGAATTTAGCAATACAAATATAAGCTAATTATTTTGTATATACATAAGACCTGGTTACACAGTGCGAGCTGACCTAGTCAATTACTGCAGTACATCTACTCACATCGTATGACCGCCTCATACGAGTTACTGTCATGTGCGAGTCGGTCAGTAACTTGCATCCGAGTTACTTCAACATTTTTTGTTTTTACTCGCCCATCGCCTTCCTCCACCATCCACAAGGCAGCAGCTCGCATGCGACTCGGACGTCAACTCGTACGATTTTGCGAAATGTCAATAGTTCGTATGCTCGGTACATTCCCACAAAACGAAATTCACAGTTGACTGCAATCTCGGGCAATATCTGCTTACCTGTGTCTTCGCAGCTACTCTCATCGTATGACCGGTCGAGGCCAGTCGAGCTACTGTCATGCGAGTATACAGTGGCAGTAGCTGTCTACTGTCACGTCAGCAGCTCATACTGTGTAACCAGGCCTATAGGGTTCGTTTTGCATTATTCGCCAGTGAGGGAAAGTGGAAATATGTGCAGAACTCATTCCCAATGACGTATATAATAAATCTAAAGGAATACCTATTATTAACGTACTTTTATTTGGTGAACTTATTTCATTTAATTTACTGTTACATACGTAATCTTAAAGTTAGAAGGGAGCCACAGAAATCGACCTTTTTCACTTAAAACTTCAAACCGAGGAAGAGAATGTTATACATGGAAACGATAACAAACTAGGCTTATATGGAGGTGCCAAACTTCTTCTCTTGGGGTTCGAACCACAGTATCAATAATATATTGTCGACATCTTTATAGAAGAATATGTTACATCCACTCATTCATGTTTTAGGCGTGGATCAGTGCTGCACTTCTATTAAGCTGGCGTCTATCAGGCAACTGACCTGAATATTCATCGCTTTGGAATACTAGTTACCTATAAGTTTTGATTTTTTTCCGTGTACATTCTCCTTTCTGTAAACAATTTTAATGATGCAGTTTGCTGATATAAATACGAAATATTTGTAGAATCTGACAGATTTTTACCTTTTTTTTAATGTACATAATTCTGCAAGGAGATGTAATGAGTGTGTTTTTGAGATGAGTATAACATTGGTCACGGGAATCCCATTTAATGGCAACGGGACGCCAAAGTTTTCAGGATGGTTGATATGGGCTCGATAGATGCCATTTCAGTAGTCATGAAGCCATGGACTACTGTGCATCATGTATTTGTTTATAACTTTTATTAAAACGACGTTCTGTGGTGGTATATAGTGTTGAGTGTTCATCATTGGTCGAATACATATTGGCCTATATGATTCCGTTCTGACTCAATATATAATGTGTGGGTGAGTGAGTGAACACTTTCCGAACAAGAGGATCTGTGAGACTGGAAACTACACGGGAGGTGGTCGAACTGTCGGAATACTTGAAAATATCCAAACGGTTTAACAAGCGATCATGTTAGTGTTGTATGGATGTCAGTTCGCCAAATTTTACATTTGGACCTTCATTATCACCCATATAAAATGATGGTTCAAGAACTGTAGCAAAACGTCTACGTAGGGCGATTTACGTTGGCAGAATCGATGTTGAAAATGTTGGGGTATTTCACTGTTCGGATCACGACGAGGCCCATTTTTACTTTAGTTTAGAAAATTTTCGATATTGGCTGGCAAAGAAATTCTCGAGAGCTAAAGACCTCTATAGAGTGAAACAGTCACGGTACAGAGTGTTTCACTGTCAAGAGTTTCAAGAGAGAGAGACTATCAAGAGTTTGATTCGGCATAGCTCGATTCGATATTATTGGGCTGTAAATTTCTAGGGAAGACGGATGTGTTGTGACAGTTAACACAGACCTACCTTACGATGTTATGCGAGTTTTATTACCCGAATTAAGAAGACGTTGCATTAACCTCACGACGGTTTGGTTCTAACAATATTGTGACAATATGGGTATTTAATTTTATTGTGTGGGGATATGTAGTGGGCTCCTCGAACTCTAAATCTTCCATCATGTGATCATTTTCACATGGTGCAATACATTGGAAAGTCACGCACTCTGGAAACCCTGTCAGATACCATAACTCGAGACATCCAACGTGATATGCTTGAAAGATGTATGGACAATTTCCATCCGCGTGTAAGAATGCTTGGACATAAATGATTGCCATTTGAATGATGCTATTTTCCGAACCTGATAACATTTATTTCTTTCCATTTTATGTGCGTTCACAATGGCATTATGTGTATTATTATTATTATATTATATAGATTTGGGCCTCATCAGCCACTGATCGCATGGGTAGTCCCTTGGCGATCCCCTCTTATCCGGGTCATTATCCAAAAATGCTATCCCATAAAAGGAGTAATTTAGGCACGTCCCCTGCCTTAAGCCTCGGCTCTTCTAGGATAACAGGGGTCCCTAATGTAAGACACCTCTTCTCCTCCAGTGCGGGGCAGGTGCAAAGAAGATGAATCGAGGTTTCCTCGTCTTCTTTACAGTATCTGCAGGCCAGGCTATCAGTCAGCCTCAGCTTGTGCTTATATGCATTCAGGCTACTATGGTGGCCCGTTATGATTCCCACCAGGGTTTTGGCTTTGTGCCTGTTCAATTTAATGAATTCTTGGGCCCATTTCTCAATCTCTGAGTATTCGATGAAGAGTTTGGTTATTCGACAACCCGTTACTCCTCTCCACCTTTTATTGCGCTGGTCTCTTGCCCAGCCAAAGATTATGTGTATAATCTTTGGAAAAAAAATATAATTTGAAATGAATGCAAATGTGAGCCACTAGTTAACGTACGTTAAATCATTACACCTCTCTGCCGGTCCCTTTATTTTTGGGCGCCAAGTATAGTGGATGTAATATTCGATTACAATAATAATAGTAGATTCATGTGTGTTAATTTTAGTAAAATATATGAAAGAAATATTGTAAAAGAAATTCGTAGTATATGTAAAACTAATAATTTTATCTTGTTACAGAATTTATGATTGACATGATAATTTAAGTAGTGATGATATTTTATTTTTACGTATACTCATACGTTTTTATTTATGTAATCATGTATGAAAGATAATACTAAAATACGTATAATTTGCTGATAATTTGTTTATAGGTTGTCTATTTGTAATATCTCGTGTACTTAAAATTCAACAATGGCATGGGAATTTTCGATTTTTTAGGTATTTCAGACGTGACTATCGTATGACGCAGTGGACATCTTTTTTCTTGATATAATGATAAACGAGTTATAAACGTCACGACAATTATCTCGTATGAGTAAAAGCGTACTTAAAGTTTACGGGTTAGGTCAGTCCGAGTAGGCAAACAATAGTCAGAACAAACCAAAATATTTTTGCGTGCTTGGCACGTGCTCGATCAATGTGTATTTTGATAAAAAATACAGAGACCGGGCAACTGGTATGCATCCGCAATGCATATTTTTTGTAAGGAACTGTCATTAAAAGTATACTCAAGAATATTTTTCTTTAAACATAATGTATACTGGTCAAAAGTTCTGAATCGAAAATATATTCAATATGATATATTTATTTAAAATAAACACCCTTGATTTAATCTCAGCAGTCTGGGTAAGATCATTTAGTCCATACTTTTCGGAGATTTTCATCAGCATATTATATAACAAAATCTCTTTTTACTAGAGGTATATTTATTATACATATATTTATTACTAGAACTGCCCACTTGTCTCATCATGGCGACGGCATATATAAGTAACTACGTACAAGGTATAATAATTTATATACCATGTACTACTGCAGTTATTTAATATGTAGACGGTCAAACACGATGGCAAAGCCAATCTGCATTACACTGAATTGCTAGTACCTACATCTATTCAAATATTTGATGCAAGTAACGCAGTATTCGCAGTGGACTGTTTTATTTATTACTGAGTAATATGCGAACATATTCAATTCTATATCGTTTTCGAGTGCTCTTATTTAATATTAATTATTGGTCTAATTAATCATATTGCAGTTTTATTATCCATTATGTGATCCGAATTTTTGCTATCTATCCACTGATTATTCTCTATTATGTTATGAAAATTATATCCGCGTAACCATTATTTTGTATATCTACATAAACGACATTTAAAAGATATCCTGGTAGAAAGGTGTTTCTTATATCGATATAAGCACATTTCTTGTTAGATTAATTAGATACGTTTCGCGAATGGCATCTAATTGTGGACCTGAGACGTTTCTCTTGATTTTTTGTTAGTTTAAGGTTTAGTTTATATCTGTCCATAAATATTTCTAGCGATTTAAATTTTAAAATATTTACTGGTGCAGTTTTGTAAATAATGTATTTAGACATATTTGTATTTTATCAAATATTTTATATACCCTATAACCATCCATTAATAATCGGTGGTATAATTCATATAACTACAGTAAAACCTTCCAATACCGACCACCCTCGGGGAATCATATGTTGGTCGCTAAATAGGAATGGTCGTTTAAAAGAGAACATAAGAAAATAAATGCATTTTATATTGTCTATTTATTAATAATTTTAATTGCATGATTGTAGTATCTTATTAAAAAGAAAAAACACGCTAAATTTATCTAAATACACAATATATGTGCATATACATAATTGAAAATTATGGTCATATACATAATATGTATGTATGTATTAATATACAGACATTAAAATTACGTATGTATTACTTTTTAAAATAATCGGAAATTAATAACTGCTTCATATTATTTAGTTTATTATTATGAAATCCGGACTCACATTTTAATAATAGCTAGGACACATTTTTAACCATATCAATATTGTTCACATTAATAAAACAAGTCTATTAAACTTGCACAGGCTTCATAAAGGTTTGATATATTTGGTACTTGAAACATTTCAGGTTCCTCAATATCATCTTCACTTTCAGAATCGAAAGTAGATTGACTCGTTTGTCGTGCCTCTTCAATACAGCCGATGATGGTTAATTCTGCACTTACTGTTTCTACATCCCTATCAATTGATGCAAATTACTTCGAACTAACAAATGTGTCGTTTCAGGCAGGAAACAGTTATGCTAGAGGAATACTCTATTTTCTTCTTCGAAATAATCCACATCTATATTTGTAAATGCAGCTTAAGAAAATCACTTATTTATTGTCATCGCGGACAAAGTTCGCCAGGCCATCGAAATCTATATTAAGGCGTTGGTTAAGGTAATGTTTCTCTCTATTTCTTGAAGAGAACAGCCACTATCCACATATGTTAAAAGCCTTTTAATAAAGTAGTTTCTATAGAGCATTTTAAAATTCTGAATAATTCCTTGGTCCAAAGGTTGGCAATGTGAAGTAGTATTTGGAGGAAGAAACATAAGTTTGATATTATCCAATGCAATTTTGGAGTGAGATGTTGCATTATCCAGGAACAATACCACTTTCCTATTCTGCTTCTTCATCTTGGCATCAAATTCGTGGATCCACATCGTCATGATGTCTGCTGTCATCCATGCGTTTTGGTGGAGATCTATTGAAGAGGTAGATTTTCGATATGTGCTCCCTTAAAACGTCGAGGTTTTTTGCTTTTACCTATGATAAGTGGTTCCTCTTTTTCACATTCCATATTTGCACAGAACAAAATTGTAATTCGTTGTTTTGCAGTTATTCTTCCCGAACACTTGTCATTTCTCAATGTATATGTTTTTGTTGGCAATGCACGATAGTAGAGACCCGTCTCGTCTGCATTAAACATCCTGTGGGGCGTATCTTTTAAAATTACCATCAACTTCTCTTTCCAAGTTTTGACATCTTCGACATTAACATCGGCAGATTTACCACATATTCTCTTGAAGGTAACATCGTGCCGACGTCGAAATCTTTCTAACTATCCATTTGATGCTTTGAAGTCATTTAGTCCTAGGCTTGGTGCAACTTCAAGTAAAGGGCTTTCGTTTGAATTATGGGCCCAGATATTGATAACTGCTTGTTTCGAGCCTTACAAAACCAACTGCAAACGACTTGAGTCACAGCCCTCAGTTTTAGGAATTTTTTTTTTATCAACATTGCCACCTTCTCGATACAAATTTCTAACTTCTTCTTTATTTTGTAACAATCTGGTCACTAGAGTCTTACCTACTTTCAATTTTTCAGCCAATTTCCTGGTACTCAAACCACTTTTTTCACTTTCGTCGATTATATCAATTTTTTCTTTGATAGAAAGACTCTTCCGTGTTCGTGTCATACTCGAATATTTAACCTTAACCGGTGAAAGTTCAGGACAAAATTACGTCGATTATCTAATTTTTTTTTTTTGATAGAAAGACGCTTCCATTTCCTGCCATATTCAAATATTTAACGTTAACCGGTGAAAGTTCAGGACAAAACTAATGTTAAAACTAGATTTTATGCGCTTAAGAAATAAATATTCATAAAGCAATCATAAAGCAATTTGCAGTACCGCCCGTCGTAAAGCAATCTGTTGCATTTACATTTTATTGCCCTTTATTGAGGGTGTGTTTAGCATTGGTGTGTACTAGAAAGTTCCAATGATGGGCGCCCGCGGTCGTTTAAGAGAATGGTTGGTATAAGGGGGTGCAAGAGTATGGGATTTCCCATTTGTAAATTCGGGGAATTCAAAAACGGTCGTTATACGTAGATGGTCGCTTTATACCGGGTGTTAAAAGGGGTTTTACTGTATTAGTATTTATACCTCACAAAGTCACGGGCTAGTAAAGGTTTTTGAATAAAAACATTGATAACAAGAATTTCTAATAAGATATTAATCAAGAAATGAAATTTAAATATTTTCAAAAAAAAAAGTTTTTTAGAATTAATACATTGCATGTCGACTGCACTACATAGTGATTCATCATTGTTTTGTATATTATGTTGAATAGCATCCACAGCCAAATATATCCAGCCCGACAGGTAATCGTCTGCTATGACCAATTCTGTGACCTTGTGATGCGGTTAGATACGAATAGTTATCCAAATTACAATATTATACCGCGAATTATTAATCCATATCTCCCACCGGGCTAACCATGAATGACACGATTCTGATCGAACTTGAATGGCGGGAAATAACAAGGTTGTAACGGACTTCTAAAAGAACCTG
This sequence comes from Rosalia funebris, assembly GCA_037954035.1. Lineage (NCBI taxonomy): Eukaryota > Metazoa > Arthropoda > Insecta > Coleoptera > Cerambycidae > Rosalia > Rosalia funebris. The sequence continues at coordinate 17,847,556 of JAZFAV010000007.1, read as the reverse complement.
CGACGCGAGCTGAACCTACGATTAGGTATATTGGTATAGTGTTCGTTCTATGTCAATGTAGAATTTAACAATTATACAGATTTTTTCAATATAAAGAAAATACATAGTAAATAGGCTCTTGTTTATTTATATGTCCTTTTAATATAATATGTTAAATATAGCGTTAAATCTATATTAGTAGGCATTTGTAATTAGACATATTGGCTTGAGATAAATAACAATATATACTTAAACAAGCTGCATATAATGTAATTGGTGCGTTAATAATAAAAAAATCATGTCATTTTTATTACATATCGTTAAGAAATATAAAAATATGCATACATCAAGTCTGCGTGTTATGTATACTATTATTACATAAGTTGATGGCTTATTTACATAAATAAGTTTATTATAATACGTATACTATTTATACGCAGCGTATCTTTTTGGAGCGGAATCCTAAATATAACTACCTACACTTTCAAGGTCTGTCTAAGCGTTTGGATCCTCATTTAAAGCATGTATTATTTAAAAAGTGTAATCTACCAATAGAGTTGGTATATGTTTTTTAAATACAATCTATGGTTATAAAATAATGGTTTTTATATACAGTGATCATCCGTCGTGGCTGGTGACATATACACAACTCGTGCTGTGAACATCGGTAGCTCGCTGATTCGCTTATTTTGCAGTGCTTTAAACACGTTTTCCGTAATTCGTACCAGGCGCAGGCCGGGCTGAAAATATCTCTGCTCCATTGACCGTTCACTCCGTTGAACTAAGCGTGCAAGGTGGTATTTTTGGAAACAATTTAAAATTTAGCTTCACTTGACTCCTGATTTAATTAATGTTGCAGATGAAAATGTAATGTAATGCTGTTTTAATTAGTACGAATACATAAATTAAATGGAATTACTTTTTATTTTTTTTACAAGCAAAATTTAGTCAGTAGCACGGCAGCATCTATATACCAGCCGCCCCTGGTGATTATACAATGTGAATAACAATATAGTTGAGAGTTTAAAATTCAGACAAATAGAAGTAAAAAAATATTTCATAATATTTTCGTGATACCTAGTCTCAATCTAGCTTGTTGAAAACGTGGGAAATGCTTTTACCTAAGAAACAAAATTTTGCTTATTTTGTCTCTTGTGATCATCATGTCTCATGTGCCTCTTTCATAAGTAGTCTGGTCTTCATAAGTCATTGGCCAGTACAATATGTATTAGTATAGTCTATTTATAGGTAGCATGAAATAATTTGTCCTCAGGTATGTGAAGCAATTACGACGATTCTCGGGGTGTATGTGTGTGTGTGTGTGCGCGCGTGAGAAATGATACTACTAGTGGTTATGTAGCTGTAATTATGTTTATTCAGAAAATAAATAAATACCGAGCAAGCTAGTACCGAACGAGGAGAGAATGTTCCTGGGCGAGATGCGGGTATTGACTGATTTAAACTTATCGCAAAAGCCGATGACCTGGTGCGTTTAGATAGACCTGGGATGATCGCATTTTAACCCCTAAGAAACAGATGTGCCCTGGTTCCGAGAACTAGCTAATATCCAAGGGTTTCTACTTTCTAATATTTACAAGACTTATGATGCAGTACCTATATACACTAGCCAGGAGTAACAAGCTGACGTTGGTCTAGGTGCCGTGTCATATTGGAGCCAACTGAGCTAAGAAAGATCGGCTTAGAGGGAATATTGAACTTTTTTTGAGGAAATAGGCGAAATCCACACTACAGCGCTTGACTGCTTTACGGGGAGATACAATGGGCGGTAGCCTGACTATTGCAGGGCTTTAACCCCCCTCCCCCCCAAGAAAAAATAAATCTAAACCTAAACTTATATTGTGATATTCAGTTCAATGTGTCGTCTCAAGTCACGACACAACAATAGTGAAATTGTTCCTATAAATTGATTACTGCCTATAATAATATGAACTATGATAATATAATGGCCCATACTTATTGATAACAAATTAGGTTATGTGATAATATTAAAAGCATAAGTATCAGTATCGGTTGTAGGATGGTCAACAGGATTTGCATGTTTTAATTATGGTTTTTCTTGTATACCACGTCTCGTGGAAGCGTTAATAATATCATGGAAGAATTTGTCTCGGCAAATGTGTTCACGCATCTTATACAAGAATGAGAATCAAATACGGAAAGAGAAGAACAGAACAGGATTACTAAGAAAGCCGAAATGTTTAGGTGATGCGTATATGCTGAATATATGTACGTAATTATTTGGATAGAAGTTTGTACACACAGAAATTTACCTCACCTAAAGCCTGAGGCTGCAAAATGGAAGGATACACACAGATACGAGGACAAAAATGTTCGTACTCACGGAAAGGTGCCAACACCCCCACCCCCCTTCGTAGGGTATCGAACTCAAGCATACAATAACACCTCCAATACTCGATATAAGAGAATACGAAAGGTCACTCATCCATGTTACAGACGCAAACAAAAGTGCTGCATCAACAAATGAATTTTCTCAGCAGTTGTTTCCCAAAACAACTGTTTTATTAACAAATCGCCCTAAATAACTTTTTAATTAAAACAGAACCAATTACATTAAATGTTCAAATTGTTTTCTATTTACCTCTACACAATGGCCAAGTCGAAAGTGAAATTTTTGTAAAACATTACTTACCTAGTTAGTTTCAGCGTTAACTAGTCTTATTTTGTTCTAAGTGTTGTCTTTTAATGCTCCAATAATATTTTAGATATCTGTTAAGATAGCACAGATTTGAGGTAACCCTACAAAAATAGTCCAGTGGAGTTAAATCCGGAGATCTAGCTAGTCACTCGATAGCTTCTCCTCTACTAATCCATTTATTAAGAAGGACAGTGTTTGATTATCCAAATACTGTCCATCTTGAAGCATGACGCATAATTCTTGAATCATGTGGCGACGCGTCATCATGTTGGTACCACATTGACTTACAATTAGATATTTGTGGATTTTCATTATTTGGATGCAGTGCCACAAGTAAGAGAACTATTTGCTGTTGTAGCAACTCCATATACTTTGCAGCAGTTAAGATAATGGTTTCACAAATGTGGTTAGTCGTATTATGTATTGGTAGTCCTTGTCCACAAGTTGATTTTCTCAGGAAACTGCGTGTGTCCCTTTATCATCCAAAGAAGGTTTTTAGGTGCCCATTTTTACCTGCAAATCTACCTATCACTGAGCCATTTAAACAAAAAGTGGCCTCATCCGAGAAAACAACGTGGAATGAAAATTGGGGATTATTCCATCACCCTATCATTGAGAAAATTTAACCTACCACAAAATTTGAAGCACCCTACGTTAAAAATATCATCTCTTAAATGGCATCATTAGATACGTATATGTTATAACTTCAACAGTGATGACGTTAAGAAATATATATACTCATTATCCTTGCTAATGTTGCCAGTTTAACGCGTCGCTACAGCACTTCCCTCCCTAGAGACATGGTTTGTCTCGATACAATTAACGAAATGTGGCCGCGTTCACCATTCTTACGAACCGTTGTTCGGTAACCCCCGGACTATAGGGCGATGGATAGGACCGGAATCAAATAGGCGAATTTGAGATGTAAGGGAGGTTCGATGTACTGGAGCAAATCACGTCGGGGTCACCACTTTGGTGATAGCAAGGATAAAAGTGCATGCTTTGACCGGGAATCGAACCCGGATCTCCCAATTGCCGGTTGGTTGCTCTGACCGCTGAGCTATCGAGGGACACTCATTATCCTTGCTAATGCGCCAGTTTAACGCGTCGCTACATGTATAATGTGATAGTGATGACATCTCAAGTATACTCGTAAAGCCAAGATTATACTGACTAATTTCAAGATTATAAGAAGCAATCTATGTTACGAGCAAATTATAAGAGTTCTAAGGAAAATTGAATATTTCATCTCATTGAAGAGATATTTTTAGCGATATTTATTTTTTATGTTAATGTATCAAATTTTCTATATTTAATTGTGTAAAATGATTTGAGAATCATACGTAAGCTAATTTCTTTATTTAATCGTATTAGAATGTAATTTTCTATCAATGACGGGTTATAAAATTGATTCGTAAAATTCGGTGCAAGTTTTTATAAACAATCGCAGCTATTATTTATATTTTCCGAATCAGTTGTTGAATACTGATTACATAAATAAAATGTAAATTACGTCCCATACAGTATTTAATAAACAGATTATGTGAATAACAATCAAATAATCAATCAACCTTTCAATTAGGCTACAAGGATAGTTAATTTTTATAGAATGGACATCCGTTTAGAATCGTTTTAGTGAAATACGATTTTGGATAAAACAGTGATTGATGCATTGATGTTTTTCTGCGTGTTCCTTAATCAGTCAATAACATTTCCTGATTTAAAAAGGTGATTTGCAATGCTCTACTATAGGTTCTCGTGTAATAAAAGCAAACAGTATCTGTTCGGTGTCGAGTTCAACTATTATATTTGATAATATGTATATTTATTTTCCTTTACAAACTTTACGAGGCGATTCTATATATGACATTTTTAAGACAAAAACTTCATACAAAGATATGTTCTAAACGTGTATGTTTTCGCGATACAGAGTTTTATAATTGTATTTCTTAAGTTTTTACATTGTTCTTAGACAGTTCTAAGGTTATTTAATTAAATTTAAACAAGCATGCTATTTGTAATAGGACCCATGGAATAACATTATTAACTTTTGAAACAAATTACAGATTGTAAAATGTTTGTATTTATAACCCCTTCAAGCCTTTGAAATTTTGTGTTACAACGATACTGACTAACATTCAAACATGCCAATAGTCAAGTAATCAAGTTAGAACCCTTTTCATTAAAATAATCTTGATAAACGATACTAATTGATTTATTTAATATTTATTTAATGACAACTATTATATTGTTATCGATGAATAATGATATATAACAATATAACAGTTGTCAGAAGTCAAAACATGTTAGAAAAGTGTTCTCTCGTAGTTTTTTTATACTGCAAGTAAGAGATTTATTTAATTCTCCGTTGGTTAAAGTGGTTGAATTTACTAATCCCGAAATGGTAGACGTTCACGATGCCTAATACACACAAACTCTTATTAAGATTCCCTCCAACTTTGTGTACTCGTAGTTTAAAAATGACTATTGCATCTGTAGAAAAACCTAAACAGTTCAGATAGAAGAAGCTCTTGCTGCTGAAGGAATAAAATTAAAGAAAACCATGCAATCAGTACAAGAAAAATTGTGGCTCAGGTAAACACTACCTAAGTAGTAGAATCGCAAATGTAAAAAACTATAATTGAGTTGAGTTCGAATTGTTGGGAATTTTTATAGTAGACCCAACTTTTGCGTCTTAGGCTTAATGGTGACCAATATCGACAATATATAGAGTATTTCTGTCCGAAATTTTAGAAGATGTTCTATAGAAGAGCTCGAATTTAGATCAATGTTGTGCCAATGGATACAGGGCTAAACCCTTGGCCATCCAGTCGCTTAATATGAATTCACTCGATATCTTTCTTTAGGGGAACTTAAAATTATTCTACAGAACTCCAGTTCAGAATTAAGAAGATCTATGAAATCAGATACAAGAGTTAAATGAACAAATACATCCATTGAGGTAGGGGGTGGATTGTTCAATCAAGTTTTGTTTAGATTACGATGGTTTTAATTAGCATTCGTGTATAACAATGTTTAATGGCGACTTCTGAAAAGTATTAAATTATCCTGAAAAAAAATGTACAAATTTATTTCTTACTAAGTAACTTCTAAACCATAAAAGATAATACACAAATTCAGGAGAATGATACGCTTAAGAACAAAATGCTAAATTATACTTTATTTTAAAACTTAGTGTCATCGTAACAAAACATTTGTGGGGCTTAAAAGGATGATGACCCAAAAAATTAGGACCTTGTAGATTTTTTCAAAAGTTAATAGTTCCATGGGTCCTGTGAAAAGTATTATATATGCTGAATTTGAATAAATTATCGTCAAACCCGTCTAAGAAAAATGAAAAAAATCTAAACAAATAGAAGTTTTACGTGTAGGACCCCGTTTATATAATTTAACACGAAAATATCTCTTAAATTTTGACTTGGTACTTAATTAATACCCTATATAAAACAGATAGGTATATTAAATAGTATGTACTTTTACATACTATTATTACATATAGTAGATTATCATCGTACTAATGTTTGCATCGTTCTTGATTGTTTACAAATATGGTGAATGCGCCAATGATTTATTGTTCATTTTAAAAAATAAAACCCGCTACAGGTAGGATTCGACATTTGTCCCGGATCGGAACCGAACGACATACAGCTGTTTCGAACTTATTAGTTCTCATCAGTGCCGTACACGGTACGCCGATCCAGGACAAATGCCGAATGAAAGTTGTGGGGTATACATCTTTATTGATTCGATCTATGTCAGTAACATATAAGTCGTAAATCGAGGAAGGAACTACCAAACCGCCAAGCAGTTATCCAAGTAGTTCCCGAACAGCAAGGCTATTACATAATCGCTATAGGAAACAACTACCCCTCGGGCTAAAGCCCCGCCAATCTCAACACAACTTTCTGTACAGGTCGCTTAGCTGTAGGAAAAATTCCCTCAATTTTCCTAATTTGAAGGGACTATATCTCTTTATTCCCTCTATGTTCTCTCGAGCCATTTATTTTATTAATTGACATTTGAAATGCGGGGGTAGGCTTTTCTAATTATTTGTCTACATATTCTTGTATTATATGCTATACGAGGATATAAATTTGTTATTTTTAAATACCTACAAATATCATTTGTAAGCGTAGGCGATTTGACGTTAACTGATCATTGTAATAAGTATAAGGTATAAAGTATAATGTAAAGTAACTCATAAAAATTCCTTGGCGTTAAAATGCAATCTTTTTAGGTCATTTCTTCCGTTTTAATAACATAATTAACTTTAATTGTCTTAATATATCTCTAAACGAGATTCTTTCTATTAAATGGATGGTGTAATTTATCATAATGATGTCTGAGACGGACTAAATAGGTATGGAGTGATTCTCAGCTAATTGGCATTTTTTTCTTGGGCTATCTATAAAACAAGAAGATGTAACAACAAACGATATTAAATGATATTAGATATTTTTCATATGTGGTTAATTACGCAATATTTAAAGTTGACTATCAAGAATTTAAGAGGTAAAAGGTAATTTAATAAAATAGAAATATGCAGTAAACAGTATTTCGTTCATAGTAGATCTTTTTTTAACTAAATATGTATAAATGTATGCCTGTCTATTAACTTACTGTGATACACATATTAGTTTCTGAATAATATCAGAATATGTAGGAGAATGACATTTTTCGATGTATAAAGGTAATTAGACATTTTTAACATTACTAAATCAAGCGTGTCATAAAATTAATTCGTAGTAATTTTTATACAAATCTTACTTCTCGAATTAGGTATGGCTAAATATGTAAAAAAATATATATTTTCCAGTGGATGTTGGTGACAAACTAATAAAGGGCGTTCAACGATAATGTGTAAAATGATATCTACTATTTAAACTGAATAATTACTATATTAATTATATATTTTCTGGTTTGCGTATGTGATATTTTTAATTTGCATTAATAGTTGTCACTGTTACATGCATAATGTATTTGCATTTTCTTAGTTCTGTTTGATATATGCATCGCTTTAAATTATTTAAATATTAGAACAAGCTTGATAGAAAAAGGAAAAGGAAATCTATTTTCGGAATGTTCTATTAATAGGTTTTCTAGTCGATTGAACAGACTTCGTGGTCTCTATTCATCGTCTTGTGACTGTTCTAGATAAGAATTCTCGAATTAGTTTTCCCATCTATATGTTTTGTTGTTGTGCATACTGTATATATGTAAATTACTTGGACAGAGGCAATGTCAAATACTCAAATAAATCTGAATAATATCGAGATGTATTATAGTAACCTGTTGTCTCGTCCCACGCAACAAATTTGCATATTAACGACTCGCAGAATATGAAAGGTGCAAACCCAAGTACGTATAACACTACAATTGTGAATGTAAACCATTAAAAAAATGAACACTACCTATTAAAGTTTTAGTTAACGATTTTTTTATCATTATTTATTATTCACGTGTAGATTATCACTTCAATAATTTGCTGATTATATTGGACAAATATTCGAGTACCTCAATCGAAATTGTTAGTTATCGTGCGTGTTGTAGTTAAGATCGTGCAAAAGTATCTGATTTTCTGGAAGTTACATAGTGGATAGGAAATAAGCAATCGAATAACTTTTAATATTTATATATTTCATTCATTTTATGAGCATACGAGTTAATTGGTTTCAGGAAATATCATTGAGTAAACAATTGTTAAAGGTTTCTAGAAAAAAATAACGCTTACAACGTGGGAGAGTACTAAAATTATCGTTTACTATGGTTGTTAACACGTTTCCATGTTTGGAACTGTGTTATCTCAGTTATAAATATAAAATGAGTAAATAGATTATTGATATTTAAATTTCAGAAAAAGGTGTGATTAATTTCCATGCCGCTGATGTATGAAAATATGAACATTAAATAAAAAGAAAAATTAATACTCATAATTTAACTAAATTGAAAACATAAAAATGGAAATTGTTTTTATTGTCTTATAAGTAAAAAGACAATACTATAACCTTAAATATTGGATACAAGAATTCAATTTTTTTCTTATTTTCTAAAGTGAAAACATTTTAGGCAAAATGTTTTAAGCCATACATTTATATTTTTCTAGGCCAATACAAAATAACTAAGTTTATGTACCCTACAAAATATATAATATAATACGTAGGTATAATGTTCAGCTATTTTAATGTCAATCCCAAGTCAACTAGATATATTATAAATAATTAACTTATTATTAAAGAATAATGATACACATATTCTACTGTTCTAAGAATGTTTCTCATTCAGTAGTAGTAGTTTCGGCCTGTAGTTTTTCGTTTCAATATAAAAAATTCTTAAACAAGTTACAATAAAAGATTCAAATTTCATTATTTAAAATTGACATATGTAAAATTAAGAACTTGTTTTATATAATTTACATGACATTTACTGACGTACTTAACTTTTCTAACGTTTTTTAACGTGCTTTTTTAATTTAATTTTAATTTAATTGCATTTTATAAAAAGAATTGTTATAGATTTGATACACACAATATACAGGGTTTCAGGATAGTTTCTGGTATAACTTTATAAATGCATACCTCAGATATTAAAAAAAAAATTAATTAACATCCTTCTGCCTCTCGCCTATGCGATATTAGTTTACGATCTATGTAATGAAAATAATGTAGCTGCACGACCTAAATATGCTATAACATTGAAAATGTTATAGCATATTTAGGCTATTTTTAATCTTAGGCTGATTTAATAGATGTTTGGCTTATGTTATTCGTTTACGTCGTCAGAATAGTAATACAGTTTTAACATTGATTAAATTAATTTCAGATGAAAACAGTTCAACGAGGCAAAAATGCAAGTCCTTAACCAATTTTAAACATGCCAGTAATTTGATGATAACAGTTTAAGCCTATTTGTTAAAATGTGAGAGGAAGTGGATTTTTCTTTTCACAAATAAAAATTAACGCTGCGAAAATAACTGAAGCATGTACATTGTTTTAATGTGGCTGCTCTGATTAAGTAAGTACTATTAAAATGAGACGCTAGCTTAAAGTTCCACTTTCCACATACCAAAAAAAAAAAAAATCTGTCGCTATTGTTGATAGAGAGGGATTAGTGTAAATAATCGATAGGACACGGAATATCAATGTAAACGGTGCAAGCTGTATTCACCCTTTATTAACCAACCCGACCTAGTAGTATTCTGTCGTGGGGAATATGATGTTTTGTATCTTTTATTGGATTGCCTTACAATTTAAGTTTTAGATCTCTGGTGGAAGGGTCAGTAGCCTCCTAAAGTTACGCCAGAAAGTATCCTGACCCCCTGTATAATTTATAAAAAAATTATCATCATCATGAGGTCATCAGTCCTAAGACTGGTTGGACGCTAACCTCCAGCTTCTCCTATCTTGTGCTAACCTACGCATTTCGCTAATTGTGTTACAACCTACATCTCTTACTATTTGCGAGCAGTAGTCTAATCTAGGCCTACCTCTACCTTTCTTTACTCCTATTTTTGCCTCCAAAATATCGCGGAGTATTCCCCCATGTCTCAGCAAGTGGCCTACCATTCTATCTCTTCTCTTCTTTATGTTTTTCCACATACTTCTTTTCTCGCCGACTTTCTCTAATACTTCTTCGTTTCTAACCCTATTAGTCCACGGTATTTTCATCATTCTTCGGTAACACCACATCTCAAAAGCTTCTAATTTCTTCCTACTTGCTTCCCCTACCGTCCAGGTTTCGCAACCGTATAGTGCCGTGCTCATTACATACGTTTTCAAAAATCTCTTCCTTGTTTCTAAATTTATTACCCCTGAGCATAAAAGTGCTTTGTTTTTGTTAAAAGCTACTCGACCCTGCGCTATTCTTTGTTTTATATCTTTATCGCTTCTTTCTTTCGTTTTTTGTACTTTCGTTTTTGCTCTGCTCTCGCGCCCTCTGCATACTAACACTTTAGTTTTGTTTGTATTCACCCTCATTCTGTATTCCTCTGTCAACACTGCCTCCATTTCGTTCAACGCTGATTCTAATTCCTCTTTACTAGATGCTAATACTGCTATATCATACGCGAATCTCAGCATTTTTAGTTTCTATCCCTGTACTTTAATCCCGAAATTCACTCTATCTTTCACCACATTAATCGCCTCTTCGATGTACAGATTGAAAATTAGTGATGATAGCGTACATCCTTGTCTTACTCCTTTCCTAATACCTACTACCCGTCTTTCCCCTTCTACTTCTATAACAGCAGTTTGCTCTTTGTATAGATTGTGTACTACTCTTCTATCTCTATAATGCATTCCCGCGCTCTTTAGTATCTCGAACATTTTCTCCCATCTTACATTATCAAAAGCTTTTTCTAAATCTACAAATCCTACATAAGCGTTCTTTCCTTTTTCTATTGTTTCCTCTAACATTACTCTTAGTGCCAGAATAGCTTCGCGAGTTCCCCTATTTCGCCTAAACCCGAATTGGTCTTCTAGTATTTCCTCCGCTCTATTTTCCATCCTCTTCTGCACTATTCTGGTTAAGATTTTTGACGCGTGTGAAGTTAGGCTAATCGTTCTCGGTATAGTAACGATAAAATGTTCCTCTTATAATCCTCCGGCATCTCGCCCGTTTCGTGTATGTATTTTACTAGTTCAAACGTCCTATTTACTACTTTCTGTCCCGTACATTTCAAAATTTCCGCCTGTATTTTATCTACACCCGGCGCCTTATTGTTCTTTAGCCCCCTTAGTGCTATTTCAAATTCCTCCCTCAATATAGGTTTTCCTACATCTTCCCTATCGATGCTAGATTCTTTCTCTAATCTCTCCTAATTCCTGACCCTCGTATAAATTTCCTAAGTACTGCTTCCATCTATTCGCTTTCTCCTCTCTTCCGATCAGTATGTCCCCCGATTGATTCCTAATGTTTCTACTTATTGGTCCTATATCCCTGAAATTCCTCTTAATTATTTTGTAAGCCTCATCGGGCTTACCTACTTGGAGCTTATCTTCTACTTCTTTGCATTTATCCTCTATCCATTGTTCTTTCGCTTTTCTACACTTTCTAATGATTTCCCATTTTATTGACTTATAAGTTTTCAGTCCTTCCTCGTCTCGTCTGTTTTTGTAGCCTCGTCTCTTTTGTATTAAGTTTAAGATTTTGTCCGTTATCCAGGGCTTCTTAGCTTCCCTTCTCTCGTGTCCTTTTTATCGGAATAAGATACTACAGTTGGTATTAATAAGTATTAATAAGTTAATACAGTTGGTAGGGTATAAATTGAAGTAAAGTATGCATTTCTAGTTTTCTAATTCACAGACATGAGTTAATATATAAACGACTTAGATACAAGGCCGTCAAGAATAGGAACAAGTCTCCAAACTACGATATCGGATCACCCACGAGGCGCGCAGTAAATAATAAGTTCGATATGATCGCGTGTAAAGTGCATTATCCTTTTCCCCCTGAATGCTGCCTCACGCTCTTTCTTCTACGCATCATAGAAAATCTCACACTTTTATCTATTATTGACGAACTGTACTTTCTTTCATGAATAATTTTAGAAAATACATAAATAAGTGAAATAATTTTTAGAGATAGTATCTATCATTTTCAGTATTTTTAAGGAAGGATTAATTTTTAGTATTTTTCTATGGAGGTAATAGCAATTTGTAGAAAGTATTTCAAAAATCTTTTATGTGTAGACTATTTCTCCAAAACAAAGGAGAAAGAATAGTTATCATCCATCAGTTATAGAAAACTGGCGAAACGTTAATTAATTTAAAAGTTGTGTAAAGCCGGGTCCAGACGTGCGTAACCTGTAATGTAATGTAACGTGAAATGTAACGCGAATCTGTATGTGGACGGCACTACGAGCATTACATGAAACGCTCGCGCTGATCCATCGGCTATCGGTTTTTAGCGCGAACACAAAGGCGCTCGCAGTGCTCGTTTGGACGGAGATCGTAACGATTGTGTCAAGTGACGAACTATCGCTCGAACTTATCAGTTTATATCAACAAAACCTGTTATTTAAAATCCAAAAAACCTGGAGTACGAAAATTTTAAAAACGATGCTTGTGGTGATATTGCTCTTTCGTTGCGAAGAGCTGTAGAAGAATACAAGAACAAAATGATTAGTTTGTTTTATATAGTTTGCTTTACATTATAGTATCTTGTCTTGATATTTTAGATGTTGTTAACAAATGTTCAAAATTAGTAGGCGACATCCAGGTAAAGTTTTTATATTGGCCACTTATTTGCTGAGATTTTAGTTCCACACGTAATAAAGATCTTCTCTGAAGATATAACTTTGTTTTCCACCATCGACGCACCGAACGTTTTTTCCTGTCTTCAGTTAATAAATACATACAAATAAAAGCAGCACCAGCTATCACGACCTTCCCATTCGACACGTTCGTAGCAACTGAGTGGAAAAGATTTTGAACAACATTCGCGTTACATGATTCGCGTTGAGTTCGTGTGCCGTCCACACTATTCGCGTTACATTACATTACACCTTACGCACGTCTGGACCCGGCTTTAGTTAAATTCTTCAGTGCGAATATTTGCAGAATATCTATTCTTGAAAAAATTCTTTACGTACAGTTTTATTTTATATAAATAACACTTACCTGCCTCACACAGAAAGTTGGAAATAGATTAATATCCATAATATTAGCCCCAATTGTTGACTTCCAAATTTTAAATTTAAAAATAAACTGGAATGATTTGAATAACATTATTTACGTGTTGTTTCATGAAAATTATACGTTTATTGACCGCAGTCGTCTAACAGGGGCCAAGAAACGTGTAAACGATGATTGGTGAGGTTTATACGAGTATCTGCCTTCCTCACTCAGATAGTATTCATAAGTAGAAGATAAAAAGCATCAGAACTGGGACATACTAGACAATCTTATAAAAAACTTATTTTTATCGTATTATTGTGAGATGTTTAATAAAACTATAACACACATTGTAAAGGTTTATACGTATTTCGATAACAAAGTTATTTATTAAACGTGTATTGTTGCTTTATAACAACTGTCAAAAGTGTTTGTGTTTTTAGTTGGTATATTTCTTTCATCCAACGCTACTTAACCCAGCAGTCCCCGGCACCAAAAGGTCTTTCAAGTGGCGCCGATATGTCTAGACACGAAGCAATAACGATCTTATTTAATTTAATTATGTGTAGTGGTATTTCGTTTCTATTTTTGGCTGATCGATCGTTAACCATAAACTAAATAGTTGTTTGATAGGTTAATGAAGAAATTTGTATGTACTATAATAAAAATATATTTGTTTCAGTAAAATATATCGCGCGGTTCAAAACACATGGAATTATACAAACTTGTTATTAATAATTGGTTTTACAGCTCGTTTGAAAACTAAACATTGGATATAAAGAGTTTTTGTCAGTAAGAACTAAACTTTGGAGCTAAATAATTTTTGTTAGTAAAGCAAAATTTTTTATAATTTTTTCAGAGGGAAAAATTTTCTCAATTTTTCTCTTCACAATACGGAAACTCTAAGTTATGCTGAGTCGAATTCCATGAATGTTATACCGATCATACCGGATTCATTTAGCTCCATTAAAGTAATAAAAAATTGTTACACTTAACCCCTAAGATTCCATAGTTCAACGCATTTTGATCGTAATAACCTTGCTAGCTTCAAACAACAAAATAATTGTTCTTATACATATGATCACCAGGCCATATTGGCATTGGAGCTAACGAGCTGGTAAATACGGCTGCCTATCAGGCGGCGAATCAGTAAGGTACTTATTAGGAAGGCGAATCAGTAAGGTACTCAGGAAGATTTAGTTTATATGAACATAGAACCGATGATAACGCAACAAATCCAGATAGGGTGCGATCTGAGTGAAATAATATAGAAACAAAACGGAAATCTGTTGAGGCGCTAGCAGATTCTACTTTTTAAAATATATTCTATTTTGTATACACGGGAGAGAAGGTTACATTAACACGGCTAAGAATAGGGCATACATCCCTCAGTTCCCTTTACCACCCAACTGGAGAAAAACAACCTAGATGCACCACCTGTAATATAGAATTGACAGAGACATGTGCACATGGAAACCGATTCTCTCCTATCAGAGGAACCAAATAGGAAAAACGTTACGATCTTTTGAAGAGACCCGGCATATTTTAGATGATATAAACTTTAGTTGTCTATGCTGTCAAAATATATATATATATATATATATATATATATATATATATATATATATATATATATATATATATATATATATATATATACTGTAGAAAAGAAGTCTGGAATACCTGAAAAATCTTTCGTGCAAGAAAAATTATTTTTCATATTTTGAAATACTTTAATTCTTTGTACCTACGGTGGGTATGTTTGCAAGGTCAAAGTGGGTACATTTTCCTTAAATAGTACAGCCGTATTTTTTATTCGATACAGTAAAGGATTACATTTTTTTGAATATTGTTATAAAAATTTCATTTCATTTCATATTGTTATAAAGTTTCGAAAAAATGCAAATGAATTTTAATTGTGAAAATTGATTTATTTATAAACAGAATAAATATTTTACATTAACTAATAATGTTATCAAACTGTTGCCCTTAACTGTCTAACAATATCCTAGTCACAAAATAAATTGAGACTAGATCTCAACTTATATTGAGACTAGGACACTAGGACTAGGATTTATTAACTAAGTTTCTGAACTCTGTCAATTATTTTCGGCCCATTTCCTATCGAATTAGTTCTATTAAATCATCTATGTTTTCAGGTTTATTGATATAGGTTCTGGTTTTTAAATAATCCTATAAGAAAAAAAATCAAGAGGAGTAAGTTCTTTAGAACCAGGTGGCCATTTTATGCTCCACATCCTATCCCTCGTTATAGAAAGATGTTATCCAAGTAAATGCAAACTATTAGGTATGTTTAATTTGGGAAAAGCTGTCAATGTTGGAATCAACTATTGCTGTAAAAATTGCAAATATATTGCACCAATTAAGTTGTCATAAAAAATAGGAACCCAAAATTCTGGTTTTGACATATCTACATAAATGTTTTTGTTTAAGATTGACTATGTGATTCTTGCATCCATCGTGGATTCTATAAGGCCCAATACCTATAGTTTTGTCTATTTACAGTTCCATTAAGGAAAAATATGGCTTTATCCGAAAACATATTTTTCGCAAACATATTGTCATTATTACAATAGAATTGCATTTCCTCGCCGAATTACACTCGACGATTAAAATAATCTTCTGATAATTTTCGAGTCACTATAAATTTATGAGGGTGAACTTTATGTTTATGTAAAACATTAAGCACTGTAGCATGACTCAAATTAATATCCAAGCCCATCTGACGGGAAATGGATTTTCACCAACTCTTGTCATGTTGTGTACCTGCATTGATTGCTTGATGATCAGCTTTGGGTAAATCGCGTGCATCCCATGTTATCTGTATTTACCTACAATTTTATTGACAGTAAATCGTGTTATAAACGGGCGATCTTGATGAGCCTCATTAAAGAGAGCGCAGACTTTCACTGTAGTTCTTCTTCTTCTACTATTTCCATAACCATAAGCACCAATGCGATATTTTTTAAGTGAATACTTCTTTGGCGGCGTTCTGATATTTGACGAGAATGGAGAGTGAATTGGAAAAAATGTAACGTTTCGAGATTTCGTTACGAGAGAGAAAAAATATATAACGTAGAGAGAAGGAGAAAGAGAGCTATACATTTGGTATACCTAAAACACAGGCTTCGTTACAAGACAGAGTACACAGATATATATACATAGAGAGAAAGAGAAAAAGAGCTATACATCATATATATTAGTTTAGGCTATCCGCGTCTCCCTTTTGTGCGGTCCTTCGTCTTTAATGCCCACTCATACGCTAAGTTCAAGGTTTAAGTTGCTTGAAGGGGAATAGTTTAGGAAGCATCGTACGAGCAAGAGGGAGAGCCACGTATTCATTGAATACTAGGCAATAGAGGAAAATATAGTATGATGTGCATGCGCGCGAGTACGTACAACTCTGACGCCACACGGGAGTGGAGCAAGAGAGAGCGATATAAACTCAGTACGAAGCGATAGAATAAGATAGATAGATTGTCGCGCATGTGCGCGTTATAGATGTACGCGTCCAGATGCTATATATTAACAGCTGAAGCAGCACGCGTGTGTACCGAATATTTATCACTGTATTTTGTAATTATTTACGTTATTTACATCTGTGTTCTGTGATTATTTGATAATATCCTTGAACCGTTTAACTTGTTAAAATCTAGAAGATGATATTTCATTCACCGCTCCCTACTGGTTTACAGCCACACAGGTGTAAATGCACTTGGAAGAGGCGAAGACAAAATCCCTTTGATTCTCGGGGGAGATTTCAATGTAAATTTTGGATCCAATGATTCTTTGACGTTGATTAACTTTCTTCGACAAACATTTGGTCTGCTTATAAATAACAATCCCAAAGAACCAACAACAAAATCCGGAACAACAATAGATGCAATTTTTACACGTTATCTAGAAAATCACGAACATATATTTCATATTTTAGTTATCACAAACCAATCATATCAGTATTACCAATTGAACCACCAGCCGATGATAGTGTAGATAATGAATAAACCGAATATTTTTTACACAAATTTTATATTGTTATATTTCTTTTGAAATTATCCCTCTTCCTTTCTCTCTCTCTCTCTCTCTCTCTCTTTCAATCTCTCACTCTTAATATTTCTCATTCTCTATTCTAAAGAAGTATTCACTTCTATCACGTGCACTGTGCTGCACATGATATTTTTTTAGAAAGCAGAAAATCACAAGCCGAAAGTTAATTTGACGTAACTGATATTAAATAAAATTTGTTTCGACGCCCTCTAGGCAATGTATTATCATCATAAATCAATTTTTAAAACATTTGCATTTCTTATCGAAACTTTATGCAATTTAATAAAATTTTTATAACAATACTCAAAAAATGCATTCTTTCACTGTTTCGAATAAATGGGTGATAAAATCGAATAAATGAATAAATATGAGTGATAATTTACGTCCCTTTGATGCTGCAAAACCGTATGCCACTGTACATAGAACTAAAGTATTTCAAAAGACGGCAAATTTAAAATTCCTTTTGACCCTTTCGAGAGTTTTTACAAGAAAAACAAATATTTTGTGAGATTTTTCAGGTGTTCCAGACTTCTTTTCCACAGTATATATTTTTCTATACAGTTTACAAATTATATTTACGCAATAGTGACATGAAAAATGTATTAATACTCGTTACGTGGTCTCGTTAATGCTTTTTAAATCAATTCTGAAAATAACAAGTTCATTAATTATCGGAAAATCCAAGCAAATGTAGTTCATTTTGCGATAAGATAAAGCCACTGCAAGCGCGATTGGTATAAAACATAATTCGTGTACCTATTTATAATAAATGAGGCAGGTCGTTTCGGTCTTCGTGAAATTTTCCGCAGTTGTTATTGTGGATAACCTGCACATGTAATTAATACTTATGAATGTTATCTTGGAGATAAAAGGAATGTCATGTGCGGCTGAACCTTAATTTGATCCAACTATTGTCGTGGCTTGTGCCAGTGTCGATAACATTAAATTTACTTGATACGTCTTTAAAAAAAGCTTATCGAGCTTTCCATTCTAGACTGTCAGGCTTGCAAAATGTCGCGGGTAATATGAGATGAAACAGGTGGATTAGGGTCAAAGTCTTCTCTATTTATGTAGCAGTATATATTTTGTTGACATATTGTCTTGTCACCAGCCACGTCTACTTCACGAGGGACATCTGTAAGAGATGTTAAGGTCATATTTTCGCACATGTATGGAACAACAAGCCTGTTTCCAATTTTAAATGTATTAGAATTATGTAAATGACGAAAATGTATATTTAAATATATTAGTTAACAATTAACACACATGCTTAAATGACCAATTTGAAAAGGTAGTGAAATATATCGGAGTGAATGTTCTTATTTATTGGTTTTGGGTGATAATTATGCTAGAAACTTGACCAAGTTTAAAAATGATTATCATTTTGTATACATCAATGGAAATCTTATTGTTAAAATGTCAAAATTAAAGAAAATATATTTTTAGGTCTATAGTTACAAAAATAATTATATCTTAAATATATACGGTTTGCTGCTACATTAACCTTTCGATGTTCAATTGGTTTATGTATATGTATATAATACAATTTTGAAGATTCTGGTATCAGGAAATAACCAAAATATCGACATTGTGGACCCAAAAATAATTATTTATATTATTAGTACTTTTGACATAGTTCTAATATTTAAAATGTGTATAATTCAGTCTCAAACATTTCAACAATTTGAGATCAACTACAGCTATACCCAAGGTAGTATTTTTACTTATTGTTGATTTGAACCCACATAAATCGACTTTTTGTCTCTAAAGCCTCAGGCGGTGGAAGAGAAGGTTACACCTAAAGACGGGGATAAGCATATCCATGTTCAGGGAGAGGTGCCAGACTTCCTCAATTGGGACTCGAACCCAATAATGACATTGGGTCCAGTGCCCAATACTGGGCCCACAGTTCGTCACCCCGGACGACAGTACGAATAACATTGTCACAGCCACCTCTATATGAGAATATGATGAGAGAGACCATCCATCCATGTGGTGCCGCGAAGTAACCTACTGCACTTTTATAACTTCGCGTCGAACACTTTAAAATCTTTTTATTCGCTCTTTCTGTCAGTTTTTACATTTTATAATATTAGGCAATAGTAGATATGTATCAGAATAGTAGCAGACAGGTATCAATATGTCAATGTATACAAGTATTTTATTACTTGACATTTCAATAAACCTTGTATATATATATATATATATATATATATATATATATATATATATATATATATATATATATGTATATATATATATATATATATATATATATATATATATATATATATATATATATATATATATATATATATATATATACAAGAGAAAGAAACTTAAAGAAGAGAAGAGATAGAATGGTAGGCCACTTGCTGAGACATGGGGGAATAGTCCGCGATATTTTAGAGGCAGAAATAGGAGTGAAGAAAGGCAGAGGTAGGCCTAGATTAGACTACTGCTCGCAAATAGTAAGGGATGTAGGTTGTAGCACAATTAGCGAAATGCGTAGGTTAGCACAAGATAGGAGAAGCTGGAGGTTAGCGTCCAACCAGTCTTAGGACTGATGACCTAATGATGATGATATATATATATATATATATATATATATATATATATATATATATATATATATATATATATATATATATATATATATATATATATATATATATATATATATATATATATATTTTTTTTACATATTTATTTTGGCAGATGCCTTGTTATTTGTATTTCCTACAATACAATGTAAGACGGCATCCGGTCAGTGGACAGACCTTTAGTTTTTTTGATTTTCTATTTTATTTTGTAATAATCTAGCACCTATTAATCTGGAATTTTTATTGTTAACTTCAATGCGTATGTTTCTATTAATTAATTGTTATATTTTATTTCTGTGATGTTATTATGTTTTATGTTGTTTTATTCTAAGGAAAATAATTAATTAAAAACCTCTTTTAGATAATCACGTTGAACAACTGATCTGAGCACCCATCGTATTCCAATCATCTCAAATATTTAATAAGTTTTTTTCTTTAGTAGAAATGTATTTTTATCATCAAGTTTATTACATAATTTTTTGAAACGGCGTTTTAAAAAATGTTTATATGCAATCATAACAAAACAATACTGATTCTGATCGAAAATTCAAAAACATTGACATGTATGGACCCAGAAATGCCTTTAAATAATTATTTGTATAATTAATACGCCATATATTACTTTGACCATCAAATTACGACGGTTGGTATATTTATTAGCGAGTTTATTAAAATATATTTTAATAATTATGAAAACACTTACTACTATACCTAAGGCAATATTCAATAAAGTAGTATTTTCTTTAATATAAATGCTATATATGAAAGTTTATAACAAAACAATACTGACTCTATTCGACATACCCATACATTGTTGTTAGCTACTGTCTGTATAGATAAAGAAATGTAGTTAGAAAGATATTTATTTTGTTTTTCAATGTCTTCACTAATAACTGTGGTTATTAGTGTAGACATTCATTGAAAGACAACATGATGACATCAGGTCGTCATGTTATTTCAGAATGTTATATATTTATGTAATGGAGAAAATCATGTAGGTAGATTTTCTATAAAATTCAGTGTCGTACCTAACACTTTTAAATTTCTATACAATGTTAATCATTACTTCGATGAAAATTATCATAAAAAATCGATATATCGTAAATTGTTGATGACTGTCCCTAAAATTTCATCAGTGAGCGGTTATGAGGTGAACGACACACGATACAAATAAGGTCAAAATATTTTGTTTGTTTTTAATTCGCCATTACAGTTATTCATTTCACACGGAACTGTGCATAACAGTTGAACATGAGTGAAAGGAGTTGTGTTACTTAGTACGCCCGAAAATAATCCAAACATAGATTGTATTATGGTTACATGGAATTTACATATAAATGTTTTTGAAACATCATAGGTACTGTACAGGCTATACTAGTATACCGTTTATTGTTGTATATAGTAGTGTGTGCAGTAAATAGTGCAGTTTATGTTTTGTATTATTACACTAAGAAAATAGTTTTCTAACGATGTACGAGGGTTGCCTTTTAAATTTTTACAATCGACCAATAGATGGCGTTACTGAGATGTGGCATCACTGTATTCGTGAACCTTGACGTTTGTTATTGCGAAACCAGTGGCAACTTAGAAATTGACTGAGTAGTGTGTTGATAGTGAACGTTTAAAAGAAGCAAATTTGTGCAAAAATGGAAATCACCCGTGAAGGTTTACGTTGGATGATTTTTTATGATTTTAAGAAAGGCCTTACTCAACAACAATACATAGAATCGCTTCGTGCAACTTTTGGTAATGAAGCACCATTAGAGAAGACTGTTTACAATTGGTTTGCAGAATTTCGTCGTGGTCGTGCGTCCATCAGTGATGAATGTCGTGAGGGTCGACCAAAATCGGTTGTCGTTCAAAAAACATCGATGCTGTGCGCAACATAATTAAAGAAGATCGGCATGTGACTTACATACAGATAGAGGCGTCTCTTGGAATATCGCAGACTGCAATACAATCGATTTTGCATGAACATTTAGCTGTGAGAAAGATCTGTTTCAGATGGATTCCGCATAATTTGATCGAAGCGCAAAAAAAACTCGTGTTGATTGGTGTCAGGAAATGCCGAAAAAATTCGACCGAGGACGAGCAAAATCCGTATACAACATTGTTACAGGAGATGAAACGTGGATATATTCATATGAACCGGAAAGCAATCAACAGTCTACTGTTTGGGTGTTTGAAAATGAATCGAATCCCACTAACGTGGTTCGTTCACGGAGCACTTCCAAGAAAATGATCGCTTGTTTCTTCGGATGTACTGGACACGTCGCAATAATTCCTTTAGAGGATCGAAGAACTGTTAATGCCGAATGGTATACAACAATTTGTTTGCCAACGGTCTTCGATGAAATACGGCAAAACAACAAAAAACGGCGCATCATTCTTCATCACGACAATGCCAGTTCCCATACAGCACGTCAAACACTGAATATTTGAAGGAGAAAAATATCGAATTAATGTCTCATTGCCCGTATTTGCCCGATCTATCATCACCTAATGACTGTCAAACAAAAGATGCGTGGACAGCGATTTTCATCCCTTCAAGAAGCTGTTGAAGCCTTCAAAAACCATGTTTCTACGATATCAACTTCACAGTGGAGAAAATGTTTCCAGAATTGGTTTGAGCGTATGCAAAAATGTATTGACCTGAAAGGCGAATATTGCGAAAAGCAATAAAACACATTGTTTCGAAATTGTTCGTCTCTTTTTCAGTTTTTGTAAAAATTTAAAAGGCAGCCCTCGTAGTACTTTAACGGTGATCAAAAGTAATTGTATATCATAATTATATACCTGGTCTTAGATGTTACTGACTAACATCATATGGGCATTAAACGATGTATTTAAGTTCTTATTCCAGTTTGCCACTTGCTCTACATATTTCATAATGATCCAGTTTTGTGAAACTATAAAGACGATGTATATGTATTTAAATGTTTAATTTTTTTATTATTTTATTTGGTCCCTTGAAGATTTCTTTTCACTTTTTCATAAACAGCTAATATATTAAAAATTAAGATGAAAATTACTCTATGAAATGTATCAACAATATTTAACTTTAACGATAATAATATGTTCATAAAAAGGTAAATATATAACATATTTTCGTATTTTATTAATATTTTTTTAAATGTATGTTATGCCAATATAATTATATACAAAATAATGATATTTTTTCTACCTCCACTATCAATCGACGAGGTGGCAAGTTGTATACATCAAATAAGTACATCAAATGAAACCAATGTTTTGTGGAATGAGATAATTATTGTTTTATCTGGTATAGGAAGCAGTTAGGCCGACTTATCAGTGCTACAAACCCACATTTATTTAATGCACTGGACTAGGCCGCTAATGCTCAAAAAGAAGCGCATTCGAGTTGTAGTCCAAATCCGGTATCGCTAGTAGATAGTAGGAAAGGATGATCAATTTATTCGAGTAACAAAA
The DNA here is from genome assembly GCA_037954035.1 of Rosalia funebris. NCBI lineage: Eukaryota > Metazoa > Arthropoda > Insecta > Coleoptera > Cerambycidae > Rosalia > Rosalia funebris. The sequence continues at coordinate 17,824,148 of JAZFAV010000007.1, read as the reverse complement.
ACAACATAAAGCGGTTAATTGCTAATTAATTAGCTTTAAAATAACGTGATATATGGGGCCATTTGTTTTATTTGTACTAATTATTATCATTATGATTATGAAAATAGTTGTTTTCGAACGTACTGAAGTTTTTATTAACCTATTTAATTTTCTTAATATGTAGTTCACGAGTGTACTTGAACATTGCCTCATTTTTTATATAAATCTTTATGCAGCCTTGTGCATTATCATGTGTTAATTAAGTACTAATGAAAAAGCACTATCAGATTATTATCCACATAATTCACCTGAGGCGTCATGTTGATTGTTCATTCTGATAAACGAGTGAGTATATATGGTGTATATGAATGGTATATGTATATTTACAAGTCTGATGGAGAAATATTCATTTCATCGCTTTTTGCCAAATAAACTCTCTTATCTTGCCGATGAACGGAAAAGTCTACCTGAGCCTAGCCATAAAACAAGCCAAGGTTACGTTTTGAGATTTTTTATTTGGCAAATAGCGATGAATTAAACTATATGTATATTCCCTCTCTCATTGCAGCTCGTCAACCAGAACTATGGATGTGTTAAATAAATAAGATCTATTTGGATTATATTGAGTATTATTATCATTCTTTTGGGGCAAATGCATTGCACTGCTTTATACATTGAAGCTAGAACGTTAATATTGTTTAATATTACTAATTCACTCTGAATTACATGTGGTTCATAAGTCTATTAAAGAATACAATGTCTCCGAAGAGAGTATATCTGATTCCATACTAATATTCTGGAATCTGTTATTACTTGCTCAAACCTTTCTGAAGTGTAATTGAATTCATACGTTGTTTAATCTCAAAGAACTTCACTACGACTTATTTATCTATTTTACTGTCACTGAACCACTGTATACTATGGAAGTTAGAATGCACTGTTTAAAAAATATTTGTAATATGACTAACTGTTTACTTTGTATTTATTATATGTTGAATATTGTATGTTAATAGATATATTATGTTTGAGATATAAAATGCCTTACTGATGTTATCATAACGATAATTGAAAATATTAGGTTTCTTCGCGAAGCTGATTTATGACATGTCCTGAACAGATCCAGGACAAGTTCATGCACAATATAATGCGCGTGCATTATCAGGAACTGTGCCGGATTTAGCTTGATATCCACGAACGTTCCTCCGACTCGTGCTGACAGAATACGAAGCGGATTCAATTATTCTCTATCCTTGACTTGTTATGCACAGATGAACCATGGAATAGCTCATTGCTCATAGACAAAAACTCTTCAAAACCGTGAGTGTAATACGCAGACGCTAGACAAGGAGTTCCTGCTGCAGTCCACGGTCATCAGTCTGACTTGTCTGCGACTAGTTCTGGACTTATCCGAAGGGTTCCGCGAACGAATGACGCATTATCCAAAGATCCTAACATGTCGAACCGCGAACGCTAAGATTTGAATTGCGCATGTGTATTTGTCAGGAACCGATCACGGATGAGCTCCGCAAACAAAGCTAATAACTCCAAATGATAACTCCATTAGAGCACTAGATTGGGATCATCGGTCATTCAGCATAATCGCTGTAGCTTTAAATATGAGCCATGGTACTGTTTCCATTGCCATCACATTATGAACAATCATCAATACAACGATGTATTGATACTTATGATGAACTTTTAAAAATGTAAGAAGTAGAAGGATATGTCTTTCTGGTAAGGATTATGATTGGAGATGAGTCCTGGATGAACTATAATCAACTAAAAACCAATAGAACAAACAAAGAATGGTACCGTACCCTCTCCTTAGTACCCTAAATATTTCGTACACATATATTGGCATTAGCTTATGCTGACCATTTTTTATGCAATAGAGATAATTTGGAGGACTACATGTCTATAGGAGATAAAGTTTTTAGTGCCACATCCTTAGAACTCCAATTTTGATGGTAGGCGGTAAACTGTCTCAAGACGGGGAAGTAAAGGAAGGGGATACATGTAATACAGTGGTATTAAAGAAAGCGCCTGCCTATGCCGTAAAACTAAAATATCCTGATGCCATATAAAATTTCCAATTCTCTCAGTAGCCCCAGGTACGATCTTTGAAGCATCCTTAAAGGCACTGGTGCCTGGATGCGTCCAAGAACTGAAATAATAATAGGCCAATTGAGTTTTGAGTATTTGCAAATGTTCTCTGTTATACCCAACGATGAAGTTTCACAAAAAAATACATCGAGTATTTATAGCGTGGATGTCAATTTTGTATATTTGTGAAAATCAGAAATGTTGTCTGTATGACATTCGCCCCGCATTTTGCAAAAATCCAAAATCGTCCTCCTTTGATACATTTTACACACCTTTGATACATGTACATACATGTATGTTTTTAATACAAATAGTAACAAAATAATCACAATATAGAATCTTCCCTTATTATGCTTCACTTTTATTATGCACCACCGCTCCAATCCTTCTAAAACGTGACAAAACCATGTACCTGTTTAATCAGTAACGCCGTCATCAAGTAGTTCCCGAATAGCAAGGATATTACATAATCGCTATAGGAAACAACTACTCCTCGGGCTAAAGTTCTGCCAGGCGTTGAATTATACCTAATAGCGATCCTCGACCCCTTTCTCGTGTTTCTGCACGATCAAAAAGGTTTCAGAAAAGAAAACCCGCCACAGGTAGGATTCAACATCTGTCCCGGATGGGAGCCGAATGACAGATCTGAGCTTGAGCTTGATTATGAGCTGTTTCGAACTTATTAGTTCTCATCTGTGCCGTATACGGTACACTGGTCCAGAACAAATGCCGAATCAAATCCGTGGGGTATTCATCGATACGATTCATGAGAACAATACATTGTCTACCATGTCTCGTTATTATCGATATACCGTCGCGTAAACTTGAAATATTTGAATCGATGTAGGCACAAATATTCAGTTTAGTTTTTCTGGTTCATTTAACCACCCACATATTATATAAATTTAGCAATATAATTATATAATTTGTTATAATTCACATGTAGTTGCTTATATACTGCGACACTACTGATGAAGCATCCAAGTGGGCAACTCTATATATAACATACACTCATTAAATAAATAACAGTATGGTATATTGTTTGATGAGGAAAACACTGAGTTAATGTATACATATCTGCTCCAATATAATTTTCATGGGAAAATTCGCTTCTTCATTGGGTTGTCTTCTGCTCAAGTCACGTGCTTCAACAACAGCTCAGCAAAAAATCCAAATAAAGGTCGGGCTATCATTATTCATTACTATAATTACTAATAGTAAGTGACACCGTATGACCACAAATCGTGGGATGTTAAGCCTCTTATCGTTGAATTTTTACATAGAACGTAGGTTATAAGTATACGTTCAACTGCATACAAAATTCATCAGGAAATATGGTTTTCCGGTCAGTTTATGAATGATTTTCGTCAGCGTTGATTTCCAAGGGAAGCGATTATCCAAATTGTGTGATATATAGTCCCAAGTTTAGAAATTGTGTCAATATATGTAAATATATGAAATGTAAATTTTGGAGTGGTGGCGTAATTGGGCTATTCATCTTCGAAAATAAAGCTGGTAATGCTGTCACAGTAAATGAGAAACGCTATCGTGAAATTAAACAATTTCTTTATCCACCAAATTGATGATTTGGATTTGAACATGTGGTTTCAGCAAGACGGTGTAACGTGTCATACAGCACGTGAAACCCTAACTCTGTTGCATGCCAAATGTCTTGATCATGTTGTCTGGCGGAATGCTGACATCAATTTTATTGCAAGGTCATGTGATATAACACCACTGGACTTTTTTCTTTGGGGTTATGTCAAGGGAAAAGTCTACGCCACCCAGCCAGCAATAATCAATGACCTCAAAGCAAACATTTCAACATGTTGTTTGGAAAATAGGGTCAGTATTATGTGCCCGTGTTATGGACAATTTTATTAAACGGATGACATCATACCAGATTAGTCCAGGTGGCTATATGAACGATATTCTTTTCCATTTGTAGCCCTAACGTCTCCATTTTATGTTGAAGAATAAAAAATATGTTTGTCAAATATTAGTTCTATTCACAAATCACATCCATATGAGGCCATATGAGACACCCAGGTATGTTGACGTTGTATGGTTTGTAGATAACAATCGCTAAATATTGACACCCTATATGAACGAATTTTGACGAGATATCGATATGGGTTTTAATTTGTTTATCTATACTGTCAGCTTTTGGTCATCTTTATATCCCATTTGTGGATTTTCACTCCTTGTGAGTTGTGAGAACTCCTTGTGAGTTTTCACAAAGGATATGAATTAAATGTTGAAAATAGTAAATTAGAATTAACAGATTCGTATTGATCAACGATAACATATTGTTTATATTAAGTAATACAATACTTAACTCTATTCATCACCCTCATTTTGTTGGCACACAATGATTGAAATTACCTATATCTCAATGTATAAATAGTAAAGCATATAAAAACTGTTACGCGAAATTTCTATTTGTTCAGTTGGCACATATTTCACGTAAATACGTATTTTAAGGTGAGGCTATGGTTTGAATAAAACTCATTCTAAATATAATTAACGTTTTCCTCGAAGTTTATTTTTACTGACTTCGATAATAACAATAACGTAGACGTAGACTATAATTACTGAACACGGTTCAACGTAGAAGCGCAAGCGGTTTCCACATGGCGGCTTGCATAAAACATTTTTGTTTGTGAGAAACCTAATAATTTTAATTGCTACATATTTTAATCGTTAAAAAGTTAATGTTGCGCAATTGTGTCTACTGATAATATGATTTATGTTTTCCGTTTGCCCTATATGTTTCTAGTCGCGCTGTTTGTTCGAAAACATGAAATTAATTGAAACTAATGACTGCAATAACGTGCACTGTAAAACTAAAATTACACCATATAGTATAGTAATTGTGCACATAAAACTAATTAAATTAACCTATATCTCGTTTACGAGGTTAAATACTTGATCGATACCATTAGACAACGAAATTTAAATAGAGCCTCCATTCCAAAGAGCTACCGTAACGGCATCAATTCAAGAATATTTAATAAAAATTCTAATACGACTCCAAAATATAATCGATCTAAATGCTGAGCTGAATTTTTTCTTATTTTAAAATGAAACTTATATATGCAATAGCATATATTGCTAATTTTACTGCAGTTGTTGTTTGTATATTTAGCAGTTAATTTCTCTAGAAAGTAATTAAAAAATCCCAAAATTAAAACATATTCTTGACTTTTTAATGGCTATAAGAAAAACTTATTAGATTCCTATCTATTAAATTTCATCAAACAAGACAAGCAAAAAAATAAATGAAGTGAAGTGGATTTACGTCAATTTCACCAACAAAAATACGACTATACCCAGTAATCTACACCTATAGTTGCCTACACCTATAGTCAACCGGCAAACAATTACGCATGCCAACGAAGCAAAACATCTAGACATGACTGCATCTAGATGCAAAGCTACGATGGAAAATATATATAAATAAGAAGCAACCTCAAGGTCAGACAGATACATACAGAGAAATGTATTGGCTCTTCAGACGTCATCCTGAGTTGTCAGTATACAACAAACTGCTTATCTGCGAACAAATTCTGAAACCCTTGTGGACTTATGGCATCCAACTCTGGGGATGCACCAAGAAATCCAACATTAAAGTCATTCAGACGCTTCAGAACAAAGGACATCACAGCATCATAAATACACCATGAAGATTCATAATGAAGACATCCATCGCGACCTGAAGATGCTTATGGTTCAACATGAGATCAAGAGGTTTGCAAGCAAACATTAGAAATGACTAGAAAGCCAGAAAATGCTGAAGTATTATCGCTACTCGACAACAATGGATTTAAGCAACGAAGACTAAAGAGACTAAAACCGTCCGAATTAGTGTAACGACAGTGAAAGTGTCCAGTCATCTAAATGTATGTCTATTACACGAACAAAGTGATTAGTGTTATGTGGAGTGTGTCGCTGGAAGCTCATCTAGATATTAGGGCAAAAATTATTAGACTTAAGGAAAAAAATGTTAGATTTAATCTACTTACAATGTTCAATGCCCTCGGAGCGTTTTTCTAAAAAAAATATTTCATACTCCAGTATGCATGGTTAGTAATGTAAATTATAAAAAAATCATATGCAGCATAACATTATACAGGATGGAGTATAATATCTTGATATATTGTTTAACGTCGTTGATTGTAGTAATCACAAATCTTGGGCTTGTTTTGAGAAATGTGTACGTAAGGACGGTATTTACCCGACGTTTGGTTAAAAAAATATCGACGTTTTTTAGAAAACAAAACGGTATAACAGTACCTTTATTATGATGTATATCTCTAAATTAAAGTTATTTCATTTCATAAATCGTCTGGCTATTATACCCACTCTTTATTACTTGTACTTAAAGTAATTTAATATTTACATAGTGAATAAATACATGTTTTACAATGAAATTTAATTAAACACAAGCATGAAATACGTGTTTTTCGAGGTGGCGCAGAGGACTGTTCATTGCGCAAAGTAACAACATAAGCTAGTTAAAGTGTTGTATCTAATTATTTTGAAGCAAATATCGCAAAATGGTACAAATTTCGTTGCTCCTTATGCACGGAAATGTTAAACATCTATATGTTTAAATCTCGTGGTCTGTTACACCAATATAAAGAAGGAGACTTGCCTCCCGTTTGTTCTTGTTCAAATTCTGAACTACTCGTTTCCTACCATTGGTGCTACAAGAGCGGGAATATATATAGTATAAATTTATAACGTGCCATTTAAATACAGACTATAGAAATTTTGATCCTTCTGTATAATAATATCCATACTTGCCGTAATGGATGGCAAGTGTGGATATTAGAATTGTGATTGGAAGTAATTAAAACTAGATATTAAAATAATAAACCTGGTAAAATAATTTCTTACTTTATTTGTTATAGTGACCCACCACTAATTATTGCGTGTATTATTACTGGACTCATTACATTTTTTTATCTAAGAGCCGCCCCTGGTTTCACTACGGAGATATGAACAGAGAATAACGGTGTGCTTCTCGAAAAATAGATAACTGGTACAAAGATCACTGTTGTATTGAGCAAGTTTCCGAAGTTACTTTCTCATATCCTGTATATGGATTAACAAACATCGAAATGAAATATCGTTGTGATTAAAATCTCGACGTGTTATATGGTGACAAATAAAGTAAGCTGAATATAAATTATGGCTATATGGTAATTCTGTTTTATAGGCTTACTACGGGTATAACTAGTTGTTTCTGTGTGTTTATTGTTAACTTCGGAATTAACGTATTTAGTCAAAAGAGTGGAAATGTATTTAGTGTTTTTTTTTACTGCATACTTATTGTAAATCAATGTTTATATTGGTGTAAAGAATGAACATGTGCATATGTACATATGCACATTTTGAGTTATTAGAAAGTGGGTCATAATGTTGTATTGGTCTATGTTGTTATGTTCGTTATTGTATTTTATTGCATCCATCTCAATAAAGTTATTTATTCGTTCATTCAATTGCTTCAAACTTATACGCGTTCTAATTTTAGATTCCCAATAAAACAGGAAAACAACCACCAGTTTACTGAACTATATTATAATATTATAATCATGTTACTCTTATTTCTCGGAATAATGGGAAATGTCAAAGAGAAATTGAAGTAAAATTTTGACTCTGGTAACTATTTATGAATTCTAACAAATAAAGCCGACTAAAGGCCTACTTACACAGTGCGAGCTAGCATACGAGCTGGCCTAGTCAGTTACTGCAGTACAGCTATTCGCACTATATGACCGCCTCATACGAGTTACTACCATATGCCAGTCGGTCAGTAGCTTGCATCCGAGTTACTTCAACATTTTTTGCTTTTACTCGCTCATCGTCTTCCCCCACCATCCACAAGGCAGCAGCTCGTATGCGACTCGGACGTCAACTCGCACGAGTTTGCGAAATGACAGTAGCTCGTATGATCGGTAGGTACATTTGCACACAACGAAATTCACACTTGACACAATCTCTCGGGCAATACCTGCTTACCTGTGTTATAGCAGCTACTCTTATCGTATGACCGATTGAGGCCAGTCGAGCTATTGTCATGCGAGTATACAGCGGCAGTAGCTGTCTACTGTCACGTCAGTAGCTCTTACTGTGTAACTAGGCCTTAAGATATGTAAGAATATTCACCCATTCTAAGAGTAAGACCATTCTATACGTCGAATAATATGCATTAGATTTATTTAAACTCATTATTGTGCACTGTTTGTATGTGAGCTATAAATGGAAGCTAGACGTACCTTCATTTAAAAAATCAATTTTGTTCATGCCACTGATAGATTCTATCTGTCGGACTGACGTAGAATTCTCTTTGTCCTGATCTTAATTTCAATCACAACGATTCGATTATGGGATGATGAATTAATTCGATGGTTAAATTGGGTGCTATAGAAATAGCTTTTATTAACAAGGGTTAGCAAACCTATACTATATTTATTAGATGTATTTCATGTCGTACGTTATTTTAACAAGCAGTGTTATAGAAACCAGTTTTATAGGCATTATATAAAATAATATTGTAACTTTTTGATTGCAGGAATTCTGAAATAGATTCAATTAAATATGCCCTTAATATACATATAAGATATTTATTGTATTTAGTTTATAAAAAAACACAAAGTATCAATTATTATATTTTTCCAGGGCAGTTTATTTGAAGACCAATAAAAGTCAATGTCTAATGGTATAAATATAACATTGAACATTTAAATTAATTAGGTGGCATAGAAAATAATAACATTTTTGTAATTTTAATAGAAAACATATTACACCAAATTAATGAACTAACATTTCTTTACAAAATAGTGAATTTATAAAGCAACCAAAAAGGTATACGATTTATCATTTTCATTTAGGAGATAATTTAGAAATGAAAGTGTTTCTTTTTCCTCATCTTAAAAGCAATGAGTTCAATCAATATGTTATATTAATAATTAATATATATAGTAAAATTATAAAAATTAAGAAGATACAAATACAACACAGATCTGTACTATTAAACACGACATAGTAACATTTATCAAATCAGGTAATATGTAAATTAACAACAATACATAATATAAGAACTATATATGTGAAACCAATTTTCACTAATAGAAAGCAAAGAACGGAACTGAAGTTGTAGATTTCTCTATCCCATTGTGGGTACTTTTTATAAGTGTGTTTTGAAATAAATTACATGATATACTAATAAGATTATGGTCGAATTATATTAAAAGATACCACAACAAATTTTTGTAATTTTATAAAAAACAAAAACCGGAAGCCAGTTTAATAATACCGAAATATTACACGTTTTATGACGCGCATTACACCAACAATCACCTCCCGATGATGTCAACTTGGTTGGCGAAACGTGCGTTGAGAAACGCGTAATCTTTGGGTGTTAGTGAACTGGTATCCTGTTCTTGTTGCTGCATCGAAGGTTCCAGGCCCTTCCCAGGATTAGTAGTTTTATATTAAAACATCTAAATTAATTATATATATATATATATATATATATATATATATATATATATATATATATAAATCAGCCAAAATGCTTTTCCCCTTGTACTAGTGCTTTCGTTTCAATTTGCAGGTGTCTTTTTACATTTTGAATAGAGCAAAAAATTGCAAAAGTATGTACCTACGTGAACACATTGTATACACTCTGTTTCCCATTTTTATCTCCAGTTAATTTTTTGTTGAAAGTTATCTACTAGTCGGAGAGACAAATCGCAAACATACTTTTTGGTGCCTCTGTATATTGTTATTTGTTTATTGTATCTACCGTCTTTGTACATAAAGATAAGTTACATTTTAATAATTACAATAACAGTTGGTGCAACATCTGTGGCTATAAAGTCTTTAACCTTGACAGGGCTAATTGCTATTTTCATTTTGTGGTGGGTCATAGACGTCCCCTTCTCCTTCAATGTATATACATGTATAAAATAACTACCGGCTAACATAACTCTAACGATGTAATATACAAAAACTATATATGTACGTAATACATATACGCAAGAAATTATTATTTTTGTTAAAAATAAATACCAGTTTAGAATTAACTGCAAATAGGTTTTTGATTTACATAAGAATAAAATAAGTCTTTATTATTAATTAGGTCAGTAATACTTTCAATAAATTATCTTGTTACAAAACTTTTTACTTATAAACCTTGTTTATTGAAGTTACATATTTCAACGTACAAATTTTACTTTTCTGCACTCAACTATACTACTCAATGGAAAAGTAATGTAATCGTGTAAAGAAAAATGGAAATTTTTTTTTTCGTTTATTCGTTTTTCGGCCTAAAAACAAAAAAAAATGGTTTTTAAAAAATGTTTATGTATGTGTGTCGTTGTCGTCGGCATTAAAATTTCTTGTTAGCACGATAACTCAACTAAATAGTGTCGGATCGATCGAGTTTTGACTGATTCTAATCGGGGGACGTCTCCCAGATGACACCTATTGATTTTGAGGTGGATAGGACACAGCACCCTGTTCATGGGCCATGAGAAAGCACGATGGTGGACTATTTGAAAAAAGTAAAACTGTCGCATAAAACACATATTCTGCATTTATGTGTTGGTTTATTTTTTCTCGGCCACTCAATTTTGAGATATAGATGTTCTACGTGCGGAAAAGTCCGTTTTAAGGTTTTAAAATTGTTTATTTTATATAATATATTATATTGATAAATAATTAGTATTTGAGTGAATTTATTATTTTTCTTTAATTGGGTACAATAATTTTGTAGCAAAATAAATTATCTGATCATCTACATTAGTTTGTGATGTTTTTCAAAAAGTAAATGGGGTAATATGTTCAGTGAATAATGGGATATAATAATATATATACATATATTTTCAGTAAAGATGGGGTATAATGATTGCATGAAAGGAAAATGACAAATTGAGTAGGACATTTTAAAGAGGGACCTTATTATTAACGCTAAAAATGTATGAGGGAAAGTGTGATAATTTATCAATAATTATTTTATTTATTTTGGATATTTCGGTTGAATCAGGGAAATGTTTATTCACTAATATAACCAGTGGTGTAGTTAAAGTTTATTGTTATGTATAAACTTCCTTCTTTTTATATAAACAGAAACAAATATTTTTCTTTTTTTATTACATTTATTTTTTAATGCGATATTTGTGTTCACCTGTCTTTGACTACGAGATAATTAGCACGGGTAGTGTTTTCAATTTACCAGAATTTTTTTTACACTTTCCCGCAATTTTATTAAGAGACCCGCTTCTGCACGTGAGGGACGTCCCTTCATATTTTCGACTGCTGCATGTGCTGTAGTATTTGTCAAGGCAGACGAATATTGGTATTTATTTACCACAGGTAAATACTTTTTTTTTTGCAAGCCATATTTTATTCTACTACATATTCGCAAAGAATCAGCTGAACACTATAACACACTCAAAATATATAACAATGACGTTTGCCCGGATTTGAACAGTATGACGCAAATATTACGGACGGATTCAAGATATCGGATATATTAGACTGTAAACTCAATTAGTACGTGACACAATAAACATTAAGATCTATAGATCTTGATAGAATTTGATTGACTAAACACAAGTACAAAAATTATCAAGAATATATTAAGCTGTGTATTTGACCGGTGATTTTTTATAATCAGTCATATATTATATCAGATTTTTATAGTCAGAAGGTTATATAAATGAAGGTTATGTAAACTGAACAAGTGAATTCTTGTTTGCTCTGTAAAACTATTTTTTTTTTTAAGTATTCAACAGCGGGTCTTGGTAACTGAACTGACCAAAAATATAGTAATCAATGCATTGATTATTCAATATCCTAAATATGTGAAAATATTCTTGAAAGGTTTTTCAGCACATAAAATGATAAACCTAAAACTCTTGAATTTGGAATAAAAAATTCACATCTTGATAGTAAATGACGCTTTGGGGTAAGATTTGTATAAAATGAACTCAAGGTGCTGTTAAATATACTTTATTTCCACTTACTATAAGTTTTTCTTTATTAGGATAACATACCATAAAGGCGCGTTTACATCAAAGTTGACAACTAAAAGTCGACAAAAGATTGTTTGTAGAAAACTAAAAGTTGTCAACTAAAAGTTGCTCTTCTCAAATTAGAGCAACAAGTGGAAGATTTTTTGTACAAAACTAAAAGTTGTTCTTCTCAAATTTAGAGCAACAGGTGGAAAACTTGTTGCCAAGGAATTGGCGCGAAAGGTTAGACAGTAGTGTCAAGGATGTCGGACGAAGAAGACGCAATTATTGCCGCGGCTGCGTGTGTCATCATAGACAGCCACTGTACAAGAGGTCCCCGAAGATATTGGGTAACCCTCGTTGAAGGCGAGGGATAGGTACAGTGGCAGTGACATGATCTCCGAGAAGATGACGTCGATCCGTTGAGTGGTGAGCTGAAGTGCGACGGGAGTGTCAAAAACTTTCTGAGAATGACCAGTAGTGACTTTGAGTATTTGATTTCAATGATCGGACATAAAATCAAGAAACGTGACACAAACTACAGAAAAGCAGTAGTACCTGTCCAAGAAAAGCTAGCAGTTACATTACGTTTTTTTGGCTACTGGTGATTCGTACACAAGTCTCGGTTATCTGTTTAAAATCTCAAAATCAACCATTTCACTGTTTGTGATTGAAGTTTGTAAGGCCTTGATAGAAGTGCTGAAGGATAATATCAAGGTGAGTCAATAAACATTGCTTATATATTGAGTAGTTATTAAAGCCGAGTACTAACTGAACGGAAATATTTTATACATAAGAAATTGTCATTAGCCCTTTATTATTAATTTTTATGATATTTTGACATTAAAGATAAAAGGGGTGATTTACTACTATGATTTAAAATATTCATTATTAAATGTAAAAGTACCTTACAGTCCCGCTCCTTACAACTCCCTCTTTCTCATTCTTTAGCAAATTATTCCTATAGTGGTTTTTCAACTGATTTTTCTTTTCAGTTACCAGAGGCAAAAGAAGAATGGTTGCACCATGCAAGTGATTGGAACAATAAATAGAATTTTCCACATTGCATCGGCAGTATGGACGGGAAACACGTCATGTTACAAGCACCTATTCATTCAGTTTCCTACAAGTTGCTTGCCCAAAGCGTGCAGCAACAAATCTTCCACTTTTAGTTGTCAACTTTCTCTGATCTTTACCGACACTCCGCGGGAAACCAAAATTTAGTGGAAGATTTGTCTCTCCACAAGTGGAAGACAGAAAAAGTTGCTGTATTTTGTAGAAAAAGCAACAAATTGCCGCAACTTGTGGAAAACTTAGTGTAAGACTTTGGTGTAAACGCGCCTTAACAGTCTGCAGTTTTGCAAAGGTCATGTACTCGTACGTACGTAACGTGTCATATATTGAACTGTTCGTATTTTACTTGCTTTTAAGTAGTTTTCATATACGAACCTGAATCTATAACAAATGTCTTTCATAGTTCTCATTTTATAACGTTGAAGACTATTATTGATACGATATTCTGTTTGCTCATTCTAATATCACTCGATGATAGTACCATTTGGAATAACATAAGAAACTATGATACTCTCACCAGTAGATAACACATTTGTTTCTACATAATTTCATTTAGTCTGGATGTCAAGCACACAATAATATTATTTGCGAATTAATTTTTTAAAACTTTTTGTTGACTCATATTCCTATTTGCAAACGTGTTATGATTTTCGGATGTATTACGCAGCAAAATATATAATTTCACTTTCTACGATAAGACTTTACAATATAGTACGATAAAGAAGTTATTTAAATTGTGTAGCATTCGACAAATATATTGCAGCTGAGAAGTTGCAGAAGCTGAGAAGTGAGAAGTACCATTTAACTCCATGTATTATGATAATGGTAGCCGATATTGGAAGAGACAGGGATGTGATAATATTAATCCATGGAGCTTTCATAACGACTTTTAGATTGAAAACTTCTTTTATGCATCTGATTATTAGGAAAAAAAAAACAAGTAGGGAATTACTGTTACCTACCTACTAGCGGTAGTAATAATTACTTTCTAATAACTATGACTATTATTAGTAGCAAGGGAGTAGCCTACATGGATGTGAGTGATGCGTCGCATCCCTTAAAAAATTGAAAAATTAGTGTTATTTAAAAGTTTAATCGATTTATTCAATTATCACAATTTTTTTATTATTTTAAACCAACCGCAAACATACATTAGTTACTTTAAACGCTACCATCAACTTTTTTATTTCAAATCGGCCGTGAAGGCGCCCGAAATTATGGGACTCCCGCGTTGCTTGCTGCAGTGATGAAATGCGATGTCCACGTTACATCCAAGCTACGCGTTAGCCGACCGAAAAGGTCAGTGATCTTACACAGTCAACAGTGGAATCTCGAGTGAGTGTTGTCGTTATTTCCGGACTTAGTTATGCGATTATGTGAACGCATTTTGGCGACTGTCGCCATAACAAGGAAGATTTGGAAGCGTTGTTTCAGATAATTGTGGAAAATGAAAATGAGGAAAGAGATCGACAAATCGTTATTTGTGCTAGAGGTCTTTTAACGTTATTGCGCGACTTTGATTTTAATTTTTTCTTAGCAGTGTTTTCTGCAGTATTCCCACATTCCGAGAGTCTGTTTAAAATTCTACAGACAAAAGTATCAGATATTAGTTACTGCATTAAAAAGATCGTCGATTTCAAATCACATATTCAAAAAATGAGAGATGAGTTTAGTGACATTTGGGTCCGTATGGACAGATTTATGTTAGAAAATCAACCACCAAGTAAAGGAATGCGTTTGGGCTTAATTCCTGAAGGAGATAAGAAAAGTATCTACACATGATTGTTTTATGAAATTTTGGACGTCATCACTTTGAACATTAGTGAACGGTTTAGTGAAATTTCTAAACTGAAATTCTTAAATCTATATTCCACACAATTTACTTCATTCATAAAACGTTTTCCTGATGAACTTTTTTCTTCGTTATTAGATACGTATGGAACATTCTTTGACGCAAATCGTTTAAAAAGTGAACTTTCAGTGATTTATAGTGATTCCGATATGAAAAAGAGCACTGTGTTTGAGCTTTACCAATATATTATGTCCCTTCAATTATCTACTGTTTTCCCGGAGTCATCAGAATTATGTCGTTTAATTTTGACTATTCCTGCTACAAGCAGTTCCGCGGAAAGATCATTTTCATGTTTAAAGAGAATAAAAACTTTTCTGTGAAATTCTCAAAAGCAAGAAAGACTGTCAGCTTAACATTAATAAATATTGAAAGTGCCTTGTTAGAATATATGAGATCGTCTCCAACATTTGAAAAAACAGTGATAGACGTTTTCGCTAGACAAACAAAACCAAATAATTGATCATCATTTTAAAAATTAGGATATATACGTCGGCATAATCGTTTTAGGTTAGTGTCTTTTTTATTTTTACCATTTTTATATGGCCTACCATACATCCGACTATACCTCTTCCCCTTATAAAATTTTTATCACATCTCTAGATTCCTTTCTCACGCTATGCCCCTGATTAGTAGTACTCTCGTTTGTGTACTATTATTTTACAAGAAACAACATAAATATCTAATCGAAAAATTGTAGCCCAGATTGCTCCATCTACAAATGTTCGTGTCAAATTTGATCAGAGATTTCTAGTGACTTCGCTGTCTTCTCACTGTGGCCAATTGAATTTTACGTTATAGCATAGAAAGTAAATATATACATAGCATATATAGCATAGAAATATGTTTAAAAAATAATTTCAAGCAGTTATGGAGTGTCCTATCGGACCTAGAACCAGTTCCTCGAGTCTACAAGTCAAGGCGCATAACAGCGGTTGTGCAAGTTTCGAGCTTTATGAAACTGGGTTGTCACGCCAGTGCCTTTCGTGTGGAAAATGGGAACACGGCCTAAAATACGAATGTACTTATATCTTGAGTTATTATGTTATAAAACGCAAGGCGCGCCCAAGAATATTTATCAAAGGACTGTAATAAATACATATTCTGAATAATAATATTTAAAACATATATATTTTACATGTAAGTTTATTTCATCGCTATTTGCCAAATAAGAAATCTCAAAACATACCGTGGCTTGTTTTATGACTAGGCTCAGGTAGACTGTTCCGTTTATCGGCATGATAGGAGAGTTTTTTATTTGGCAAATGGCGATGAAATGAATAGTATATGAATTCTAAAATGCATTACAGAATTTTTAAATCATATTTGAATGCATACATATATTAAATAATAAAATCAAGTGGAGCCAAATAAAAACAATAAATTAATATGGATATTACCGTTATGGCATATAGTATTTAAATATATATTTGAACCAATTGTAATAATATAAATACTCCATATATGGTAAAATTAAATTGAAGTTATATTTCTTATTATTATAACCCATGACTAGTAGATATAATTTATTATCTCTTTGAAACAAATATTTGCTAACGAACACGAATCAATATATGTATTTACTTCATTTGATATTTGTTTAGGGTTTCGAATTTTCTAAACAATGATTAACATCATTTCTGGATTATAATTAGGGCACAAACATATTAAAATTTGTCCTTGCTAAATCGTTACAGAGACTTACTCGTCCGTGAGAGTTATAAACGTTTATCTTTGTAATAGTTTTTAGAATACTTAACAATTGACTGATTTGATGGGTACGAATGATGAATATAAAAATATCAAATGGCATATACATATGTAATCTGTCTAAATATTTTTTCCCTTCAATCCATCATTGGCATTTTTTAATAGATAACGATCTATAAATCCACAAGAAGATTCTCACAATCGTCAAAATAATACACGCAACAGATATACTTGAAACCGTTTTAGACTAGCCTTCATAGAAAAATACATATCTCTTTGAATATCTAATTGAAAGTGGAATTTAACGTAAACACTCCCACGCAAAAGTCTGGTAAGGAATATGGTGGATTGATACTTTTTAGTATTTTTAATTAATTATATTTTATCTATGTGTGTGTCATAGTTATTGTTTTAGTATACCCTTTATTGGCTTCCTCAAGACCTTCATCAAGACTATTTATAACGTATAGTATAAAATTTACTTTTTTCTTGCACAAAAACATAAACGATAGTTCCATCTATTAAAATCTAATAACATATGATAAAAACCATCTGACATAAATTTTCAAGATAATTGTTTTTAAAACCATGTATGTACTTAAACTTTAATCTTCTAGTTGTATTTTTGTTTAAAATACACTTTGTTGAGAATCAGATAAAGTTTCTGTATGTAAAAAAGGACAAAGTTATTTCTCTAGAGTTTAAAAAACTCTAACGAATAGTGAGGTAGTTATTTTTAGTGTCATAAATATAATAGAATGCATATTTATTAAATATTCAAAAACACATATTTGCATCTGATTTATTTTTCTTATTAAGAAACAAATGTTATTTCTCCCGAATTGGTGAACTAAAAGTAAAATATACATATAAGTTAATTGTAATTATTTTGATATATTTTTAATATAACTAAATATATACATAAATATTAAAAAAAAAAACTAATTGTTCTGACCTACTCAAATTGGTACAACGAACTTTCGTGTTAACTTAAAAGTTAATTTTTTACATTAAAAACGAGAGCAAACAGACTCAATCTATATAGTGTTGAATTTAAAAAGAAGGGGTGCATTATTACGACTCACCTTTTATAACAAAAGGCAAATGGTACATTGAAATGAAAATAAATAAAATCATTCACATATTGATTTCTATGTTAAATTGTAAGATTGAAAGAACCTCGAAAACAGCTGTTTTTAACGTTTATTTGTATATGTTCGGAACAGTGAGATTTGATATTGAATGTAACAGACAAATATTTACATACATACATATATATTTCCTTGTCTTCTTTGTCTTACTTTGTAATTCTAGTAATAATAATGTAGTTATTTAAGTGTTAAGTGCATATAAAACTGCAATTGAATACATGCATATATCACAGTCAGACGTAAATAAACAAAATTTGCACAAAAATCTGATCGACTTACTTATAATATGTTCGACAATAGTAACCAATTGAATTATTGTATTTACCGGCATACATTTTGTCACACATGAACATTTTTTCGGTGCTGCGTATGTGTGATTGATATAGTGTGATTGAACACCCCATAGAAGAACTATATTCTTGTGTATGGGAGACAATCCAGTGTAAAGTGGAATTTTTATCCACGTAAATAGATAAGTACATAATTTAATTAATTATCACTTATATTATTACATGCGCGTAGAAATGTATACATAAATTTATACAATAAAACATTTTTTTAAATTTTAATTTAAAAATTGAAAAGTTACAAAAGATGCAAAATAAAAGGTACAGATAAAGAGAACTTTATAATAAAATATATAATAAACTGTATAGTCAATAATATCATATTAATAATATTTACGATATAGGAGTATTTACGATAAAAAAAATGTATTTGCAATGGCAAGGTAACATTCTTTTTATATTCACTAAAACTGTTAAAAACAAAGCTTTCAATTCATCTGTCTAAGAATTGCATATGCAGTTTATCGCACTTATAGTGAAAGTATTGTATACTCATACTCCGTTATCATGATAACGGATGTTACCGAGTGGTAATTTAGAGTAAAAAAAATATAGTATTACTCACTGAAATTATCGAAGTGACGCCAGCCGGTGCATATATATTGTTAGGTACATACATGTGTAGCTTTCAAATATCACCTATATTGTATATGTATAACGTAAGAGATGTTTCCAGTTTGAGAAGTGGACCACGGTGTAGTAGACACGATCTGTTTGTTTATATTTTAGTTTTACACTTTTATATTTATATTTAGATTGTGGTGAAGGTTCCGGTTGATAAAACGGTTTTAAATAGTATAGAAGGAAAACACTTTGGGTAAACACCGAAAACATTTATTTTCCATTACAATAAAATTTTATTATTTGCTAGAGTTGGCAATAGGTTTCGCGTATGTATTTGAACTTTGTCGTGGATTTGTTTATTGTAACAAAAGTTTGCAACGAACTTCTCCTTAAAAAATGCCGATTTGTTGCAATCAGCGAAATTACCGAGTCACTATTGGCTTATCGATTAGTGCTTGCGTGCTGATTCAAATAGTTTAAAAACGTTAATACGAAAGAATACGCGTGCAGCACAATTTATCGTTTGAATTTCGTTTGACCGTTCTTTTAATAACCTAAGGCATCAGTTCAAATCACGGCGGGATTTGGCTGGTTTCTCTCAAAAAATACTAAAAATAGGACATCAAGGTTAGAGATAATGTACAAACAGGATTTTTACCTTTCGGTTGAAAAAAATGCGGCGCATATTCATGTTGGGCTGTGCGGGCATCGTGATTTTATTAACCACCATTCTAGTACACAAATACACAAATAAATTCACTAATCACAGAACTCACGTCACATAACAAAGAAAACTTGATATTATTAACTGGGAGGCCTTATTGTTGCGAACTACAAGGCACTGTTGTATATCTGCGAGTCACGAGCAAACAATTTTTACTGTTTTAATTGATAAGCCACGTTATCGATTTACCTGTAGATAAATTTTAAACTTTGAGCGGTACACACTGCTGTCTCTTTACGGATCGTCTTCGATTTGATTCCTGCACGGACTGTAAGTCAAGTAACATCGGTTCAGTATTTAAGCTCCCCTCTCTGTAGCCATCCAACTTTAACTTTAGCCAGCAATATTGTGCGTGTTCTGAGAAACGCGAGTTTGTAGACACAGAAATCTTTTAGCTGTTAGGCCCAACGGAAAAACTAATCAGGAGCTTTCGAAAATATGAAGAAGCGACGCGGTTTTAGAGAATCGCCATACTGGATGGCTGCCAATGTTGTTGCTATTTTGATAGTGGCTTTTCTCAAGAAATAAATCAGTAGATTTGGGACATGAATGAGGTTTTCACTAACCATTAATACTTCGTTGGAAGAAAGTCATGCTACGATGTGACTCTTGTGAAATGTGTACAATACGCTATATTAATTTGGATATATGGCACACGATAAAGAGTTTTGTATTATACTTTTATGCAAGCTGCTTTTACATGTACCAAACACTACAAAATTTTATATTTTTTTAAATACCGTCAACTAGGGAGATCAAGAAAATTTTTTTTCAATAAGGATTTTTTATGTCGATTTTTTTTTCGATTACTTAACTTTTGATTTAATCGTATTTTTACTACCTGCTAAAGCAAGCAGATTTAGATCATATAATGAAGAAAAACGTTAAAACAATTTCTTCTAATAATTTAAAAATAAATAAATATATCTTTTTTAGTATTGAAATATACTATACATACATACATATACATTTTAAACAAAATAAGACATATTTAATAAATTACTTAGTTACATGTTTCCTTGCTAAAATTGTTTAAAAACTATTTTGACCGAACAGTTTTATTAATTAATTATTTTTAATAAATTTTCCCAAAATTAAATCATATGAATAACTCTAATAATTCACGACTTTATGAATAATTAATCGTTTTTAATTGTAACTATTTTCTTCATAGGAACTTAAAATTTAGTTTGCCATTTTATTGCATATCCCTATATTTTCTGCACACTGAAAAATATTTCTTCTGAAACGTTTCTAAACATAAGGAGGGTTATTGAAGTTACTATAGTAATACATTCTAAATATTCACAATTTTTCAGTAGCCTGTAGACATATTTTTTAAATGCCATCAATTAGGGACTTTAGGTTAAGAAAAATTGGTTTTTCAATAAGGATTTTTTATATATCGATTTTTCTTTTAATTATTTAACTTCTAATTTAATTGTCTTCTTACTACCTACTAAAGCAAGCAGATTTAGATTATACACTGAAGAAAAACGTTAAAACAATTTTTTTAAATAATTTTAATTTTAAAAATTTTTCAATTTTTTACCATATCGAAATATATATTTTTTAAACAAAATAAGACATATTTCATAACTTAGGGCTCCGTTAATATTTTGCTTATCGAATGGTTTACTAAATTTTTTCTTGGTAAGATTGTTTGAAAACTATTTTGAATGAACAGCTTTATTAATTTCAATTATTAATCGATTTTTCCAAAATAAAAACACCATACTTAAGTTATTTATGAACTATTAATCGTTTTTAATTATTATCAATTTTGTAAACTTCAAAATTTTCTGTTATTTCTGTTATTATGTTTCTGTTTCTATTATGCTCTTTTTTGTATTTGCAAACCCAATATATTTTTTAATACATTCTCAAAAATACTTCGCCTAAAATGTTTCTAAACATACTTAAATAGGATTATTTAGGTTACTCTAATAAAATTTTCTAAATATTCAGCATATCTATTCAGATATATGTATATTATTTAAATGTCATCAATTAGGGACTGTAGGTTAGGAATAAATTTGTTTTTATATATATTAACTTTCCTTTCAATTATGGTACTTAATTTATGATTTAATCGTCTTCTTATTACCAGCTAAAGTTAGGAAGCATCTCTGCTTGCTTTCTGCTACTGTATTAAAATACTGATATCAGCTTAGTAAAATATATCGTCTGTGTTTCGAATAGGGGCAAATAATCTAAGAATTTCAATAACTCGCATTATATGTTTACTTCAGGACCGTATTACTTTAAACTTTGTATTATACAAATATTTACAATGTTTAGTTTTATACACACAGAAGCCGACCCCCTTCCCTTAAAGCCTTCACCTGCAGAGAGGATACCCATACACAGCGACGAGGGCAAACACATTCATAGTCAGGGGGAGGTGCCAAACTCTCCCCGTTTGTACTCGATCCAAGCATAAAATGACATCCCCCATACTGGACCTAGTCCGCCACCGGGGACCAGACAATAATATCGTAGATACCTCCACTGGAGAATACAATAGCTCATCCAACCATCCCTTCCAACGAAGTAGAGCACACGCTTAACTTGTTATTATCTCTGCGTAGGACAGTTCACCGAATGCCCACCGTTTTATTTAAATATAACTATAATTTATTCAAAATATGAATTTTCGATAGTCTATTTTTAAATTTTGTGAACTTATAGTTGTGTTGGAAGATGCAGGTACATTAATTTCATTCACCCCTCAAAACTATGTACAACAAAGAATATAAATGTAAAATGGTTATACATACGTAGTTGCAACCTAAGAATATGATTCTGAGGTGATATGGTTCTGTAGGGGTCGCGGTCGGTGCAAATATTAAGCAATTAGTAAATAGAGTTGGTCCGGGTTTCAATCGCGCCGACCGAGGTAATCGCGCTGGCTGTTTGCGCCAATCTTCATTTGTCGCTGAGTTAATATCCATCGTCGCTATATCTCGAACATTTATTTATTACTGATTAATCAGCAATTATCACGTTATCTGTTGGCACATAACTATGTGTAATTATTAATTACATATGTAGAACATACGTAGAGCTAACAAACGATCATTTGCTGATACCGTAAAAAAATTTTATTGGAGAATTTATTATAACAAACGACGGTGCAAAAATAATATGTTTAGTTTGCGATATACCTTTAATGTGCTGGGACAAAATTATAGGAAACATGTAAATAGCGCACGACACACATCTAAAAATACTAGTGTAAATCAAATTACCCAATTTATCTTAATATAACTTTCATGTTGACTGCTTATAATGTACTATTTCGGGTATCAGATAATGATGTATTTCATTAGTCCTGGGATATACTCGTATACATCACCGAGTGGCAATTAACAAGTTGGACAACGTTGCGAAAAGAGGCACTATCTGCACACGAAACAATAAAAAACAGAATTAAAACTGAATTACCAAATCAAAAAAAAACTATGGTTATGTGTGGACGAGAAGGCCGATTCTAAAAAAATATGTTGTTAATGTGCTAGCTAGTAAACCATTGTAAAAGTGTTTAGTGTAATAATTACGAGGACGATACAAAATACATAAAATCTCACCTTTAACGAAACCAATTTTTAACATTTTCGACTGATGGTGCTGCCAGTACGCGTTCCATAGCCTGTTTTATTAAAAAGAAGTGTGATAACTCCTTAGATGTTACGTGTAAACTTCATACGTTAGAATAATTGCTAAATGCTTTGTTGTTAGCGGAGTTACTGCAAAAAAATGGACGCTGTCATACACGGTACATACTTTAAGTGAGGCAAAAATTAAGTGTTATAGTACCCAGAGAAAAAAGTTTGACAGTGTTTTAAAGAAGGAGTAAGATTTTACAATAAGACAAATTTGTAGTGACTGTGCTCTACATATCCATATTATAGAATATCAAATTATAGAACTATTTGAATTATGTAAAAATTATATTCTCTTTATGCAGAAACATTTTTTCATTGCAGCGAATAAGTTTCTATGAAACAACTGTAGGCACATACCTGATGCTTCAGATCTCTCACCGATTTCATAAGCTTGTGAAGATGCTGCTTAACAGGGTATGTATGTATTTCAATGTTTCATAAATTACAACTTATTATTCTATTTATTAAGCGGCTGTTTTCGTGTGTGTGTGTGTCACGAAATTTCGTTCGAATTTCGACATTTTGACAAAATCATTATAGTAAATCGACCCTTGCGAACAGCGTGGACACGTTTTTTTTTATTCGAAACCTATAGAGGCATGCTCCGGAAGTGCCTTCGATATGAGCAAGGGGGCGGCGCAATATTATTGCGATTTGCTTACTCGTTACTTTATTATTACGTTATTTTATGTTAGTACTTACTATTTATTGTGCGTACGCCTATGGTACCCGGACCATTTTGCCCACATTAACCAAATTAGAACCAGATACTGATTACTGTAAGTAATAAGATGTGTAATGTAAAGAACAATGAAGTTTAAAATGTTTAGGACAACTTCTACAGATAATGTATTTCCTCACTGTTTATCATTGTTTGATAAATATTTGTGTGAGGTATGCAAAAATGACCACTGATGAATTTAGAGATATGAATTTACACACCAAGATTTCAATTAAAGTGAATCAGCTGAACCGCGTCCGATAAGTGCAGGGAGTACTTTGAAAAAAAACTTTGAATATAATAACTAATAACAATATCTTAATCTGATCAGATCAGTACCCTTACAGGTGTCAAATGTTTCTTTGCTCGGAAAAAAGTGACCAATGAATCTCCATCTAAAAACGACAATGAATCCATTACCTTATTCATGTAATGTTTTCTACATATTAACATCAGGTTCCTTAAAGATTTTTCTGTAGAGTTACCTCTACATCAGAGATCTTCACCAAAGAACAAAACAGTTCTAATAATTCCGATGCTGAGGAGAGAATAGATGAATCCATTACTGTTTATGTAGGACATTATGATGTGAGATGTGGTTGATATTGAAGAAGTTTGTTCAGATGTGAATATAAGTTCTACACCAGTATTATCTGATGACCCAAGACAAAAAGGTAGGTCTTCATCAAGTCAAGTAATTAACTGAAATTATCCAATAAATTCAGATGGGCGAAAATTGTGTATTAAATTTAAATTAATTAATTACACTATATATAATTATGTATGTATGCAAAAAGAATGTTGAGTTTAGTCAACATCAAAATATTTAGTTTATTCTTTCTATTGTAAAAGGTTGGAAAAACAATTGAAACAAATCTATCCGGTAAAGAAGTGGTTTTCGATTGGCAACACTTTATTTGAACATAATAATGGCATTTTTTTATAATCACTATTCAACTTTCGCAAAAATTAATTTGGTAATGGAAGAACATGATTGTCATACACAAAAAAAGTCAAAACAGCAATATACTATATAATTTAATTAGCGTAGAGAAGAGGCAGAAGGATGCTCATCAGTGACGGCGCCAGGATTTCTAAAATAGGTGGGCACAAACCGGTAAAAAATTTGTTGTGGGCACATATTTGGGATGTGTGTGTCGGGGGGTTTCATTCATTATCAATACATCTACATAAGTGTAGTAATTATTATACAATTATATAGCAGTAACTAACAAATAACAATATAAAGATATAAACATATTAACATAAACACAATTTACAAAAGAAATTATTAGTATGTTTATTTCATCGTTATGTGTCAAATAAAAAATTTCAAAACATACCGTGGCTTGTTTTTATGGCTAGGCTCAGGTAGACTGTTCCGTTTATCGGCTAGATAAGAGAGTTTTGTATTTGGCAAATAGCGATGAAACGAATAGTACATTAGGTAATAAAGTTAAAATATTAATGAATTTATTTCAACATCAATTTTCTGGTTTTGTTGGAAATTCTTCAACAATCTTATCCAAATCCAAGCTTTTAGCAATTTTATTTTCTCTATATTTAGTACAGCCAAATTACTTAATCTCTAGTGTTTAATTTTATTTCTTAAATGTTTTTTTAACCTTTTCAGACATGAAAAGGTCCTTTCATATGCCGCACTTGATACAGGAATTGTAATACATATTGAACATAATTTATAAATCTCATTGAATGCCAATCTATATTTATTCAACATGTCGGATAGCTGTAAAATATTGTTGATTTTTACAGTTTCTTCGTTTTCAAATTTTCAAATAGTAGTAGTCAAAATTTTCTATTTATATTTTGTTTCATGTTATAATTTTGTACATAGTAAATTTCTTGGGGGGGGGGGGCACTTGAATGGGCAGTTAGTGATTGCTGCAATAGTTAGTGGCAATCACTAACTAAAGGTCCCCCTGGCGTCGTCACTGCTGCTCATTATAACTTATTTGTACTTTGGGGCGTTTTAGTTGTGCTATAAATTATCATAAAACCTGAAACTATAAAAAAGAGAGATAGGTGGATAGAAAAATGGTAAATCAAATTAGTATCAAACTGATTTGTTAAATATAAAATTATAATTCGTACTTTAAAAGAAAATATGTACTTTATGTGTTCACGGAAATAAATGGTAAGATTACAAAAATAATAATTTTTTAACTATGGTAGCTATGATTTTACAATGACTAAATATATTTCTAATAAAGAGAGTTGACCTAAATAAAGAATATATTTCTCGTTAAGATAGTATTTTACAGTAAGTGCAACATATTAGATCAGATTAGATTAAATGTGCTACAATTTAACACATTTAGGTTGTACAATTGAATAAAATTTGCTCTAAAACTGTATATTTAGAGAAATAAAAATGCACAACTAATATAATTACTAAATAAGGTATATGTTAGTAATAACATTACTTGTATATTTTGCCAATAAACTGTATGCGTGCCTATGCGGTTTCAGCCTTGTTAATTCCGCAATTACGAAAGTACTGCACGTCAGATTCTTAGGAATTACCAGTGTCCCCGATCTCGATAAGATGTCCGGATTACCACGAAAATGTTTAATTACACGCATATGATGAAATCTGATAATAATGTTGATCAAATATTGATTGAAATCGATGTTTAAGGGCACAATAAATAAATTTTATTATATTATAAGACTGCTCAAAATTGGTCCGATTTCCGAGAAAGTCAAACCTGTTAAAGGTGAAGTATTCATATAGAAAATATATTGAAAATGTAAATCAGCAATTTCGCCAAATTTAGAAAAATACTTCGTTGATTGATATTAAATTTGCGATTATCGAATTTATCTATATCTTAAGGAAAAGATGAACACTTATCAATGACGATTGCCTAAAGGACATATAAATGCAGGATTAATTACAAGGCATGTCCGCTTTATTTCCCAGAATGTGGCTTTTAGAAAAGAATATTCTAAATAGAAGTTTTAGACTTATGTAGCCTTTAAATCATTGTTGCATTACACAGGGTGTTTTAAATATGAATGACAATAATTTATTTTTGAAATATAACATCACGGAATGCTTTTACATATCCGTATTTCAATTGAGAATATCAGCACATTTTGATTTTGAAATTCTACTACGATATTGTCAACTAATTTTTTTTTGAATAATAGCACATTATTAATTTAATAACAATTAAATTGATAGATAAACTGGTCTAACGTCAACTTGTCGTATTCGTTCTGCAATTAACTAGTGGTTCTGGAATTATAGAAGTAAAAAAGTTTTTATTTAAATAATAGATACGTTCATAAGTACTTAAATATTACAAATCAACGTCCTTCTTCAGTTTGAAATTGTTAAAAAATCGCGTATAACATTCTGGAGCATTCGGGTGGAATATTATAAATTTTATGCCTAATGTTACCTTTTATTTTCTTGTAGACCTAGATCTTTAAGTAGTTCATAAGGTTTTAAGCAGAAAACTCCATAAGGTTTAAGTCTGAAATTCTTGATGACCATATATAGGACCTCGGAAATACCTGATCTAAATACCGGTGAACATCAATTTCTTCATGCGGTGGAGAACTATCTTGTAAAAATAAACAGTTTTAAAACATTAAAATGGACTTTTCCGCACGTAGAACATCTCTTTCTCGAAATTGATTGGCGAGAAAAAATAAATCAACACATAAATGCAGAATATGTGTTTTATGCGACAGTTTTACTTTTTTCAAATAGTCCATCATCTTGTTTTCTCACGACCCATGGACAGGGTGGGGTGTGTCCTATTCACCTCAAAAGCAATAGATGTCGTCTGGTTGACGTTCCTAATCAGAATCAATCGAAACCCGATCGATCCGACACGATTTAATTGAGTGATCGTGCTAACAAAAAAATTTCTCAAATAGTCCACCATTGTACTTTCTCATAACCCATGTACATGGTAGAGTGTATTCTATCCACGTCAAAATCAATAGATGTCGTCTGGAAAACGTCCCCAACTAGAATCAGTCCCAGTCAAAACCCAATCGATCCGACACGATTTAGTTGAGTTATCCTGCTAACAAGAATAAATGCCCATGACGACACACACAGCAAACATTTTTTAAAAACCGGTTTTTTTTTTTGTTTTTATGCCGAAAAACGAAAAATAAACCCAAAAAAATTTTTTTTTCACTTTTTCTTTACACGATTACATTACTTTTCGTGGAGTGCGGAGAAGTAAAAAATACATTGCGGTTTGGAACTCCATGTCGATCATCATCGGGAAATGAATTTACAATATAAAGTACTATATGTACGGCGGTTAGAAAAGTAATACCATAGCTGAAAGCTATATAGAAAATTATATCGAACAGAAGAAAAAAAAACTCAGCAATTCTTAAAGACGGTGGTAACACGTATTTCCAAATATGATAAGAAAATTAATCAACTAGTTTAAGATAAGCATCTATCATTAATTTAAAAAACTGCAATACATGCGTTTTTAATAGTCAAAATAAATAAAGGGTGTTTCAAGAAGGATGCTCGATTTTTAAACGTAAATAAAACAAGTTGTGTGTGAGATATCCATATAATTTTTTTTATTTGAAAGAATTATTTTACGGTATTAAGTATGGAATATAACATCGTTCAAATGTCCGCCGGGGCTTTGCTTGGTGGCACGTATTCGGGAGGCCCCTTTGAGGGAGATGACTTTGTCGCATAAATCCGGGTGAATTTTCTGGACGGCGTTCGTTATGTTGACTTTGCAGGTCAATTCGAATAAACCACAAACAATTGATGCCCTATTAATTGTTTGTGGTTTATTCGCATTATAGACCTGCGATTTTAAGCCGCAAAGGAAGAAGTCTAAAGGCGTTAAATCGCACGATTTCCGTGGCTAGCTCACGTCGCCGCTGCGCGAGATAACCATGCCCTCAAATCGCTCGTGCAGAATGTCCGCAGTGACATGTGGAGTGTGGTACGTAGCGCCACCCTGTTGGAACAACGTGTCATCGGTATCCATATCATCTAGTTTAGGCCACAAGAAGTTGCTTATCATAGATCTGTAACGCTTACCGTTGACAGTTATAGCAATGCCAGTTTCGTTTTGGAAGTACGGACCGATGATTTCACCAGACCAAAATCCGCACCAGTGACTTTCTCTACATGCATTTGATGCTGGTGTATTTCGTGTGGATTTGGTATCGTCCCAAATCTGACAATTTTGCTTCTTTACGTATTCATTCCAAAAATGAGGTACTTTGCTAAAGATGATTTTTTTTGGCGAGAGTCAATTTTCAGCTGCGCCAGAGCCCAATCAGCGGACACATGGCGTTGTCTGTGGTCGTTTACCTTAAATTCCTGTGTCAGTTGGATTTTATACGGATGCAAACCCAAGTTCCCACGCAAAATTCGTGGAAGTTGAAGTCGCAGAAAGACAAATTTCTTGTGAACGACGAGAAATTGACTGCATCGGGTCTTCCCGTATACTCTCACGCACAACAGCGATGTTTTAAGCAGACCTTGCGTTTCGGTGACGTATGGGTGTTGGCTAATTATTTATCAAACCTCGCCACGACTCGTTGTGGCGAGGATAAAGATCACGTAATGCGTTGAACGTTTCTCGAACGGAGCACTGGTTGTGAAAATAAAAGTAGATAATTTGCCTATATTGTTGATCGCTATAACCTTCCATGGTATTTTTCCATACGCTACTAAATAATTCACAGTAAATTTTACAGATGTTGCTTTACAACATGGCCGCTATAACCTAACAAATTTCGATCGTCCCTATTGAAAGACCCTATATAATTAGTTGTCAAGATAGATACAAAATCTAAAATGATTTACGTTTTCAAACCTGTGATAATGATTCGCAATTGTTCTTGGAATCTGTGAGTTGTATCACATGAATCAATGTTTATCTTATATAGGGTAAGTAAATCCACAAAATATAAATATTGATCCGTTGAGAATCCCCAGATCTGTTGAGATGGATGGAGTGAAAATCTTGACACAATATAGTGAGTAAAGAAGACTATTATTGCTAAATATAACTGGATGTTGTATAATCCGCTCCATCTAATTAGAAAATAAGATATAGAATGGGGAGACATTTGAAATTCCTAGTGGTGAAAATGGTATCACTGAAATTGGTACAAATTTTGATTTATATATACATGCAAATGGGTCAAATGACAAAGTATATTTCATACAATATGGTATCAATAGTATCAACTCATTTTGCTTTACATGTTCGCCAATATTTACACAAATATTATCGAACCATCATTAGGTGATCGTAATATGCCAGGAAGTGGCATGTTCATCAAATCTGATCACAATGAGTTTGCTTTGTCCATTTATCTAAAGTGGCTCAAGTTATCTAAATAATTTAAATAGATTTGAAGGACCGTATAATAACCGAAATGAGGTAAGTTTCGTCCGAAATGTGCACTAATACTGAGAGAGAATAATTATAAGAAGAATAAATGTTACATATTTAGAATATATTTTATATATTTTGATTTTGTTGGGTTGTTTCTTGGGTAGTATGTTTGTTCTTACTTAAGGTAATATTCTTATTTATATTATAATATTACTGTTAATTCTTGTAAACTGTTTATATAAAAACTAAAAATCCATATACCCCTTTGGAACAAATTAACATTTATTCGGGAGCATATATAATTTCTAGTTATAGGAAAATGATTTTACGATTAAAGGAAAAATCCTTGATATTTATATATGTATGTAGAAATCAGAACTCGATGTGCCAATGAATTCGAAGTAAGCTCTAATCTTACTGTTTCTAAATCAATTTAGTTTTAGGAAAAGTGAATAAGTAACATTCATGAATAATGCAGAAGTCAAAATAGCGTAATAGTAGCTGTGGACATTTTACGTATGTTACATATATTACGATATACATATCTGGCGACTACAAACCTTGAACGCGCTATTTATCTGTAGCAGAAAAGAAAGAAAATAACAAACCCATATACGCGATACGAGTCAACCATACGCCCACAATACTTATTGGTTCTTTACAGTGCTACAAAGATATATATCGTGTATCTAAAAGAGACATACGTTATGAATGAAACTTCAAATATAGAAAAGCATCACTAGATAAATGAATGTGGGAGATTAGTACGTATGTTTATTTCACTTATTTAGGGAACATGTCCACTGTATAGAAATTATATGTTTTTCTAACAAATTTAAATATTGTTCTGCTGTGAGTTTGCCACCAATGAAAATAATGCCAAAAATGTCCCTTATGTCAGTTCACATGTTAACTTTTTAAGAGTAATAGGCCAGTAACGGAAAATTTAACCCTCCGTCGGGCGCAGCCGATTAGTGAAATCCGGCAGTCACTTTTTTTCTTTGCCCTGTCGTGTGTATTACGAATATTAACTGAAACTCCCTCATAGCTTCCTAGATCCAAACCATTCTTCTCGATATGGTGTCTATTTTTTTAGTGCATTCCCTGGCTTTATATGGGCCGCCTGGATCTGTCAGATGCATTGCGCCTGATTACGTCATTATTTTCACTTTTATATTTTGTTAGATTTCTTTTATTATTTAAATTAATAATATTTTTTGGGATCTCTACACTTACTTTCTCTGGATTTTTATGGTATTATTCAAAATTAACATATTTGGGTGTTAAATCATTGGCTTATACTAAATATCGTTGCCAACAATGCGACGTTTATTTTTATGTAGAACATGCTAAAATGATGAAGAGGATTTATAATTCTTTACACTTAAAATAGGCAGTTACTTATAACTTTTCTTTGTAATTCACGTCCAATATTTTATATATATATATATATATATATATATATATATATATATATATATATATATATATAACTTTATGACTTTTACATGAAAAAATTGGTGGTTTGTTTTCTGTATTCAAAATATTGTTCAATATTGACTTATGTTTGTGTTTTGTCCTAAAAACAGAAAAAAACTTTTCAATTTCTGGTTCTCCTATAAAAATCTTCCAAATTTATTGTTTTACAACATTAAATGAGTTCCTTTATGTAAATTTAATTATTGTGAAAACTAATGTGAAATATTTATTACTGTATTGTATTAATTAAAATTAGTGTTTAATTAAGTCTCCACCTCATTAAAATCTAAATTGTGTAAGATTTGATTATGGGATCTCTCAGATGCATTGCGCCCGAATGTGTTTGGGTTCATACTGCGCCCGGTGGAAGGTTAAATGCTTATTGTTCCCTTGGTCAGTACCCCATTGTGGATGGATTATGATGACCATGCAACGAAAATGAATTTTTGTCTGTGAATAAGCTATTTCTCATGAAATTCCTATTTTAGTTGGCCTTGCCATCATACTTTCACACATTTCCACCTGTCTTATACAATTTTCGAGCAAATTTTCTTGAGTAATGGCAACCTTATAGTAACGATATTCATTTCTTCTTAAAATACTCTGAACAGTTCGATCAAGTAGCTACATCGACTTCGATAGAGATTTGCCAGCTGGAACAGGGTGCATCACTTTCACAAATCTAGAAATATTTATTTCTTATTGTTCATGGTGGAATATGAAATTGAGTTGGAGAACATTTAATTGGGTTGTAAAGTATCAACATTTTAGGTATTTCAAAAAATAAAATTGTTTATTCTACTGGAGGGGTGAAATATCATTTAACTGATGGAGAAATTGTACAACAGATTGTCGTATTATATTATTTAAAAATATACTATAATTTTGTATTCTATGTGATATAATTTACAAGATATCTAATATGTCATATTTTATTTCATATGAGATATTATATTTATTCTGACGTAAACGGTAATTCTGCAAGACTGTAAAAATTTAGTGAAAATGCAATGTTGTGTTCTTGATGCATTAATTTGATTCATCAGTTACTGATTGAAATGTTGTAATAGATGTTCATTAACATATATCTACATTAAATAAAAATTGTTTGGTAATGCCATGTAATTTCTTTACTTTTCATAGGGTTAATGTCTTGGGTTGATACATTTACAGGTTAATGTTCTGATAATGGTTAAATATTAATCAGTGTTTGGAAGTGGATTAGATATTCAGCTAAGACTAAAACAGACACACAACATTGACTAAATTTGGTAGCTTTACCACTTACCACCTTATCAATAGTAAAAACAGTCCTAATGTGTTTTAAAGTAAATATAATACAATAACGTTAAGGTGAAGTGACATTATAGACATTATTACAAGGTTTTAAAAAGTGTATATAAATTATAGTGTTCCAACTATGTTTTTTTACTGATATTGATCCCTTGATATAACATTGAAGTTAATGTTTTTAATCGAGATACCTTATATAATTTTACATTTTCTTTTATATAATTTTTCTTTGATTTCATATATATTAAAATTAATAGGTCTAGATGTAATATCTCTTGACATATCCAATATGAAATATTCATACATAGCGAATATTAAATATACATAGGTATAGGGTGTCTCAATTGGAAGTACAGGATATATCTGTCAAAGATAGGGCGGGACATCCATGTGTGATCTATAAACCCTACGACGTAGATATGCCTCGACTAACAGTTTAACAACGAATAGTTCGTGTGCAACTTTGATGAAAGTGAGTGAATATTTATAGTTGCATTAAAAAAGTTAGGACAAAATGAAGCACCTGCAGAGTTAACAGTTCGTAACTTAATCAAGAAATTCGAAGAGACGGGTTCTGTTATTGATAAGGCAACATCAATATGTCTTCGTCGTGGTCGGTCAAGCGAAAATATTGTTGCAGTGAGATATAGTGTACGGGAGTATCTAAACACATCTATTCCACGTCGTGCATAATAACTGAATCCGTCAAGAGCTACTATGAATTGGATTTTAAAGAAAAATGTGCATCTTTTAGCATATAAAATTCAGTTGACACAACAGTTAAATACAGACCATTTACAACGTTGTACATTTGTTCATTGAGTATTAGAAAAGAAAAAAGGTGATGCTGATTTTTGCAACGAAATTTTGTTCAGCGATGAAGCAGATTTTCATCTTGATGGATACGGCAGCAAACAAAATTGCCGAATTTGGGGTATTAAAAATCCACATGCTGCCCACGAAAAGGAAATTGGAGTGGTAAAGTAATTGGACATACGTATTAGAAAATGAAGCTGGTAATGCTATCACAGTAAATAGGGAACGCTATCGTATGGTTTGTAGATGAGAGCCGTTAAATATTGACGCCTTATATTTGACAGAACACAAATGGCCCGCAATTCAAATCTTATAGTTCCAACTGAGCCACCCTATATATGTTATATTATGGGTACTAAAGGAAGCGTAGTAATTACTTGTGACACTACGACACCATTGTTATTGTTTGACATTTTACATTATTTCACCAATATGGGATACACAGAAGCAGAGAAGTTGTTTTGTTGAAATGTTTTTCCTGTATGTAAATATTACAGAAGCGAGGGAAAAAAAATCCATCCCATATGAAAATTATAAAGACTATTAAATTTAAAGTCAAAATCCAAAAAAAGTAGATATATTTTATAGGAAGCGGAAGAATCGTTTAGAATGAAATTAATTTTACCGCATAGAATTTTTTTACAAAATATTTGCAGATATAGATAGTAAAATAAATCAGTTATAAGAAAAGATATGCTTATTTGAGTTTTATATAATAAATTGGTTTACGCCAAAAGAAAGTCACATTTAAGATCGTAAATTTATTGGACTTCTGTAGTTTTCATTTCAATATAAAATAAATAGTTTTAAAATCTTAAAACGGACTTTCTGCATGTAGAACATCTCTACCTCGAAGATTGAGTGGCCGAGAAAAAATAAACCAACACATAAATGCAGAATATATGTTTTATGCGACAGTTTTACTTTTTTCAAACAGTCCACCATCGTGTTTTCTCATGACCCATGGACAGGGTGGGGTGTGTCCTATTCACCTCAAAAGCAATAGATGGCGTCTGGTAGACGTCCCTAATCAGAATCAGTCCAAACCTGATCGATCCGATACGATTTAATTGAGTGATCGTGCTAACAAAAAAAAATTCTCCAATAGTCCACCATTGCTCATGACATGGTAGGGTGTGTTCTATTCACCTCAAAATCAATAGGTGTCATCTGGGAGAAGTTCCCGATCAGAATCAGTCAAAACCCGATCAATCCGACACGATTTAGTTGAGTTATCGTGCTAACAAAAAAAATTCTCAAATAGACCCAAGGGAGGGTGTGTGCTATCCACCTCAAAATCAATAGGTGTCATCTGGGAGACGTCTCCGATCAGAATCAGTTAAAACCCGATCGATGCGACACGATTTAGTGAGTTATCGTGCTAACAAGAATAAATGTCGACGACAACGACGACACACACAAAGCAACAACATTTTAACAACTATTTTTTTTATTTTAGGTCGAAAAATGAAAATTAAACCCCAAAAAAATTTCTTTTTTCACTTCTTTACACGATTACGTTACTTTTCCGCTTATAGTGGAGTACGGGAAAGTAAAAATTTCTCAAATAGTCCACCACTGTACTTTCTCATGACTCATGTACATGTTAGAGTGTGCTCTATCCATCTCAAAATCAATAGGTGTCGTCTGGGATTCTGATTGGGGACAATCAGAATCAGTCAAAACCCGATCGATCCGACACGATTTAGTTGAGTTATCGTGCTAACAAGAATAAATACCGACAACAACACACACACACAGCAAACATTTTTTAAAAATCATTTTTTTTGGTGTTTAGGTCGAAAAACGAAAAATAAACCCAAAAAAAATTTTTGTTTTTTCACTTTTTCTTTACAGGATTACATTACTTTTCCGCGTATAGTGGCGTGCGGAAAAGTAAAAGAGAATTGTAATTGTTTAATATTCTTAATTTCGATTTGCATAGAGTAACACTGAAGACACTTAGGAAAATTTTGAATACTAAAATAAAACACTACAATAATATTTACTACGAAATCCGTATAAATATAAGAAAAACAAACAAATGCAAAATGTAGTACACGACAAATATTATTAATATATATTTATATCCAACATAACTTGTTTTTTTATTATAGTATAAAAATACCAGTTTACAATGTGTCTCTTTTTTATGTAAATACAGAAACATAATTAAAATATTAAAATGTGACCTACGACTGTTTTCTCAATATTCGCCAAAATTAAAAAAATTGGTAAATCTTATAACGTAAATTTCAAGTCTGCTTGGTTTACAAATAATTATAAATGGTTATGTAGCAGCCCAATGTTACAAACACTATAATGCTGGCCCTGTTTACTATTTTTTAATAAATAATTGGTTTGGAAGAGGGATAGATTTTTAGATATTTTAAATATTACGAGGGCATTACATCACCAATTCTGCAGAGCATATACAGTGCTATTCAAAAGTCCCCTCCCCCCCTCTTATCTTTGGAACGATTATACAAAAACTAGTGAAATTTGGTAACTGAATATTAAGGGTTGTAAACTTCCCTACTAGTGATGATAGATGACGTATGCGTCAAAGATGACGTCACAAGATCATTGTGACCAATAATTTTAAATGGAACCCTATGGCAAGCGACACCTCTTTTAAAAGGTATCGAAAAAACCTATTCAATGATACTAATATTGTGTCTGTTTACGGCAGTTTTGACAACTGGCTTTCAAAAACCGCAAAGCTGTGATGAATTAAATCAGTTAATAATAAAATTTAAAATTCAATCTCCGCCACTGGATAGTTGGATAGTAAATAATCTGACGTTTTTGCAAGTCTCCCCAATTTAATGTTTTTTTAGTTGTCAAAGTTTTTATACATTTAATAATTTGTGTATTGTTGATCGAACGTTTAACTGTTTTAGTACCTTGTGGGAATTTTAAAATATTTGTACATTCAATAATTTGTTAAACTGTTGTGAGCTGAACGTTTAAGTGCTTCAAGAAGAGACATGGTACGTGTTTTAGGTGATAAAGTAGCAGCGATCCTAATACTTGGTGAAACTAGAGAAAATATTCATGCAGCAGAACGCATTTTTAATGAAAGGTTTCCCGATTGCCCAGTTTCGAGGACTTATTTGAAAGAGCTTCTTCGTAAGTTTAAAACAACGGGTAGTATTAATGATGCAAAACGATCTGACAGACCACAAATTTCTGATGAGAAAAAAATTGATATACTGGCACAAGTAATAGTAAATCCTACTTCTTCAACAACTCAAGTTGCATCAACCTGTAAAGTCGGTCAAAGTACAGTGCACAGGGTGTTGAAAAAAAAAACAAATTTCACCCATACAAATTAAAAATGGTTCATCAACTCTCAGACGACGATCCAGACCGAAGACTGCAATTTGGGAAAATATGGAGACTAAAATTAACCAACAGCCAGACTATGTCAAAACAATTTGTTTTAGTGACGAAAGTACTTTCTATTTAAATGGAAATGTAAATACACAAAACGTGAGATATTGGAGTGACGCAAATCCTCACATGTTTCGTGAAACACATACTCAGTATCCCGAGGTCAATGTTTGGGCAGGTATACTGGGAAACCACATCGTTGGGCCTGTTTTTTTAAATACCAACTTAACCGGTGAGGTGCATCGGCAGATGTTGCAAAATGCAATAGAACCGTTAATCCTTGAAATTTTGGAAGATAATCAAGATGAATTCGACATTTTGGAAATAACATTCCAATAGGATGGTGCTCCTCCACACTATTACGGTGCAGTAAGACGGTATTTGGATGAAGAATATCCTGGTAGATGGATTGGACGACGAGGTTCAATGGAATGGCCGCCTCGATCACCGGACCTCACACCTTTAGATTTTTTTCTGTGGGGGTATCTTAAATCGAAGGTTTACGCCACTCAGCCTGACAATATTGATGTTTTAAAACAACGTATTGTTACAGAATGTAGGGTATTTCCGCAGACACATTTGAAAAAGTACGAAAAGAGTTTCGCAATAGGATGTTTTACTGTCAGGAAGTAGATGGGGCTCATTTCGAATAATTACTATAAGTAGGTACTGATTCTTGAATCTGTAATTAAAATTATTATTCAAGTTTACTGATTACTGATTTAATCCATCAAAACTACCATAAATACAAACAATATTAGTATCATTGAATAAGTTTTTTCGATACCTTTTAAAAGAGGTGTCGCTTGCCATAGGGTTCCATTTAAAATTATTGGTCACAATGACCTTGTGACGTCATCTTTGACGCATACGTCATCTATCATCACTAGTAGGGAAGTTTACAACCCTTAATATTCAGTTACCAAATTTCACTAGTTCAAAAAGATAAGAGGGGGGGAGGGGACTTTTGAATAGCACTGTATGTAAAATGTGAAGTATCGTTAAAAAAACTAGAACACTGTAGCTGACGCTTTAAAAGAGAATGTTAGATTTTATAAACTACAATTTAATGAAAACGTTCCTATAAACAGAGTTTTCTTAATGACGGTTATTGACGCAGTATTGTATCTTGGCAAGCCAGAATTAGGATTTCGCGGCCACGACGAAAGCACAGACTCCGTAAACCGTGGAAATTTCAAAGAACTCTTAAGCCCGCTACAGACTATGCGTGTATTCGTGATTCTTGGGCAATTTGCAAATAGTGTGTAGGGACTTGTTCGCTGAAAATCGATTCGTAAACATGATTCGTGTGTTCGCAGTGATTCGCTCTTGGAGGCGGTAAACTGACGAATATCAAAGGCCACGCATTAACATAGTCTATAAACGCATAGTCTGTAGGCTCTGATTTGCGAATTGCTACGAACTACAACGAACTGGACAAATCACGCATCGCGCATAACGAATCGCGAATACATGCATAGTCTGTAGCGGGCTTTAGAATTACTGTTATTAAGGTGTCCTTTAGAAATCAGAAATCATTATGAAAAAATTAAAAATGTTTTCAGTGGAGATTCAACAACCACTCAAAATGAAGTGATCAGTTGTATTTCTGGTTATATGAATGAATATATAAAAGAAGATAATGAAGCGTTGTTCGTTTCTATATAAGTTGATGATACTATTGATATCACACAAATCTCTCAATGTTCCCTAATAATAAGATTTGTTTATTCTGAAGGTCTAATAGTAGAACTTTTTTTGGGATTTCATGATGTAAGTGCCGACAGAACATCAGGGGCTTTATATATCATATTGGATGAATCAATTTGATTATAGAAATAAGTTAATAGGGCAATGTTATGATGGTGCGAGCGTCATGTCTAGCTACCTAAATGGACTTCAAAAAAATCAAAGATAGAGCTCCGCAAACTGTATTTGTACATTGTCGAGCACACCGTCTGAATCTTGTATTACAACAAAGTTTTAAAAAAATAAACAGTTTTAAAATCTTAAAACGGACTTTTCCGCACGTAGAACATCTCTATCTCGAAATTGAGTGTCCGAGAAAAAATAAACCAACACATAAATGCAGAATGTGTGTTTTATGCGACAGTTTTACTTTTTTCAAATAGTTCACCCTCGTGATTTTTCATGGCTCATGAACAGGGTGGGGTGTGTCCTATCCACCTCAAAATCAATAGATGTCTGGTAGACGTCCCTAATCAGAATCAGTGGAAACCCTATCGATCCGACACGATTTAATTGAGTGATCGTTCTAACAGACAAATCTCTCAAATAGTCCACCATTGTGCTTTCTCATGGCCCATGAACATGGTAGAGTGTGTTCTATCCACCTTAAAATCAATAGGTGTCATCTGGGAGACGTCCCCGATCCGAATCAATCAAAACCCGATAGATCCGACATGTCTTAGTTGAGTTATCGTGTTAACAAGAAAAATTTCTCAAATAGTCCACCGTCGTGTTTTCTCATGACCCATGGTTGGGTGTGTCCTATCCACCTCAAAATCGTCCCTAATCAGAATCAGTCAAAACCCGATCGATCCGACACGATTTAGTTGAGTGATCGGGTTTTCACTGATTCTGATCGGGGACGTCTCCCAGATGACACCTATTTCTTTACACGATTTTATTACTTTTCCGCGTAAAGTGGAGCGCGGAAAAGTAAAATGTTCTACATACTGTATATGTAGAACATTTCAAGTGATGCTTTATTGCCCAAAAAAGGGTGCTAAGATGTATGCTAAGGACGTCCCCTAGGTATAAGTGTAAAAATGTTTTTAGATATTTTAATATTTTAACATTACCTTCACTGTATATTTTGTCTCTTC
This sequence comes from Rosalia funebris, assembly GCA_037954035.1. NCBI lineage: Eukaryota > Metazoa > Arthropoda > Insecta > Coleoptera > Cerambycidae > Rosalia > Rosalia funebris. Next base: position 17,784,020 of record JAZFAV010000007.1, on the reverse strand, counting down.
ACTGTAAATGGATCTCTATGTGTATATGAATAAGAGGAGGGAGAGAAATTTCCCATAGAAACGAAATTCACATTTCATGAATTAGACAGGCAAATAATAATAATATATCTTTATTGCATTAGGAATTAAGAAAATACAAAAATCATTGTCCTAATGGAAAGGGCGAAGTTAGACAACTGTTACACTTAACCCTAAAACAAACTATATATTACATCAACAACCAATTAACTTGAGTCACAATAATTTATTAATACTAGTGCTTATACTAAATATCTAATACAGATGTTGTATGCTACTGAATTAATTAATCGATGTGGAGTCAGCTTCAAATTTATTTAAATGAATTAAACTAATACTTAAGAAAGATTGGCAGATAGAGATATAGATAAAAAATATACAAATGTACATAACAACTACTAGCTATTCAAGAGAAACTTTTTTCTTAAATAGTAAAGGTGACAATTGTGTCAATTGTGACAATTTTTTAATTATAACTGCGTTGCATGTAAATGATCTGTGAAACATAGTGAAACATCTGTGAAACATTTGAGGTTTTTTATTTTTAATATGAGCATTGTGCGCAGTGTCTATCTCAGTTGCAATTATTCTGCCAGGTAGATAGGTAGTCCAGTATCTAATAATGTATGCACAGAAGTTAAATAATGTTGTTTTACTAAATTGTCCATATTAAGCCGACCTAGGATTTTTTTGTCACAAATTTGATTATACTTCCTTAAACCAAATTAAGACCTTAAGTGAGAAACAGGCTAAGTGCCAAAATACAAAAAATTGAGTTTTTATCTTAAAAATATGCTAAGTACCCTTAAGAATAATATATCGATTGGGCTAAGTTCCAAACCTAAAATGGTCGTTACAGCCGACGTATAAAATTTTTCTTATATAGCCACTGTTAAGTTAGAAATATGCTAAGTGCCTGTGTGTTTATCGTTTTGTGTTAATTTTTATTGGGAATTTCAGTGTTTCACTTGACGTTCAGATGGTAAAACATGTTATTGAAACGTGCCCTTGTTGCTTGTTTTTGCTTGTTTGTGATTAACGACTAGTTTAATTTTGTGCAGTATTGGTAAACTTTGATATTACCGAGAGATGGAAGAATACAACCAAAATAAGGCTAATAAAGCAAGAAGAAAAAGAGGAACCGGCAGTGCTTTACTGGAACAAAAGAAGCGTAAAGTGGCGGGAAAAGAATACAGAGCGCACAATAATACGTTGCGGCCTGCGAAAAAGGAACCAAGTAAAACAGTTCGAGAATTGTGGAAGAAGATGTGGTTAAAAAGAGTTACTATCCCTTATCGAGTGGTAGGAATGGAAAGACACAATTTCTTCAATTTTCAGGCTAGTGCAGATATCAATACTTCTAAAAAAGGGAGGAGTGTCCAGGATACCAGAAGAGTAATGTTAGGACCTGCAGTGAATAAAACTATTAGCGAAGAAAAGATACAAAACTTACGGGCCATGATTCCTTTTTTAAATGACGAAAAGCATAAAGATTTTTATACAAATATTTCTTAAGCGGCACTTAGCTCTCTGTTAACAACCTGTGGTACTTAGCTCTTTTCAAAAATTTTTAATAAAAACAATATTTTTCTTCTATGTTACTGAGAATTTCTATTTGATTTTTATACAGGGTGTGTTTGCGAAATCGTTTACATCCTTCAGTTAAATTATATTTGTGAATTTTGAAAAATGTTGTTATTAAATGATTTTCTTCAATAACTCTGTTTTGTTGTTTTGGTACTTAGCCTGTTTCTTCCTTATGGTTTTCAAATATAAAACGATATGGATTTATTTATGGAATTATCTGGATTCGGTATTATGTGATTTGATTCAAACATGGAAAATATACTAAATTAAAATAATTAAAATTACAATACAGTAAAGTATTATAATTTAAATATAAAGTAACTTTAAAAATACATATATACATACATATCTATATACTCTGTCTGAATATAATAATTTTAAGCAAATATAAGGCTCCTGGATTAGTTCTTTAACGTGTTCATAAAATTTAATCTTTTCATCTAACATAATACCTACATTTTTGGCACAATTTATAAAATTAATAATTTGACGTTCAATCTGTGTGTTTCAAATTATATTTTTTCATTTCACATCAAATCATTTTCCAGCATCATTATGCCATCTTAAAGGGGTCTTATAACTCGCCTAACTGCATGGGATTGAAAATGTTTAAAAAATTCAGCCTAGTTATATAAAACACTGATAGATTGATAATATTTAAAACAAGTTTAAAGCTCTGAGGAGGGGTTGGAACCTTGGATGCAGCAACAGAAACAGGTAACTAGTTTTGTATAAATACTGAAAGATTACACGTTTCTGGATGCGGGTTTCGAAAATCAAGTTGACATCATCGGGAAATGATTAAAACTGTATTAATCATCTCCCAGTGACACTTTACAATTGTTTGTTCCTAAATGATGTTTGCGTAAGATTGAAGATTAATTCATTATTTAAAGAATTATGTACCAAGTTCTTAAGATGCTGATTGTTCCTATTCAATATGTATTGATTTACGAGAAAATTATTATTATTAATATTGTAAATTATTTCCTAAATCTTCGTTCTTCTTGTTCAAAATTCGAAAGTCTTCGATCTCTAAAAAAGTAGAAAGCTGTAGACACAAACTCATCATCATTAGGTCATCAGTCCTAAGACTGGTTGGACGCTAACCTCCAGCTTCTCCTATCTTGTGCTAACCTACGCATTTCGCTAATTGTGCTACAACCTACATCCCTTACTATTTGCGAGCAGTAGTCTAATCTAGGCCTACCTCTGCCTTTCTTCACTCCTATTTCTGCCTCCAAAATATCGCGGACTATTCCCCCATGTCTCAGCAAGTGGCCTACCATTCTATCTCTTCTCTTCTTTAAGTTTTTCCACATACTCCTTTTCTCGCCGACTTTCTCCAATACTTCTTCGTTTCTAACCCTATCAGTCCATGGTATTTTCATCATTCTTCGGTAACACCACATCTCAAAAGCTTCTAATTTCTTCCTACTTGTTTCCCCTACCGTCCAGGTTTCGCAGCCGTAAAGTGCCGTGCTCCATACATATGTTTTCAAAAATCTCTTCCTTGTTTCTAAGTTTATTACCCCCGAGCATAAAAGTGCTTTCTTTTTGTTAAAAGCTACTCGACCCTGCGCTATTCTTTGTTTTATGTCTTTATCGCTTCTTCCATCCCAATTTATTTTACTTCCTAAATAAGTGAAGTCTTTAACTTCCTCCAATCTTTCATTATTAATTTGTACTTTCGTTTTTGCTCTGCTCTCGCGCCCTCTGCACACTAACACTTTAGTTTTGTTTTTATTCACCCTCATTCCATATTCCTCTGTCAACACTGCCTCCATTTCGTTCAATGCTGATTCTAGTTCCTCCTTACTAGATGCTAATACTGCTATATCATCCGCGAATCTCAGCATTTTTAGTTTCTGTCCCTGTACTTTAATCCCGAAATCTACTCTATCTTTTACCACATTAATCGCCTCTTCGATGTACAGATTAAAAATTAGTGGTGATAGCGTACATCCTTGTCTTACTCCTTTCCTAATACCTACTTCCCTTTCTTCCCCTTCTACTTCTATAACAGCAGTTTGCTCTATGTATAGATTGTGTACTACTCTCCTATCTCTATACTTCATTCCCGCGCTCTTTAGTATCTCGAACATTTTTTCCCATCTTACGTTATCAAAAGCTTTTTCTAAATCTACAAATCCTATATAAGCGTTCTTTCCTTTTTCTATTGTTTTCTCTAACATTACTCTTAGCGCCAGAATAGCTTCGCGAGTTCCCCTATTTCGCCTAAACCCGAATTGGTCTTCTCCTAGTATTTCCTCCGCTCTATTTTCCATCCTCTTCTGCACTATTCTAGTTAAGATTTTTGACGCATGGGAAGTTAGGCTAATCGTTCTAAAGTTCTCGCATTTGTCGGCTCCTCTCTTTTTCGGTATAGTAACGATAATGTTCCTCTTATAATCCTCCGGCATCTCGCCCGTTTCGTATATGTATTTTACCAGTTCAAACATCCTATTTACTACTTTCTGTCCCGCACATTTCAAAATTTCCGCCTGTATTTTATCTACACCCGGCGCTCTATTATTCTTTAGCCCCCTTAGTGCTATTTCAAATTCCTCTCTCAATATAGGTTTTTACTACATCTTCCCTATCGATGCTAGATTCTTCCTCTAATATCTCTCCTAATTCCTGACCCTCGTATAAATTTCCTAAGTACTGCTTCCATCTATCCGCTTTCTCCTCTCTTCCTATCAGTATGTCCCCCGATTGACTCCTAACATTTCTACTTATTGTTCCTACATCCCTGAAGTTCCTCTTAATTATTTTGTAAGCCTCATCGGTCTTACCTACTTGCAACTTATCTTCTACTTCTTTGCATTTCTCCTCTATCCATTGTTCTTTCGCTTTTCTACATTTTCTAATGATTTCCCACTTTATTGCCTTATACGTTTTCAGTCCTTCTTCGTCTCGTCTGTTTTTGTAGCCTCGTCTCTTTTGCATTAAGTTTAAGATTTCGTCCGTTATCCAGGGCTTCCTAGCTTCCCTTTTATCGTGTCCTAAAACGTCCGTAGCCGCGGAAGCTAGACTATTCTTGATACCCTCCCACTCAGTTTCTGCGTTCTTGATTTCGTCCTTACTCGTTTTATTTATTAATTGATCTGTTTTCTCCTGGAACTTATCTTTCATATTCTGATCCCTCAATATGTCTACATTTATACGTTTCTTATCCTTCCGGGTTTTCAGATTTTTGAACTTTAATCTAGCTTTCATGACTACCAAGTTGTGATCGCTGTCTACATCTGCTCCTGGATAACTCTTACAGTCTTTTACTTGATTTCTAAACCTCTTCCTAACCAGAATGTAGTCTATCTGATACCTGTCTATCCCTCCTGGCATTTTCCATGTGTACCGCCTCCTAACGTGATTCTTGAACAATGTGTTCGCGACTACCATCTTGTGCTTCTCACAGAATTCTATCAGTCTGCTACCTCTCTCGTTTCTGTTTCCTAATCCATAAGGCCCTACAAATTCTCCTTCTTTCCCCTCACCTACGACTGCGTTAAAATCTCCTACTATTATTAAATTTTCATGACCCTTCACAAATCCTATTACCTGCTCTATGTCCGAATAAACGGCTTCTAACTCTTCCTCGCTGTGGTTAGAAGTAGGCATGTATACTTGCACTATTACTGTTTCCACTCGCTTCGAATCTAACCTAACCATCATTACTCTCTCGCTGTATTGTACGTAGCTATCTACACACTGTCCTGCGTTCTTCCGCATAACGATCCCTACTCCCGCGTTTCCATTTACCGATCCTGTGTGTATTACCCTATAGTCACCACTCCAAAAATCTCCTAATTCCGGCCAGCGCATCTCACTTATACCTACTATATCTAATCCTAACCTATCCATTTCTATCTTCAGATTTTCTAGCTTCCCTGCCTGTCTCATGCTTCTGACATTCCACGCTCCGATTCGTGAAATGCTACACTTCTTATTATGATTGCACTCGATCACGTCTCCCGGAACAGTCCTCACCCGGAGATCCGAACGGAGGACTATTTTACCTCCGGAGTTTTTTGTCCCAGGAGACGCCATCATTAATTTAGGATAAGCTTTCTGCTAGCTGTTCTGAGGATTATAATGTGGTGGTTTCCTCTTGCCTTCCACATCGCAGTCGTGTGTGTCATAGCACCATACCAACCCCCACGGTTTCTGCCACTATGACTACTGAAAGAGCTGCTGCCCTCCTTCAGGGACTTGTCTTAGTCTGGTTTTTCAATAAGGACCCCCCCACTATGGTTAAACCTATGGTACGGCTCCTTAAATCATTAAAACGCGCAAGCCGACCCACCCGTTCCAGTTTGCACTAGAACTTCGTCAAGGTTCAAGTCCTATCGGATCGGAGACACAAACTAACAAAAATTAATTTATAGTAAAAGATAAAAAATTACAAATATAGATTTTCCAATATAAATTACAATATAGATTTTCTATATTGATTCATAGATTGTGAAAAATGTATTTTATAAATATTTGTAATATAGTTTTGGATATCTCTAGATGAGCGATCGTTTTTTCCCACAAAGGAAAAACTATTCGGTACAAAAAGTGTATTCACATGTACAACTTTCTCGGCCAATTTAATATTCTGACGTATTTACAGCAATATACTTTTTTTACCATCAAAATCGTTTAGAATCTGCCGACCACAAGACTATAGAAATCAGTAAACATGAGAAAAAGTTAGCACGTAATCATTGATAGGCCGTTATCAACCTAGCAGTTTCTTTAGGCAACTATTAAGTGTTTTATTATTTACAGGAGATTTCTGTACGTGTAATTTGACTTAAATTGTCTCGAGTCAGTGCGAGTGCTCTTGTCGTGTGAATATAACTTTTGAAAGTGTCGGAACCAATGCCGGAACTTGAGCTGAAAAGTAATGAATTTCCCATTAGTTTTGTTTAATTATTGTATGCTTAATGACAATTAAAAAAAAGTGTTTGTGATAGTGCTGCATTTGGAAGGAAAACCGAAAACGAAGAATAGTTTCATAGGCGGATGACCCTTAAGGTATTTATAAAAAAATATTTAGTTCTACTCATTAATTAATTTAATTTAACAATTAACGTAAGCATTAAAATTGCTTGACTATATCAACAGCTTTGATATTTTTAAATGATTTACTAATGTGTTGTTTTTTATGTTTAGGTAAGTCCAGAGAGGGTGGATGAGGAACACGGTAAGTGCTTTTATACTTTCTGTTAATTATAATTAATTATATATGTCAGTATTTAAGTAGAGTTAGTTATACAATTATACAATTTCATACGATATGTATGAATCTTTTAACATTTGTTATTATGATAAATAAGTTTACATAATTGACATATGTATTTAAATTATTTAAATGTATTTCTATATGTTATATTAATTGTTTTTGTAATACTTCTATGAAAAAATCCAAAATGACTCATTCGAATTGAATCAAATAACGTATACTCATTGTCAAGGACAAAACATCTAAGCAATAATTAGCAACAGTTTCTATATTTTTTCAGTCTTAAAAGGTCTAATCTGATCTTACATGGTTGTTGTGATGATTAAGATAACAAACCGTATTTATCAATATCTTGAATTTAATATGGTACTTAGCTTGTGTCGCAAAGTAGTAATAGTTTTTAATAAATTCTCTTTAATATCGCACTAATACTCGTAGCAATAAATACATGATATCTAAACTATACATATTATAAAGCAGAACTATCTAGATAAGCCAGTTAAGTGTTAAAAATAAAAGTACAGTGCGGTGCAGTAATATGGAAACATTTACTATTATTTTTCATCACGTAGTTTTTGGAATATTTTTTAAGTAACTTGGTTCATGTTTTTGAAAATGTGTCAATGTAGTGACGTTGTTAATAAATTTCTACAATATAAACATAGGTTATGTAGTCCATTTTTGCGACACGTTTTCTAATGTTCTTTTTAATTATGATACTATTTAATCAACTGAATTGTAACTATGAACTATATTTACCATATTTTTTGTAAACTGATAGTATAAAAGTTTAGCTGGCAAGTTAGTTCAAAATTTAAAACGGCAAAATTTTTAAAAAATGTGTTATTGGGCGTCTGTCCCTAATTTATATTTGAATAAAGAATAAGAATTGTTTTATAATGAAATAATAATGAAAAGTTAATTTTAACCTCTGAATGATTAAGTTGCTAAATTCTATTTGATATACAATTGTAATACCGATATCAAAAAAGGACATAATCTTATTGATACCAACATGGAATAACTCGACCTAGTTTAGAGTAGTTCAAAAACTGTTCCGTTTCGGAACTACAGTGAAACCTCTCATAACGGACACCTCCGATAAGCGGACAACTCTATTAGGTGGACAGTATTTGGTAGTCCGGAATGAAGTATAGAGAATTCAATGAGACATAATCTCTCTTGAGCGGACTCTCTCTTGGGCCGACGCGGAAGCGGACACAATATTTAAGTACAAAACTTGTAAAATTCTCTCTTAAACGGACACAAAATTAAAAATGTTGCAACGCTGCACTATTAGCGAGAGCGGCGCGCGGCGACAAACATTCTGGGGACTTCCCCATTGTGTGTGTGTGTGATTCCCCGCGAGTATTAACGAATACATAACACGTCATTTTTATGGTTAGTTGAGTTAGTTCGTTGATTTGTCTTATATGTATTGTGTTTTTAAATAGAGAAAAACATGTCTGCAAAGCGTCGTGTATTAAGTCTTGAAGAGAAAATTGATATTTTGGAAATCTATAATAAAGATAAACTTAGTGTTAGAGTTTTGGCCAACCGTTTTAAAATAGGAAAGATACAGGCAGCCGGAATTATTAAAAATAAAGACGTGTTATTAAAAAAATTTCACTCCAATGTTAATTCAAGTGTAAAACGAAGTTTTTTAAAGCCAGTGGGATTACAAATTGACGAACTTTGCTATGATTGGTTCACAAAGGCAAGAAATAAGGGAATTCCACTATCAGGTAAATAAAAAATTATAGAGGTACGTATTGTAGTAATTTTAAATCATGTTTATTAAAATTCTAGGACCAATAATTCGAGCCAAAGCAAAGGAGATCAAAAATGGTTTGGAATGCGATAATTTCAGTGCGTCATTTGGGTGGCTGGAAAAATTTCGAAAAAGGCATTACATCGCTTTTAAAGCCATATCTAGAGAAGCTGGAAGTGTTAATATGGAAGATGTGGACAACTTTAAACAAAAAATGTCTTCATTGGTAAAAGGTTATTTGCCAAAAAACATTTTTAACGCGGACGAAAGAGGTTTATTTTTTCGAGCTTTACCTGACAAGACGTTAGCACTTAAACGTGAAAAATGTGTGGGCGGAAAATTATCCAAAGAAAGACTCACCATTATGCATTGCGTAAATCTGGCAGGAGATAAAGAAAAAATATTAGTTATTGGTAAGTCAAAACATCCAAGGGCATTTAAAAACGTTAGTGTAAATCAGCTGCCTGTTATGTGGAAAAGTAATAAGAAGGCTTGGATGACATCTGCTATGGTGCCTCTCATCCTAAAGACATTCAGTTAAAAAACATTCAACTTATTTTCCTACCGCCCAATTGCACATTAGTTATTCAACCGCTAGACCAAGGCATAATACAAAATTTTAAAACATTTTACGGGGCCATTTTAATTAAGGATTTGTTATCGAAAATAGATTCTGTTGATACTGTTCAAGGTCTTACTAAAACAGTTAATGTTCTAGATGCTATTTATTTTATAAACGCTGCATGGAAAAAAGTTACGGAAACAACAATAAAAAGCTGCTTTCAAAAGGCAGGAATTACGTTAAATGATGGTGATAACCATAATCTGGAAAATGATGATTTTTCAGAAGAAGATAACTTACCTTTGTCAGTTTTATCCGAAATATGGCGAAATGCAGAAGTAATAGGCCTTAAAAAAATGATTTAGGTGAATTCATTACCATCGATAATAACTTATTAGTAGAAGATGATGATGATACCTCTTTTAACAAAATTGTAAAAAAAGGCGACAACGTGACTTTGATTGACTCTGACGAATCCGATGAAGAAATAACCATAACTGATCAATCTAATGTTATAAGTTATCAGCAGGCCATGGGTATGGTGAAAATGATTCAAGAATTTGCCAAAATTAAAGGAGATTCAACAGTAATGCAGATGTTATCTGACTTAGAATTATATTTTTAAGACAACATACTTAAAACTAACACCCGCCAAACTACTATAATTGATTTTTTAAGCCCAATTAGGTTATATTTTTTATCTGTTTGATTTTTTTTATTTATAAATACATATTATGGTACTAATGTGTATGAGAAAACAATAAAGTCCTACCCTATTATGTACATATATATTATGTATGTACATAAATAAAAAATATGTATGTACATATCTATTTTTTCATTTTTCCCATACCCGGACACCTCCCTTAAACGGACATATTTTAATAGTCCCGAAGGTGTCCGCTAAAGAGAGATTTCACTGTAATTCTATTCCGCATTTTTTCATTATGTTACACTATTTACAGGGAGTCCTAAAAGTAATGTATAAATTTGATAAAATTGGTACTTCATGTTCTTGAAAATGCCTTGACCATGCCAAAAGGTGTATATGGAATGCCACTTTGAGAATTACCCTTCAACTTCTTCCAGCCGTAATTTTAAAAGTTGACATCTATATTTTTATAATGGAAAATTTCTATTTTTGTTGCCTCATTTGAAAGAACTCCATTTTACATACAGTAAGGAAAAATAGGAGATTGGTTACATACGATTTTTTTGAATAATAACTCGACAAAGTAAATGAAATTGGAATGATTATTGAAATTTAAGACATTAAAATTAATTATTTATAACAATTCTTAATACAATTAAAAAAAATTAATGGTTCATATCCTAATACTATAGCTGCTATAACGCTTTTTTATTTCCTGTTCATTTTAAGAATTAATTTGCCACAAAAAATTGTATGCAACCAATCCCTTATTTTTTTTACTGTGTGCCAAAAAGGAATACTTTCTAATGGCGAAACAGAGACTTTCTATTAAAAATGATCGATGATGGCATATGGTAGGTAGCTCTCACCATGATATTTCAAATATATCTTTTAAAATGTCCGAGTGAATTAAAAAACATTAGTATCAACTTCATCGAATTTATACATTAATTTTCGAGCTCACTGTATATCATATGTAAAACTCACATGTAAAAATGTAGATGTTTTTCCTAAAACTCATGAATAACATCTTTATGCAGATAATTTTTAATCAAATGATACTAACAGATTGAAATTTTTAAATGGATGACCTAGATATTTGCTCTTTTACGTGATAGAAATATAAAACTAAAAACCATATCTGGGTAATCGGACTTGTTATACTTGTTAAATGTATATGTTTACTGTCAGTGACATTTCTCCTATTTCTTTCAGTAATCCACTGTGCTAGTAATGATTCTAATTCTTATATTCTTATGAACATAACCTTCATAACAATTCAAACAGAAGCCCCAAGGATAATTTGGATTTTTATTTTATAAAAATCAAAAACGTTTTTTCTCGCTTAATTATTAATACATACATAATTAATCATACATACATAATAGTTAATTATAATAATTACCGAGTTTTTATTTCTGTTTATTGAAAGACCCTTAGTGATGTCCTCTTTTAATTTTATAAGAAGTAACTTTGATTTAGCTCCTGAAAAGCATATTTACCTGTAAAGACAAGGGCTATTTCTCGTCGCTACCATATTTCATTCACATCAATCTGTTTGATCAACGAGAATGTTTGATTTTATACTAACTTAACGAATTTCAACATAAGCCACGTAGCTATTACTTTGGTTATAATTTTTTTGTTGAAACAGTAAAGTGTGGAACTAAAATGTTTCCAGTTTTATGCACAGCTCACTAATAATCTCACTTTTTTTAACTATTTTCTTTGATGGTGAGTGGAATGAAAAGAAAATATGTTTCGGTTTATTTATACCACTTCTTGTACTTTTAACTGTTACTTTAACTTACTATAAGCTGAAAATATTGACTCTATGATTGTTTTCGATAGCATGCTGGACAACGCAAGATTCGTTTAAGGCGTCTATACTTTAAGTGAGCTATGTGCTTCTTAAGCCCAGTTGCTATTGCCCTTTTTGTCTGCCCAGTACATAAACAGTAGTGCAGTAAACCGAATCATATCTTGACAATGTTCACTAATCACTAAGGAAAATACTGACAAGGACAAGTGAGATTATTGATGACCTGTAGGTATATGAAAGATTGTTTGTGACGGTTTAATTTGAATAAAACTTAGATATAAATAGAAATCCGAGGTAGTTTAAAAGGTATTTTTAATAATCTCTTGACGATGTCAACTTAATTGGCGAAACGTACAGCGCGCGTGTTATAATCTTTCGGCATTTATGGTCTATATCGAGGTCTACATCGTTATATGATGTGGGTATTCTATCATTACTTACATCATGATGCTTTTTATTACAGTTCAACTATTTTGATGAATAAGTTGAAAAAAACTTGAAATATGAAACATAATATATTTCCAGAAAATTACTACTTATAATTTTTCCACCATAATACTAAAATTGAATTGTGAGGAATATTTAAATAGCACGTTTTTGATGCATGGTAAAGAAACATTTTATATTACAAACCGTAATTTTCCTCTAAATTAACATATTTGCATATAGTTAGAATATATATCAAAATTACTTATTAAAATTGTCATGCGTACAAAAACAATTTATTATTTTTATAACGAAGAACTTTTGTCTAAAACCTTGATATTAACAAAATGTATGTAAAAACTTTGCGTGTCACACAAACTATATAATACAGGTCGTATGGAGTGTATTAAAGAAACAAAAGTTAAAACTAATACTTATGTTTTCAGTGTTGAAACGTAGTAATTAATATTTTTCAATTGCTTTTAAATTTCCAAATTATTTAAAGCGCTATTTAAGTGATGATTATTTCAAAATAAGAAATATTTTTACACATTTTTTTAGAAGTATTTTTTAGAAGTACCTCTCTGAAATCCTGAAATATTCCTAGATATATAAGACCTATATTTAATTCTCAGTTGTTTACATTTAAAATAAACAGTTAAAAGTTAAATTTTTTCAAACTCGTCTTGTTTCGCAAAATACATTTCCGTTAAATAGATAGATAAGAAAATGATCGGTGACAAAAAAGAATATAATAAGTATGTTTTCTTTTTTTAATATCTAAAATAATCTTAATAATTGATACGAATGTAAAAACAACAATGGAATATTTGCCCTCTGATCTGAGATCTACTTTTGTTGACAATATACTGCTGAAAATGTTTGTTTAATTATTCTTATAGATTGTTTATCGACTTTTAATGTATTTTATTGAGAAGTATATTAAATCTAACTTGGTAGATACGAAATAAAAAATGTGTTAGTTAAATTTTAAAACAGTACCTAGCACTTCCTTTTATATATACGAGCGACTACCTAGAAATATATTCATGTTAGGATCGTAATAAAAGATTTACTACCCCTGGACATATTATTAATTAATTTTGTAAATATGAAATCAAAAATTGTTAGTTAAATGTAAAAGAGTTAGATGCATTTCTTTATTTATATATACTTTCGATTGCATTAAACAATTTTCACGTTAGGACCGTAATAAAACGATGACTACCCTGATATGTATATTAATAATTAATTTTGCAAATATGAATTACAAATAGAGTCTAAATACAAATTGTGAGTTAAATTTGAAAATGTAAATACGCTTTTCGATTTTTTGCAGACGAAATTTTCAAATATCTTTTGTATGAAAATTACACTACCTTTTTTAACTGAACTTTTTTAAAAAGGAGAATACGACTTTTGTGTTAAAAACCCCATTCTCAAATTCCTAAAATATATACAATTAGTCACCAACATGATTGGAAAAGTCTCTACAGTAAAAACATTTTTTTTTTAACTTTATTATTTGAATCTAAATTTATAGGTTATCTTATATATTAGTCTAAATTATTATTGCCAACTGTATCATTTGAAAATGTTAGTAGGCATCACAAATAATGATAACAACGGCATATAAAAATCTTTAGGGAACGGCTTCATCAATCTGTATATCTCTGTAGTTTCCATGACAAATCATAAATTATATAGCGGAATGGCAAAAGTTTGGAAAAGTACTAGTAGTTAATATAGTATGTTAGTATGTATAATATAGTATGTATAATATAAATATGGTTGTCCATTAAATAATTTACTTTTCATACTGATATGTTGTAGTGAATGCTACAACATTATAATATTTTCCACGTTACTATTAACTTAGAAATACTTAGAAATTTTCACGTTATTATCGCAATAAAAAGATGACTAGCCTTAAATGTATATTAATAATTAATAATATAACTGAGAATATTTGGTTTCATATCTACGAAACTAATTACTAATACATGTATAAGGGTAGTCCTTTCTTTATTACAATCCCACTTTGAAATTACCAAAAAGCAGTTGTAGGAATACCTAAAGAGAAACGCATTTAGCTCTTTAAATTTTGTTGGAAATTCGTATTACTCTTTTCACAATATTAAAAGTTATGAGTTATTTTTACTAAACATCTGTATAAGGTTTGATTAACTGTAGTACGTAAATAATACATATTAGAATCCAGGAATTTAGAGTCTATAAAATAATTAAAGGAATATTTTCGGCAGTATATTGTTATCGAAAGCGTTTCGGAAAACCGGAGCCAAATATACTCATACCACGCCACTATTTCCACGCCTTTATAATTAACATTTTTGTATGAAGATTATTTAAATCTATTAAAGTCTCAAACGTTATACTTTTCATATTTTTCATACATTTAAAAATGTATTCTACTAATACTGATATATAATCTGGCATTTTAGTTATACGTTTAAAATTTACAGTTTTGAAATTACTTATTATTATTCCATTGATCTGTTTGTATAGGGTGTTTGGCAGAATGATGTAGAGTTTTTAACGACCGATAAATAAAATTATTTGAAAACGTATTAACCACATTTATCTTGGCTCCAAGTGACCAATAAGTCTAATAAAAGATATTTCAACCTTTAATAAATCATTTCAGCAGAAATTAGCAATTAATCATGAATAACTAACTTTTTATAAGTATGGAACTAGTCTAAAAGTATTTAATATGGAAGTTCAATGCGTTTAACTTTAGATAGATGCATTTAAGTAAATTTTGAAGTTATTTTTAAAAGAATATGGGCTAACAAATCTCACTTGTAATCATAATGACATACAAAACTTGTAATCCTCAAGTTTTTTATGTGATTTTTTCTTATTAATTAAAACAATTTCAATGTTTATATAATTTTAAAATAACATCCTTACTTTATGCCCTTTTGAATATATTACACAGGTATCAAAATACTAAGAGTAATTAATATTTATAAACATAATGAAACAACAATAAAAAATTATTTATTTATCTAATATCTTGTATCCTCCTTGATTTTTGATACACACTCTTAATCTTTTGGTCATCTCCATCCTAGTAATTTATAATTTATTTTTCTAATTGATAAGAGTTCGTATTACATGTGAGGTACAATATTTACAGATTACTTCAAGTAATTCAAGAACCTAATGTAGTTATGCTGATGGTTATGATGTGATTTGAAACTAAAATACCTTATGCGTTTTTTACATATTTTATATGAATTGCTGTAAAATGGTATTTCTCAAATGTTTTTCTGATAATTTTAAATGTATACTATGTAGATGTAATTAAAATTGTATCATACAATTCTACGCACTTATACTTTAATAAGTTACACAAAATATTTGGGAAAACGTTATTAAGGATTACTTTTAAGGATTATTAAATTCACTTTGCGTCAATAAGAACAAGGAAAAGCCATTTATACACCTACTATTTTTCGTTAATTAATGCATGTTCATATTATTATTATTATTATTATTATTATTATTATTATTATTCCAACAGGAAAAAATCCCAATTACAGGAATAAACTAAATATACAATAACTAAGTAAAATAACAAAAAAAGAGAAAGAATGTCAAATAGTACAATTGATGAACCTAAGCAATAAGGTAAAAGGTAGTTACAGCGCCAATTTACGTACATATGCAATATACCACATAGAACATCTTAACCTATATTAGCTACATAATTGCAAACACACTTTAAACTATCGTTAAATATATCACAATTCGCTGCAATTTTGTTGTACAGTGAGCACATAAGAAATACAGGAGCCTTCGCTAATATATTCGTTCTAGGAGTAGTACAATATAAAAGCGCCTGATGTCTGACATTACCACGTGGGACCCTAAAATTAATCTTACTAAGCAATTCAGAACAGTCAACATTATCATTTAGAAGGTTAAACAAATATTTAATTAGTGAAATATTGCGTCGAACAGATAATGATTGAATATTAAATCTGTCCAATAGTTGTAAGTGGCAACAGCCTCGAGGCGGATATACGTCATCCAGTAAAAAAGACAAAAATTTAAGAAACCTCTTTTGAATTGCCTCCAGCCTTTGACAATGGACATTGTATAAAGGAAACCATATAATAGAACCATACTCTAAGCGAGATCTCACTAGAGCAAAAAATAACGCTTTAAGGGCACGTACCTCGGAAAACTCCCTACAATTACGGTAAATGAAGCCATAAGTTTTAAATGCAGCAGAAACAATATCATTGATATGTTCCACAAAAGTAAATTTGGCGTCAAATATTATGCCTAAGTCCTTAAACAACTCAACTCGACCAATAATGTGGTCGTTAATCGCATAATCATGAGAAATAAAGTTGATTTTCCTGGTAAAAGTCATTACCTTGCATTTTGATAAATTTAGTGATAAACGATGTAGCTCACACCATGACGCCATATTATTTATACATTGTTGGAGATGAAAGCAATCCGAAGGTGAAGATATTTCAGTAAAAAGTTTATAATCATCTGCAAATAATAACTGTTGGCACGATATAACTTCAGGAAGATTATTGATAAAGAACAGGAACAGAAGAGGCCCCAAATTCGACCCTTGAGGTACACCCGATGAAGGAGAGAAATAATTAGAAGTAAAGTTTTGGTATCTGACCGTGAAACTTCTATTGGACAAATAGGACCTAAACAAGTCCAACAATGAATCTGAGAAACCAAAACTTCTGAGTTTAAGGAGCAAGATATTGTGATCAATCTGGTCGAAAGCCTTTTGAAAATCTGTATAAATGGTGTCGACTTGTCCTCCCCTGTCCAGGATTTCGGAAACGTATTGCGAGAACAGAGCCAAATTTGATATAGTCGACCTCCTTTGCATGAATCCATGTTGGTGTGATGATAGAAGCTGCTTAGTAGAAGCATATAGCACATTGTACAGCGCCGTCTCGAAGACCTTTGAAAAATTGCACAGCAATGAGATTCCTCTATAGTTTGACACATCATTAATATTGCCTTTCTTAAATATGGGACAAATGCACGCCTCCTTCCACCGCGATGGAAAGATTGAATGTTTCAGAACGTTGTTGAATAGGATAGACAAAGGCTCCGTAAGTGCATATGCACAGTCTGTGAGAATAAAACTGGGTATTCCATCAACCCCCATAGTGAAAGTGTCTTTACAACGTTTGAGACTTAGTAGAACATCCTCGTGTTCCATTCTCTGGACAGTAATTGATAATCCTGGATTAACCTCAGGGAACCGAGCGGAGTCAGCTGGAAGCGACTGAATGAAGACACTGTTGAAGTAAGCACCAAACGCATTTACAATCTCTGTGGGATCAGAAAACTCTATATCATTGTACAGCATTAGTGAGGGGATACGGGCTGATCCCTTCTTTTTTTTAATAAAATTCCAAAACTTCTTTGGGTCTTGATAAAGGGACTGTTCTGCATCACTAACAAAATCCCTATACGCCCTGTCAATAAGACGTTTACAGTTCAAACGGTGATGTCTAAATAGCTCTTGATAATACGCCGTTTTAAACTTCTTGTATTTTTTATGTAGGTAAGCTTTAGTACGGAGGGAATTAATCACCTCCGTTGAAAACCAAGGCGGATAGCGAAATTGTCGAATGCATGTATGAGATGTGTATTTAGGTACCGCTATATCAAATAAGCCGTATAATTTCTCATAAAATTGCGAACACATATCTTCGACATCATTTATACCTGATAGAAATGACCAGTCAGTATGACAAAGTAGTTCATACAGTAAAGGAAAGTTTGCTTTTTTAAAATTAAAAGCGTTGCTAGAACAGTTCATAGCGAAGCTTTGATGTGATGGAGATGAATTAAACATATTATTAAAACTAATTAACAGTGGAGGATGATGCAAATCTTCCTCAAGCAATGAACAAACAGATTTTTCAACTGAGCACTTGAAGTTAGCAAACACAAGATCCAAAATATGATTATACTCATTCAGAATGTTATTACACTGATTTAACCCGTGAAATTTTTTAAAGTTGTATAAACTTAAACTGTTCCCATCTGCCAAACCTAAGGAGAAATTAGGCGAATTAAAATCGCCTACAAATAGAACACAACCTTCTTGCGCTAAGCATTCCAATGCACTAATTGCGTCAAGGAACTGTTCCAGTTCCTGAGTTGAAGTACGTGGTGGTATGTAGAGAACATATATAAATAATTTGTTATACTGACTATTACTGATTTTCACCCCCACCACATCGATGGATGGAGCCGCACTTTCAACTTCAGTCAGGTTTATTTTCGAACTTACTAAAGTGTTTTTGACAGCCGCGAGGACACCTCCTCCTCTTGATAAGCCTTTGCCTCCCTACATCTGTCGTTGCGAAAAACAACAAAGTCATCTGGAAACAGCTCACTACTTCCTATATCTGCGTTTAACCAGGTTTCAGTTAATGCCACCAAATCGTAATTACTAGCTGATATGTTGTTGTACAAATCTACCACCTTAGAGCGTAAACCACGTACATTTTGGTAGAACAAAGTATGAGTACTGTAATTGGATGCGTTTAGTTTAAATTATTGACTACAACAATTTTAGGAATACCATTAAAATGACGAATTTTTAGATTAGTTTCCCCGTTATTAGTACGAGTCTCCAGTTGCGTCTTTAGTAATTTATAATAATCCAATTGACGGGGTGTTCTATCAAAGGAGATTGAAACTTTATTGTACTTGTTAGAGGTCCGCAGCGAGGTATATGCGAGGTATATATATGGAAAGTAACATAAATCATAACCCTTATTTGTAATTTTCAATTTGTTTCTACACTGAAAATTTCAATGAAACTTACTCATATAATCGCAAATCACATAGATAATAAAGGTCAAGTGGATGGGGTGTACTTATAATGATTTTTTGAAGGCCTTTGACAAGGTGAACCATAATATGGTATACTAATTTCAAAATTAGCATGCATTTAGCTATTATATGCATTTAGTACCAATCTTCTTTACTTCGTAAAATCGTATTTATATAGACTTACATTATTCGTTGCATACGTTTTTAAATCTTAGATCTTCTTAGTGTCTTCTGGAGTACCCGAAGGCTCAAATTTAGGACCATTATTCTTATATTATTTATTAACGATTCGTCTTTAATGCTTATGTCACATCATCTTCTTTTTACTGATGACTTAAATTTATTTTTAAATATAATCTGCTTAGATGATCACTTGAAATTGCAAACTCACCAATTTTTTTGTATCGTGGTGGTTAGAGAAAAAAATATCAATAAACATAAATGTAAATTTTAGATAAATGTAAAGCTCGTATACCGTATAGAAGCAATTATTAATACATGATTATCCATCCTCTCTTGGTGGTACACTTTTAATACGTTCTGAAAATATCTTGGAAAGGATCTTGGCGTGTACTTTGATGATAAACTGTCGTTCTCTGGGCATATCAACCATGTGGCTCTTAATGTGTACAAAACCCATGGCTTCGTGAAACATGACATCGTTTATTAGCAATGCTATCTTAAAATGATTATATTTTGCGTTAGTTCATTGGAAATTAATATTGTAGCTTTATTTGCTATCCTCCGTATCTAAGTCATAATGAATCAACTAGAAAATATTCAACGGCGTTTCTTAAAGTATTTGTCATTTCGCATAAATAATTATTATCCAGTAAGGGGTTATGATTGTACTCTGTTTTTACAAATATTTTAAATTCAATCATTGAACTTTAAAAGGGTGCTTACTAGCTATTTAATCTGTTTCATAATAGTATACATGCACCCGCATTACTAAGTATGTTTAGTATATACGCATACCTAGACTAGACTCTCGAAGAAAGTATATTGTATTGCTAAACTGCAAGAACTAACGTGCTGTTAAAACCTAGTGTTCTAATGTCATAAAATTTTATTGGAATATCCTTTATGATTTGAACAATTGTAACGAATTACTATATTTAGGGAAATAACACTTTTTTACGTCGTTATGTAGTGTAATTTCTGTTAATGGAGTATTCCATTATTTATTTATGTTAAAGTTCACCATATTTTAATAAAAGTGTAAAATTAGTTTTCAAGTTGCATAAAGGGAAACATCGATATATACAAGTTTAACATCCTTAGTGAAAGTTTACAGTTACAAATCCACCCTTATAGTACTTAATATTTGTTTGCCGTATTACATTACATAATGCGGCGCAATTAACAAAATTTCGCACTAACAAATTAGTATCTCTAACATACAAACGACGGATATAATAAAATATACCTCATAAATAAATACCTAATGTGTACAGAACGGATACAGGTGTTTAATATATTCGTTGCACGTTTTTTTTTTCCGACTATATATTTCTAGCAAAACTGTATTAAATGTGTAATTTATTCACATTAACACCTTATATTTTAATACGAAGTTTCAAATTAAATATGTGTATACATTCAAAAAAATTACTTTCAAAGGCCGTCTTAAGACTATTACGAGCTGAGTAAACGTGTTGCTGACAGGCAACATATAATAAACAATATTTATTACTGCTAAAGTTTATTTTCTATCGTTTTTTAATTAGAAGATCATCGTCGTTTTTAAAGCCATTAATCCTGTATTTGTTGGAAATAATCCTCCACGTGTATCTTTTATCTGTTTATTTACGGATACAAACCGTCTACCATATAGTAAAATAATAGTGTTCCTCTTATTGATAATAAAATGTTCACCCTTTGTCTTACAATTAGTTGTATGGATTATCGCGTCAGTCGAGTTAAGAAGAAGGATTTTTGACTATTCGAATGCACACAAGCATAATGGGCCAGATAAAGATTAGGTACTAAAGAAGTTTCAGATCCTATGTATATTGTGTTTGTGAATAGAATACAAAAGTTTGTAGTTACCCAATTTAGGGAATGACTTCTTCTCAATACGATCTATAACAGAAAATTCGTAAAAGCTTATTTTAATAATACTTCTGTCTTTTATTTCTAAAACGATTTGAAGCTTCTTTCTTACCTAATTGAAACCATTACTTAGCCACATAAATTAATATTATAGTTCTAAAACTAGTTTAACGATGAAAACTATTCTCAATAATAAATGGCACTTTTAAAACGCCCCTTTTCCGCGCGCAGAGTTTCAACAGGTTTGAAAAATATACGATGCATGTGTACTTAAACATTTACCTACTCAATACCTGTGGGTGAATGCTAAAAAACTCATACAATGACCCCTCCCCTTTAACTCCGAAACTGCGCACCTAAAAGAACGAAAATAGGCATACAGGCACTAATTTGTTAATATAATATTTTCATTAATAAATAGTGATATAATCATCAAGTATGGCGTTGCGACGCAATTTTGAAAATTTATTTTTAAAATGGAACAGTGTAACATATAGAACTGTCTCAAATATACATTCAAACATTTTTATTTCAACATGACTTTTGATTTTAGAATACATCTATTAAATTTATTATTGGCACACCATCAAACGTTTTAGGCAGTGCTTTCTCGTAAAAGCCAGTTTTTTTTCTGAGACAAATTATGGAAAAAGTCACTTAGATGTTTTTATATATCCGAGTTTTATTTGTTGTTATTGTGTTTATATTTAGAATTTTGCTTTAGCGTACTTTTGATTGATTCTAATAACATAGCACGCACTTTAAAGTGAATAATTAAAATAATTAAGATGATCTAGATATAACCGAAATAATTTTCAATGAGAGATCCCGATCGCCCTGTCGTTAGAGTATGATTACTGCATAATTTCGAGATCTTCCACAGAATAGTGCTCCTTCAAACTGTCATCACTAGAGCAGGATTATGTCGCCGCGCGTCAGTAGCGTACGCGTCCTTCACGATAACTTTTATTCGTTATAAATGTTATACTTCAACGAAAATTTAAAACACTTACTCTCTTAAACATCACTAAGTTGAGGGAGTCGTCGCTGCATTGGAAGTATGAAGTATACGAAGTAGAACCGCCACTGTTATCACTATTATATCTGTTATATATCACTCACTCTCAGGCACAGAATAACTTTTGTGAAACATTGACAACATTAAATATGTTTTCACAGTGTTCTTGTGGAATGAGGTTCGTTTTGATGAAAAAATGTCTTTATATTTTGAAAAAGATCGTTCAACATCTACTGACGTAATATAAGTATAATTAAAATGCTCTCTGAACAGAGTTAAAGGATGTGTTGATACACCATTACAAATTTGTCTTAATGTGGCAAAATCAGAATTTTTCGTTAACACACTATTAAATTTTTCTAAAACGCGAGAGGTTTTTGCGTTAACAATTGCAGCCTGTAGTAGATTATTCACATCGTCCACTATTAGTAGTGACTCCTTTATCAGCAACGCACTATTTTCTAATCTTTGTATTGCGTCACGTAGTCCTTCATATTTGTTATGAATAACATGTACATCGGTTTCAACTGAAATATCTTGAAATTTTGACTGACTTTCCTTAATAGCTACGGGGTCCTCAGGATTAAATTGAAGAATAACTGTTTTTAATTGTTGGTAATATTTAGAATAGTATGAAAGTGCCTTTAACCATCCCCATCGTGTAATAATCGGCTCTGGTGGTGCAGGAATATCAGATTGTCTTCTATTCGCTAATTCGTTTGGGAGTGTTTTAACTTCGCGTTACGTGCTCAAGGCCCCCACTAGATTTTCCCATACGCAAGCCACACATACGCGGCATCGATTATCCAGCTCTAGTCATCACATAGTAAGGACAGGCGCAAATTGAGACGCGGATAGTGCGTGTGACGTGACACAGCACAGCGCGTATTTTTGTAACCTATAGGATTCAATGAAACAGCCTAAGTTAGGGACATGATGCGAGTTGGCGCAATATGCGTCTGCTCTCATTCGCGCGGTACAGTGGTCGAGACATAGTTTAACGTGCCACACGTGTCACAGGTTATTGCACAATAGCTCTTTGAATGCGAGTGGTACGCGAGTCACATCAAAACTGCGTCTTAACATGCGGATCACCACTCTACGCGAGTGGCACGTACACGTCGCACTGATCGCGTTACGTCACTTCATACGCGCCTCAATTTGCGCCTAACCTAACATGCTATACGGGTCACTAGTTGTTGCGAAGTAGCTCTTTGGATGCGGCCAGTATGCGAGTCACATCAACACTGCGTCTCAACATATGGATCACCACTCTACGCGAGTGGCATGTACGCGTCACGCCGATAGCGTCACGTCACTTCACTCACGTTATACGCGCCTCAATTTGCACCTGGCCTAACGTGCCACAAGTTCTTGTGCAATAGTTTTCTGGATGTGGGCGGTACGCGACTCACATCAGAATTACGTCTCAACATGTGGATCACCACTCTACGCGAGTGGTACGTACGTGTCACGTCGATAGCGTCACGTCACTTCACTCGCGTTATACGCGCCTCAATTTGCGCCTACCCTAAGGATTTATATCAATGAACACTATCCTAATAGGTGGATTAGACGCCGGGATATACTAGAGTCGCCTGTTTGGTCTACACTTGGTCTAATGTCATTAGATTTATTTGTATGGGGATACTTAAAATATATGGCATACGCTACGGAACCCGTTAACATCGAGGTTTTAATTAACCTGTATTACTGAAGAATGCAGATAATTTCCGGAAAAGCCCTTGAACGGGCAAGAAAACAGTTGTATAACGGAATGTTATACAGCCAGCAAGAGGAACGTGCATATTGGGCATTTATTTTAAAACCAATTAAATATATTTGGTACCACTTTTTACTTTTATCATTTGTTATTTGTGAACTGAATTCATTGTTTTCTATTAAGCTGGAATTTATTTTTAATGTACATACAAAATAAAATTCGGATACGAAAAAACGTCTAAGTGGCTTTTTGCATGATTTTTATCAGAAAACTTGACACTTAGTTTTACAGGGAGGCATTGTATAAAAAGTTTTATGGTAAATTAATACTTAAATTTAATCGATTTAAAAAAAATCAAATGACAGATGTTAGAAACAACACAACTTTTAACTAAAACAAAATCTTATAACGTTATAACACTCACGACAATATAGAGTTTGGATAGTAAATCATTTAGTAAATAACCATATATAGTTGGCATCAATAATGGAGATTGATAGATAAGATAATGTAGATTATTAATCTAATTAGTTAAATAATGTTAAAAACATATTTAAATACACAATTTATATTCATTTAGTACAATTAATAACATTTATTTTATTATAGAGATTTGAACTGGAATTTACCAACTATATTTTGTCGTATATGTGTATTATAGAGATTAATTATATTATTTAAGGATGCAGGTAAGGTTCTTTAACATGTAAGCTGCACTTTCTTCTTTCGCAAAGTATTTATTAACAGACTAGCACCATTTTCATGAGACTTAAATTGAGACAGGTAACAGAAAGAACGATATGCACCATTTTTATTAACAATGCATTTAAAAACCACCAAAATAATAAATAACATCAACATATCTTTACATTAAATACTCAAAATGTTTGCTATAATTTTGTTAGAAATTTTATCTCTTACATCTTCAAGTGTGTAAACGATTCACGTAAATATATTTCTTTAATAATTCAAATAAATAAAAATCTAGAGATGTCAAATCAGGCGATCATGGAGGCCACAGGTTACGGCTAATTACTCGATCATCAAGGTTACCGCAGCAGTGTGAACAACATATATAGTGTTGTACCATCTTGTTGAAAATAACCGTGTTGCAGTTGTTCTATAAAAGGTTCTAGAATATTAGTTTGATTTATGCTGGGCATTTATGGTACCATTAAAAAAATCGGCCAAATTATTTTTGTATACCATAAACTCCAAATTCATTAAAGTATAAGTGTGATTTTCTTAAAATGTGACGATTCTTTGCAGATTAGGTATGATAGTCTGGTGAATTTATATAACCAATAACCAAGATGATATCAAGCTTCACTAGTAAAGAACGCTTTGTCCAAAAGTTCATCATTATTGAATCAGTGAAACTACTTATTCTGTTTCTCAAAGAGGAAATAACTCTTGGATTCCTGTTACTCTATATGGATTAAAATGCCACTTTTTTACCACTGGATGCACAAAATCATATGACATTCCTAGGAATATTCTTTCCTCTTTAGTTTTAAAGATAACTTCGATAAGGACCTAATCACCTGTGTGAACAGCAAGCTGACAGAAACGTTTAGTTTATGTCACTTTTTCTGACAAAATTGCTTTTCTGTTAGGTGATTTATCTTCTTAAACATTTAGAAATATTGGCACTAAACATCTACATGTTATGGGAACATTTTTCTACGATTTGTAAATCTGTCTCGAAATTGTAAGAAGCATGAATACATAAAGTATTTTTAACCGTTCTTATCTAGTTGACCACTTCAAAATTTACACTTAGGTAAAATGTATTTTACTTTAATTTTTGAGCAACTTGCACAGAAAAATTGCGTGAAATTGTCATAGACTTATTTCTTGATATACGTATAGACTTCTGTCGTCATGGACCTATAGGGTTACAATTAATTTTAAAAATCACCATTTAAGTATAAAATCATCACATTAATAACAATAATGAAAGCGCTAACTGCTACTATATAACAGTAGTTTTAATAAAATATAAATTGGTTTTAATTAATATTTAGTGTATTTCCTATACACCAAACTACTTTTGAACCCATCAATCAGTCTCCATCTCTCTGTATATTCATATTATTAATTATTACGTATATCTTCCGTCCTCTGTGTGGGTGAACTTACATAATTATTTGGACAGACAGGAAGGTCTAAATACCACATAACCACAATCTTTCATACCTTATAATACGTTTTCAAGTTGTTATAGTAGCCCACAATATGTTCGTCATTTCTAATCATTTCAAACTACTATTGGTTTCTCTAATAGGCGAATTTATCATACACTGAACTCAGTTCAAACCGGTTTTATGATATCTACAGATATGATGTTACATTGTCTTTTTTTGAAGAGTTCTTCATCACTGTCGATGTTTCAAACTCATGACACAAAAGACACTCTTAAAGAGTGTCTTTTGTGTTAAGTCCTTAGAGTTAATATATGTAGTCTACATTGATAAACATTGTTGTAACTCGTAAATGTTCACAGCATAGTGTTCACTCGTACATATCACATGTGTTTACCTGATCCTATTTTTGTTCAAAATATGATGACTACTTGTTAACGAAATGACTACTTCTGATTTAGTTGACTTTATTTCCTAGAATATTGATCAGCTGCTAAGTTATGATGCAAATATGAAAAGTACAATATTAGTTATATTAGATGGATAACACTGGTCAACAAAAAATTTTTTTCGCCGTGGTTCGCAACTAGTTTTTTTTTCATACCTTGACAGAGAATAGTTAAAATACGTAGGTATGTGAAAAAAAATTGAAACACCCATTTTCTTTGGAAAATATGTTTAATTAAAAAAGAAACAAAGACAACTTAGTTTCGGAGGGGATTAATTTTAAAAAAATTATTCTGAAGATGTTCTTGTTCGTTTTACTAAGTTATGTTGATCATTTTAATGTAACAAAAATTTGCAAACACTCTAGACGACCATTTCCCTTGGTATCTTTCTTTCATCGCCATGATGTCTTGATGGAATCTCTCCCCGTGTTCGTCGCTTGCCGCACCTAAGTTTTCGGGGAAAAAGTCTAGATGAGAATGAAGAAAATTAATATTCAGAGACATATTATATTCTAAGGCTTTATAATCCTGTAGTAGCTTAGAAACCATCTCCTTATGGTTTGCAGACTTTGTATTTACCAAAAAAATTTTTACCACTTCAACAAAAGAAAGCCATGCATTTTTTCTTTTTTTAAATTTCTAAATGAAATTGGAATCCTTCATGACTTTCCTTATATCCGGCCCTACGAAAATTTCTTCTTTTAATTGAGCTTCGCACAGTCTAGGAAACAAAGTTTTTAAATACAGAAAACCTTCTCCATTTCTATCCATGGCTTTAACAAAGTTTTTTATGAGGTCTAATTTGGTGTTCAAAGGCGGTAAAACGATATTGTTTGGCTCTAAAAAGAGGTTTTCAGAAATATTCTTTTGTCTAGGAATGAAGTTAGTCCTCATTGGCCAACCTCTTTTATATAGTATTGACTTCTAGCTCTGCTGCCTCACTCGCACAAAAAAACAACAGTATTTCATGTAGCCTCCTTGCAACCCAAGCAATATTCCAACAACTTTAAGATTTGCACATATTTTCCAAGAATGATGGTTATACTGAATTTTCCCGAGCAGATTTTTTATACTAACATGTGTTTCTTTTATGTAGACGCCATGTGCTAAAGATGAAAGATCATTGCCATTATGCAGTAAGACTGCTTTTAAACTCAATTTTGAAGAATCAATGAATAGTCTCTATTCATCTGGTGAATAGTCATAGCCTAATTTATTCATAAGCCTCTGCAATATGTAAGACCACATTCTTCTATAAAAAAGTCTACAAATTCAGCATCGCGTTGTCGATATACTGAAATTTGTGTATCTACTCGGATGAAGTACATTCTGAACCAACAATATCGTACTGAAAATAAACAGATATGAGGATATATCGCGTACTTAATACCAGTCTTGTTTTTGTTAGTATGGCCAATTACAATACTTTTTTTTCGATATACCGTCAAAAATTAAGTGAAATTCATTGTTTATCATTTATTTAGATATTTCGATATAATAAGAATTTTTTGCTTATTTTTTGTTAATACTTATATATGCGAGATACCGAAAATATATAATTGGATTAACGGTAAAAAGTCGTGTTGGCCAGTGTAATTAAGCGTTACGCTGAGTTGATCTATATATTGATGCTATGTGATACTGTATCCGAATATACTATGTCAAAGTTTACAGAATAAAGAATTATTTATTCTGTAAACTTTGACTATGTTTACATTTGTTAAATTAGTTGATTAAAAATTTATTGAATTTTATAATATAAATACAAATTAGGAAATTATTAATACGAAAATAATTTTCTATAATCCCATACATAGCACTTTGACTCTCAACATCCGCATTGGTTTCTAACAGGTCATGAAGAGAGAAACAAATCTCCCCACAGCAACAAAAATAGTTCTCTTCGCGAACTGGTTTCTGTAGAACCAAATTTTGGTCACAGTCTACGGAAAACTAACATAAGTATATATTCGGATACGGAATAATTCCAGTGCATAGAGTAGTCAATTCATCTCATCATCAATATTGCGTGCTGTTTAGTTATGCTCAATTCATCGTAAGGCTTAATCTATCAAATATAACTAATATTCTTCATATTTGACACAAAATTTAGCTAATTCTAATACTCTAGGAAAGAAAGGGAACTAAATCAGAAGTGGTCATTTTTTTAAGAAGTAGTAATGTTATATAAGAGACAGTGACGGCGCCAGGGGAAGCCTGGGTGGGCACATACCCACCCAATTAGTAACAGTGTCCACCCAAAAAATTTACTATCAAAAAATATGAAACAAAATATAAATATAAAATTTTGACAACTACTATTTCAAAATTTGAGAACGAACAAAGTGTTAAAATCAACAATATTCTACAGCTATCCGACATGCTGAATAAATACAGATTGACATTCAATACAGTGGCGGCGCTACCATTATTTTTCGGTTGGGCGAAAATAGGCAGGAAATATTTAGGGTGGGCGAGGGCGTTAAATATATTATTTTATGTGCGAATGTGATATAGTGGTGTTATAAGAGGTTGGGCGAAAAGGATTTTGCCTGGGTGCTCGCCCACACGTGCCCTCTCCTGGCGCCGCCACTGATTCAATGAGATTTATAAAAATTATGTTCAATATGTATCACAATTCTTGTATTAACTGCGGCATGTGAAATGACATTTTCACATCTGAAAAGGTTAAAAAAACTATTTGAGAAATAAAATGAAACACGAGAGATTAAGTAATTTGGCTGTACTAAATATAGAGAAAAGAGAAGGCTAAAAGCTTGTATTTGGATAAGATTGTTGAGGAATTTGCAACAAAACTGAAATAATTTTATTAATATTTTAACTTTATTACCTAATGTACTACTAATTTCTTTTGTAAATTGTTTATGTTAATATGTTTATATCTTTGTATTGATTGTATTAATTGAACCCCCGACACACATCCCAAATATGTGCCAGTTTGTACCGGCTTGTGCCCACATTTTAGAAATCTTGGCGCCGTTGCTGATAAGAGACATGCTATATGCACTGTGCACATTATGAAGTTACGTAACACAAACTTTATCAATGCAAATTACATTGACATCTCGTAGCATGATATACAGAGTTCATGAGGAGGCAACACGAAAACCCAAGATTTTGGGGTTTGAAACATCAACGGTGGTCAAGAACGCTCCAAACAAACACAGTGTAATGTCATATAGATATTTGGCGTTAGCACGGATAAAAGTGTATTTTGCCTCGACCGAGAATCGAACCCGGCTCTCCCAATTTCCGGTTGAGTGCTCTGACCGCTGAGCTATCGAGGCACACTCATTATCCCTGCTAATGCGCCAGTTTAATGCGTCACTACAGTACTCCCTCCCTAGAGACATGATTTGTCTCGATACAATTTAACGGAATGTGACCGCGTTCGCCATTCTTACGAACCATTGTTCGGTAACCCCCGGGCTGTAGGGCGATGGATAGGACGGGAATCAAATCCGCGAATTTAAGATGTAAGGGAGGTTGCATATACTGGAATGACGAATCACACCATGTCGGGGTCACCACTTTGGCGTTAGCACGGATAAAAGTGCATTTTGCCTCGACCGGGAATCGAACCCAGTTCTCCCAATTTCCGGTTGAGTGCTCTGACCGCTGAGCTATCGAGGCACACTCATTATCCCTGCTAATGCGCCAGTTTAATGCGTCACTATAGATATAACAAAACTGGTTTGAACTGGGTTCGTCGTTCCATGAAACGGGTTATGCGTTAGCAAAACCAATAGTAATTCGCAATGATTAGAAATGACGAACATATTGTGGGCTATTATAACACCTTGATAACGCACTATAATGTGCGAAGTACTGTGGTTATGTAGTGTTTAGAAGACCCTTCTATCTGTCCAGATAATTATGTACGTATGTAGTTTACCCACGTAGAAGAAGTAATACATGCGTATTAATGAACATTATGAATATACAGAGAGATCCAGATTGACTGAAGGTGCCAAATTTAGTTTAGTGTATAGAAAATACACTAAAGATTTTAAAACCAGTTTCTATTCTATTAAAAATGCTCTCATATAATAAGCAGTTGGCACTTTCACCATTTTTACCTGATTTATCTTCCTGATTGATTTCCTTCTTAGATTTAGTGATTTTTAAAATGCATTGTAAATCTATTATTTGATACACGTTAAGGGTTCGTGATGACAAAAGTGCATACGTATATCGAAATATAAATCTACTATAGGTTCATGTAATTTTTCTTTGTAAGTTGGCCAAAAATTAAAATAAAATGAGTTTTAGCTATGGTTTGTATAATTATTCTTTGCGTGTGCGCCACAGCTAACAATCGTATGAATCAATCAACTGACATTTTTTAACAGTGTCGTGCCGAAAACACATTTTAGGATAACATTTAGTACAATACAAATCCGTCAATCTATGACAGAGTAATGAAAAGGTTTTCCACAAAAACACTCAATGGAAGTGATATTTCCATCGAAATAAATGAAATAAATTCAACAGAAATCAAAATAGATGAAACAAAAATGAAATAAATTTTACAGAAATATTGAGACTCCAATAAATCAAATTATACAATAAAGCTAAGATGTGACTTCGTAATTGCATTTTGTTTGGCAAATTATTAATTGTCTATGCCGTACGTAGTTGATTGAAACATATGTCGCTAGACGTACGTGCTGGTAATTGTGGCATATTAGTAACAATTGCGAGTGGTGTAGCATGTGATCCGTGCGTCGTCACTAAATTGATACACGCGCAAAGATCCATTATACAAATTGTATAATCAATTTATCATTACACTCCCTTTTCAAAAATTAATCAATGTTTTTTAATGCTAAAGATCAATTGTCGGGTAGTTAATAAATAGTCTCGCATTTTGTATATATGCTGTAATTGGCAATATTTAAGATTAGTCTTCTCTTTAAAAGACAAAAAACTTATGCTTAAGGCTTAGTGTCGATGTGAAAATCCTTTATCTATTCGTGCTCCTTGCAAATTCGAGATTAAAGTTTTAAACATCTTGAAAGTCGTCACAAAATATGCGCATAACATGTACGACGTTTGGTGGCAATATTTCGAAATACTGATGTTTGAAACGGTAAATCGCCTAGCAGAAGAGCAATCTTGTTAGAAGTGACGTAAACTAAATAGGTACTTATCGAAGGTATCTTTAAAACTACAGAAAGAAAACGATATTTTTAAGAAATTGATCGAGGCGACAAAAAAGCTAAGACAATATTGAAAATCCTCTAAAATTATACACATATTTAATAAGTATTTTGCAAATAACTCTGATCTGAACCAAACTGTGTTCCTTCGTTGGTTTATGCATCACCAACGTGCATACCAAAGTATACTAACATATATTTTTTAATTAATTATGTACTATATTTATTTTATGTACTATATAAGTATACAATTCTTAAAATACCAAAATACAATATGCCCAAATATTGAGTATTTTTAGGTAGAATTATCAGTTTCGAAAATATCTGAAATCGTTCTATTTTTTATCCTACTGTATATCTTATTACAATACAAATAGCTTGTACTTAGTTGAGTAATTACATGATAGTAATTATCTAGGGACGAGAATAAGGAAAGGAGAGTATTTTTCAGATATAGAATGAACCTTGAACCTTATTTATTTTTATAATAACATTAAAACTTTGTAGATTGGTGGATGGATAATAGAGAAAGTTTTTTTAATTTTTATTGTTATATAAATTATTTAGAATTTGCATCACATACATAGAAAATAATTCTCTAAGTACTTGATAATAATCAGCTTGATTGCTCGAGAACAAAAATATATATAAATACAATCAATTCTGGACTTCGTGTTCACTGGGATATTACTGAGGCAATAGAGTTTCTCCTTTATTTTATATAATTTTATATCAGAATTTAATCAACAATGTTTGATAAAATACATAGAAATGGTAGGAGTGACGAGAATGATATATTAAGTGAGTTCAAGACGTAATGTATGTAAACATTGGCACTGTTTTTCTGAAAATCACTCGAACATGTCAAAAGATGTATATGAAATGCCACTCTGAGAGCTACTCGCATTTTTAAAAGTTATGACATCGATATTTTTTAATGGAAAGCCGTATTTTGAATTTACCCATTTGGAAGAACTCTTTTTAGATAGATGGCTGCCTTTTAAGTTTTTACAAAAAGTGAAAATAAAACGAACAAGTTTGAAACAAAATGCTTCGAAATGCTTTTCAAAATATTCGCCTTTCAGGTCAATACATTTTTGCATACACTCAAACTAATTTTGGAAACATTTTCTCCACTCTGAAGTTGATATCGTAGAAACATGGTTTTGGAAGGCTTCGACAGCTTCTTGATGTGATGAAAACCGTTATCCACGCATCTTTTGTTGGACAGTGGGGAACAAGTAAAAGTCATTATGTGATAAATTGGGTGAATACGGGCAAGGAGACATTAATTCTATATTTTTCTCCTTCAAATATTCAGTTTTTCGACGTGCTGTATGGGAGCTGGCATTGTCATGATGAAGAATGATGAGCCGCTTTTTTGTTGTTTTTCTGTATTTCATCGAAAACCGTTGGCAAACAAATTGTTGTATATCATTCAGCATTAACAGTTCTTCGATCCTCTAATGGAATGGTTGCGACGTCCAGTACATCTGAAGAAACAAGCGATCATTTTCTTGGAAGTGCTCCGTGAACGAACCACTTTAGTGGGATTTAATTCATTTCAAACACCCAAACAGTGGACTATTGTCTGCTTTCCGGTTCATATGAATATATATATATATATATATATATATATATATATATATATATATATATATATATATATATATATATATATATTCATATGAACGTGGATACGTTTCATTTCCTGTAACAACGTTGTATACGGATTTTCCACGTCCTCGGTCGAATTTATTTCAGCATTTTCTGACGACACCAATCTACACAAGCCCTTTTTTGGGCTTCGGTCAAATTATGCGGAATCCATCTGGAACAGATCTTTGTTCATGCAAAATCAATTATATTGCAATCTGCGATATGCCAAGAGACGCCTCTATCTCTGTAAGTCACGTGCCGATCTTCTTTAATCATGATGTGCACAGCATCAATGTTTTTTGGAACGACAACCGATTTTGGTCAGCCCTCACGACATTCATCACTGACGGACGCATGACCACGACGAAATCCTGCAATCCAATTGTAAACAGTCTTCTCTGATGGTGCTTCATTACCAAAAGTTACACGAAGCGATTCTATGTACTGATCATAAACAATCATCCAACGCAAACCTTCACGGGTAATTTCCATTTTTGCACAAACTTGCTTCTTGTAAACATTTACTATCAACACACTACTGGATCAATTTTTAAGCTACCACGTGCATCGCAATAACAAACATCAAGGTTTACGAATACAGTGAATGCCAAGGACACTTTCCTTTTGAAAATAAGTTCACTCTTTCGGCAAAAGAGATCCCTATATTTCAAGATTGTTGCTGATAGAGAGTGTGTAAAAAATTCTAAAAAGGTTTAAAATATCTAGATTACTGTTCAAGGCAGTACTCTATAACTGAAGAATCCGCCATGAAAATTACCACCATAGAATTACTCAGTACAAGCTATAATATTATATTTGTATTGTAATGAAATAAACAGTAGGATAAAAAAAAAGTGAAATTATTTAAAATTTTTTGACGAAAGCAATAACTCTACCTAAAAATATTCAATATTTGATGTGCACATTCTATTTGGGTATTTTAAAAATTGTATGCTTATGTTTCAAATAAAATAAATATAGTATACAACAATTGAACTAAATATCTGTTGACATACTTTGATATGCATGTTTATGGATTATGGAACAACGAACCGCCAAAGTCATGCATTTTATTGCATATTTATTGTTAAGTGTACGATATTTATGAGATAATATAACGTACGATTACTGTCTACAGAATTATCCATTAAAATGGTATTCACGTGTATCATTTTAATACATTATTTAACAATTGTCAAAACACTAAATAATCCCTGTTTCTATGCGACTTTTTTACATTATGTACCGGTAATAAAAATAATAATAACTAGTATACAACCCTAATCTATAGTAATATGATATATGAATGAAATTCAAACATTTACATTATATTTATTTTAAATATCAGTTATGTTAGGCTCTTGTCATGTGAATAAGGTAATTTAAAGTTTAGAATGTTCATGTTGACAAATATGTGTGTATGGGATACCACTGTATGTGATCTTTTATTAATTTTTTATGAACTTAAATAACTAAATATAATGGATATTTCTTTATAAGACATTCCATTAAAACAAGTTTGATACTGACTGATTAATGTGGAAGTTTTTTTAATTAAGTAGATAACTTTGTTTCTGTTCTTTTTGGGTCTTCTCTGTGTTAATCTACCATCTTTATTCTGACTTATACTGTGGGTATACTTCATCATATGCGGGTCTTTAAATTCCCAGATTTCTTCCACAGTGCAACACTGTGTATTTTGATATCCGATAAGACTATATAAAACTAACAAAGTAGGTAGGCACAAAGTTTCAATACTTTTAAATGATTCATTATAGTTTGGTGCAATACTACAGGCATATTTCTCTTATAATTGTCTTTATCCACAACCACAGACCACAATTTGGTAGTCATGAAAGCTAGTTTAAAGTTCAAAAATCTGAAAACCCGGAAGGATAAGAAACGTATAAATGTAGACATATTTGAGGGATCAGAATATGAAAGATAAGTTCCAGGAGAAAACAGATCAATTAATAAATAAAGCGAGTAATGACGAAATCAAGAACGCAGAAACTGAGTGGGGGGTATCAAGAATGGTCTAGATTCCGCGGCTACGGACGTTTTAGGACATGAGAGAAGGGAATCTAGGAAGCCCTGGATAACGGACGAAATCTTAAACTTAATACAAAAGAGACGAGGCTACAAAAACAGACGAGACGAGGAAGGACTGAAAACTTATAAGTCAATAAAGTGGGAAATCATTAGAAAGTGTAGAAAAGCGAAAGAACAATGGATAGAGGATAAATGCAAAGAAGTAGAAGATAAGCTCCAAGTAGGTAAAACCGATGAGGCTTACAAAATAATTAAGAGGAACTTCAGGGATATAGGAACAATAAGTAGAAACGTTAGGAGTGAATCGGGGGACATACTGATCGGAAGAGAGGAGAAAGCGGATAGATGGAACCAGTAATTAGGAAATTTATACGAGGGTCAGGAGTTAGGAGAGATATTAGAGGAAGAATCTAGCATCGATAGGGAAGATGTAGGAAAACCTATATTGAGAGAGGAATTTGAAATAGCACTAAGGGGGATAAATAACAATAAAGCGCCGGGTGTAGATAAAGTACAGGCGGAAATTTTGAAATGTGCGGGACAGAAAGTACTAAATAGGATCTTTGAACTGGTAAAATACATATACGAAACGGGCGAGATGCCGGAGGATTATAAGAGGAACATTATCGTTACTATACCGAAAAAGAGAGGAGCCGACAAATGCGAGAACTTTAGAACGATTAGCCTAACTTCCCACGCGTCAAAATCTTAACCAGAATAGTGCAGAAGAGGATGGAAAATAGAGCGGAGGAAATACTAGGAGAAGACCAATTCAGGTTTAGGCGAAAAGGGGGAACTCGCGAAGCTATTCTGGCGCTAAGAGTAATGTTAGAGAAAATAATAGAAAAAGGAAAGAACGCTTATATAGGATTTGTAGATTTAGAAAAAGCTTTTGATAATGTAAGATGGGATAAAATGTTCGAGATACTAAAGAGCGCGGGAATGAAGTATAGAGATAAGAGAGTAGTACACAATCTATACAAAGAGCAAACTGCTGTTATAGAAGTAGAAGGGGAAAGAAGAGAAGTAGGTATTAGGAAAGGAGTAAGACAAGGATGTACGCTATCACCAATAATTCTTAATCTGTACATCGAAGAGGAGATTAATGTGGTAAAAGATAGAGTGGATTTCGGGATTAAAGCACAGGGACAGAAACTAAAAATGCTGAGATTTGCGGATGATATAGCAGTATTAGCATCTAGTAAGGAGGAATTAGAATCAGCGTTGAACGAAGTGGAGGCAGTGTTGACAGAGGAATACGGAACGAGGGTGAATAAAAACAAAACTAAAGTGTTAGTGTGCAGAGGGCGCGAAAGCAGAGCAAAAACGAAAGTACAAATTAATAATGAAAGATTGGAGGAAGTTAAAGACTTCACTTATTTAGGAAGTAAAATAAATTGGGATGGAAGAAGCGATAAAGACATAAAACAAAGAATAGCGCAGGGTCGAGTAGCTTTTAACAAAAAGAAAGCAATTTTATGCTCGGGGGTAATAAACTTAGAAACAAGGAAGAGATTTTTGAAAACGTATGTATAGAACACGGCACTATACGGTTGCGAAACCTGGACGGTAGGGGAAGCAAGTAGGAAGAAATTAGAAGCTTTTGAGATGTGGTGTTACCGAAGAATGATGAAAATACCGTGGACTGATAGGGTTAGAAACGAAGAAGTATTAGAGAAAGTCGGCGAGAAAAGAAGTATGTGGAAAAACATAAAGAAGAGAAGAGATAAAATGGTAGGCCACTTGCTGAGACATGGGGGAATAGTCTGTGATATTTTGGAGGCAGAAATAGGAGTGAAGAAAGGCAGAGGTAGGCCTAGATTAGACTACTGCTCGCAAATAGTAAGGGATGTAGGTTGTAGCACAATTAGCGAAATGCGTAGGTTAGCACAAGATAGGAGAAGCTGGAGGTTAGCGTCCAACCAGTCTTAGGACTAATAACCTCATGATGATGAATTGCCATTGTGTAATTTGCCTATCTTGTTCAGTTGCTTTTTGTATGACAGTTAGATTGTCAGTGAGATTAAACATTATTCATATAGCCATCTTAATTGCAGTCCTAATTTATATATGTTAATATACAGAACCTATTCTGGTTAGATTTTCACTTTTTATTTGTTAAACATAACAATTGTTTCGCTAACACAGTGGTTTCATCAGATGTTGAGTACATAGACTGTCTAAGTACTCAACATCTGATCAAGCAACTGTGTTGGCGCAACAATTGTTATGTTTAGCTAATAAAAAGTGAAAATCTAACCAGAAAAGGTTTTAATTTTGTATAAATATGGATTTTCATCAAGTAACGGCCCAGTCAATTCAGAATATGTTAATGTATTTATCCCGAATTGAAAATTATAGGACAATATTTATTAAATATCGACATAATTTCGTGTTAACACCATAGAAATATAAATGTAAAGAAATAGATTACTGCGCATCCAAAATTAGTGTGAATGTCTGCTATTTTTACCTAGATTGAGACGAAAAAGGTAGTGATTCTAATATATCGGACAAGAATATATTATTTTGAACAAAAATAAATAAATACAAAGCAAAAATTTGGCAATATGGTTAGTTTTTCCAAATCTATCTATCGCCGGTAAAACTGCTATACTTTCATATAACACTTTTATAATTTAATGTTCAAGCTTTAAACTTACATAAACTCTATTTTTAAAGTACGTGAGATAGAACCAGTACTAAGAAATTAATTCTAGTTCCTATTTCATACTTATCTTAAAATGTAAAAATGGTTTCAAAAATACAAAAGTATTGGGCACTCTGGCGGTTACTATGAGCCAGATTGCCCAGTTACTGAACATTTTTATTCATGGTATAATTATTGTTATTATTATAACTTGCCGCGTAAACGCCTATAAAGTTATGAAACAGTTATTATCTCGGGAAGTGAACATAAATTTTCATAGGGACGTGTCTATTAAAAACAATTATTTGTGAAATACCTAAAGAAAGTTATGAAGAATCTAGAAGAATTATTTATTTGGATACAAAATAATATACAGTAAAATATATATGTTCCAGATATTCTTTAGGGTTGGTTTTTCTGATTTCACATAGTAAGAAAAATTATTTGGAAAAAGAGTTATACCAAGTGTATATATTGCAGTGCCGGAATTAATTGGAAAAATTTACAGTTTATAACAATACCGATAAAAGTTTGAACAATAGAAGTACAATAAAGCTACAGCCAAATGCAATGGATCAAAAAAGTATACCCACATCCCACTTGTTAAATCTCGTAAATATAAAGGTGAATTGTTTCGTACTAAATTTACTTAACAACTAGCATCCAGCTATTAACTTTTGGTGGCAATAGATTGAGTGAATTATAAATAAGATTAGAACAATATATAATAATATGAATTTCAAGAGTAAAAAAAGTATTGGCATAGTACAAATGTTTATTTAAATAAGTTGTTAAAATATTTATTTACACTTTTGTATTTTGTTTCCATTCGATTTGCCCCAATTACAGCCTGAAGTTGTCGTGGCATTGAGGATACAGAGTTCTGTGTTATTTCAGATCTAATTTGATCCCATTCTTGTAATAAAACTGTTTGTAGCTGCTATCTCGAAGAAATTTTATTTTTTCGGATCATCAAGCCTAGCAAATACCACAAATGCTCTATGGGATTTATACCTGGGGACTAGAGTGGAGTTTTTATTTGTCTACGAACATTATAAGGTAAGCATTCCTTTGCTTTATTGGTGGTGTGCTTCGGATTATTCTGCTGGAAGATACGAGTATATGTGTCTGTGACACCCATATTTTCAGTACTGCTGTTCAAGTTATGGCACAAAATGTCAACATACTTGTCTGCATTCATAATGCCTTCGATGAAACTTAGATTTCCAATACCATTCCACGATATGCAGCCCCAGACTAAAACGCTCCCGCCACTGTGTTTCACTGTTAGCCTGAGATGACTCATTTCAAATGCAGCATTAGGTTTTCTCAAGTGCAGTTTTCGGTTTCTCATTGGCAAGTTTAATATTTTCGGCTCTGACGGTCGCAAATTTGTGCGTATGGAGAAAACTAAATGCCATTGTCATTGCAGGTCAACAGTGAAACACGATAGCCGAAGCGTTTTTGTCTGTGGCTGCATATCTCATATCGGGGAATGGTGTTAGAAACCTAAGTTTCATCGAAGGTATTATAAATGCAAACAAGTATGTTGACATTTTGCGCCACAACTTGAGCAACAGTGCTGAAAATATGGGTATTAGAGACACATTTATC
Organism: Rosalia funebris; assembly: GCA_037954035.1. NCBI lineage: Eukaryota > Metazoa > Arthropoda > Insecta > Coleoptera > Cerambycidae > Rosalia > Rosalia funebris. The sequence goes on along the minus strand of JAZFAV010000007.1, from coordinate 17,744,532 downwards.
TTCTAGCAGGATAATGATCCCAAGCACACCGCCAATAAAACAAAGATATGGTAACTTTATAATGTTGGTAGATCAATAAAAACTACACCCTAGTCCCCGGATATAAATTCCATAGAGCATTTGTGGTACTTGCTGGGCTTGAAGGTTCTAAAAAATAAAATTTCTGGGGAACAGCAGCTACAAACGGTTTTCTTACAAGAATTGAATCAAATGGGACCTGAAATAACCCAGAACTTTATATTCTCGGTGCCATAAAGACTTCAGGCCGTAATTGATGCAAATGGGATGGTAACAAAATATTAAAGTGTAAATACACAAGTGTAAAAATTTTCTAACACCTTGTTTAAATAAAAATGTTTACTATGTCAATACTTTTTTGACCCTTGAAATTCATGTTTTTATTTATTATTCTTATCTTATTTTTAATTCGTTCAATCTATTGCCACCAAAAAAGTTGGATGCTAGTTTTTAAATAAATTTAGTATCAAACAATTCACCTTTATATTTTTGAGATTTAAGAAACAAGTGGGATGTGCCAATACTTCTTTTGATCTACTGTACATTAAAAGATCCTAAAGTAAATGAATCGCCTTCATCTTCTTCTGGATTAACATTTGAGGGCAGACGTTCGCCACAAAGAAATATAAAAACTGTTTTTGCTTTTTTGAAAAGAAATATAAAAACAAATGCATTATGGACCAAATGTACAAGTAAAAACTGCAAATTTGTGGAATTTCTTAAATAATAAAGCCATATTTCATTTTCGATATAACTGAATTTGCGAAAAATATTTTGTATTAAGCTTTTAAGCCCTTGATTTTAAAGAATTGCACAAAGCTTGCATAATGTATTTATTATGCACATAATTAGGCGATTTACACTTTATTTTTATCGTAAATGGTAAAGTTGAACACCCATGTTGTATTCCACTTTTTTGTTTGTTTAGATCTAAACTGTCAACTGTTAAACTCATTGCAGGTCTGAAATGCTAGTCCGAAGGATTAGTTTTTTGTTAATCAATGCAATATTTATAATTTTATCCTGTGCAAAATGTTATATGTATTTACTTCATATATTTATTATTCTAATGGGCTTACATATATGCATTGTCAAAATGATAGATAAATAAATCAATTAGGATATCAACTTATCAAAAATCAGCTTATTCATTATATTAGATAAATATTCAAAATACAAGTAGTAGCCTTATGTTTTCGCATTTTGTGCAAGTTTGTTTATCGTTTTGTTTATTTATATCTCTGTGGTTGACACTGCTTGAAACTTCATTTGGATTTAAATCTGTCATAGACGGTTACGTGTTGACAAATATGTCAAGATGCAATTTTTTCGCGAGGCTTCCTTTTTATACACTGCAGGGGCAGGCGTTATATTTGGAATTCGCAATTGAAATGTGACGCTGTCTCTAATGATGGTATCAAGAGTATCCTGAGATAATGAAATACTAGGCATAATGTATTTATTATACCTATAATTAGGTGATTATACATGTTTCTCATCTCCTAAATGGTAGAGTTGAGCACCCATGTTGTATAACACTTTATTGTTTGTTTAGGACGATATTATCAACTACCTATTAAAATAATGCCAATTATACTTCTTACACTCTGTATAAAGTGGATATTAAGATAGTAATTCCTAATAAATTTTTTTGTTCAACACTATTTTGCCTCCTTTCGATTCTTGAGGATGGTAGAATAAAAGTGTTTCAATGTTAACGCAGAAGAAGACGAAAGCGAAGCATATGCTTGAGGAACTTTGGATGTGTTTGGTTGTGGCTCTAATGTGCCTCTATTATTAAAAAGTCAGGTATTGCTATAAACTGTAGATCTTTCCAATCAATTCCGGCACTCCAATATTTACACTTGGTATAACTCTTTCTTCAAATGAATCATTCTTCCAAATTCTTCATAACGTTCTTTAGGTATTTTACAAATAATTATTTTTACATTAGGCACATAATGTACAGATAGTAAGATAAGTACGTCCATTAGAAAACTTATATTCGCCTGCTGAGGTAATAAGTGTTTTATAACTTAAGTCCCCCTTAACACCCTTTTAAGTTATAATACAATAATTGTACCATGAATAAAAATGTTCTACATTTTAGATTTGTTTTTTCGTTTAAACTTTAGATTTATTACGAATTTCACAATCTACATGAGTCACTTCTAACAGCAACAACCAAACTGCCCAACACTTTTGTATTTTTGGAACCCCTCTTGTACTTTAAGATAAGTATGAAATAGGAACTAAAATTAAATTTCTTAGTGCTAGCTTTATCTCAGATACTTTAGAGTAGTTTATGTAAGTTTATAGCTTGAAAAGTACATTAAATCATAAAAATATTATATGAAAATATAGCTGTTTTATCGACGACTAACGGCAATATTAGGATCTCAAATTGTAATTGTATTATTTACTACAAGTGGTTCTGTTCTTAAACAATTACCTGCAAATAATGCAAGTGCAAATAATTAATAATATGTTGTCACAATGTGGAGGCTTATACTCCTCTCCATCTGTACGTTCCTTAAACATTAAGAATTGAAACAAATTAAGTCAAAACAGCTATTCTCCTGGCTTTATGCCAACGCTGAGCGCTGAATTACATGACGAAATTTGCCGTATATTACTCAACATAGAACTAAAATACAAATATTTGGATTGCTCGAAAACCACAAGGCAGATACAAAGGATCCTCTATCTCAGGATACTGCTAGCTACAGACCGGTTTCGACCTTATCTTGTGTCTCGTCGGGGTAGTTTAAGCGAGTATATCTTTGACAAACGAGGCTTCGCGTCTTGTAGGCACCGTTATGTTCTACCGTAGTAGAACGTAAGCGAAGCGCCACCTCTCGATAGTTTCGAAAACAATCCAAATTGAAATAAAACTTATATGCATATAAGTTTTGGTGCATATCAGGGGTGGCTGGTGTATAGGTGCTGCAGAACTGCCAAAAAATTAGATATTTGTATATTTTCGCGACATAATAATTACTAAAATTTATTAATAAAATAATTTTTTTAGTTGGTGCAGCTAATCAAATTATTGCGTTAAAGTCGCATTCTGCCCCGCCGTCCTCTATTGAGTAGTAGACCAGATGAATTATCTGGGTCTCTACGCGAGCGCGTCGCGGTACATTGAACTGGGCCACACGAGGTAGTTCTCAACACGGCTCGGCACACCCCTCCTCCCCCTCAACTCCCGCGACAATCCACACTTGGCGCTCGTAAATGCGCGAATTTACACGGTCAGTGAGCTGTATTTTTTCCAGCTAAGGCAATATCAGTGAATGTTTACTCCTTCCTCCTCCTCGGGCGGGCGTAAATCGTACCTATTTTGTATTTCGTGTTAATTTGAGATTTTAAAGAGATTGAGATACTGTTTTGTGAATTTGTTTGTGTAGTGATTTATTGTACTAATTATTAATATTTATATACTGTGGTAGTGACAATGGATTTAGTTTATAATTTAGTTCATATGAAGCGATTTTTTAAATATTCTTATGAAGAAGAAATTGATTTAAAAAACAATGGTAGGCCATTGCCCGATATTGTTATTGAGACTGCAGGTGTTAGCCGCGGAAAAGCATATAAACGCCAATTTAATAGAGACATTTATTCGAAGAACAATTGGATTTGTGGGTGCAACAAAAAATGCGTTATTTTGTTTTCCTTGTTTACTTTTTGGCGGTGATAAAGCATGGACGGAGGTAGGGGTGACAGATTTGGTGCACTTATCTGAAAAAATAAAAAAGCACGATAATTCCAAAAGCCATCTACATAATACAATGGAATTAGCTTTATTAGGAACAACTAATATTAAAGCGCAGCTAGATACAGCTTATTGAATAAATGTGCAAAAGCGGCCAATACCCTAGGATCGGCCCTGTGCAGAACACCCGTTTCATTTCATCACGAGCCGCCACTTGTGCATATCTACAATGAAAATAATCATCTATAATACAAAATTTCAGATGGTAATTTTATAAACTGTCACATTGTAGAAGCTTAAACTCCGCTGTATCTGTACGTTCCTCAAATATTAAGGATTTAAACAAATTAAGCTAAAACAGCTATTCTCCTGGCCAACGCCGAGCGCTGAATTACATGGCGAAATTTTACGTATTTTGTTCTAACATGGAACTAAAATACAAATATTTGGATTGCTAGAAAACCACAACGAAGATACAAAGCGTCCTCTATCTCAGGATACTACAGACCCGTTTCGACTTTATCTTGAGTCTCGTCAGTTATATTTTAGCTCTATGTTAGAACAAAATATGGCAAATTTCGCCATGTAATTCAGCGCTCGGCGTTGGCATATAGCCAGGAGAATAGCTGTTTTGGTTTAATTTATTTCAATCCTTAATGTTTAAGGAACGTACAGATGGAGTGGAGTATAAGCCTCCACATTGTGACAGTTTATAAAACTACAATCTGAAATTTTGATTATAGAAAATTAATAATATACTAAAAAATATTTTTTTAAGATAATAAAATTGAAAAATGTTTCATTTTATTTGAAAAACATAGAAAGTATAAAAATTTTTTTATACAACTGAATATTTATATACCAATCTTTTTAAAGTTTTCGTTAATCAATATTTTTTAAATTCCAAAAATAGCAATTTTGGCATTTTCTCAATGCTACTTACGTGATTTCCTTTGTATATTGAATGTTTTACTTTTATGCCTTAAACGTTATAAAAGTAAAGTAAAGAAAAAGTTATTTGGATTTTTTAAATAAATTTATTTTTAGTAGAATTTAGGTCCAGCCTGCTGGCCAATATTTACTGAGGTACGTTCACACAATGATTTGCTTTTAGTAGCTGTAAACACTAATAATAAATAATGATTAATTGCATGTGATAAAGGATTCATCTCAGTTTAACTGTCTTATACAGCCATCATTTATTTTAATTATCCTGTGCGTCTGTTTTTCTGAATTATTACATTTTATTATAGGGGCGGCTGGTGTATAGGTGCTGCAGAGCTGCAGAACTACCAAAAAAAAAAATAGATATTTGTATATTTTCGCGACATAATAATTACTAAAATTTATTAATAAAATAATTTGGTTAGTTGGTGCAGCTAACCAAATTATTGCGTTAAAGTCGCATTCTGACCGCCGTCCTCTATTGAGTAGTAGACCAGATGAATTATCTGGGTCTCTACGCGAGCGCGTCGCGGTACATTGAACTGGGCCACACGAGGTAGTCCTCAGCACGGCTCGGCACACCCATCCTCCCCCTCAACTCCCGCGACAATCCACACTTGGCGCTCGTAAGTGCGCGAATTTACACGGTCAGTGAGCTGTATTTTTTCCAGCTAAGGCAACATCAGTGAATGTTTACTCCTTCCTACTCCTCGGGCGGGCGTAAATCGTACCTATTTCGTATTTCGTGTTAATTTGAGATTTTAAATACTGTTTTGTGAATTTGTGTAGTGATTTATTGTACTAATTATTAATATTTATATACTGTGATAGCGGCAATGGATTTAGTTTATAATTTAGTTCATGTGAAGCGATTTTTTAAATACTCTTATGAAGAAAGAATTGATTTAAAAGACAATGGTAGGCCATTGCCCGATATTGTTATTGATACTGCAGGTGTTAGCCGCGGAAAAGCATATAAACGTCAATTTAATACAGACATTTATTCGAAGAACAATTGGATTTGTGGGTGCAACAAAAAAAATGCGTTATTTTGTTTTCCTTGTTTACTTTTTGGCGGTGATAAAGCATGGACGGAGGTAGGGGTGGCAGATTTGGTGCACTTAACTGAAAAAATAAAAAAGCACGACAACTCCAAAAGCCATCTACATAATACAATGGAATTAGCTTTATTAGGAACAACTAATATTAAAGCGCAGCTAGATTCAGCTTATTGGATAAATGTGCAAAAGCATAATTACAATGTGACAAAAAAGAGATACGTTTTGTCAAAAATTATAAACTGCATAAAGTTTTGTGGGGCCTTTGAACTGGCGCTGCGAGGATATGACGAAGCTGAAACCTCTCAAAACCCAGGGATATTTCGTGGTTTGATAAATTTTTCTGCTGAGCTTGATGTAACTTTAAGCGAGCATCTACAAAATGCTTCAGTATTTAAAAGAACCTCTAAAGAAATACAAAATGATCTTTTAGACTGTATATTAAAAGTATGTTATGAAGAAATAATTAAAGAAATTAACAAACCTTCATTTTTGGCAGTTATGGCAGACGAAACAACTGATGTATCTGCAAAAACTCAGTGGTAGTTTTAAGATATATTCTCGATGGTGAACCGATTAAACGTTTTTGAACATACCTGAAACCTACAAAATGTGATGCTGAAACTCTTTCGGAAAATATTTTAAGTGTTATAGACCCTCTAGTAGAAAATTCACCTTACAAGCCTTTTCTCTTAACCAAAGAATATGACGGCAAACATGAATGTTCTTCAAAAAGGTATTAAATTCCAAAAATTTTTCTTGTGAAAGTCTATATTTTTGTATAATCGGATTTTACATAAATATTCTGAAGTATCAGGAAAACGCGTGACCTTGAAAATTTTCAAAATTTTCAAGGTCACAATTTTTTTGCGGCCCCTACGGCGCCAGTAGTTTGGATACGTTTGAAATTTGCACGCGGGCGGCTTAGGTGCATATTCTAGGATCGGCCCTGTGCAGAACATCCGTTTCATTTCATCACGAGCCGCCACTGTTTTATTAGCTTATCCACTTTAGAGTCTAGTAAAATAATTATATTCACCGCCCACATAGAAGTGAACAGGCATCCGTAGACTACTGACCTGCACGATAAACGCAACTACAAGCACATATATATCGAGGAAAAAAATATATACGAGTATTTTTATGTAGTTAATTTTAGTGAAAGTAGTATATAGGGTGCAAGAAGTATAACTAACATTATATTAACAGTTGATAATTTGTACCTAAAAAAAAAAAGAAATAAAACAAACAAGTGTTATACAACATGGGTGCTTACATAACTCTATCATTTACGAAAAAAAACACGTAAATTACCTAATTGTGGGTAACATATAAGTCGGGAATCGAGAAAGGAACTACCAAACCGCAAGGCGGTTATCAAGTAGTTCCCGAATAGCAAGGCTATTACGTAATCGCTATAGGAAACAACTACTCCTCGGGCTAAAGCCCCGCCAGACATTGAATTATACCTAAAAACGATTCTCGATCTCTTTCTCGTGTTTCTGCACTATCAAACAAGGTTTCAGAAAAGAAAACCAGCCACAGGTAGGATTCAACATCTGTCCCGGATGGGAACCGAACGGCAGACAGCTGTTTAGAACTTATTAGGTCTCATCAGTGCCGCCAATCGATACGATCTATGTAACACGAGAAGGGGATCGAAGATCGCTTCTAGGTATAATTCAATGCCTGGCAGGGCTTTAGTCCGAAGAGTAGTTGTTTCCTATAATGATTACGTAATAGCCCTGCTATTCCGAAACTACTTTATAACCGCCTTGCGGTTTGGTAATTTCTTTCTCAATTCCCGACTTATATGTTACTGACATAGTTCGTATCGATTTAGATGAATACCCCATGGATTTGATTCGAAATTTATCCTGGATCGGCGTACCGTGTACGAAATATTCAAATTGTGCACCGTTGGCTACCTGATTAATAAATTCTTTTTGAACATTGTCAATAACTTCAAGAGATATACGTTGCATTTCGTGATGAAATCATTCTTTTAATTTTAAATCTTTTAAATTCTCCGACCTACTAGCGTAGACTTTGATTTTTAAGTATCTCCAAAAAAAGTAATTTAGGGGTGTCAAATCTGACAATCTGACTGATCACTAAATCGGCCCCCTTCCCCTTCCTTATCCAACGATTCGAGAACATCTCATCAAAATAAGTGCGGACATGTGCTACATAATGAGATGCACCATCTCGTTAAAAGAAAAAGTAATTTCTCGGAAAACTGGGTTCTTCTATATCTGAATATGAAGTTATTAGTGTAAAAATAAGTCTCGATGAGAATTCAAATATCTTGCACCAGTTAGGTTAACGTCAAAGAAATAGGTACCCAAAATCTTCCGTCGACTATGCCCCATCACACATTCACTTTTTGGACATTTTTAGTGTGATACTTCGTCATCTATAGGGGATTCTCGATAGCGCAATAACGACAGTTTTGCCTATTGACATGGTCGTTCAAAACAAAGATAGCCTTCTTAGAAAAAAATTATGTTATTTATGAAATTATTATCATTATTGCATAACTGTAATATTGCTCGCAGCATTGATTTAACAGATCAAAGTCGTCTTCAGACAGCTCATGGATAAGGCATACCTATACTTATAAGAATGGTGCTTTACCTTTTCCATATTTTTTGTGTACTGTAGACGCCATCATATTTAAATTAGAAGCTAATTGGTTAAGTGTTGAGCGATGCTTCTTTTTGCATTGTTAACAAAACATTAAGCTGATTGTCTTCTAATTGTGAGGGTTGACCAGATATGGAAAGATCATAAACATGCCAAAATTTGTGGTATTTAGCCTCAATATTGCTTATTATAAATCAAGCTTTGGCTTGTGAGTTACCCATCAGGATGGGTTACACTAAAGAATTTATCTGCATCTCTTTCTCTTTGAATGTGCAGTCTGTATCCAAATCCGATCATGCAAAGAATTTTCAATTCTTTCACGCTCAGTTAATTTAACTATTTGTTACAAAAATGTTATCACTCAATAAACACTTTAAACACACTGCTTTTGTCAAATGAATAAGAAATGTATTCTTCAAAGAAATAACCCGAAAAACCAAAAATAAAAAGCTATATAACGGAGTACGATTTAATTATTTTATTTGACAGCAATTAAAAACATTATAGATCACCAATGCTACTGTCAGACGGCCAACAGTGCATAATTTGAACATTTGATTTAGTTCATTTTTTAAATAATCATTGCCATTTAATGTAGTATTTTGAAATTGCATTACATTTTTCTTTTTTATCTAACCTATACTAGCGTTAATATAATTATTACCGTAGCGTATGTAAAAAGTGAGTTGTGCTCTTTCATATTCCGTAAAAAATAAGGTTACTACTAAAAGAAATATACCGTTGGCGTCATACCTCATACCTCCTATATGATTCACCCTATATGTATTAATTATATTTTTAATGCGCACTGAAAATAAAATTCGACAAGTTCAAGAATTTTTCCCAAAATTTGGGAGACTTTTATTTTAATCGAATTTATTCATTAATTTACGAAAGCACTATATATGAAAACAGCCATCTAATATTATGTATTTCTGACAAAAATAAATCTTGATATAATTAAGAAATGCTGCTATTAACAATAAAAAAGTCAAATATTTTATTGTTTTGGAATTTCCACTCTTAAGGCAATATATATTTAGCATGAAATTAGTCGTTTATTGAATTTTCGTAGGCAATTTGTTAAAACTATTAACTACTAAAATGCGTTATTTTCGTACAGACTAGCAATAAGTAGGTAACGACCGTCCGAACAAACTAATAACAGTGACATCTACAAACATTAAAATCAAATACATAGATATAGTTAATAGGTAAACGGTGAAGTGCTTTAAATAAAAGTCATCGACGCGTATTTTATTCACACGAAAATTTATTACATTGTTCCAAGTTATGATTTACGAGAACCAGTTAATGAGCTAAAGTACTTACTAGGAATTATTAAATCTACTTATTATTAAGTATAAGGGCTTAGAGTACAATCAATCCATGTAAGGGCGTAACTATAACTATTCCATTTTGCAATTACTGACGTCGTAAATTGGACTTTGGGATTGGACACTAACTGAATATTCATAAAGTGAGCTCGTAAAGTAAAGTAAGTAACGTCTCTACTCTTGAAAAACTTTGTAATACTTACAAAACTTCAAAACACAAACCTTTGCAGTGTCTACCGCCAAACGTTGTTGCCGGAAGAATGTATGAATCCATGGAATCATCTCACTACCACTTATCAAATCTAAACTTTCGTTTACATTTAATAAAATACAATAAATAGTAGATAAAATATACTGTAATATGTTTATAAGTTGTAACGTATACAAAGTTCCTAATTTACAGACCTTAATTCGTGCGACTTACAGGCTTTACTACTACTCCAGTGGAGACAGCCAGACTAGGCCAGCTATATGATCGATATTTTCATGATTCGTGTAAAATGCAAAGGAAAATGCACAGATAATATATGTACATAAGCCAGGATTTCTAAAGCCTGTCATGTGTTCAATAATATGTTATGCAGAAAATAAAAACATCTCAGTTACAGTAAATATTACATTAAACATTTTTCAATTGTCTTAGCAACACTGTTGAGAAAAATACTATTCCACTGTCTGGTGTAAACTTCCCCGCCTTTTGGTGTAACCTTTATTTTAATTTTACCCCTTTTACATCTACAATGAGGAATATAAAACACCTCTGAAATAGGGTACACTTTATTATATATTGTTTAAATACAAAATTAATATATTTACCGTATCAATTAAATATTGGTGCATGTTGGTATGTATAGCTTATTTCATCGCTATTTGCCAAATAAAAAATCTCAAAACATATCGTGGCTTGTTTTTATGGCTAGGCTCAGGTAGGCTGTTACGTTTATCGACAAGATAAAAGAGTTTTTATTTGGCAAATAGCGATGAACTGAATGGTACTATTCATTTCATAGCTATTGAACTGAACTGAACCTACCTGAGCCTAGCCATAAAAGCAAGCCACGGTATGTTTTGAAATTTTTTATTTGGCAAATAGCGATGAAATAAATTATATATGTATGTCTAGAAAATATACATATATGTAACTATCATATTTGAAATAGTATTTGTATTATCGAGCTTTGCAATTAAATATTATGATCAAATTCTCATGTGACTGTTCTTATGGGTTACATAATAAGTAATAAATATGCTTCGTTGATGCCTTTGGATAAATACCTACTAATAATTTTTCTTGTAATGGGGGGAATTTACCATTTACTGAAATAAAAATTATAATTTCAATAGTGTTGTGTAAAATTTTACACCACTATAATTACAAACTTTCATAAATTTTTCATACCATTAAAAGTGGTAAAGTATTACCATTGCAAATTTTCAATAGTGTAGAAATTTTTTAAATTGAACGAAATAGAAAGGAATGTTATAGATCATTGAAGACTCGTTATCATTGGCGAAGCTAGTCAATTTTTTGGGGAGGCTAAAGCCCTGCTTAAAGGAAAGCCTGTGGAAACCCCAGAAGAAAAAATATTTCTAGCGAGGAAGAGGAGGTTTCCAATTAAAAATAAGATATCATATAGTATGCATGTCAAAAAGTGTATCGTATACTTAAAAAATATATTATGCAGCGTATTAAGATCAACGAAACTTTATTTAAGCACAATAAACAATTAACTAATGACACAACAGAAAGCATTATGTAGTTAGCTGGATCAAAAATTTTGTTGCTACTTTCTGGCTCCTTTTTTGAGAATTCTTGAGTTATTTCTTCCCAGTCTAAAGTTTTCGCTATTTGGCTCTAAATATTAATTAAAGCGAGGTAACTAAATTTGTCTTGCGTCATACGAATCCGTAACCAGGTGTTAATTCTTCGCATAGTGGAAAAGGACCTTTTGCAAGACGCTGAGATGAGGAAATGTTGAAGTCACTTGAAAATGTTTAAATGCGTTGGGGAATGAATTCTGTGTAACTATACGTTTTAGAACATTTAAATCAGTATTGTGAGTTTCTTTGCTTTTCAAACAATTTTTTATTACTGGCAGTTCTGCTTTTAATGCGTCTTTATTAATATTAAATATAGACTTATACTGGTCAATAAACAGCTCACTTTTTTCAAAACTAAATTCAAAGAAATGATCTCAACAGCCACCGCAAATGTCTGGGTTTCTTCGGAAAATCGCAGTTTGATGTGATTAATAATACTGTCATATACTCGATAATAAATATTGATCAGCCAGAAATGCCATGTGTCATTTAAATTATCGCATCTCTCTGCTCTGTTATATCATCGATTACATCCAGACCTTTCGCGGACATAACCGAATAATCATTAAGTTTACTTAATAAAACTATTTTTCTCTTTGAGGATCATCCAGTGTCAATAACAATATCGTGTTTCTTAGCTAAACTATTTATCTTATCCCAAAGAGAAAGAAATGTTGTCTCGTTTCGTCTTTCTTCCAAAGATTTAATGATGCCGTTTATTATGCGAGAGGACTGTCCTAGCGTACAAACTTTTCCTTGTAGTTGCTTACTTAAAATATTTATTATCACGACAATGTTGTTTAATATAAATAAATTTATTAAAAATTTGGCAGCTGTTATGTTTACTAAAAGACTTGCTGCTAACTGTAATCTTAAGTCTCCCGAATATCGTTTGGGGAGGGGGGGGGCTAATTTCAGTTTTGGGGAGGCTAAGCCTACCCAAGTCTCCCCTTAGCTTTGTCTATGCTCGTAATGTTTGTCATTTCCCTTTACCATGTCCTTCCGCTGTACTAATTTTTTTAATAAAAATATGAAGGGTTTCAATCTTACATATTTATATTACTTTTTTGAGGAGCTTTTTAATTATCTTGAATCATTGAGGATAACAAGCAACGGTCATGACTGAATAGATACATAATAGATAGTTAAAGCATGTTTGTTGTTTTGTGTACAAGTTTTACAACACAGCAAGATTATACGTCGCTTGACGCGTTTCGCCAACCAAGTTGATATCTTCAGGAGAAGATTGTAATTATTCTTGATGATGCCAACTCGATTGGTGAAACGCGAATCGAGCGATGCATAAGACTGGGTTTTCACAAACACCGAATTTTTCACGGTATTTGTCAAAAACCGGTCTTCTGCAATAAGCTAGGTTGTTTCTTCTTCTAATAGTGGTGGCCATGGAATAATATGTATATACTTAGAACTTAGCGTCATGTGTGATGATTATGCATTGTTTTGCTCAAACGGTTGTGTAACGTTCTAATAAATAGAAAAAGGGCTGGTTGTATAACATCCCGCATATATGTAGGTCTAGGCGTTGATGTTTCCTCGAATGAAGACCAGTTGTTACCTACTACCACAGGGAATATAATTTCCACAATGTGGTATATACACAGAATTCTAAAGAACACTGATATGTCTGCTTACTTCACGTCTTTTCACTGTCATACGTCCTTAGGGCATTTACAGATAAGAACGAGATGGGTAACTGAATACAATAACATTCTATTCCATATTCTACTGGAACCATTATCTGCTCCACTGCCACTCATTGACGTCAGTGATCGGCAATTGGTGGTGACATATAATATGGATGAAACGAAAAGAGCCCAAAAGTCTTCATTTGTTAGGATACTGTTCAAATTATTATGGGTCTCTTATAGCCAATCCTGAGAAAAATTGTTATGTTTTCATACTTGTGCCATTCTTGACACTTTTTTTAATAAAAGAAGAACCAAGCAAACTTATTATTCCAAACGTTCGAAATGTGTTCATTTCGGTTACTTAATAATTAATTAATAGTTATTTAATACTTACGATTCTTAATCCATATAACATCTATATTTACTTTAGCTGTTTTCGTGTGTGTGTGTCACGAAATTTTTAGGTTGATGTACGAAATGCTTTTCGTTCGAATTTTGGCATTTTGACAAAATCACTATAGTAAATCGACCCTTGCGAACAACGTGGTAATTTTTATTCTTTGATCCGAAGCCTCTAGAGGCATGCTCCGGATGTGCCTTTGATATGCGCAAGGGGGCGGCGCAATATTATTGCGATTTGCTTACTAGTTAGGATATTGGTCGTGAATATGCAGTGATAATCAATAATTTAAGTAATATTTTTAAGCAAAAATTATGCTTATGTGCCTTGGGAATCTTGATATTTAATTGGAATCTTTTCATATTAGACTGAGGATTGATAGCCTTTCTATGATATAATTGATATTCTTTTATTTATGTTATGACTAATAACACAACTATATAATTCAGAATGTTGGTGACAGAAATTGATCATCAATGGACGTGGGCTACTTTAAAAAATTAGTTGACCTAGATATGGGTAATTATGTTGACCTATGGGTAATTATGATCACGAAAAGATAAGTTTGGAATTTATTTAAGTAATTTATCAACATAAACTTTGAAAAGTTACATCAATACAAATCGACTTGCGTAAGTATTATGGAAATTAACATAATAGAGCATATTCTTTATTAAAATTAAACAGTTTTAAAACCTTAAAATGGACTTTTCCGCACGTAGAAAGAACATCTCTATCTCGAAATTGAGTGGCTGAGAAAAAAATAAACCAACACATAAATGCAGAATATGTGCTTTATGCGACAGTTTTACTTTTTTTCAAATATTTCACCCTCGTGCTTTCTCATGACTCATGAGCAGGGTGGGATGTGTCCTATCGACCTCAAAATCAATAGATGTCGTCTGGCAGATGTCCCTAATCAGAATCAGTCGAAACCCGATCGATCCGACACGATTTAATTGAGTGATCGTGCTAACAAATTTTTCAAATAGTCCACCATTGTGCTTTCTCATGACCCATGAACATGGTAGAGTGTGTTCTACCCACCTCAAAATCAATAGGTGTCGTCTGGGAGAAGTCCCCGATCCGAATCAGTCAAAACCCGATCGATCCGACATGACTTAGTCGAGTTATCGTGTTAACAACAAGAATTTCTCAAATAGTCCACCGTCGTGCTTTCTCATGACCCATGGACTGGGTGGGGTGTGTCTTATACACCTCAAAATCAATAGATGTCGTCTGGGAGACGATCACAATCAGAATCAGTCAAAGCCGATCGATCTGACACAGTTTAGTTGAGTTATCGTATTAACAAAATAAATTTCTCAAATAGTCCGCCATCGTGCTTTCTCATGACCCATGGACAGGGTGGGGTGTGTCCTATCCACCTCAAAATAAATAGGTGTCGTCTGGGAGACATCCTCGATAAGAATTAGTCAAAACCCGATCTATCCGACACAATTCAGTTGAGTTATCGTGCTAACAAAGAAATTTCTCAAATAGACCCAAGGGAGGGGGTGGTGTGTGCTATCCACCTCAAAAGCAATAGGTGTTGTCTGGGAGACATCCCCGATCAGCATCAGTCAAAACCCGATCGATCCGACACGATTTAGTTGAGTTATCGTGCTAACAAGAATAAACGCCGGCGACACACACACAGCAAATAATTTTTAAAAATCATTTTTTTTTGTTTTTAGGCCGAAAAACGAAAAATAGTCCCAAAAAAAATTTTGTTTTTTCACTTTTTCTTTACACGATTACATTACTCTTCCGCTTATAATGGAGTGCGGAAAAGTAAAAGGAAAATCTTCATTGCTGACAATTACGTGATTCATATTTGCGTTACAAATTATGATTTTTACGATGAAAATTTAAACCTTTCATAATATAAGATGCCTTCTTGAATCGATCAAATAATGTCAGTCACTTGTAAAGAACAAAATAGTGTAAAAAAACTAATTTAACCGGGCCTAAAACGTTTTATAAATACTTTGAGCTACTGGAGTATCAACAATACCTCTAATATTGTCAAAAAACCTGCCAGTATACAATTTAGTATACATTGTATTAGTACATGTAATGTAAATTTATAATAATGTAAGTATCATATTGCTGCGTACATAATTAAGACCCTTCCAAAGAAAATATTAAATGGAATATATATTCACTTACAAATATTTTAATGCAACATTTCCTAGCAGACATTTTCACTACTAGAACACTTAAAGATTATGCAAAAGCAAGAACCGGGAAGTCGTAAAACTTAGCAGATCTCTGGTAGAGGTAAATTGGTAAGTGATGAAGATTTTGCACTTGTTCTTCATAGTCTCAAAAAAAAAACCCAAAGCTATCTTTGCCAAAACTAGTTATATTACAATATTAGCAAGAGATCGATTTAGGATACCGCACGAATATAAATTTCATCCGTATAAAGTACATTTTTTACAATTATTAAATGAAGATTATCATAATATAAGAATACAATTTTGTCAGCAAATAATGGATAATATTGATATTAATGGTAATTTTCTCAACAATATAGTATTTGTAAATGAAATGATATTTTCTTTGAATGGTTTTTGTAAATCGATATAACTATCAATAACGGACAGGTCACAATCCTTACTGGATGGAAGAAGTTACATTGGATTGAAAAATTGAATGTATGAGCAGGGATAATCACAGAAAACATTATGGAACCATTACTTATTACAGAAAATTTAAATTAGAATCATTATTTGTAACTTCTACGCGGGAAATTTTCAAACCCATCAAATCCTCAACAACTGATATCGGATGATATCAGTATCAGCAAAATAGAGTGCCACCATATTATGAAGTTGACGTGCAAAAATATTTAAATGAACATTTTCACAGATTTGGAAGGTTTCCACAGGTGATGAGGACTTATTGAATGGCCAGTGCAATCTCTAGATTTAAGCCCTTTAGGCTATTGTCTTCGGCCACTTAAACCTTTTAAAACTAATTTCCTATAAGGTATAACCTTACATGATTGGAAAACAGAATTAGGATGGCTGTTCAAGAATATTTCTCAGTGTCCGTTGATAATTAGGATACAACTACTTTGTATATTAAGAATAAGTAATACTAATCAAAGTGTCTTTACATCTATTCGTAGTTCAACGTGTACACAGAATATTCTTGCACTTTACATAGTATAAAAAATTAATAGAACTATTCATAAAAATACGAGAATAATTTTAAGAGAGGATCTCTACAACTGACGAACGATCAGTACATTTTGTATTGTGATATCAGTTAATCTGTTTTTCTGCCAACGTACAAGGTAAATTATTTTATTACAAATTTAAATTCACCTTTGGTATCCGGGCTTTTATTTTCAACGGAAGACGGTTGAATTTGGTAGAGTTTATTGCCGCTATTGTTATACAGGGTTATTGCAATTATGTGCTAATTACAATCGTTTTCATATAACCTTATAAATAATTCGTCATGGCTTCTTTGTCTGTTTTAATTATTGCGAACAGTCAATTTTATTGCAATAGTTCACTATTTTGTTAGATATACGGGATGTGCTGTTAACATAGCGGTCAATGGTCGTGGACACTGCATAATACAGCAGAGCAGGCTATTTATACGATACAATTGAAGCGTCTCTCCACGTAAAATAGTCGGTAAATACTTTTATGGAATTCTTTAAAACGTTTTTCAAAATATTATACGACGATGATTTAGATACGAAATGTTATTGCTAGTGAAGAGCTTAGACTAAATTGACCTGAAATGTGCACTCTCCTAATATGTTAACATGATAATGGTTACATGTCGATATGGGCTTATCTGCAGTGCATTAAAAAGAACGGTTACATTAATTACTGTAGAAAAGAAGTCTTGAACACCTGAAAAATATCTCAAAATATTTTTTTCTTGAAAAAATACTCGAAGGTAAAAGTTATTTTAAATTTTCTGAAATACTTTAGTTCTATGTGCAGTACCGTATATTTACAAGGTTAAAGGGGGTGCCTGTTTTATTAGTAACCCCTATTTTTTGTTGGATGCAGTGAAAGAGCATACCTTTATGGGTATTGTTATAAAGAAATTCAATAAGTTGCACAAAGAAAGTTTCGGAAAAATGCTAATAAAGTATTTTAACTGTGACAATTAATGTATTTATAAACAAAACAAAATAAAATACATCAACTAATAATATGTCCAAACTGTTGTCCATATCCAACTATTTGACAATGTTTGAGTCTCAAAATACATTTACTCTGCACTCTTGTCAATTATTCCCGGCTCGAAATTGCGTATTTCCTATCGAATTCGTTCCTTTGAATCATCTATATCTTTGGATTTATGTACATAGACTTTGGTTTTTAAATGACCCCATAACAAAAAATCAAGGGGTGTAAGACCTGGGGAAGGAAGTGGCCACTAATAGCTTCACGTCGCCCCGCCCATCGTTGTGGAAAGATGTTATCCAAGTAAGTGCAACATCCAACAGGATGAATATACTGAGGAGGTGCATCGTCCTGTTGATACCAAAATCTGGTATCAAGTATATCTGGTTTATTTGTACTTCGGTATAACTGTTGGAAGTAACACTTGCTGTAAAAATTGCAACTGTTCAAAAACTAAAAACTTCGGTATGCGATAACTTCACGGAATAAGTTTTAATATCGATTTTACAACATTATATTGTAATATTTCGTTTTTCTAAAACATCTGATTTAGAAGAACTCAAAACATAAAATTGACATTTAGAATATTCTTTTACCATTTAAGATTAATTTAACTATACCCTAACTTCGGTCAAATATCTTCATCTGAAAATAATAGACACTCCCAAAAAATAATATATTTTGCACCTCACTTCCTATCAACCATGATCATTTCGTATACCACAATTAGTAACTTATAATATTTCCCAAAATCATTACTTATTAAAGATTTACTTAAATCAGAGCATGAAATACCTGATTTTTTAATATATAATTCATCATCGTACGAGAGAGTATTAAACTTTTGCTAAAAAGTCTATGATAGCATTACAGTTTTTTATTTAATTTATGACTTATCACGATTTTCTTTAATAAAAATCGTCACATGTATAAATCTCTATTTACCAGAACTATATTTTGAATTCCGCAGTCTATTAAACTGATATCAGGAATGAGGCTTGCCTCTCGTTCTTCCTCGTTATAATGCGCAAACGCTTGTTGCGTATCATTGGCACAAAAACGCGAATAAATATATAAATTTAAAATGTATTATATGTAAAACGATATTTAAATACATAATACTGAACCTATAATACTTCTCTCAGCTACAGATTAAGACAAGTCAAGTAAAAATTATGTTTTGTTTTTCTGTTTTATTAGCGAAGCAATGCCTCACTTGCCTACTTTGATATATGTATCTGGAAGCAACCTACATTTGCTAATTAGTATTATATTTTAATCGGTCTATAAATAAGAAATATATGAATTATATTTGGGACTTTTTGTCTACTACACACAGTAGTAGTGGAACAATTTTGATGTTTCTATAGGGAATCTTGTTAATAACTATAAGAGGTATGGGACACAGATACTTCTCATTCTCGATTTTTCTTTTTTGAGAAATGCTCAATAGTAGAACCTACAATAGTAGAATTGGCCATCTCTTTTCGTTTTATAGCGAGAAACCATTTTTTTTCTTAGTTTTCGATATGTCGATAACTCAGTTGTTTGTGGAATAAGAGGAAAGTTATTTGCACATTGTTAGGACATCATCTTTATTGTCAATCAAAAAATAACATAAATTTGTATTTTTGCAATATTTTATAGTTGTTTGTTTACGTGAAGAGAATATTTTTCTATTTTCAACCATATATGGCATGTCGAATCAATTCTGAATTTATGATTATAATAAAAACTATTGTTTCTAAAGTAATAGGTTTTTCACGATGATTTCATAGTAGGGATTGCACTTTGAAGAATTACAACGATTCTAATGACATTACGTGTTAACATCCATAAAATAAATATGTTTAATTGTTGGATATTTAATTGCTGTTTACAATAGTCCGGTTTAAAAAAAATCTGCAGTTATACCTAAAATATATTTCATTCGCTATCCAGAAATAATATAACCTAATAAATCTGTTTTTGGTAAATTAAAAGAAAATCTTATTAATAATGGGGTATTTAACAGAGCACAAACTGAATATATTGAAATGCTGAAGATATTTCCGTCAATGTGGTTGCTATGGTGATGGCGGATCCTTCAATTTTAAGTCCTCAAATGTATCCTTATATGATAAGAACCTGATGCGATAGACTTTATACGATACGATAAAAAAATAACAACTCCATTTTCAAACATCCATTGTAATACACCTGTTCTTATATATTTTTTTCTTTAGTTGATCTTTATTTACATTTATAAACTCCAAAGCTTCACAAATAGCTGATAAATCTACAAATAAAAATCAGCTTTGCTTATTCTATCAAATGTTATTAAGAACATTACAATATTCTCGTTTTTATTTTCAGGTAGATTGTAAATATGTGTACGGGGTACTGTTGTACACAAGTATGTATATCTTGAAACTTGAAGGTGATAAGGCTATTGTCGTAAGCCAACATATCGGTGGCGGCGACAGGGGTCGGCGAGCGCCCAGGCAAAATCCTTTTCGCCCAACCTCTTATAACACCACTATATCACATTCCCATATAATTTATTACCCCTAGATATTTCCTGCCTATTTCCGCCCAACTGTAAAATAATGCTAGCGGCGCCAGTGCATCATATTATGGATACATATCTTTTAGAATTTCTTTTATAAAATGTTAAGATCCTTGACTTTTGGAAACAATATCATTGTCTTCATATATCTGCTAATATTTGGATCACATTTATTCCTTTATAGCATTATTAAAACTATTAACATTCACACAACTAAAAACTTATCTAAGTAGATATCTCTGAATATATGGAGTCACTTTATTTTCTCTGAAATATATAGCAATAAATATGTGGCAAGAGTACTAAGTAATGAAATTAATACTGATTATTGATTTTGAAAAATCCTGCAGCTGTGAAAATTGGAGAATTATTTGTCAATAATCTTTCCAGTGTGATTGATTCTTTGCCCCCTCTAGAATCGAAGGATATAGACTGGTGACGTTTATAACATTTCGTCAATAGGTCATTTGACTCTGCCACTGCCAAATCGCAGCACAGCAGTAATGTGATCGGTCCAGTCTAAAAAGAAAAAAATCTACTGGGTAATATTTAAATTATGAATTATATAATTTATATTAATTATATAATAATATTATATAAGTATTATAAATGATTTGTTCAGATATCAAACAAATGTATAAAAACAGTAATAACTTTTTATAATTAAAGATGTACATTCAATTAAAGCTAACCTTCAAGTAATTAAATACCCTGTATTTTCCACTCTTTCGCACTTTTTTATATAACATTTAATAACAATCTCACTTTTTTACCTATTACTAATTTTTCCAGGGAAGATCGATTTAAACTTTTTAGATGATAACGAAAATAAGTAACTAAAAAAGTACGATCATATTATATTAACATGAAATTAAAAATAAATACCGAGATTTCTTGTTATTGTATACCAAATAACAAGACTAACAAAAACTATATTATCGAAGAAAGTAATAATGAACTAAACATTAAAAGTAGTAATAAACATTCCTTAAACTTGTAATTGTTCGAAATTCTGGCCATTAATACGTAAACATTTTAATTATTCGAGTCATTACACTGAAGGTGCTTATTCGCTGAACTTTATTCGAATCTAGTTCCTCAAATGCCTTTCTTACTCTGATTTGTAATTCCTCATGTAATTACAGAAGTTTCATACATTTTGCTTATTTTTCCCCAAAGATATAAATCAACCGATGTGAGATTCGGACTTCTAGCAAGCCATATTGGAGGGCTGAAACGTTCTTATTTATAAAAAAAGTAAATATTATCCAAAAGTTTTGCTTCTGCTTATTTACATTTACTATTCATAGAGTAAAGAGAATTGAAGACAATTAAAGTAATGTTTTACCTGTTTTTCTAATGTACGTATGTATATTCTTGGTTCTCAAAACAAAAAAAGGGGGGGGGGTTTCGACACTAAAAGTGCCTATTTGCTTATTTTACGCATACTAGTGTGCGCTAAAAATTAATATAAATTGTTATTACTGTTATTATATTTCTAAATAAGTGGAGAACATTTATGCAAAGAATTTATCCTCTTGGTACATTGACACATTCGAATTGTGTCTTCGTTAAACGGGTCCTTTAGATGGGAATTACTGCATTATCGATGACTCAAATGTCGAATTATACTGGTACAGGCGACTTCGGCGCCGTTCTAAGAAGAAGCACGTATGACACATACTGGAAATATGAGTGAGTATATATTACATTGATTTTCTGACATAACTATTATCGTAGAAACAAACTGACTCACTTATTATTACATCTCGGCTTAATCTCTAATAATTCATTCATAAAGTTTACGATTTCATTCATGAATGTAGGTGGGGACTTATTTCACTTGTTACTGAGTAAATACAACATATCTGATACAGAATAACCCATGACAAAATTGTTATACGAGTACATATACATTTACTTATTTCTCTGAAAACTGCTATCACATGATTTTTCTTGAGTATTGATTATGGCTATCTATCGTCTAGGGAAAACATTTATTTATAGAAAAATAATTCTAAATTGATAGAGAATACATTCTTAGTAACTGTTTTATGCAGGTTTAATCAAAACTAAAAGGTAAAATCAAAAATATGTTTGCTTCTAACATGAGTTGTTATTGATATTTTTTATTAATCTTACTTCATTCATCAAATCGTAAATAATGAAGCTAAGTTAAATCATTTAAAAATATCTCAAGTATGTCGACCTGGCTTAAAAAAAATTGAATGACGGACAATTTGTTTCTGACTTTATCTTTGACCTGTAACGTCATCATGGTATTTTACTTTTCCGCACTCAAATATACTAGCGGAAAAGTAATGTAATCGTGTAAAGAAAAATGGAAAACATTTTTTCTTCGTTTATTTTTCGTTTTTCGGCCTAAAAACAAAAAAAATGGTTTTTAAAAAATGTTTTCTTTGTGTGTGTAGTCGTTGTCGACATTAAATCTTGTTAGCACGATAACTCGACTAAATCGTGTCGGATCGATCGGGTTCTGACTGATTCCGATCGGGGTCGTCTCCCAGATGACACCTATTGATTTTGACGTGGATAGCACACACTACCCCCTCCCTTGGGTCTATTTGAGAAATTCTTTTTTATTTACACGATAACTCAACTATGTAAATCGTGTCGGATCGATCGGGTTTTGACTAATTCTGATCGGGAACGTCTCCCAGACGACACCTATTGATTTTGAGGTGGTTAGGACACACCCCACCCTGTCCATGGGTCATGAGAAAGTACAACGGCGGCGGACTATTTGAGAAATTTTCTTTTGTTAACACGATAACTCAACTAAAACATGTCGGATCGATTGGGTTTTGACTGATTCTGATCGGGGACGTCTCCCAGACGACACCTATTGATTTTAAGGTGGATAGAACACACTCTACCATGTTCATGGGTCATGAGAAAGCACAATGGTGGACTATTTGAGAATTTTTTTTGTTAACACGACCACTCAATTAAATCGTGTCGAATCGATCGGGTTTCGACTGATTCTGATTAGGGACGTCTACCAGACGACATCGGCATTTCTATATTCAAATATAAAGGTAATGTAGTCATGTGTTATGTGTTACAGTGTTTTGTTTACAGTTTTTAATAAAGAAAATATAAGACAAAAATAAAGATAGTTTCAGAATGATGCAAATGCAGACATTTGATTAAATGTGATTTGAAGTTAAAATAACATTTTTTTTCACAAATTAAACAACTTTTACTTTACAAATGATTTTCTGTACGTTTTATTTTTGTTGGGCACTCCATCCATTTTACTGAATAAACTATTAATTGGTCAATCTTGTACATTATCTGTTGGTGGCCGATTTAGATGCCATGTCGGTTACTATTCTATTCAGCAGTAGTACATCTCCTGTTAATCTGACGTTATCATCTGTTAATTTAATTCTTGTCAATTTTAATTATGAGTTATATGTTGTACACAAGAAATATGGGAAAATAAGTAAAAAAAAAACACATTATAAGTTCATTTTAACGGTCCACTTTGTATTCAGAATAACATGGCCACAGAATGTACATTTTCCAAACGAACAGACTATTCAAATTATAGTTTTATTAGTATCTGTTTTAAACATTTTTCTTAGAATTTTATCTTTGAGAATCCAATTTCCAACGCAAATTTGACTTTAAAACAACTAAAACAATAACTTATTTACGGTTCTTCAAAAAAGTAATTTTTTCTTTTCTTGGAGCTTCGACGTCTATGGTCATTAGACGCTTTTCTTAATGTTACTATCCAGTACAAATAAGGACTTTTGTAGTAGAAGGAAGGATTTGTAGTAGAAGATTTGTAGCTTTTAAAACATTTATAGCTTTAAGTCTTTTTCTACGTTTCCGACGTATAATTGAAGTTCTCACAGAATTCCTATGAGTATACGACAATATTGGTACGTTACATATTTATCAACAGGAGTTTCATTGTTAAAACGACATTATATCGTTCATACCTTGGTGGATAGTGTCTGGTCAGTAGATATTCTGAAGTTAGTTTCGTATGGCCAATTATCAGTCTTGAAATTATCATCTCGTCTCTCCTTCTGAAATTGGATGTTGTCCATTTATTAACTATTTGCTTGACTTTCTTTAGCTTTGATTCGATTCTATTCCACTTGCCATATCATCAACTGTTTGCTTTAAATATATTTTAAATTCGTAGGTACAAAAATGTATATTATGAACAACGGTGTTGACTGCCTCTTTGGCTGCGTTATCTGCTACTCCATTTCCACTAATACCCAAGTGACTTGGGTAATAAATTAATGTAACTTTTTTATTTTGGGTTTGCAGCCCATGTACCAGTTCAGGAATAGAAAGCACTAGAGGATCTGTAATAAAGGTGTTGTTTATTTCTTGCAACTCATTGAGAGAGTAAGTTCATAAATATGGCTAATTCAGGGGCGAAGTGTGAGAAAGGAATCTAGGGATGTGAAAAATTTTATAAGGGGAAGAGGTATAGCCAGATGTATTGTAGGCCATATGAAAATGGTAAAAATAAAAGAAAGACACTAATCTAAAATGATTATGCCGAGGTATATACCTTAATTTTTAAAATGAAGATCAATTCTTCGGTTTTTGTTTGTCCAGTAAAGACGCCTATCACTGTTTCTTAAAATGTTGGAGACGATCGCATATCTTCTAACAAGGCACTTTCAATATTTATTAATGCTAAAGTTGACAGTCTTTCTTCCTTTTGAGAATTTCGCAGATAAGTCTTTATTTTCTTTAAACATGAAAATGATCTTTCCGCGAAACTGCCTATGGCAGAAATAGTCAAGTTAAACGACACAATTTTGTTGACTCCGGGAAAACAGAAGATAATTGAAGCGACATAATATATTGGTGAACCTCAAACACAGTGCTCTTTTTCATATCGGGATCACTATAAATCACTGAAAGTTCACTTTTTAAACGATTTTCGTCAAAGAATGTTCCATATGTATCTACTAAAGAAGAAAAATTTTCATCAGGAAAATGTTTCACGAATGAAGTAAATAATCGTGTGGAATCTAGATTTAAGAATTTCAGTTTATAAATGTCACTAAACCGTTCACTAATGTTCAAAGTAATAACGTCCAAAATTTCATAAAATAATCGTGCGTATGTGCTTTCCTTATCTTCTTCCGGAATTAAATCCAAACGTATGCTTTTACTTAATGGTTGACTTTCTAACACAAATCTGTCTATACGGTCCCAAATGTGACTAAACTAGTTTCTCATTTTTTGAATATGTGATTTGAAATCGGCGATCTTTTTATTGCAGTAACTAATATCTGATATTTTTGTTTGTAGAATTTTAAACAGACTCTCGGAATATGGGAATATTGCAGAAAATATTGCTAAGAAAACATTAAAATCAAAGTCGCGCAATAAAGTTAAAAGGCCTAGCACAAATAACGGTTTCTCGATCCCATTCTCATTTTCATTTTCCACAATTACCTGAAACAGCGCTTCCAAATCTTCCTTATGTTATGGCGACAGTCGCCAAGATGCGTTCACATAATCGCATAACTGAGTCCGGAAATAACGACAGCACCCACTCGAGGTTCCACTGTTGACTGCGTAAGATCACTGACCTTTTCGCCCATCTAACGCGTAACTTGGATGTAACATAAACTATCGTATTTCAGCACTGCAGCAAGTAACGCGGGAGTCCAATAATTTCGGGTCCCTTCACGGCCGATTTGAAATAAAAAAGTTGATGATAGCGTTTAAAATAATGTATGTTTGCGGTCGGTTTAAAATAATTAAGAAATTGTAATAATTGAATAAATCGATTGAACTTTTAAATAACACTAATTTGTCAATTTTTTAAGGGATGCGACGCATAACTCGCATCCATGGATGCTACGCCCCTGGACTTATTCAACGAAATTAAATTTGCGAGCCTTAGTTCCAGATGGCATAGATCTCTGCTGTGTAAATACTGACCCAATAATATGATCTTGTACCGTCAAAAGAGGCACTGTTCAGTGTATAAAAACTCCGCGTTCTAATTTATATCCGTTTGGATAGTTTATGGTAATCACTGTACATATTAGTAACAAAATAGAAATTAGAATGATGCATTTGTAGATTTACTTCACCTTTTGTTAACGACTGTTGTTTTAAATGAATTTGAGCTAATAATTATTTTCGTGGAGAAATATCTTCTGGTGTTTATAAGTTGCTGGCTTATTATCGCTAATAGACTTTATTAGTTCAAAATGTCTTACATTATGTCTGTAATCATAATGACACTGTGGAAGGAAAAAAGTTGTTTAATAGTAAAATTGTGAATATTATGGGAGACCTTATTACCCAAGTAAACCCGTGTCAAGTAATGATTATTGGTACTTGACACGGACAGTAACATACAATTATACCAACTGTAATAAAAATTGAGCAGTTCTATGCTTGAAAATATCTTTAATATTTTCTTTCCTACTCCTTATAGTTATTTGAAATAAATATTGTATTATTATTTATATATGGCCATTAATAACTACTAATTATTTCATTCAATTCAATGCTTTAGACATGTTATTTTTTCATATAAAGTAACGTCATATATTCTGCAAGAATTAAGATAAACTTCACACTTCTTTATTTATTCAGGCTAGACATAAGATCCTATTACTCCAACTTTCACTAGCACACATCGTTTAATGATTATGGGCTGACCTATGAAAATAGCAAATTAAAAAATTAAATCATTATAACAATAATTTCACGTGACCAAATATCTACTTTTCGAAAGAGACTATACATGTAATTCTTTTTTATTGGCTATCAATAGTAATTAACTTTAATAAAAATTGACCTCGGTTGAATCATTCATTTCCTGCTTAATATGGAAGGCGTAAGAGAGAGAAATAGAATATATCGAAAGTAACGAATATTTCTACTACAAGTTGATTCATAAATTTTACACGTAGTTTTTATGCATGTATAAATACATGCAAAAAACTTTCATTTCTTTATGTATTTTTAGCAAGAGGCATTAAATATTCACTAAACAGTTTATGTACAATAGTATGTAATTGCATTTAATCTGTTACCATTGTGAATACTGGCATAGTAAGAAATCTCAGTTTCTTGTTCAAATGCGAAATTAAAACTGGTTTCTGAATAGATCCCGTCCCAAAATATAACTTGTTGGTGTCGACGTTCTTCATTCATTGCACGTAACTTTCTCATAGCAATTTTGTGGGTAATTGATGGGCGGGTCTTGACCCGACAAAACAGAAGACATGGTACAGACAGAGGGAGCTTAAGATCTATGATTTATTAATATTTCTTAGCAATAACCAATAACGCATGTACAATTTGTCTTCCTTGTCTACCCTTTCCTGCATTCTTCGGTCCATGATTTCTAAAACTTTTGAAAGCGCATAAGCGGATATACATTGTTTCATTGATTTCCAAAATTCCCAAAGTGACGTAGATGACAAATATTTACGATTTTGATTTATGCTTTCACTTAATACACTGCATGTAATTGAAATTATACCACCCAGGAACTGATAATGTAGAATGCAAGAAATGTCTGAAAATTACTATAATTAATATAAAATTATGAATGTGTTTTATTCCTAATTTAGGACAAATTTAAAAAAAAATTGTAGTGAATCCGTATGAATAGTATGAGTCGCCATTGAATCAATTAAGTGGCAAACTGCCTCTTGTGAGATTTGGTTCCAAACTGCATTCATATGTTACCATAGGTCAGGCATGTCAAACACGCGGCCCCCAATACATAAGTTGCGGCCCGCCGAGACTTTTTAAAACATTTTTTGAAAAGAAAATATTTAATTATTTTAAAGTAAATTTTATTTTTATTTGTATGCAGTTTAGTTTAATGTACTTGCAGTATGCAGTTTAAATTTTTACAATTTCGTCTTTTTACTTCACCTCTATCTATCGATATTGAAATTGTTGATGAAAACTTACAAATGGAATTATTTGAAATCCAGTGTGATTCTTTGCTGAAGCAAAAATATATGGAAGTTTGAATTCCAGATTTTTATATTTATCTGTAGATCGGTTTCCTAAAATGTTATCGTTTGTTACGATATATGTATACTAGCTATGTTCGGAAGCACTTATGCGAGCAACTGTTTAATGAAAAATAACAAAAATTCAGAAAGGTTAAAATTAACCGATCAACATTTATCACCGATTTTAAAAATCGCATCAGCTCAATATATGTATTCAACCAAATTTTGATGACTTGCTTTGTGAAAGATGATGTCAAATATCTTCTAAAAAGTAATAGTAAACTGCGATTTTGTTTGTTTCTTATTATAAGTTTTATTTTTGTATTTCATAAGAAACATAAAATATTTATAGTTTAAATTTAAAAAATAACATGAAATATAAAATGTCTATATATTTATATACAATAAAATGTAAAATATTTTTATTTTAAAAATGACATGAAACATAAAACCACTATGTATGTGTAATATACAATACATTTATCTTGACATTGAGTCTAAATAAGTACTTACATAATACATAATATAATAATTCTAAATATTGTTTTTCATAAATTTTTTGAACATTGAAAACATGGGGTCCCCAACTTAATACAAAATAGATCATGTGGCCCGTAACATCATATGAATTTGACATGCCTACCATAGGTCGACGATAGCAGTGGCTGGAACGGAATTAGGGAGTAAACAACAGTCGATCACATTCTACACGTATTCAATGGGGGACAGATCAGGCGCACGTGGGTTAAGGAAGCACTAGTACGTTATTCTCAGTCAGGAATTGCCTAGAATTGCGTGCCGTACGTAGCCATCGTCCTGTTGGAATAGTGCATTTTTCACCACATCTATGAAAGGTTTTGTAATACATTTTGTGTAATACATTTTTCATATAGCTGGCGGTGGTTTCAATATCTCATATAAGTATTAGATATGACTTTAATTCATAACAAATCATACGTCGAGGCATTATACCTACGGTCAGTGCTGTATGTTGTCTTACAATGCAAGGTCTATCATTCCTTCCTCGTCTTCTTCTATGCACCCACACGCTTCCAGCATGTTTCCAGGAACAGAACTTGGATTCATCGCTAAGGACAAGATGCTTTCATTTCGATCCCCATTGTTGTCGTGCTAGTATGGCATGTCTATATGTCTGTTGCAAGAGTAATTTGAGTAACGGGTGGTAACTACGGCACCTTATATCCTCCATAGAGTTGTAAACTGTACGTAGATATGTTTGGCAGTAGTCCATATTTCTTGTGCTGCAACTATCGCCGACTCAAATCTGAGTTGCACAATATGTCCTTTTAACAGAAAGTCTTCTGAGGGGTAGTTCTCCGAGCTGCACCGGAACTCCGGAACTCCGGCTCATAGTTCTTCTGGGCGCTTTGCAATTCATGCATTACAACTTGGTGACACAATGGAACGATTTCGATCAAGCTTACGTGCAGTTTCTCAAAAAGAAACATAATTTCGTGTGATCCCACAGTCTAACATCTTTTAAATGGCAACAGTTTCGAATATTGTGCTCGTTGGTGAACACGAAACATCTTATTTAATTCGTAGACATGACGTTGACTAAACGTAGCATACTAGTTTGCTATTTATATCTTAATGAACTTAGGTACTGCTCGTCAAGAATAGAAACAAGTCTCTATGGGACCGCTCAAGAGCTGCACAGTAAATAGACTGGTCTAAGTAAATAGCCGAATGCTGCCCTCACTTTTTCTTCTACGCATGCATAGAAAAATCTCATACTTTTTTCTACTATTGACGAGCGGTAAGTGATAAACTAAAATCTTAGGTTTTGGTAATGTGAATGACCTCATATTATAATCGTTTTACAATTACAGCTAGGGGAATCTATCTGCGAAGTTTTAAAATAATGTTAATATATTTCAAGGGTGGTGCAATTTCAGTTACAGACATTAGATCTTGGTATTAATCGTGATACAAAGAAAAATTTGACGTGTTTGCTTGACTCCTCTTAATGAGTATATCTTCCCAGTAAACCAATTTCCTGCTTTATGGATTCTATACGACAGAAAATTCTATTTCTTGATTGACAAAGCGAATTCAACTTGAATTCCCTATAGAAGACTATTTTAGGGTGTGTATTTAGTGCATAACACCCCTATGAATTATTGTTTTAGTTTTTTTAAAGTCAAATTTGGGTTGGAAATTAAATTCTCAAAAATAAAATTGTAAACAAATTGTTTAGAATTTTAAAAATGCTTAAATGAAAAGTGTACATCAATTTGGATAGATACTAGTATCTATCCTTAACTATGACTTGAATGGTCTGTTCGTTTTGAAATTGTGCGTTCTATAACAATGCCATTCTAAAAACAATGTAGACTCTTAAAATTAATTTATAATATGTTTTTTTTACTTAATGTTTCCCATATTCTTGGTGTAAAAACATTTATGTCTCATAATGAAAATTGACAATAATTAGATTAATATATTATAACGTTAGATTAAAAGATACTACTAC
This sequence comes from Rosalia funebris, assembly GCA_037954035.1. NCBI lineage: Eukaryota > Metazoa > Arthropoda > Insecta > Coleoptera > Cerambycidae > Rosalia > Rosalia funebris. Next base: position 17,713,729 of record JAZFAV010000007.1, on the reverse strand, counting down.
TGAATTGGAATGATAACCGGCATCTAGATCGGCTACCAACAAATCTTGTACAATTTTGATCAATTAATAATTTATTCAATAGAATGGTTAGAGTGCTCAACAAAAATAAAACTTGCAGAAAATCATTTGTAAAGTAAAAGTTATTTAATTTGTGAGAGAACCCATTGTTTTCACATCAAGTCACATGTAATAATAACACATGATTATAATGTCCTTCTATTTGAATACAAAGGACTTGGATATAGAGACTTGAATATAGAGAGGAAAGTATCACCAGATATTTTCGACATGTTTTCCCGAAATATAAGCACTAATAAACAATTTTTTCAATAGGTTATACCCATGACCAATAGAGAACGTGACCATTTATGATCAAGGGCATTATTGACTTTAAAATTAATGAATTACTGCCTACATTTAAAGGGAATATGTCACGGGTGTATCTTTACTTTGTTGCTCAATAGTACTTATCGAAGCTAATATTGCGCACCGATTATCACCTCATATCATGAAATAGATTTTTCTTTGAAGCTATTATTTGAAAACTTATATTCCAGTTATTCTGATTTTCAAAAATTATTGTGTATTACTCAAAAAATCTCGCAACATTACATTATTCTGCACCATTAAAATCCATAAATCAGAAGGTTGATGCAATTGTCATATCGAATAACCTTTTTATATAGTCTTCAAGATACGTAAATCAGACACTATTATTTTAATTTAAGCATCCAAAAATGCAAGCTTAAGGGAATATATTGTACTTGTAATAATGGTATCGTATTTATTTAAATTTGAATAAATCTATTTAAATTTAAACCTAAAACTTAATAAAAAAGATCGTTAAAGACCTTTTAGATTAGTCTTATCCTAGTTTCAATAACGCATAACGTTATTTAAACCTTTATCTGCAATTCTCTGATGGAGTTAAATTGTATACGGTATTATGTATATAAAACGAATCATATAAATTAGGCAGTGGGAGGAGGTCATGAAATGAAAAGACATGGTCAACACCGATTCTCCCTGACATTGTTAGTGCTGGTGCTGGAATTCGCGCCTAAGTCATGACCAGGGGGTTGGCACTGCCTATATGTTACGTAGTTCGAGCTTGCAATTACGTGTATAATGGCCGCTAGGGATGCTGTTGCAGTGTCTTTTCCCCCTTTCTCTTACGTCCCTCACCCCTCACCTACAGTAACAGTAAACATAACCTCTACATGTAAAAAAACGCGTAATCACAAGTTGTAATGAATCTGCAGTATATAAATATAATAGTGTAAAATGGAGGATCCGCCGAAAGTAAAAAAGAAAATGCGTCGTGTGATACGACGTTGCATAGTGCCCACATGCAATTACGAAAAGAACAAACTTGCTCGATTGTGCATATCTTAATTCTAACTTCACTTAAAGTTACAATGAAGCTGTCTATAATCATTTCACAATACACTGGAACACATAATTTACACTAAAAATACCTACCATGTTAAATTGTTATCCAGAATTGTACACAAGGGTGTTCAACATTTGCGATATTGTGGCGTATTCTGTTTTCGGTAAAGTGCAGTGAAATAGATAGCTTCATTTTCCCTTCAACGATACTTTGATTACTCCCAATTTACAATATTATAATTTGTAGTATATACTACAAACTTATACTGTGCCAAACTTGTAAGATGCCAAAATTTTTTTTAAACATTTTATTACTTACTAGACATAATGTACATCAAAGATACAAAAAAAGTTCTCATTTCAATATCGTATTTTCTTGGTAGGTCAGTCATAAGGTTTGGCCTGCTTGCAACACTTTAAGTTAAAATAAATATCTCAAAAATGAAACCATAAATCAAAAACTTGCAAGGGTAATTTTTTTTCTAAATTGAACAAGAAATCCAAAAACTGAATCTTCTTTGTTAAATATTCAGTGGCGTCGAAGATTGGAAGGGGAGAAAGGGTGCCGACCCCCCAATATCTACGCCACTGGATAATTTCTTTAAACGATTTTAATTATTACTTAGAGATGTACTACATTAGTTCGTGTGAGGAATTTGATGAAAATAGATCGAGTGGTTTAGAAGTGATGATGAGAAAACCAGTTTTTTTTTTTACAACTTTGACACCCCGTATCTTTGTTAGGAAACATTTTTGAACAACATTTTTTTATGAAAGTCTACTTTTTTTCTTGTTGTTCTATCACCTATCAAAATTAATGACGTTTAACCTGGACCACCCTGTATACGTATGTGTACATATTACGTGTAAATAAAAAATTGTTGCAGGAACACAGGAAAACATATTTTTGATAATAATTGCAAATTAACCTAATTCAATTTCACCTATATGGTAAACAATAATAATCGTTACGTAATACATAATAATAATCAGATAATTTTTCTATAAATTCATTTTGTTATTAATTTTACATCATCCGTTACGTATATATTAAAATTTAAAAACATTTACGTTCAAATTTATCGGCAATTTTGCACTGCAAGACAACTAGCGCCCCTTGTACAGTAATTTACCAGTGAACTACCGCAGTGCCAGGGGGCTGGTTATACACTCTGTAGATGGTAATATTTGGCACGTTAGGTAAACTACCATGACAGTAGCTCACTCGATTGAACTGAAATGAAAATAAACATGTGACGTACCTGTATTGACAAGGGTTACTATGAGTTCTGGTACAGTCAAAGAAGAATTAAAATGCTCCTGTTTATTAAAGTGAAGTTACAACATGCACATGCAAATTGTAACTACTAAACTCAATGAAGAGCCTTGTGCGTAACTAGAAAGTACAATGCTAGAAACAACTGTAATATTTTTACCCATAATCGTCTAATTACTGTGTCTGACCTTGTACCCACATGTTCATTAAGTATTTCTTATTTTCAGGAAAACGATAAAAACAATATTTCTTTAGGATAGTCTAGTGTGGCGTGGATAATAAATCTTATTCAATTTATTTAATCTAATCTTGACAACCACAATCTTAAAATCAAGGCTAAATGAATAATTTTCTTATTTAAAGATGTTTTGTGTTGTAGAGTAATTTTAATTTATTGTATTCTTCCTTCCTCAACTATAAAAACTCGTAATTACACTAATGTATTTAATTGTTTATTGCATGTAATAACATAATGTAGACGTTTTTATGTCTACATCATTGTTTCGTTGTTTCTTGATATTTTATAAGTCAGATTGATTGTGCATCAAAATTCCGTATAAGTATTTTAGAATATCAATAATTAAACAACTAAGGACTACAAACACGTTATGACTTTTTTATTTCTTTAATTCTAATTTAATCCTTGGTTATAGATTTAATGACAAGACAATATTATATATTTACTGAAAAATTAATACATAGTTTTATTGAATATAATTTTATATTGAATATGGTGGCTTATCATTGAGATAACATGCAAAATTTGGGTATATTGTGGAATAAAGTATAAAATCGTGATTCTCTTTATTTATGTCCCATTTTCATTTATTTCAATTTGTTCACTTTAAATAACATATTTTTTTTTTGATCATTATAACATACTATTTTAATTTCGTAGTTAACTTCACGTTAACCACGATGTCGTATGGATAGTTAAGTATAATGAATAGTATATGAAGTATAACGTTCAGATACACACTTATAGACATCTACTACTGTTGGATAACAGTGGAGGAGACGACCTTCACCATGCTGACCAAGTCCATCAGAACCCCACATTACTGTGGAAATATCAAGAACTAATTGTGATTCCAACAAAGCCACAAAACATAAAAGATGCTGAATTATGTTTTTCATTTTAGTTCCTATAATTAAAATTAAACATTATTATACAGTGAGGCCTTATTAACTTACGTTATACAGTGAGACCGAAAGGTATATAAAAAATATAAATTTGATAGAAATTAGTAGTCTTCTTGAAAATTACTTAGACATGTTAAAAAAGATGTATTTGAAATTCCACTTTAAGAGCTTTTAATATTATTCGAGCCATATTTTTAAAAAGTTATGACGTCATCAATATTGTCCTCAACAGAAAGTCCAATTTTTAATTACGTCATTAGAAATAACTCTTTTTCTACGTACAGTAAAGTAAAATAAGAGTTTAGTTACTTGACAAAACAAATGAAAATGTAATAATTATTGAAGTTTTAAACAATAAAAATGGTTAACTATAATAATTTCTCAATAAAATGAATAGTTTATATGCTGCTCAGCAGTAAATTTGAATAAAGAATTTTGTTTTAATTTCAACGATTTTGTTATAGTGTTTTTTATTTTCTGTTAATTTCTCAAATTCGTTTGCTCACAAATATTCGTATTTAACCAATTCACATTTTATTCACTATACATAAAAAAGAATACTTTCAAATGCCACTATAAAAACTAGAGCTTTTCATTAAAAAAATATATATATATCGATGACGTTATAACTTTTAAAAATACTGATAGGAAAAATTAAAGGGTAGCTCCCAAATGGCATTACAAATACATCTTTTGACGTGTCTAAGTGATTTTAAGTTCCTTTGTGTTAATACTATATCATTTTCACCTTTTATAATACTACATGTTAGAAATTATGAACAACTTGCTATTTTAATATTTAGTTTATTTTTGAGAATTCTTTAAAATATATAAAAAGTGCACATGTAACTACTGTATTAAAGTTTTCTTATTAATTATTATTCTTATTTTAAAGATTTTTTAAACATGAACTAACAAAACAGAGCAAGAAAGAATATATTTAGATATAAAAAACACTACATCAATTAGACGACTCCCTATATCCAAAGCTGTCTGGAGGGGAGATGAAGTACACATTAAAAAACGAAGATAGCACCCATTTCTACTGACATTGTCAGTGCTGGCGTTAGGATTTCAACCCAGGTCATAATAGTAATTTCACCCAGTCCCAATGACTAGGCGGCCACACTCTAACTGAGCTACCATTACTGTAGCTTTATATTTCTTTTTACGTTATATTATTACCTTATCTTCAGAATACATGTTTATAAAAATCTAAGGCATATAAATTATAAAATTATAAATACATATAGATTAAAATTTATTACTAATTTGAATCTTTAAAATAAATTAACAGAACATATATTTCTTTTTATTTTATAAATAAAAGGAATGTGGTATTTGTTATTACATTCGTGTAGTGTCTGACGTATAAATATGATAGTGATATTTACACGTCAAATTAATTAATATTTAGAATGTTTCATAGTTATTGTTATTGATCTGATGTATCATAGATATATAAAATATTTTTTTAATTTCAATGTTAAAGAATGTAACATTAGTAAGTAATTATTAATATAAAGACAGGTTTTCATAATTTCTGATATCACTAACTTTGATATTAAAATTTATATCAGTTTTATAATTTACATCATTTATATCATAATTAATTATATGAATACCTATTACACGGGGTGGCCCACGAAATTTTGACCAATCGATATCTCGAAACCTATTTGAACAATAATTTTGAAAATTAGTGATGTTAAACAGTCGAAAGCGTTGTCAATTTTTGGCATAAAGATTTTATTTCACCTGCACATTTCCGGTCACGTGACATCAACTTCAAAATTTTAAATGAGACCCTGTATATTATTATAATTTTGTGATGGTCTATCTAATACCTAATAAAATCTACTAATATTGCTTGACAAGTAGTGATGTCTTTCTGTTGCTAGGACAACTTTTTTGTTTCTAAGCTAGCTACGTTTCTTTTAATAAAAATAAAGAAACGTTCATAAGCAGTTGTTTATCATTACTGTAGTGCCGCAAAAACTTGACAAACATGGTATCATTGGATTGGTATTAGACAGACCATCACAAAATTTTAATAACATACAGGGCGTCTCATTTAAAATTTTGAAATTGATGTCACGGGACCGGAAATATGTAGGTGAAATAAAGTTCTCTTATGCCAAAAATGGGCAATGCTTTCGGCTGTTTAACATGGCCAATTTTCAAAATTATTGTTCAAATAGATTTCGAGATATCGACTGACCAGAACTTCGTGGGACACCCTGTATAGACGATTTTTTGTGTTATTAAACAATTACATTACCGTCCATTAGCGTCGAAAATATAATTATTTAATGATGTATTTCAAATATGACCACAAAAATAAATTGATGAAAATAGTAGGAGTATATTTTTTTATAATAATTTTATAAAGAAATTACCAAACAGGAGATGATGAATGAAAGAAAAATATTCAAAACAAGTAAGTATTATAACTTAATTTCTCGCTTAACCATACATTTACGATATTTATTTTATGAAAATGGAAACAAGAAAACGTCATTATTATTTATATAAATATTATTTCTTTCGATACCTCTCCTCTGTGAATGGAATATACCGGGTGTAAACGATATTAGAATCATTGCTATAACTTTTTTGTTTTTTAATATATTAATTTCGGAAACGGTATTTCCGATGTAATTTCTTTTTAGAACCATGCAGAATCCTTATGCTATTTGAACAGATATTTCTTCCCTACGGTTATATAACAACCACTTTACCATTGGTACCTACATAAATCACTTACAAAAAGGGTTTATTAAAATGAAATTCAATAAATAAAGCAAATGCTTCATGCAAATGTTTCAATGGTTATAAAAGATAAATCAGCCAACTTAATATCATGATTTTATTTTCCCCCTACTTATTGAAAAAAAAAAAATTTTTTTGCAGCAGTCAAGGTTACAAAAAATACAATTTTTTGTTGTGAAAATCTTTCACAAAATGGCACTATAGCAAGTACAATGACTCACCGAATTTACATGTATAAACATGTACAAGATTTTCCATTTAAAATATATACTTTATAGCCATTTCCGCTAAAACGGGAGATGCTAGTTTAATATAAATATTAATGCTTATTGACTGATATTTACTTGTTATTATAATTCCAATAACTCGAAAGTAATATCTTAAAAAACAACAAAGTTATGGATATAGTCCTAATATCGTTTGCACCCGGTCGATAGATGATTATTTCAAAGATATATTTGTTCACGAATTTGCAATTATAATTATCTAATTATTTACCGTGGTAATTTTTGATATTCAAGACACTTGATAATAGTTAGTAAATATCGAGTGGATTGAGATCAGAGCTCTTTGGTGGCCATGAATAATTCAATTACTCCTAATCTTCAGAGAATGCCTCTTTTTTAAAGATGTAACCACAATAGGATTATTATGAGGTGGATCACCATCATATTACCAAATAAGTTGAAGTCTGACGTATTCGTGACTCATCAATTAGATCTTCAATATTCGTATTTAGCATATTCTAATAACTTACACCGTTGAACCTGCAGTCAATAAAACTATAATTTTATTTCCCACAATGCCGCACCATAGATTCCGTAGACTGACAATCTTGTTTTTTAATCTACTGAATTTTTAATTAAATACCATATTTAATTTTATACGAAACACCCTGTAATATTGTTTTTAGATTCTCCAGGTGGATATTGCTATTCGATTAAGTAAACAACAGTATCTCAGTATTTATCTTCATAAATTAATGAGACTACATGGTCTAGTGCACATATGTAGGCGTAAAAGATTAAAAAACCATGTGTTACAAACGTATAATAACGCAATGATAATAAAATGAAAACGTACTGATACCATGAGATCCGCCTAGTACTTTCGACACAGTTTTCGTTAAGGTCAAAATTAATTAAGCGTCATAAATTACGTCTATTTCTCCTTTGTTCTTAAAAGACGACAATAAAAACTTCTTTCCGGGAAACAATCCCGTCCTCACAGTTAAGTGAATACGGATTGACAAGGATGATACGACTACGTACCATACCTAACGAGAGTACCGGGATTTAAGTATCAATATTTTATTAACTACCGGACGTGCCACGCACGTTGCCGGATCTTAACTGTTGTCACATTAAGATTTACGAAGTTAGAACGCGCGAATCAAGCGCGGTGTTTATTTATTTTGATCTGCAATCTGCAACACGTACGGACGTAACCTACATATATCCAGTCTTGGGAATATCCTGATTTTCGACGGCATTTGTAACTTAACCAGGATCCGTGTATTTATGTTATTTATGGCCTACTTTAGTATTTATTCAGTATTTGAGATAAAAACGTTGCTCTAGTAACGACTTGAGATGACGGACTTGTGAAAATGTCAATTTTACTTGACATTATTTTATAATAGGTCATGTCGTGCAAAGATGGTGTAAAGAAATGCCACGAAAAACAGTCACCTAATGGTGATGATGTGAGCAAACTCGGGCAAAATTACAAGTATAGATCCTGCTGCTGAAGGACATTTTATTACTTTCCCTCTATTTACGCATTCCTGAAATGTTTATAGGTCATTTCCGTCTTGAATTTGAGCTAGCGTAGCGTAGACGGTTAACTACTAATTGCCACAATGAACGTTTTAAATTGGAAACAGTTATTGATAAGTAGATAGATAGACATTTATTAATCTAAGCGATCACATACAGTGATATAGGATAAGTCAGTAATACAAGTGTAGCATAAATATGAAATAAAATCATTAAAAATGCATTAATTATTACAAATAATGCAGAATAAAAGAACACGAAATGTTGGTGGTGAGATATTCGGGACTACTGAATAGAAACCCTGAAAAACACTCAAAATGAATTAATATTTATATTTTTTATATGTAGTTTTGTATTGGAAGTAACTGTGCCCATTTAATAAGAATTCAATTTATATGATTCCAATCTATGAGCTGGGTGTTGTAGATTGAGCTATGGATTCAATCTAAGACATTCGTGATAATAATTTTGAAATATGAATTTAGACAAATACTGTTCTACAAATATCCGAATTAAAAAAATATATACAGGGTTTCTCACGGTAGACGTTCGTTAGAAGTTTTCGTGGTTAGAAAAAAATTATGAATTTCTGGACTCCAGGGTTATTCAAGATTCTCTTTCATTTTAAAGCATTTTTAAGGTCATGCCACTTCCGGTTATCCCGGAACTCGTCAGTAACTTCCTTATTTTAAATAGAATACCCGGTATATTATTTCATTTTTGGATTCCTGAGTAAATTTCATGAGTTTCATCAGGTTTCCCTATACCTATTTTCAACTGTTTCTTAGATATCTTGATTATTTTGAAAATTTTGATAATTTTGAAAGACGTAGCCTTATTTTCAACACTGTGCCTTTTACCCATTATCGACTAGTGCTAAGCGCTTAACAAGACGGAAGCACAAGAATGGTACTTTCGAAATCCACATTCACAATTAATTTATCGCAAACAGGGTATCCAAAATATAATCACCAATTACATAATTTTCAATGTTGAAAAAGTTCGTTATTTAGAATATGATACCCTGTATATTATTGAATGATTGGATGCAGAATTTGATTCTGCATCGATTCGCTATAACTTTAACTAGAATTTTAAAATTCTTTTACTGCATTCGCGTGGGAGAAGGTGAGCTATACACTGCTCTTTGTCGCACGGTTTATTGCCGATTTGCTCTTCATAAAATAATTATACTTTATTTTATAATATATAATAGATGATAAATTAAAGCTTAAGTTACTTATAGCATCTTCTAAATATTTCAATTGCTACAATTGTAATATCATCAGCAAAAGCTCAATAAAAAGAACCTATCACTTTTTTCTATCATGAAGATACAATAAAAATAACAAAGGGCCTAAGACACTTCCTTGAGGAACACCTATGCCTATTTCAAGTTGTCACTTTTCATCATAGAAATCTATAATATAGTTCATTATTTAGCTCAACCATAGCATTTTAGTTTCTTTAAACGTAATTCCTGATATCACAATCAAAAGCTTTAGATCGGTCTATAAATAATGCAGTTTATTTTTATTATTTATAATCCAGAACACTTAGTAATGTAGTAGTAGTGGAATGATTTTACTTTTCCGTACTCCACTATAAGCGGAAAAGTAATGTAATCGTGTAAAGAAAAAGTGAAAAAACAAAATTTTTTTTGGGTTTATTTTTCGCTTTTCGGCTTAAAAACCAAAAAAATGGTTTTTAAAAATTTTTTGCTGTGTGTGTGTGTCGTCGTTGTCGTCGGCATTTATTCTTGTTAGCACGATAACTCAACTAAATCGTGTCGGATCGATTGGGGACGTCTCTCAGACGACACCTATTGATTTTGAAGTGGTTAGGACACACCCCACCCTGTCCATGGGTCATGAGAAAGCACGATGGCGGACTATTTAAGAAATTTGTTTTGTTAATACGATAACTCAATTAAATCGTGTCGGATCGATCGGGAACGTCTCCCAGACGACACCTATTGATTTTGAGGTGGATAGGACACGCCCCGCCCTGTTCATGGGTCATGAGAAAACACGACGGTGGACTATTTAAGAAATTTTTGTTATTAACACGATAAGTCAACTAAGTCATGTCGGATTAATCGGGTTTTGAGCGATTCAGATCGGGGACGTCTCCCAGACGACACCTATTGATTTTGAGGTGGATAGAACACACTCTACCATGTTCATGGGTCATGAGAAAGCACAGTGGTGGACTATTTGAGAAATCTGTTTGTTAGCACGATCACTCAATTAAATCGTGTCGGATCGATCGGGCTTCGACTGATTCTGATTAGGGACGTCTACCAGACGGACATATATTGATTTTGATGTGGATAGGACACACCCACCCTGTTCAAGGGTCATGAGAAAGCACGAGCGTAAACTATTTGAAAAAAGTAGAACTGTCGCATAAAAAACATATGCTGCATTTATGTGTTGGTTTATTTTTTCTCAGCTACTCAATTTCGAGATAGAGATGTTCTACGTGCGGAAAAGCCCATTTTAAGGTTTTAAAACTGTTTATTTTCTAAAGCCGTAATGATCAAGTGAAAACAATGTAGTTTCTAAAAATTGTATTATCCTGTTTGATAATATTTTTTCAATAATTTTAGAAACTACTGATAATGAGGATATAAACCTACAATTTAAATGGCATTGAAATTGGAAATACCTTTTTCGAATAGATATATTTCCTTAGAAATTTTTAGTAAATCTAGAAAAATACCATTTTTAAAGTAGGCATTGATACTATCATAAAAAGGTTCATCAATCAATCAAATGAGCACAGTATTTTACTATTTTTACAAAAATATTGCCATGCCCTGCCTAATTTAAGTTTTCCCATTGTTTATAATATTGAATATTGCAGATGTAGCAGCTTTTTTCAGAAATACTGTGTTAATAACTACCAGTATATGAAAGTTACTTGTATTACCTTTGTCTGTTTTTGGCAAATTAACAAAAACCAAATTAAAATTATCAGCTATTTCAGATTTGTTAGTGACTGTCATTATTCATTAAAATTTGATTATTCCTAATTTTGTGTTTGTGTAATTAATTATTATTTATTACTTTCCACATTATCTTTGATTTATTTTAGATTTTTGGCTTTTCTAATAATTTGACGATATATTTTTTTATATTTTTCACAGTATTCCTTAGAAATTAAACCATACTGTTGCATATGAAATAAGCTTGTTGTTAACCATTATTTGTAGTTTAAATTATTTATATTGTTTTGTAATATATGGCATACATATGGCATAATAATTTCTAAATATTTTGATAAGAGCCTCAAACTTTCTGTCAGTGTTCAATATAAATTGATTGCTAATTTTCAGTTTCTAAAACCTGTTTAAACTTTATGGTGTTCCTTGTCAAAAATATCTAAATTTAATTGGTTCATATTTTACTCCAATTAAAACGTCAAATAAAATGTATTGGGATAAATGATCTGTTAGTCCAATACGAAGAAATTTAGACATGAATGTATCCTCAATAACGTTTATTACTATATGAGCCCACGCTCATAATAGTTCGGCCAGGCATAATCTTACAACAATATTTAATTAAAAATAATAGTAATAGTTAATTAAATAATAAAAGTAATAACACTCTCAAAACTACTTTATTAAAGAAAAGTATTGGTAACAGAAACATAGTATAAAGTTTTAACATAAAAGCGATCAAATATTACTAATACTAAATGAAATAAGTTATGATGTGTCAGTGAGAAGTTTTTTAATAAAAAACATTAAGATTCGCGGTTCAGAATAGTTCGGCTGCTTCATCAGAAGTATGTTACATCACCTTTATTAACAATAACATTAATTCTGGCAGGCATTGTATCTATCAGCTTACGCAGCTTTTCAGGAAGCGTGCTGTCCCAAATTTCTTGCAATTTGGTGCATAGATCGTTAAGTGAACGGACTGGATGTTTGCGCAACTGTTCCTTCATTTTATGTCACAATGTTTCTATTAGCGAGAGGTCTGGACTGCTAGAGGGCCATTCCATAATAGGGACATTATATTCTGTAAACCAATCTTTGACAGTCTTAGCTGTGTGACACGCAGTACCATCCTGCTGGAAAATGTACTGCGCGCCATTGCATTGACATATTGGTATTGATGGCAACAAACTGTCTGTCAAAATTTGTTTATAATTTTCTGCTGTCATAGTACCATTTACGAAATGTAATTTTCCTACACCCATACCACTCGTACACCCCCATATCATAAGATACGCAGGGAACTTCACTTTTCTAACCAAACAGTCAGGATGATAAGTTTCCTGTGGGGTTCTTAGCACACGTTTTCTGGTATCACCCGAATAAATTTCAAATTTGGATTTGTCACTCCAAATTACTTGATATCATTCAAGTTCAGTCCAATCCGATTGAATTTCTGTCGTTTAGTTAATTGACGGCTTCCTTTTTGCATGAAGGAGAAACCGGTAAGTTCAAAAGTAAAGTATAAAGAATTAAGCTTTACCTTATATAATTTGTATACTATTTTCTTTATTGAGTGTTTAGTTGTGGATACAGAAATATTTTTTCCAATGGCTTGCCTCCATAGTACCATAACTTCTTTTGCACTAGATCTTCGGTTTGTTATTACAATCCTCTTCAGAGCATATTTACTTAAGAGTAAAATTTGGAATGGTCAACTAGTTCTCTTCCTTTGGGCTGTGCATCCAGTTTTTTATACAAGTTGATAATGCCTTGCACTGTATATTTAGGCAGCGACTACGTAACAGATATTTTACGAGCTGAAATTTCTTGTTTATTAGCATTACAGTTGATTTTCGCATATCGTCACTTAATGCCATGCCACGTGCTATTTTTTTTTAGAAAATTATAAAAGACGCGTCAAAGACACATTATAATATTTGTTTTACTTTCACAACAATTGAGATTCTATTTTGCTTTAGAACGCTACAAACGTTTAGCCTATTTGCCTATTATGCATTTCAGCAACTGACCGAACTATTCTGAACCACGAATCTTAATGTTTTTTATTAACAAACTTGTCATTGACACATCATACCGTAGTAATATTTCATCGTATTTAAATTAAAAGTTTATACTTTGTTTCTGTAGCCAATATTTTTCTTTAATAAAATAGTTTTGAGAATGTTATTATTTTTATTTAAATATATTAGTTGTAAAATTATACCTGGCCGAACTATTGTGAGCCTAGGCCCATATAATCTACAGCATTAGCAGATTTTTTTTACATATTCGAGTGGATTCATTAAAAACTGACTTTATATATATTCTTTACTTTATACTATAAGAATTAAATAAATGTTATAAATTTATATTTCATTATTATCTATTACATAATTAATGCTTATTATAATTGACAATTTGCTTAAAATATCAAATGAAATCTAAAAGGATTGTAACTTATATCAAATATATACATATTTATAAAATTGAATCCAGTGAAATAATGTCTTTTTATGGTAATTTTATCAATTCATGATTTTTATTTAGTTGTCGTGATTACACTAATCAGAGCTGGTATTAAAAATATAGTGTAAGAAATTATTTAGGTTTGCTAAAAAGGCATATAAAATACAATCTAAAACGATTAATTGCCAATTGGGCCGCCAATATATTAACACATTAACGCTGCAATTTCACCTTTGACTTTGTTAATAGGTTCTTTTTCTGTGCATTGGTTAAAATATCAGTAATCGTACTGCCATTGTAACTACAATGTTACGATTATTAATCTGTGACGATTTTTATTTATTAATCTATGGGGAATATTGCCGCTTGGTGATGCTGGCGCCATGTGAATCGATTAAGTTACTTTCAAACACCGGTTCATTATTTATTTTTGATGCTGACCTCGGTTTATTAATTAACATCATTGTCATTTATTTTCGTAATTTTGTAATCAAAGTAAATTGCCTCTGTCGTATCAATTATTTAATGTCCCATTCCTCGTGGAATTAGGCACTGTACATACAATAATTTTAGAATCGATGTATACCAACATTACAATAGATTTGCGAAAACTAATATTTTTTGTAACACACATAGAATTTTTTAGTTTCTTTGATAAGATCATAAGGTAGAAAATAACGGGTGTCCCAGCGAGAGGTAGCCGATTATGTTTGTTATTATTGGGCAAATAAATAACATTTCTACAATGATTTTGGTTTCAATTGTTTATTTAAACTATGCCATTAGACATGGAATACAATATCTTGTATGTGGCCGCCTCTGCTTCTGTGGCAGCAGTGGATTCTTTTGATTATGTTTTCCATCACTTCGCGGCATAGGTGGCCCTATGTTCGCTAATGTTATTTTTCAACTGTTCAATCATAACGTGATCATTGGCATAGACTTTTCCTTTAACATAGCCCCACAAGATAAAGTCTAATGGGGTCAAGTCGCAAGAGTGTGGTCGCCAATCAACTTCAGCTCTGTGAGAAATTATGCGCCCAGAAAATTTGGTACCCAAAAGATTCAGCGTTTCGTTAGCTGTGTGGCACGTGGCACCATCTTGCGGAAACCATATATTGCCTACATCCAAATCATTGATTTATTCGAGAAATAGTTTGTTAACATCTCACGGTAATATAGTTTGTTAATATCTCATCTACACCATTTACAGTAACCGCTTCGCCTGTTTCAATTTCGAAGAAGAATGGCTCAACAACTCCTGCCTACAAAGCGCACCACACTATAACCCTTGCTGGATACGTGGGTTGTTCTTGGATGAGACGTGGATTTTCAGCTCCCCAGATGTGGCAATTTTGTTTGTTTACTTTTAATTGAAAATGCGTTTCATCGCTGAATATCAGTTTTTCCCAAAACTCGCCCTCAACTGCGATGTTCTCTACCATCCATTTACAAAACTCACGGTATACTTATTTCCATTTCCAGTATCTGAATAATATGTTCTTTTACATCTTGTCCACAATTATCTTATCATAGAAGATTAAATATTTATTAAATATTCTGCAATTCTCGCTATATGTTTATGCTATTTATTTATTGCGACCTAACATAATGCAATCCTCTTTTATTGATTGTAAACCTGGCAATATGTATTTAGAGGTACCACGAAAAGAGTGTTATAGAGCAGAGTGTTATTATTTTTCTATAACTTAGGAACACAGGATGTTATTATTTCAGTAATTATAACAATAATAAATCAAATTCAGCACATATAATACCTTGAAAAATATTCATGAAACAACGTTATTGACTTTTAATATAATCTGCAAGATCTTAATTTTTGGGGGGTCATGACCACTTCATTTCATGGGAACTGTTAAAAGCGATGCATTATTGTTAAAATAATGCATATTTTGTGTTTTCAAAGTGATCTCTAAACTATAAAAAATAATAAAAGACATCAAGAGAACCAAGACTTTAAGAACAATACTGTAAATCTGATTTTATTTTCTAACTTTATATCACCGTAAAAAAATCGGGGGTATGATTTCCAAACATTTATAGTAGGGCTTTGTAGATATCGAAGGTATGTTTATGTCTCGAGTCTGAATTAATCATCCTTAAAGCTGTCTAATTGTAAGAAAAGCAAGTATTCTATAAAAGTTCAATTTTAACATTCAGATGTTTTTCACATTATTTATTACATTATTTACCTATACGCGTTTTCTGATTCAAAATTATACAAGGGGTTAAATTTGCTCGCGTATTTAATTGAAAGGCTGCATGAGTGTATTAATATTTCCAATGAGTCACTTTGCATGATAGTCAAATATAAATTTACTTTCACTAAAACTGTGGAGAAAAGTGTACTTAATCCTGTAACCATAATATTTAATTTCTTCAATTTGAGAAATTCGATAGCAATGCGTGTTTTACAAAATTAAGTTTGACCACTGGATCTTCTCTGCATTAGTATAACTATACAACAGTATTTAGCACAGATCGCTATCACTGCGCTGATAATTTACGATTATGGCGATTTATTTATACTTAAAATAAAATCAATTGTAATTAATCACAATGTGTCAACATTTTTGTTCCACTCACATATATATTGGAGTCACTTACCTACACACACGGCTTTTGTGAACAATTTAAGTATCGTATATTAAAGAGGAATGTTATATGTTCACATACATATTTATTTCATAGCTAGAGCTGCTTGATTTTGTCAGCGCAGCATTACCACCGTATATATTCATACACATGGGGACAGTGACTCGGCCAATCACTGTCTCCGCTGGACCTACCGATTTTTCCAGTAGTTCTTAAACATCTGTTTAGTGTTGCACTGTGCAATGTTTTTGCATTGAAAAGTAGCAAAATGACTACCTCTTGATCAAGTAAACAAATTTATATGGGAATTTACAGATTTAAAACACGATAGTGCAAAAATAATATGTATAGTTTTGGATAAACATTTATTATGATGGGACAAAACGGATCTAACAAATGATTAATATCTACAAAAACAGTGTTTCTCAAATCTCTTATTTATTCTATGTTATTTCAAGCCTCGAATGTGACGCCTCTGGTACGCTGACGAAACAAGCAGTTCTACTCGTAGCGCTTGCAACATTTTGTTGACACAATTAATCTCACTACCTTATTAACAGTCTTTCCTCGAAAGAAAAATAAATCGAACCGTTGAATATGTAGAAAATATTTTATTCATAAAAAAGTTATATGTATTTTCATTGAATCTGTGACCCCATTTCGAATTTGCAAGTGAAAATCTACTTCAGTGGCTATAAAATTAGCAAATATACACATACAATGCAATATCCTCGTCGTGTAAACAATTTGAAATATGGCGGAGCAGATTATATTTATTTTGTCTACTATGCATCAAATATTTGTTGTCTTTGAAATTAATAAATTTAAGTATGTATATATATATATATATATATATATATATATATATATATATATATATATATATATACAGTCAGTCAAGAAAATCTCCAACATTAGTCTCTTTTTCAAAATTTTTCTTAGTGTGATTAATTAATTAAATTTAATCAGATATATATTTCAAGTAAATATCGGCGATCTCATTAGGAGTAATAAAATAAAAACACTTCACCTTCAACAAGTCGCTTGACACACTTTACTTGAACAATAAGAAATGAAACGATATTAGCAACAAGAAATTATGTCAAATATGTCTCCATACACTAACATTTCTTATGAGATATTTTAACTTCCTTCAAGTCTAATATTTTGTACAATTGCCATTTACTTTAGTGATTGCATTAAGCCTTCTTAAAATATTTAATACAAGCCTTCTTGTAACGTCTGATGGAATGTCCTCTCACTCTTCTTTTATCCTATTCTTGAAGCCTTCTCTATTTCTAACTTGGTGTTTATTCACGCGACGCTTTAATTCTTCCCACAGGTGTTCAATGGGATTATCGTCCGGTGATTGTGATGGTGTATGCAGTTGTTGGCAGACATTATGGATGGTTGGTTATCTTGTTGGAATAAATAATACCCCTCAAGGTCAAGTTTATGAACACTTGGTCTTAAAATTATTCCTTAGAATGTTTAAATAGCCATGTTGGTCCATAATACCGTCAATGAAAACTAACTTGTCTGTCCCATTAGCTGGCATGCACCCCCACAATAAAATATTACCTTCTCCGTGCTTCACTGCAGGACAAACACTTGCAATTTTTAAAGCTGTATTCTTCTCCAAACTTTTTCCCGGCCAAAAAGGTTAGTTTTTGTTTCGTCACTAAAGATAACAATTTCCCAAAACTCATTGGTTTTGTTAGCATGTTCTCGGGCGAATTCTAAACGTTTTTTTTTCGATCTTTTTGTGAAATTAATAGTTTTCTTCTGGCAACCCGACCGTTATAATCCACTCGATGCAACAAGTTTCTAATTCTTTGGGACTAACATTTTTTGAGAACTCTTCTCTTATTTCTTTTGCAACTTTTGGAGCGCTTATTTTACAATTAATTATATTTCGAAGGATTTTTTCTCTTACCATAAATCTATTATGATTTTTCTAACAGAAATTGGAATTTCGCAATTTTTATCACTCATTTTGCTTCTACTACACAAAACACAGACTTAAAAGTGACGTTCTTAAACAAGCTTGATTTGTTTCAATCAAAACTAGACACAGACTAACACGATAAACTATTGATAACTAATGGTGCTGAATAGCATTTTATTAAAATGTAGTTCCAATGTATTTGACATAATTTCTTGTTGCTAATATCGTTTCATTTATCATTGTTCAAATAAAGTGTTTCAAGCGACTTTAGTGAGTGATTTTAAATTATACATGTGTTTTGACACTCTTTCCTAAACATAAGCATTAAAAACAAGATTTGTCCCTTTAATTAACTACCATAGGTCAACTATAAGTCCGTTATCCTTTATTCCATTATGTTTTTCCATCGTCACGTAAGTCCTGATCAACCGACTAATTTTAAATGTTGTCTACTTCTACTGAATAGTCAGTTTCAATGAAGTATCAATATCAGTCACAAAATGGATAATTTCAAATATTTCTTTGACTTACTTACTTATTTTACAGTGTAAACTAAAATTCATATCTATTTCCGTCAGTAATCAAATTAATAGTTACAGTTAATTATATAACGAGTAATATCAATAAACGTTGATGTACACATTGTAATTATTACACATATATTATATAAACGTTGATATGAAATTATAAAATGATTCACTTTTGCTAATGTTTCTAGACAACTTGTTTATACTAAGTGACACAGAAACTGATGTTATCTGAAGATGATGATGATGTTATATGAAGTGATATAAGTTTCCTGTTCTTTATTTTAATAATTACTGTTACATTCATTATGTATTAAAAGTAACATATCCTGACAATAGTTAACTACACAGGCTCCGAAATGGCAGACATACACTTTGTTTATGGACTGGCTGATGGAAATTCTTTAGCAGCACAACGGATTTACCAAGAAATATTTCCCAACCGACAAATCCCAAATGTTCGCACATTTGCAAGAATTCATCAACGCTTAGTAGAAACAAGTTCATTTGCAAGGACGAGAGATATATCAAGAAGGCCTACCACAAAAAGAACTCCTGCTTTGGAAGAAGAAATTTTGAATGAAATTGAACGTCATCCAGAAACAAGCACGAGAAAAATTGCCAATCAGCTTGATGTGAGTCATAAATTAGTATGGACTATTCTTAGTGAAAGCCAGTTGTAACCATATCATGTTCAGCGCATGCAGACATTATTGCCTAGAGATTATCTCCCACGTATAGAATTCTGCAGATGGATTCAACAAAAAATTGTACAACATTCTAGATTCCTTGACCAAGTGCTATTTACGAATAAGGCTAACTTCTCTAGAAACGTGATTATGAATTTTCATAATAACCACATTTTGAGTGACGAAAATCCTCATGCAATAGTTGAAAATCATTTTCAAAGTCAATTTGCATTAAACGTATGGGTGGGAATAATCTCTGATTTTCTAATTGGTCCTTTTTTCTCCCAACGAGACTTGATGGTGCTACATACAGACGATTTCTTGAAGAAGATTTACACACTTTATTAGATAACGTCCTACTTATGCGAAGACATAGAATTTGGTTTATGCATGATGGCACTCCCGCAAATTTTAGTTTAACTACCCGAGAATTTTTAAACCAACAATTTGCCAATCATTAGATTGGTCGAGGTGCAAACTTACCATGTCAAGCATGGCCTGCAAGATCCTCTGATTTAAATCCATTGGATTTTTTTTCTGTGGGATCACTTGAAAACATTAATTTATACAAATCCTGTTCAAAATGTGGACGATCTTAGAAACCGGATATTTCAAGGATGTGACAGAATACGAAATACTCCAGGTATTTTTGCACATGTGCGAGAAAATATCAAGAAGAGGGCTGCAGCTTGTATCATGGATCATGGCGGAAGGTGCCCATTTCTAGCAATTATCCAGCAATTAATGAAGTGTGTTTGATAAAACAATAATGACTGTAAATTTTAATAAAGTGGGATTTCATTTTTGAAACATCAATACATTATTTCTAATTAAGCAAAAACTGTATGCCTCCAGATGCATAGAATGTGTGTACCAAATTTAACAAAAATATTTACAGTGATATCATAGATATTATAAAGAAAATATTTTTTCTTAAAGCTTTCCACCGTGTATCTTGGAAACGAAGCGTTTGAGGACATATGAACTTTTTTCATAAAGTTGACTCAAGAATATTCTATTAAATTTCTTGTACTTACTTAGGAAACACCCTGTATTTATATGTCGTTAATTGCAATGCATTTACAAATTGCGCCTTTCCTCTAATTAATATAAATATGAGACAACAAAAAATAATTTACTCAATACCACTACTCGTATACATAATACAAAATACTATACTTCTATAATCAAACAATTGTAACCCTTATATGGATGAATGAGAGTTAAAATTTAAAAAATCGTTAGATACAATATTGGAAGACCAATGAAATGGTGATATTATATGACATTATATACTATTGAAATTGATTAATAACGTTTAATGAATTAACAATTCATTTGAGCCACTCTGTGTTTCGTGTTTCCATTTCGCCAGTTTCGGAAGATATGGGCCGGGGAATTACTTAAGTCTACACCGAATAATGACAAATATTTGCAATTAAAAAATTGAAATTAAGCGCCATACAAGTCAATACACGTGTTCGGGACTGTTAGCTTGCTAATTTTAAATACTGTGGGCGTTTTTTTCGTCAACAAACAAAATGAATTATGCATTCGTAAATAGTCTCTTCAAGGAAATAAAATGGAGGTCACGAAAATAGGTTCCATAAATCTTCGCTTTTACTCATGGTTTTATAATCAAGTTTATTAAGAAGTTAAAATCCAGTATTTTGGTGTTTAATTGAAAATGACATGTGTATGCAAATACTGCGTATCACGAAATTATTCTATCTATAGCCATTTTATTTAAGGTGACAATATTTTCAATAAGATACGATTATTAAGTTGAATATAAATGTTTAGACAACATGAAAAATAAAAATAGAAGACCAGTTTTAACATGGAATGATTATATGTACAATTTGTATAATGAATGCGTGTGTATCATGATAGTGACAATGCACGGATCATATGCCACACCACTCGCAATTGTTACTAATATGCCACCATCACCACGTATGTCTAGCGACATGTTTCATTCAACTACGTACGGCGTAGGCAGTTAATAATTTGCCGAACAAAATGCAATTAAGAAGTCACGTCTTAGCTTTATTGTATAATTTGATTCATTTGTGTTTTAATATTTCTATAAAATTTATTTCATTTTTGTTTCATTTATTTTGATTTTTGTTGAATTTATTTCATTTATTTTGATGGAAGTATCACTTCGATTGAATGTTTTTGTGGAGAACCTTTTTATTACTCTGTCATAGGTTGACGGATTTGTGTTCTACTGTTACCCTAAAATGTTTTTTCGGCACGACACTGTTCAAAAATGTTAATTGATTGATTCATACGATTGTTACCTACGACGCACACACAAAGAACCATTATACAAACCATATGTATGTCGCCTGACGTGCGTTTTGCTAATCAAGTTAGTACCATCAGGAGATGATTAGTCATCAGGCTAGGTCGTTTATTCTCGATAGTTTTTCTTAATTTTTAGTAAATACACACACCATCAAAAGATTTGGACCCCCCCTATATTTCAGATTTCAACTATGTTTATTTTGTTTTCGTTTCTAGGCAACATTATTTAGCTGTCAAGCAAGATCAAATAAATTGCTAGATAAAATATTGTTGATTAGTTAATTTTTTTTTTAATATTTGCTAGTTTTATTGCATATTCAGCGAAGCGAATTTTATACTTTTATTTCGTTACAATGCCAGGACGTAAGGTTTCTACATTTCATAGGGCAAGAATTATTGCTGTGCATGATGCTGGATGTTCCAATCATCAGATATCCGAGATGTTAGTCATTTTTAGATTTTCCATTGTGCGAGTAGTGCATAGGTATCAAAAATTAGGGACAATGGAAAGAAGACCACGTAGTGGTCGGTCTCCAGTATCAAATGAACGGCAAGATCAGTATTTGGTTCGATATGCCCGTAAATACCGAAATGCTTCAGCTCCAGCCCTCAAGGCTCACTTTCAAGGTACGTTTCGCCTTGTTATATGGACCTCCACAGTTCGAAGAAGACTCTATCATGCAAATTTACGTCCTTTAAGGTATTTAAGGGTACCCACTCTACTTCCACGACATCGAGCTATCTGCTTTCAGTGAGCACAGGAATGTAATGATTGGCTTTTGCAGCAGTGACGATGGGTTATTATTCACAGATGAAACCAGAATTGGACTGGTGAGTGATGATAATAGGCAAAGGGCCTGGAGACAGCCAGGTCATCAAGAGAGACTAAATGTCACCCGTGAGGTTATTTCCTACAATGGTGGGACAGTAGTGTTTTGGGGAGGAATAATGTTCAATCGCCGTGCTCCATTAATTGCCATAAACCAGAATATGGCAACTCAAGTTGATAATGAAAGTGTTATCAGGCCCATTATTTATCCCTTACGCGACGAATTAGGTAACAATTTCATCTTCATGGACGACAATGCGAGGCCACATCGTGCAAGAACGGTTCAATAGGTACTTGAACAGGGAGATATTATCGGATTAGATTGGCTAGTTAATTCCTTAGATATGAATCCCATTGAAAACATATGGGGATTTTGTTTCTAGAGCAATTCACAAACGCATGAACCCACCCCAAAACGCGGAACAATTAGCTGCAGCATCAATAGAGGAATGGAACAATATTCCTCAAGAAATTATCAAACGTTTGATTGTTTCAATGCACAGGCATGTCAATAGGTTACTGAGAAGCAGAGAAGGCTATACTGACTATTAAGTTGTAGTTTACTTTGTTAAAATATGTTTTGTTAATTTTTGTCATAATAAATTTACTTAAAAATTGCAAATTTTTTTCACATTGTTTTTTAATTGACGAGATTTTTAAAAATTAATCCTGTATTACAAAAAAAATACGTTTAGAAAAAATATACTTTGAAAAAACAAATACGTTATTTAAAAAAAATTATTTACTAATACTAAACATCGGGGGTCCAACACTTTTGACGGTGTGTGTAATTAGATACTGCCCTTAACATATAACACTTAACTATTAAAATACAAATCTCACAAAACAGTGTGGTGATAAGTTTCACACAATATGCACAATTTTGTTATTAAATAATTTGTAAAACTTTGTAATATTTTTTTTAACATTGACTAAATACAAATCCTATATTTTTCATATTTTGTGGTTGCGTTGCCGTATTTGTTTTATTTGCATTTTTCTTAAAACATATTCTCGGTCTTATAAAGGGTAAATAAGAAACTCTTCCTATGAGGTACCGCAGTAATTGAAACAATTAAAAGAATTCATTTTCGTTATGAAGCGGGAATAGCAACTCACAGTATAAGACCCAGTACAAGATAATAAGAAACTCACAGTTCAAATAGGAAATTTGAAAAAAAGTTTTAGTCAATGGCTTTTAAAAAAATAAAGTTGACGTATTTCAAAGTTAAAAAGACTTATGAATATTGTGTAAAATGTTGTCACCACACTGTATAACCTTAAAAATACTTATTCGAATTACGTTCAGAATCTTTTCTAGTTTCCAATAAATTAGTACCACATTGCATAGTATTACGTACAGAAAGATTAAACTTGTTACGGATTAAAGATAAAAAGGTTGCGGTAGAAATATGCACTTATGCACTTTATTACCCAATTAAGGCAATCAAAGTTAATTTATTAAACATGAATCTATAGATAATGCGTTTAATAATAGAAATGTATGTAGTTTCCATATAAATAAATAAATTTTTCCAGAATTATAGTGGTAATATCTATTTGTGTTATTTTTTGTTCTTAGAAAAATATGTAAAAATGTTCTATTCCAATAAGTAAATATGACTGATTATATACTGGAATCAATTGGAATAATATTGTATTTTTAAGACAAAATACAGAGAATATGGTAATATGTTATATAATTGTTAATGATATAATACTTAACACTTAACTGTTGTTTTAACACTCTTTTAAGATGAGAAAAGAAGTGCAATTATTTGTTTGGTAGACAGTTATTTAAAATAATATATTTTTTAAAAGCCTTATTTTGATTTTAATGAAGCATTAGGAGGTTATAAAGGTTTATATACTGTAATTTTTAGAAACTGGTAGCACAAGTTCAATCAAACATATATAGAACAAAAACATGCTAATTATTATTTCTTATTAATTTTCGTGTCAACTCTTCGAATTAAGTATTTTTCGAGACAAAAATTTTTGGAAATAGCATGAAATAATCAGTTATTTTTTTGGACCTCTAGTCCACTTATAACTTATTTAATATATGTATCTGACTGTCAGATACATATTTCAAGTAAGTTCAAACAACATTTTTTTTTAATTTTAGAAAAAAAAAACGCAGTTATTTGTTTGGTAGATGGCTATTTAAAATAATATTATTTGAAAAGTGTCATATCAATTTTAATGAAACTTTAGGAGGTTAAAACGTATATATATATATATATATATATATATATATATATATATATATATATATATATATATATATATATATATATATATATATATATATATATATATAAGAGTGGTACTTCTTCCTCAACCCATATCCATCCACTCCTGGACGAAGGTCTCTCCCAATTCTCTCCATTCCTCCCTGCCTTGTGCACATATTATCCATTTCCTCCCTGCTATCGCCCTTATATCATCCACCCATGGTCTCTGGGGTCGCCCTATACTTTTACTCGTTTCTCTTGGGCGCCATTCTGTGACTTTGCGTGACCATCTGGTGTCGTCTTGTCTAGCTATATGTCCTGCCCATCGCCATTTCATTGTTATTATTTCTTCTATGATGTCTTTTATTTGGGTTCGTTTCCCGATTTCCGTATTTCTAATTTTGTCTCGTAAGGAAAGTCCGATCATGGCCGTTTCCATTGCTCTCTGTGATGTTCTTAGTTTGTTAGCGTAGACTTTTGTCATAGATATTGCTTCAAATCCATAAGTAGCGACTGGAAGTATACATGTGTTGTATACTCCTTTCTTATAAGGTTGACTGGAACTTCGTGGTTTTTGAGTATATATTGTAGCTTTCGAAAGGCTGCCCAGAACAGTCTAATTCTTCTACTGATTTCAGCATGTTGATTCTCTTCTCCTAGTTTAATGGAGTGTCCTAAGTATATATACTCATTCGTCTTTTCAATAGGTTGTCCTTCCAGCGTTATATTTGTATCAACGTTGGTCATTATCTTTGTCTTGAACTGATTGATTTTTAATCCGATTTTGTTGGACTCGTAGTTTAGTTGTTTAAGCATTTCTTCAAGCTTCTGGATATTGTTGGCTATTAGAATTATGTCATCAGCAAACCTTAAATAATTCAGGCGCCATCCGTCAATGTTTATGCCTTTATTTTCCCATTTAATTTCTCGAAGACGTCTTTCAGCGCTAACGTAAATAATTTCGGAGAAATACTGTCACCCTGTCTGACACCTCTTTCCAACTTGATTTTATTTGTTTTGGTTGTTTCGTCTACTTTAATATGCATAGTTGCATTGTTATAAATGTTTTTAATTAATTTTGTATAGCGAAAATCAATTCTTGCGTTATCGAGGGGGTTAAGAAGAGGCCCTATTTCGATGGAATCGAATGCCTTATGGAAGTCGATAAATGCTAGATATAGGGGAACGTTGTACTCCGTACATTTTTCTATCAGGATACGTATGGTGTGGATATTATCGGTTGTCCCATATCCTTTTCTAAATCCGGCCTGTTCGATGGGCTGGTATAGGTCAAATTTTGCAGTCAGCCGGATTGTCAGTATTTTGGAGAACAACTTAGGTATGATAGCAGCGATATTGGTCGATAATTTTCGATGTTTGTATTGTCACCTTTTTTGAAGATTAATATCACTTCAACGTTGCACCAATTTTTTGGGATTTGGCCTTCTTGAAGGCATTTGTTCAACAAGATTTTTATTGCCTCCTCTATTGGTTTTCCACCGTATTTTAGCATTTCTGCTGTGATTTTATCTTCTCCCTGACTCTTGTTGTTTTTCATCTGAAGTAGTGTTGTTTTTATTTCACTTCCTGTGATTTCAAGCAGTTCTTCAGAACCGGCGATCGTAATAGTTTTCTACTATTTACTACTATATATTTACTATATATCTACTATATAGTTTTCTACTATATATCTACATTTGATAATGTCTTTTTTATCGTGGACAGCACTTTCATTCTGCTATTGTTACTGATGGCCTCTTCTATGACCTTGGTGGTAAATATACTTGGTGGCCTTTTGTCCTTCCGGATTTCTCTTTTCACCTTTTTATTGAGATTTTTTAAGCTCTCGGACATTCTGTCAGTTCTCCGTTGCCTTTCTTCTATTAACTTCAAAGTCTGGTCACTTAATTTGGTTACTGATTTCTTTTTCATCCTGTAGCATATTTTCTCAACTGAAGTTCTTAGACTACTCGTGATTTTATCAGTCAGCTGATCGATATTTAATTGTGTTAGTGCTGCTGCAGGAGTCAATTTTTGTTGGAGAATCTTTTCATACTCAACTTGATCCGACCTTAAGTCTTCAGATGTAGGATAAAGATGATTCTTAAAGAGCTTCCTTCTCTCGCTCTTAACATTGATTTTTATTTTGGCCCGGACCAGTCTGTGGTCGCTTCCGGTATAAAATTTATTTAGAACGGTTACATCTGTGCATATTCTTTTATTGTTGGAAAAGATATAATCTATTTCGTTTTTAACAGTGTGGTTTGGATTTCTCCATGTCCATTTTCTTTGATCAGGCTTTTCGTAGAATGTATTGAGACCGTATAGGTTTTCATTATTTGCATAGTTTACTAACATTTCTCCTCTGCCATTTCGTTCACCTAGTCCAAATTTACTGACATATTCCGTTTCTCCATCTTTTCTTTTTCCCACTTTTGCATTAAAGTCTCCAGTGACTATTACAAATCTCGCTTTTTCCATTTGTCTCGATTTAATTAGATCTTCATAAAAGATTTCAGCTTCTTCATTATCAGATGAACTAGTTGGAGCATATCCATGAATGACTTGTAGCTGGTATATTTTGCTTAAGGATATCATAATATATATGACTCTTTCGGACACTGCTTTGTATTTGGTCACGTTGTATTGAAATTTCTTATTAACCATAAACGCCACGCCTCCAATATGATGATTTATGTCTGAGAGTTACTTTGGAATTTTTTTCAGAGTGGTACTACAAATACTAAAACCCTAAGGCATATCAAATTAAAATATGTCGAATATTCTCCAAAAAGTATACTTTGAAAGAATGTGAAAGAATGTTATAAAAAACATGTAATTTGCAAGTTCTTTTTTGGATCTCAAGTACAAGTCGTGTCAGATACACACTGTATCTAACACTTGTCAGTAAAACAAAAACTAATATTCAGTAAAAACAACTTATTAATTGTTAAGAATCATATATATGCATTTAAAAATTTCACAAAATACAGTGTTTGACGTCATTTCAAATTTGTCTTTTGCTGTTTGTATTAATCACAAAAACATAGAAAAAGAAAAACAAAAATGAGTTCAATTCTCTGTAGTCATAATCATCTCTTAACAATTAAAATTGTTGCTATCTTGTACTAACAGTTTAGCGAAAATTAACCTTGATGAAGATTGCACTAAAAGTATGCGGAACTAACAGACCCGCACAGAATTTTATACCGAGAGTATGGATATGTATTGAATAAGTTATAATACTTCTTTAAGATTAGAATGAAAACGTGGTTATCTATTTCTAATAATACTTTTTGAAAAGCGTTTTGATGTTCATGAAACGTTATGAGATTGTAAAGCATAAATGGTGTAATTTTTAGAGAGTGGTAGTACAAGTAGGTACTAAAAACCAAAAATGTATAGAAAATATGCTGAATACTCTCCAAACAATATACTCTAATTTAACTTTTTTTGTTAAGTTTTTTCTAAGAAGAAAATATTTTTCTTTCAAGCACGCCTCGGGTGAGATATTCTTGAGTAAAAACCTAACTGATTGTTAAAAAAGCTGTGTATACACGTTTAAAAAATTCTTAGACATATTATGTCCCAAGGCATATACAAATTATTTTCCGCTGTTTTTATTAATAACAAAACCATAGAAAAAATAAACAGTTTTAAAACCTTAAAACGGATATTTCCGCACATAAAACATCTCTATCTCGAAATTTAGTAGCCGAGAAAAAATAAGCCAACATATAAATGTAGAATATGTGTTTTACGCGACAGTTTTACTTTTTTCAAATAGTCCACCCTCGTGTTTTCTCATGACCACTGAACAGGGTGGGTGTGTCCTATCAACCTCAAAATCAATAGATGTCATCTGGTAGACGTTCCTAATCAGAATCAGTTGAAATTCGATCGATCCGACACGTAACGATTTAATTGAGTGATCGCACTAACAAAAACAATTCTCAAATAGTCCACCATTGTGCTTTCTCATGACCCATGTACATGTTATAATGTGTTCTATCCACCTCAAATCAATAGATGTCGTCTGGGAGACGTACCCTATCAGAATCAGTCAAAACCCGATCGATCCAACATGATTTAGTTGAGTTATCGTGTTAACAACAAAAATTTCTCAAATAGTCCACCGTCGTGCTTTCTCGTGACCCATGGACAGGGTAGGGTGTGTCTTATCCAGCTCAAAATCAATAGGTGTCATCTGGGAGACGTCCCCGATCAGGACCAGTCAAAACCCGATCGATCCGACACGATTTAGTTGAGTTATCGTGCTAACAAGAAATTTTTAAAATGCGACGACAACGACATACACAGCAACAATTTCTTAAAAACCATTTTTTTTTTAGTTTCTAGGCCGAAAACAGAAAAATAAACCCAAAAAATATTTTTCCAATTTGTCTTTACACGATTAAATTACCTTTCCGGAGTGCGGAAAAGTAAAACAATACTGGAGACCAGTTTTCTTCAAAAATCGAAAGACTATACGTCGCTCAATGCGCTTATCCACAACCAAATTGACATCACCAGATCATCTCATGATGCCAATTAAAATTATTATTAATAATAATGTTATCAGTTAACTAATTAACTAATGTTATTAGTTACTACCCTCGTGTACCAGGAGTTAATCAACTAAGTCACTAATTGTAAGTTTTATTAGAGTAGATCTCTGGCGCCTTGATCAAGACTGTACCAAAAATAAAATTCTCAGACCAGTCGCTCCGATGACAGCATGATATACAACAGTAAATATCTAATTGGGAGGCTTCCAACTGATTATTTCCGGAAACCTGTATTCTTTCATCATATGATTCAAGAAATAAAGACAGAAATAACTAAGGAAACAGTAAGTTAAATAATGTCACAGGAAATCTACTATAGTCATCTGTGGTGTGATACACACAATTAGAATTTTGACAAGTATATTTACATTTTTCTATCTAAACTTTTTAAATAAGATCAGGTGAACTTGCGATGTGACAAGTTTCGGTTTTATATCAACCAAGGAATTCTCAAATACTTGCATATGTTCACAGAGATATCAAACCTTATTTGGTGATCATGAAATGGAAAACATCCGTCTTAGATTATAACATCGTTTGACGGCAGGCATGTTCATCAAATTATATGCCATATTGACATCAATAGCATGCAAATTTGTTATCATCTGGCGATATAATAAAATAATTATGAATAAGTTGAGTTTTTCTGAGAAATATTTATATCATATCGTCCTATATGATTGAAGAAATAAAGACAGAAATAACTAAGGAAACAGAAAATTAAATGATTTCATAGAAAATTTCCTATAGTCATATGTAATGTGATACACACAATTTGAATTTTGAAATGTATATTTATATTATTCGACCTACACTTTTTACTGAATAATCAGTAACAAAATCATGTGAATAACTATTGGAATTGTCCCACAACTTGTTTAATGCACAAGTTTACGTGTCTTGTTATCAAAACATTCCTACGGGATTCCTAGCATTATGGTTGAACATCCGTCATCAGTCCCAGTTGTTGTAGGTTAACTACGGGAATTTTAACTCATTCTTCAAAAAAAAAAAAAAGAACAGAATAGTAATGGTGAAAAAAGGATACTTTGAGAGGATAATCAACTTGTATGTGTAAACTTATACTTCGATTATCAAGAAAGTATTTAAGAAACGCTATAGTGTATTGTGTTGTATGTGTTGATGAAGCAAGATATCCGACACTAAACACTACAGCTATGCTTAAGGTATGGCTATAATGCCATTCATGATGTAGTTGCTAAACAGGCTCAATGAAAGTGTTATATGTATATCGTCCAGCATTGATGGTGAACTAATAATCGTATAATATATTTCGTTACTTGCCCTATATGTATTTGATAATTACATTTGGGTATAGCCGAAAGTTCAGAAAGATAGTGTTTTTCAACAGTTTTAAAATTATCAAATGGACTATACCTTAAATCGAATGTGTTTTAGAAAAGAGACATAAAAATGAAATTTAGATGTTGAACTGAAAATTTTAAACGGTTTAACACTTTAAACGATTTTTTAAATATTTTCTCTACAATTTGTGCAATTTGTATAAAAGAAGGGGATGGCGCAACTAATTACTAAAAACTAATTAAACTAATATTTTTATATTTTAATATAAAAGGTTAGAATATTGTCATTGGGTTCAGAGACATTTTTTGACGATCACAATTTTTTACATAAAATTTTGTTTACTCAGCCTCATCAGTAAACAAAATTTGACGTATGACATTTACCACTAATGGGGTGGTATCTTCTCAAAACTAGACACTGGCGACAGGAAATCCTCATTGGATTATTAATCGTAAAAATCAGTATTTAGAGAAAGTTAACGTATGGCGGAATTCTAGGATATATAATAATTGGGCCGTTTTTCTTTAATAACTCGTTAAATACTGAGCGATTAGTTAACTTTTTCGATACGGAATCATAGGACGTAATTGAAAATCTTCCTCTTAATGTACGACGGGAGATACTTTTTCAGCTAGATGGTGCGTCAATTCATAATTCCAGAATTGTTCGTCAGTGGTTGAACGAATATTTTTCAATGCGCTGGATAGGAAGAAATAGTCCTTTTGAACTATTGCCTCCTAGGTCCCCCGATATTACACCATTAAATTCTTAGTTCTGGGGAAGAATGAAGAATAATGTTTACAAAACAAGGTCCAAAAATCGAGAAGAACTTTGTGCTAAAATAAGAGGAGCCTATTCCATAGCTGAGAAGAGTAGTTAATCATAATCGTAAAATAATTGATAAATGTAAGAAATAAGTGATAATTGTATTCAAATTGAAGGAGAATTAGTTCAGAGAGGCTACAACCAATAATTAATTAAAATTATTATTTATGTGTAATGAATAATTATCTCAAAAGCTGTTGGAAATTGTTACTTTAAATTGTTGTTTTACTTATTTCAATTACCAAAACCTAATTATTTTCTTTTCTCTTAAAATATATTTTTTGTCAAATCGACACTTTTTCTCAATATATTTTTTTCATTTCAATGGCATCGTATTAAATTGAAAACCAAAATTGTAACCGTGTATGGATGTGGAAAAATATAGGGTTTTTCAATTGCGACGGGTCGATGTTGCCAGCCTGTGGCGGCCCTTTTGTTTTGCCAGTGTCTGTATAACCTGTTGTTGATTATTCAGTCACTGATGCCAAATTACCATGACAAGTTACACGATTGAGTAGCACGTCCAAATGATAAAACTTTATTATCAAAATGAGTGTTCGTTGGTGCAAACGTTGCGCGCGTTGCGCCCATTTTACGGCAGACGCGGTGGCCCTTCAAAGTCTAATTTCCAACGTTTGGTGGCCAAATTTGAGACGACCGGTTCGGTAAACAATCAGCCAGTACGTCAAAGGAACGACAGATCGGTCGAGAACATCGCTGCTGTCCATGAAAGTGTGTAGGAGAACCCGAGGCAGTCAATTCCTCGCCGTGCATAAGAACTCGGTTTTTCGCAGACTTCAATTTGGCGAATTTTGCGTCGGGGCTTGGGCCTGCACCCGTACAAGATCCAACTGACACAGGAGCTTAAAGTTAATGACCATAGAAAACACCGTTTGTTCGCTGACTGGGCTTCGGAGCGTTTGGAAGAGGACCCCAATTTTGAGCGAAAAATTATCTTTAGTGACGTGATGCATTCTTGGATGAATGGCTATGTTAACAAGCATAATTGCCGTATATGGAACGACGCAAACCCACACGAGGTTCACCAGGTATCAATGCATCCACAAAAAGTTACTGTTTGGCGCGGACTTTGGGCCGGCGGCGTCATTAGTCCGTACTTTTTCTAAAACGACATTGGTGAAGCCATCACCGTCAACGGAGAGCACTACAGAACGATGTTAATCGATTTAGTTGATTTGACCCAAATTGAACGACATAGACGTGGACGACATGTGGTTCCAGCAGGATGACGCTACGTGCCACACAGCGTACGTCACGATGGGCACTCTGCGTGAATGATATGAGATCTGCCAAGATCGTGCGATTTGATCCCGTTAGACTATTTTTTGTAGGGTTTTCTGAAGTCGCAGGTCTATGCCAATAATCCGCAATGGGCCGATGCTCTTAAAGAAAATATAACTCAGACCATCGCTCAAATTCAGCCGGATCTATGCGGCAGAGTCATTACAAATTGGACCACTCGGATCCATGCTACTGTGAGAAGCCGCGGCGGACATTTAAATGATGTTATACTCCACATATAATGGCATACATGGGCCTTTCAAATAGAAAAAGAATTTCGTTAATACCTCACACACAGCTTGTTTTATTCCATTTCAAAATCGACCCGTCCTTATTGGAAAACGCTATATTCAAAAAACTAAAAATGCGAATTTCGTAATGAAAATTTTATGTTGGGGTTCAAATTTAGATTTTGAATACCTTTTTTAATAATTTTTTTTTCAATAACTTCAATGCAAAGTAAGATATCCGAAGTGGGCCCTATTTGGGGGCTGCCGTTGTCTAAGTTTGTTACTTAAATGGAAGTTATAAGTTGGTTGCCTCAAAATGTACGTATTATATAGGTGCTAAAGCTTAAATCTGGATTTAAAAAAATGACGAAAAAATCCGGATGTCTTCATTTTAAATCAGACACATGGTATATTGTATATAGTTTATTCCCGAATATCTCACAAGTCCTATTTGGCGAACCATTTGAGGTGTGAGATAAAAACCGTTAAATTATGAATGTAAATACATCTGTTTATTTATTTTACTAATACAATAGATGAGTGTCTTAGGTTTTTCACTTTTATATACTTCAGTTGTTCCACGAGTATAATAATTAGAATTGTTCAAAAAGAGCCAGATATGGTCAAAGCACCTTAAAGAAACTCCTCTTCATTTACAAATAAGGCGACCATTCAAGGAAACGGTAATCCTCTTTCAATACAAAATTCACGGTAAAATGTTGACAATACTTTTCTTATAACAAGTATAACTGCATGACGATCATATTCACGGAATGCGTAGGGCGTTTTCTGAATGACGATAAATTGACTTTAGTTATTGCTTTTACGTCGAGATATCTGTTAATGTAAGAATATTGCATCAACAGTAATACAAATTGCTGCCCAATAAAGACTGCTGCATATGCTGGATTTATTGATATTTGTACTTACGCTTTTTATCTTTATTATAAGTTGTATTCACTCACCTGAAACAAAAATATTTAATTAAATTCTGTAAATTTATTGTTGGATCATTAGGCAAATTTTAATCATTAAGTTAAGTTAATTATTAATTAGTTAGTTAATAACTTAGGTTAGGACACAGGCATTATAATATGATGATGAGTAAAGTATGCGAATCATAAACAGATGAAATACTGCGATTAAATTGAAATGATTTTACCACTGATCTATAAAACGGTCATTGCAGTTTAAGAAATCACCTGCACAGGACGGCTTTATTATTCGACAAGATTTCATTTGTAAATTATGTAATGAAGAGGAAGAAATATTATGTCTTGCTTGCCATGCTACCTTGCAATGTGCAGCTCTCTACCACTAGTGGTATATCAGATTAGTAGTCTTCCAGACTTCTCTGACATAGAGAGCAGTCAAGAGAGCCAAAGACCTGGTGAAAATGCTTCTGGAGTTAATCTAGCCCCCTCTAGGGGCTGTAAGACCTTGCAGTTGGTGGGGGGGGCCTTGTGGGCTGAGAGCGCTCTAAGGGTCCATACCTGTATGAATGATGGCACCCCTTTAAGTAGGGGTTGTCCAAGCGAATGGGAGTATGAATGAGGCGGTCCCAGTAAAGGACCCGTCCATGTGAATGAAGGGATGTGGCTTGGCAGCATCCCGGGTATGAACCCTTCTTGAGTTTACTCAAGGGGGCCGACAAACCCGGTTCACAACTAAGAAACAGCCCCCCATTCAGCCTGGTGAAACTGGATGGGTATGGCACACCCCCCTAATCCGATGGTGTGAGATATCGAGCCTATCGGACTGGTTGGCTCTCAGGGGATACCCAGAGTCGCAATCGGTGCCTCAGGAGCACCTGGTGCAACTCCTGAGTATTTAAGTCGCCTTACCCCCGCATGCGGGGCTCTGCGGGGGCGGACCTTTATTTCCCTAGCTACTCGTGGGACCAAAATGGAACCAGTCAACAAAGGAAAAAGCTTGGAGGATAAGGAGGTCGAAAGCGGCCTAAACCTATATAATTTAATAATAATAATCTAGAAAGATGAATTCATCACACACAATTAGGAAATAGGACTGCACAATAAGCCATGAAGGCTGCAGTGCAACGAGTACCTATACGCACGTAATTTTGAGGTACCTGTTGTCCTACCTTGGTATACCCACTACCCAATAATGAATATAGTCGGAATTCATTACCACCAAATGTACATATGTCTTTTTCAAATACATACATATGTCCTTTAGAATGGCAATAAAAATTATTAGTTAAATAAACGAATGAAAAAAGTTTTTATGCTGTATACCTTGAAAAACTCTCAATGTAAACCTGCTTGTTGATTTTCGTTTGTCTACCTTTTCAAATTTCTTCGTAAAGAAGCCTTGAAAGCCAGTATCTCACTAATTGTAAGAGTAAAATCTCTATTTGACTTCAATTATGGGACTAAGATAATCTAATAGGAAGGATTAAGATAAACAAAAGAGGGAAAACTGTACTAGAAAGGAAATTTTTTCTGTCTTGAGTAATTTTGTATTCAGAAATTAATAAGCAATTATTTATTACATGTTAACTAATTAATAAGAAATATTAAGGTTAATGCTAGTGATGTACACATTAGAAATACATATTTATGAAAAATAAATTAGTTCCTTACAATTAGTTTCAATAACATGGCATGTAAATCTCAAATTTTCATTCTAAAGTTTCCGGAACATCCGAAATATTATCTTGCGATCAACAATATTGACCAGTCAACCATTTTGTTTATTCTATTAGTCTTATCTTTCTTATAGAGGATAAGGCAGAGGGTTGAATATACCAGAGAGATAATTTTAGTGGTTTTGATAAATAATAAATATTCTTATTTTTTTCAGAAATTAATACATAATTAATATATTTCATATTGACTTATTTATAAAAAATATTAATATTACCGTTAGCAGAAGGATTTATTAAAGATGAAGCAATTTTTTGGAATGTTTTGATAATACGACATATAAATCCTAGATTGTTATCGTTATTTCATTGCTAAAATATTATCCTAAAATATTTTCTAAACATTACTTATCTCCATAAATTCTCCTGTTCTGTTCGTCTTTAACGTTTCAGGTAACCAATTAACGTATATTAAAAGTAAATATTTTATGTAGTCTAACTACATATTTTGTACATAGAAAAATATTAATTCCACTGTTTTGTTTTATAATCTAGCAAAGTTATTACTTTAATGTGCCCCTTATTATAATAAATAAAAAATTTTAAACACTGAAAAACAAAAGTTGAATTTGAAAAATAACTTATATTTTAATTTATATTTTACCGCTATCGCAAAATGTTTTATTTAATCTGGAGTCTTTGACAGAAAAATTACGATATCATCTTTCGAAGAAATATGTTTAGACTACAAATTTACATTTTTGTTTTTCACAAAAGTAATTGATTAAGAGTATGCACTAATATTCCACTTATTTTTTTATTATTCAACATAAATCTTGACCATGTCTACAAAATGCATCAGTTGTTAATTTATTAACGTCGTACTAGTTATTAATAATTTCATTATGAATAAATAATACATTCCCGGTTCGAGCGTATGTGTACGTGTGTATAAACGTAAATATGGAATTAAATTATGAAATTTCATATTATCAATAGAAACACGGAATTCGTATTTGTATCCATACTAAATACCTATATGTGGAAGATAAAACTATATTCCACATGCGACAATGGAAAGGGTTAGTAACGTAGCGTCTACCTGACGAAAGAGAAAAGAGTACACATATTCGCTATGAGATGTAAGGAGTGATGGTTGACGTATACTTTATTGCAAATAGAATTACTATGATTATTATGTTTAAGAAAGTGGTGCAAACTTCCTTTGCGTGCTAAATTGGAAAAGTGGGCGAATGACTTTCCCGTGTACTGTATTTTGACGACACTGAACTACAATGTAATATATGTAATATAACGGTATCATAGAATGTGAAAACGGCCGTTACAGAACATGATGCGATTGGGAAACTCAAAACTCGTTTAAGTGATAATGAAGTCGGAGCGTGAAGGAAAATCAAAAATAATTTAACATAGACTTATTTAACATGTTACAACATACCAGAGAATACGCTGGTCATCCAATGTTTAGATAATTACTACACGATCGAATCGTCTGTATGGAAAATACAATAACGTTTATCTGACTGTGGCTAAAACCTCCGATACGGGTCAGAATATCGGATACGTTTTAGCCAGCAGACTGCAAGAGATCACCAGACTGTAATGCGACCAGGGTTAATTACCACCACAACCTGTTGTGATATGTTGGGATACATGGTTGAGGGTGGCAAGCTACTATTATTATGTTTATTTTGATGATGTAAAGAGGGTGATTTTCGAACTAAATACACGTGAAGCACTCTATATCTTACAGGCTCAGCATGTATTCAATGACGCAGCTGTTCAGAAAGATTTAATGTACAGCCACAATCATTTTTCAAGAATTTATTTGTCAGTGAGCAACCTTGACTATACATCTACTTCCCTACTATCCTACTTTTGGATAAACAGTAGTAAATGCACTAAATAGTTCCTTTTGATGTTAAGAGGACACCCTGCTGAACGCACGAAAATTAAATTGGAAAGTTTTGCAATACAATATTTTATATACTCTGTGGTACTGTGGAACTCCTCGTAGATAAAGAGATAGAGTTGTCTCAACCCAACATACATCTCCCCTCCTTTAAAAACTTCATATATTTTTAATATGCTCCCGTTACTCCTCTTCAGGGGTAACGGGAGCATATTTAAAAGGCCTTTCAATGTCTATACGTTGAAAGATCTTTTTTGCATAGTAATGAATTTTGAGTGATAGGCGTCTAATTTTCATTCCTAAACATTTAGGGCAGATTCTGCTAATATACTGGAACTCTAAATATGGTTACCGTGCAGTGTTGTATATTCAGTGTCATTTATTGCTTCTGTTGCTTTAGATATTGAAAAATCGACAAACAAAATTATATATTGTTTATTACATTTTAATACGTGTATGTCAGCATGGTTCCTGGATGCGCCCCTGATTTTAACACCTCATGTACGATTTACTCACGGACTGTAGTTATGAAGAACTTTTTCTCTCCTTCGAAGTCTCAAATTTACTGATTACCACCAAATAATATCGTTACAAAGATACAGTACCACAAAAACTAAATGAAATGAAGTGGTTATTCATATTTATTAATTTCGTCATATAAGCATGTTTATCATTTGTTGTTTTATATAATGGTGAATTATAATATTTTACAATGTATCAAATATATCATACAATATACAAATATGTAAAATTTTAAAAATTTTGTATACTTACATAAAATCTAAGTAATGATTAGAATAAATACTTGAAAATATAAAAGCAAATTTAAGTTAATCTGTTAAGATAATCTCTTAAGTTAATCTGTTAAGTTATTACAATGATTTTGACCCTCTCTCTATCTAGGAAATATTCGAACGCGAACATAAAAATGCATTTAATAATAATAAAAATACAAACCTTTCATTGCGTCCCCTATTAAGTTATGCTAGCAACATAAGAGACTATAAAAGATACGAGTCCCAAGAAAAACAAATATATGGCTGACATTATATTGACAATTCACAAGTTTCGTGTAAAATTCTGGAGTTTCTTACTGCTAAAAGCATAAAGAAAGAGGCAAAAGGCTACCATTAGGGTCATTACATTAATAGGAACACGAAGATGCCAATAAAGTATTAATTAAGGTACTATAAAAAACCTAAATATTTATTACAGGAATAATATTTATTGTGGTTACACTAATTACCACGTAATTATAGTTACATTAGTAAGGATTGTATTAACGATAATCAGTGTGATCATTCACTGCATAGCTAATATATTTATATGGAATTCATGTAATAAATTATATACTTAATTTATTATTATTTATATATTATTTACATTTAATTTACCATTACTATCTACTATTTAATATACAATATTGTTGCGCTCGATTATACATAACTAAATTAATTTTGCCAATACTGAAATGTTAATATAAAAAAAGTTGGAGATGCCGGGGATCGAACCCGGGGCCTTTCACATGCAAAGCGGACGCTCTACCACTGAGCTACATCCCCACATTTTAAATCTTATATATTGGTGTATTACAAGCATGCGAATATATATTTCATTATTAATCACAATCATTAATAAAATAATATTGTCATATTCCTATTTAAATTATATGGCCGGCTTTCGTTATGTAAATGTAATAGCCGTCTAAATTCATTAAAATTAAAATAAAGAGGAAAAACTATGCATGCAACAATTAGAATGAAAAACTATGTTCCAAAAAAGCGCATAGTAGGTATATTTTATTCTTTAAAACGAATTCTCTTTTATATTATAAGTTCACTTTTCTATTGTTGTAAATTTTTAATTATGACTCGTTTTGAATTATGACGTAATGACAAGTCTTTCATCAATTAGGAAAAACTCAGTCCCTTCAAATTAGGAAAATTGAGGGAATTTTTTCCTACAGCTAAGCGACCTATACAGAAAGTTGTGTTGGAGTTGTGTCAACATATTTTTCACGTAGCGCATGATGAGAAAAGGGTTGGTTTTTAGATATAGACATATATATATATATATATATATATATATATATATATATATATATATATATATGTGCGTTTTTGGCCGTATTTTCGGTTTTTTTGGGTTTTTCTGAAAAACTATGTATTTTTTTGGAAAACATGACCTGATTTTATGTTGTAGATTTTGCGATTCTCCACAATTTTTGTTCTTTTCATTTTTTCGAAATTGTGCTTAGTTGCGCCGCTAGAGTGCGCTGAAGTTGTAGATATGAAAATTTCCGACACATTTTGTTGTTTTGTTTTTTTAAAGTCGCACGATTTTGCCACTAGAGGGCGAAAACCGTTCTATTTTTGTTTGTAATACTCTTGTGCGAATGAAAAAGACATTCTAGCGCATTATTTTTGATTTATAGGCAAAACTATGTATTTGTAAAAAAAAGTATAAGAAGTATAAAAAAGTAAAAAGTATAAGCGAATTTGTAGGAAGTTTCTTGCTATCCAACTTTTATGTGATTGAACTTTTCTAAAAAAAGCATAGTTTTGCCTATAAGTCAAAAATAATGCTCTAGAGTGTTTTTTTTTATTTGTACAAGAGTATTATAAAAAAAATAGAAAACGGTTTTCGCCGTCTAGTGGCAAAACCGTGCGACTTTAAAAAAAACAAAAGAACAAAATGTGTCGAAAATTTTTATATCTACAACTTTGATCTCTTAATATTTTTCTCTACAATGCATAGTTCTGGCTTAAAATCGAAAAACAGCTCAAAAATACTTCAGCGCGCTCTAGCAGCGCAACTAATCAGATGTCTATATCTAAAAAACAACCCTTTTTTTTATCATGCGCTTGGTGAAAAATATGTTGACATAACCCCAACACAACTTTCTGTATAGGTCGCTTAGCTGTAGGAAAAATTTCCCAAAATCGTGATTTTTTGTCTAATTTGAAGGGACTACCAGTTAAGTCCGGATAGTTGTGCACATTATGTATTGACATCTTGATATATCGTATGTCCGGATTGTGAGTTATTTAAAAATCTGCTCAAGAGGTGTATATTTATTAGCAATGAATGATCTTTTAAATAAAATATAGTTAAAAATCGACAGCCAAAAACTCATTTACTTTTTAAGAAAATAAATAACGGACTGATAAGGAGAATAAGGTTCCATAATTCAAGGAAATGTTGGGGTGTCCAATATAAATAATAATACTTGTTTTGTTTATGTTATATCATAAATTGGAGAAAGTCAAGTTATATGGAAAATTATTCGATTTAAAATTCTGAAACCAGGATCATTGTCAATAAGATGTTACTGCTAAGTAATTCGAAATTATGAAAACAACTTTGATAGAATGCCGCTTGCTTATTGTTGAAATGTTAAGACCTTAACTTAGGAAATTACATAGTTTACGGCGAACTGATTTGTAGGTGTATGGGGATTTTTGTAAATATTTAAAAATATGTTTATTAGAATATATACGTGACTTGTAGCCTATACTCGTACAACTATAATAAATATCAATAGCCATTGTTAGATTGGTTGCGTACAGTATGGCATTTATGGATATTTTTTAATAATTCCATGTATTTCAGATTTTGAAAACATTTCTTAGTCCATTTATCGTTGAACGTTTTGAAACTCATCTACACTTTAGTTTTATTGTCATCAATATGTTAGGCTATTTGAATATATTTAATTCAAGTAATACAAGACTGAAACTTTTCTTCTAAAATTCCTTTAAACTTGAATTTGTGTAACTGAGAAGTTATTCTGTATGTTTATTTGGACGTACCTAAAACAAGACTTCGTACCTTTTAAGTTCGTACCTTCGTACCTATTATATACAGTGAGACTGAGAAGTATTTGATACTATTTTTTTTCATAACTCGCCTATGTCAAAAGATATATTAAAGTATACTTTGAAAGTTGCTCTTTAATATTTTCGAGCTATGTTCTAAGAGGTATGTTAGACATTAAAACACACCAATACAGAGATATCAAAACTGGATTGTATTAATATATTTCTTTTTAATGGAAAGTCCCATTTTTTATTGCGTCATTGGAAAGCACTCCTTTTTATATACAGTAATGTAAAATAAGGTATTAGTTACATAAACAAATTTTAAGTAATAATTTGACAAATCAAATTAATATGTAATAACTAAAAACACCAATAGAGCAAAAATTAATTCAAAACATTCAACAGACACTGATCGACGCGACGTAGTTAATACTGCTCAACGATAAATATGAAAGAAGGATTTTGTTTAATTTAAATGACTTCGTTATAACGCTTTTTATTTCCTGTTCATTTCAAAAATTCACTTACAAAAATGCTCATGTAACTAACCCCTCATTTTACTTTACTGTACCATATCAAATTTATATATTATTTTTCGGACTCTATTGCATATAGACAAGAACTAGAATAAGTCTTTCCTTAAATCTGACATGGGATATGAGAAACAAACAGTAAAACACTATAAACTTGGGTAATGGATATCGTCTAAAGATAGATTAGACCGAAAATTATTGACTTTATGACCATAATTTTACATATTCCCGAAATTAGAATTTAAATGACATTCAAACTTGTCCAAAAATAAAGCTGGCAATTAAAAATAGCGATTCGAGATAAAAAGAATATTATGAAAAATATTCATATCTGTATGTTTTTCATTATAGACTAATGTTCAATTATATTCATATGGCATGTAATATCGTAATCATCGATGAATAAAATCTGATCTTAGAATTATGGCATAATCTGAGAAATTCGCTGAATAAATATAAAATGAGATTATTAAAATAATTTATTTCTCTTAATCTGATTATATGTTAGGGTACAGGCTGATTAAGAAATTGGTTCCAGGATTTATTTTAATGTTAAAGCGATGTTAAATATATCAAGTCCTAGTATTATGGTAAACACTTCAGCATTGCTGTAGTTTTCATAATTCTTATTCAAGAATAATGTTACTAAATATCAGCCTCGATAATGCTAATTTCTTGGAAATAATTTTAAGTTATAAA
This sequence comes from Rosalia funebris, assembly GCA_037954035.1. Classification (NCBI taxonomy): domain Eukaryota; kingdom Metazoa; phylum Arthropoda; class Insecta; order Coleoptera; family Cerambycidae; genus Rosalia; species Rosalia funebris. The sequence goes on along the minus strand of JAZFAV010000007.1, from coordinate 17,670,948 downwards.
ACTGTTTAAAAAGAGTACTTAAACAAAAACATGAGGACAAATACTGTACTGAATTAGAATACCATACGTCTTGCGAAAAGAAAAAATGTCAAGACAAATAGATTATTATGACATTTGGAGTTGCCATTGATGGTTCTTTTCAATGTAATATTGATACCATCATTTCTGAAGCAAGGAAAACATGGATTGTTAACTAAAAACTGCCATGATTTTAATGACGTGATAAAAGTTATAAAAGATAATTATTTTTGAATCATTGCAATGAGATGAGAATTCATCTACATATTTTTTGAGAAGAGCCTTAACGACATTAATATCATAGTTTCAATTGATGTTATATGTATTATGTATTTTGAATGTATACAAATATATTGTAGAAATTATGTTTATTTATTTAAACAATACCGTACCCAATAGAAATATCCAATTACTGGATAGGATTACTGTATACACCAATTACTTAGTTTATTTATCGTTTTGTAGAACTACACAATCACTAATAGTATTAATTTTAATATATATATTTATATAATAAAATCGTCACTTATATCATTTATATAGAAGGTGGAAGACCCACAGGTCATTAAGAATATGATTTATAAAAATATTAAATAATAAGTCTTAATACAGATTCTTGAGGCACGCTTTATGTCCATATAAATGTTTTTTATTTCAGATCACAGCATTCAATATACTGATGTTTGTTGTCATGTTCTCAAGGTATGCATTAATGCATTGGGTGAATGCATCTTATTATTTTATTTGAGAAATAAAATTCCATGATCAAGCCTGTCGATGGCTTTCGTAAAATCTGTTTAAATTACATCTACTTAACAATTATCATCTATGCATTGCAGTTGTTTGCTGGATTGTATAAAAGAATTTTGAAATTTATATATAGTTTGAAATTCTTAGATAGATCTTTTCAAGCTTTAGAGATAGTAATTATAGTTATAAGCCTATAATTTTCGATATTAATTTTATCATCTTTTTTGTATGTGGTATATGTGTATTTGTATGTGGTATAATGTTGACACATTTTAATCAATCTGGAAACATATTTTATTTAATAGACAATTTAAAGTAGAGATGACAATACTTTTTCATAATCATGTATAACAAAATTTAGAAATTTTATCTGAATCCATCGTATGTATGCTTAGGTTTAATTTGTTTTATCGATTATAATACTTATTTCTCTAAAAACTCACCGAAGTGATACTACTCAGCATTTAATATGGTAATATTCGGTTTTCATCAGCCTCATTAGAGATGGCATACAAATTCTTAAAATATTGAGCATATGCATTTACCAACCCTTTATTACTTTCATAACTGTTTTCCTTATAATAATATTGTTGATAGTAATCTAATGCTGTTTCTTTTACTATTAAGGAATTGCCAAAAAATTGGGATTAATATTTATACTATTCTCTATTCTAGAGCGGTTTTTTATATATTCAATATTAACTTCATATTTTATTTATAATAATAGTGCTCTAATACGATATCATCATCATTAGGTCATCAGTCCTAAGACTGGTTGGACGCTAACCTCCAGCTTCTCCTATCTTGTGCTAACCTACGCATTTCGCTAATTGTGCTACAACCTACATCCCTTACTATTTGCGAGCAGTAGTCTAATCTAGGCCTACCTTTGCCTTTCTTCACTCCTATTTCTGCCTCCAAAATATCGCGGACTATTCCCCCATGTCTCAGCAAGTGGCCTACCATTCTATCTCTTCTCTTCTTTAAGTTTTTCCACATACTTCTTTTCTCGCCGACTTTCTCCAATACTTCTTCGTTTCTAACCCTATCAGTCCATGGTATTTTCATCATTCCTCGGTAACACCACATCTCAAAAGCTTCTAATTTCTTCCTACTTGCTTCCCCTACCGTCCAGGTTTCGCAGCCGTATAGTGCCGTGCTCCATACATACGTTTTCAAAAATCTCTTCCTTGTTTCTAAGTTTATTACCCCCGAGCATAAAAGTGCTTTCTTTTTGTTAAAAGCTACTCGACCCTGCGCTATTCTTTGTTTTATGTCTTTATCGCTTCTTCCATCCCAGTTTATATTACTTCCTAAATAAGTGAAGTCTTTAACTTCCTCCAATCTTTCATTATTAATTTGTACTTTCGTTTTTGCTCTGCTCTCGCGCCCTCTGCACACTAACACTTTAGTTTTTATTCACCCTCATTCCGTATTCCTCTGTCAATACTGCCTCCATTTCGTTCAATGCTGATTCTAATTCTTCCTTACTAGATGCTAATACTGCTATATCATCCGCGAATCTCAGCATTTTTAGTTTCTGTCCCTGTACTTTAATCCCGAAATCCACTCTATCTTTTACCACATTAATCGCCTCTTCGATGTACAGATTAAAAATTAGTGGTGATAGCGTACATCCTTGTCTTACTCCTTTCCTAATACCTACTTCCCTTTTTTCCCCTTCTACTTCTATAACAGCAGTTTGCTCTTTGTATAGATTGTGTACTACTCTCCTATCTCTATACTTCATTCCCGCGCTCTTTAGTATCTCGAACATTTTTTCCCATCTTACGTTATCAAAAGCTTTTTCTAAATCTACAAATCCTATATAAGCGTTCTTTCCTTTTTCTATTGTTTTCTCTAACATTACTCTTAGCGCAAGAATAGCTTCGCGAGTTCCCCTATTTCGCCTAAACCCGAATTGGTCTTCTCCTAGTACTTGCTCCGCTCTATTTTCCATCCTCTTCTGCACTATTCTAGTTAAGATTTTTGACGCATGGGAAGTTAGGCTAATCGTTCTAAAGTTCTCGCATTTGTCGGCTCCTCTCTTTTTCGGTATAGTAACGATAATGTTCCTCTTATAATCCTCCGGCATCTCGCCCGTTTCATATATGTATTTTACCAGTTCAAACATCCTATTGACTACTTTCTGTCCCGTACATTTCAAAATTTCCGCCTATATTTTATCTACACTCGGCGCTCTATTATTCTTTAGCCCCCTTAGTGTTATTTCAAATTCCTCTCTCAATATAGGTTTTCCTACATCTTCCCTATCGATGCTAGATTCTTCCTCTAATATCTCTCCTAATTCCTGACCCTCGTATAAATTTCCTAAGTACTGCTTCCATCTATCCGCTTTCTCCTCTCTTCCGATCAGTATGTCCCCCGATTGACTCCTAACGTTTCTACTTATTGTTCCTATATCCCTGAAGTTCCTCTTAATTATTTTGTAAGCCTCATCGGTCTTACCTACTCGCAGCTTATCTTCTATTTCTTTGCATTTATCCTCTATCCATTGTTCTTTCGCTTTTCTACATTTTCTAATGATTTCCCACTTTATTGCCTTATAAGTTTTCAGTCCTTCCTCGTCTCGTCTGTTTTTGTAGCCTCATCTCTTTTGCATTAAGTTTAAGATTTCGTCCGTTATCCTAACTTCCCTTTTCTCGTGTCCTAAAACGTCCGTAGCCGCGGAATCTAGACTATTCTTGATACCCTCCCACTCAGTTTCTGCGTTCTTGATTTCGTCCTTACTCGTTTCATTTATTAATTGATCTGTTTTCTCCTGGAACTTATCTTTCATATTCTGATCCCTCAATATGTCTACATTTATACGTTTCTTATACTTCCGGGTTTTCAGATTTTTGAACTTTAATCTAGCTTTCATGACTACCAAGTTGTGGTCGCTGTTTACATCTGCTCCTGGATAACTCTTACAGTCTTTTACTTGATTTCTAAATCTCTTCCTAACCAGAATGTAGTCTATCTGATACCTGTCTATCACTCCTGGAATTTTCCATGTGTACCGCCTCCTAACGTGATTCTTGAACAATGTGTTCGCGACTACCATCTTGTTTCTCACAGAATTCTATCGGTCTGCTACCTCTCTCGTTTCTGTTTCCTAATCCATAAGGATCTACAAATTCTCCTTCTTTCCCCTCACCTACGACTGCGTTAAAATCTACTATTATTAAATTTTCATGACCCTTCACAAATCCTATTACCTGCTCTATGTCCGAATAAACGGCTTCTAACTCTTCCTCAATATGGCTAGAAGTAGGCATGTATACTTGCACTATTACTGTTTCCACTGGCTTCGAATCTAACCTAACCATCATTACTCTCTCGCTGTATTGTAGGTAGCTATCTACACACTGTCCTGCGTTCTTCCGCATAACGATCCCTACTCCCGCATTTCCATTTACCGATCCTGTGTGTATTGCCCTATAGTCACCGCTCCAAAAATCTCCTACTTCCGGCCAGCGCATCTCACTTATACCTACTATATCTAATGCAAACCTATCCATTTCTATCTTCAGATTTTCTAGCTTCCCTGCCTGTCTCATGCTTCTGATATTCCACGCTCCGACTCGTGAAATGCTACACTTCTTACTATTATTATTATTACACTACTTACTAATACGATAGAATCATTAAATTTCTTATAATTACATAAAATTTTATCCTTACATAGTTTTATACGGTTTTAAATTCTTCTTAATTTATCTAAATAAATAAATAAATAAATTTACTTTTTTAATCTGATTTGCCCTAGAATTAAATTTTCAGTTGACGTATGAATAAATAGGAATAATACATTATATTTAAAATTATATCAGAAAAAAAAACATGATGTCAATTGCAAACAAAAGTTTTTTGTTAAGCATCGATCCACTACCTGCAACAAACGTATATTTCATTAGCCATATTAACGTTATCGAGAGACTACTGCGCCTAAAGAAACGAAATATGTAAATATTTATTTTTATTTATAGAATATTTTATTAGATATTATAAGGATATTATTCCTTATAACATTTAATAAAATGCACGCTAAGTGTATTTTCTCTCTATTTTATAGAAAAGTGACTCTCTTTTTACTATTAAGGCCTTAAGTGCTCATAGATCAAATGAACTGAACGATTCAATTTACTTAATAATAATAATAATACTTTTACTATTGAATAGTAAATTATACACAATTAAAGCTACAATAAGACTCGTAATATATGTTCTCTAGAACTGTAAGAACTTCTGGCGAAATGACGTTGACTTCTTATTATTTTTTTATTCAATATTTTCAAATTAAATTTTGAACATAGCCATGAGACATTGTTTCCACTGAGAAATTCATATTTCTTCCTCAATTTAATTTGAACCGACTGGAAAATACTCACTTTCCGCGCAGAAAATGATTCACAAGGATCGCTTAGCTGCAAATAGCAATATTTAGTTTTCACACAAACGATCAAAAAGCTTATTTTCAAAGAATATAAGAGCGACAAGAGAGAGATAAGAGTAATTATGATCAAATAGAATGTATTTTATTTATCATTTTATCATTAAATAAGATGAGTACTTCAGAGAGAACGATTCAGTTTTAGAATTAAGTTAAAAATAGAGTGGAAGTACGAGGTGTTGTTTTTGTGAAACAAATTATTAGAAGTAAATATTTCAGTTGAATAAAATTCAGCTGTTGTAATTAATTCATTAGCAATTCTAATTACTTCGTTTCCCAAGTCGTTCTCGTCATTACGAAATGCAAAATTTTCTTCATTGCCAACTATCCATTTACAGATTTGTGTTTCTGTCAGTCAGGTTAACAGCTACAGTGTGTTGTTATGTTATTGACTCCACCAATTTTTCTTCAATTTTCGCTGGAAGATTTAAGATTTTTTTAAGCAGATACAGTAGAATGAGATAATCGGAATCATAATTTTTGCCTGACTGTTGTCGGAGACACATCATTGCTCGAATAGAAAACTATGTTTCCCACGATTTTTGAATTAAATCAGCTGTTACTTTGTCTTAAGAATTGGCCAGCAATTCTTAAATTGGACCAATCCAAAATTAGACTCTTCAAATACTTAAATAACCTGTATTTGTTTAAAATTTGATTCCCTTTTTCCAGTTATCATAAATCTAAATGTTTGTTGTTTTATTTTTGGAGAATGCAATGGACATTCGAGCCAGTCGTTCGACGTGAAGTTATAATAGTGCAGCACACTGATCCGAGGCTACTACATACATGGACGTGTGACTTATCATATTTTCCTGCAATAATCTTATTTATACTGTGGTCCCGAGTAGTGAACTAGGCCTCGTATTAAGAGTCATAATATGCTTGGGTTCCAGCCTCAACGTGGACGGTTTCGCATCTTTATTTGAATATCGGTGTATTTGTCCTTGTCTCTATGTGTAATCTTTCACGTCAGAGCCAGATGTTTTAGGGGAAGGAGGTCAATTTATGTATGTACAAAACTTTTTTGATCGTTTTTGATTGGTATTGTTTTACTACAAATAATCCATTCTTCAAGATTAGACTCTTCCGAGTATTTCATTGTTTCACAAGACAAAATAGCGACCAAGAGGTTCTTGCTGTAATTAAGTTTTACCGGAGATCGAATGTAGTAAGATTTTCACAACTGGTTACAATATTCTTTATTAGATTCCATACTCATTAATAGTGGCGAAATACTTGCAAATGTAATAAGAGTTATGATATGGAGAAAATAAGTGTGGTTTTTCCTGTATGAATGCTTGCGTGTGAGTTATTCGGCAATAAGCATATCAAGTTTTATTAAGTTTAACTATTTAAATTTTAAACAGTTAATAATTAATTATTTGTAAATTATTTTGTTATATAATAACAATTGTGCTTTTAATGTAACTATAACGAAGATGTTATAAAGTACAAAATATGGGTATACTACCATATTCAATTAAAAAAAAAAACTAAAGACGGTTAACTGAAACATTTTTTGTTTTACTTCCTAAATTTGGACTACATTTCCTTACTTGAAAACAAAAACTCTAAACTCCAAATATTGTAATAATCTTAATATTGCTTCATCGTTCTTGAAGTGCTGTGCTACCTTACATTTTTTTTAAATAAATTCACCAATAATCGAATTATCCCATATAGCACTTAATTATGAGTTTTGTCTAAAAGAAATATTTTGAAAAGGGAAATAATAAACACTTTGCTGAGTGTTTATGATTTCCTTTTTTTATGACTTTAAATGTGAAGTTAGGCAGGAAATTATTACTGACTGGAAAAAATACAAATATGCTCGCTAAATAATGGATTAACACTAATATTTTGTCAGGTGGTGGCTAAGGTTGGCAAAGGGTCTTGGAGGTGATGTGAGCTGCCGATGTTCACATTGCAACAAAACTCCGAGAAATGCCTACTGTGTTCCGTCAGAAGAGTCGGAGATTCTAGGAATAGAATTCAGCTCTGCCAACAAATCCTACTCTCACGTCCTCGAAGACATGATGTCGCGTAGCCACTGGGTGCATGGCGTACAATGGATGTGCGTTATGTAGCCGACGAGAGGGGATATAAGGCGAGTCTTCGGCGCCTAAAAACCGGGATAAATCGGCTAAGGGAGAAAACCCTAACAGAAAATCCTGGCCCTACAAGTCTGGAGGTTGAATCGGCGTGCCAGCGACTCGCCATTCGCAAAAACAACAAAAGATGCTAAAAATTTCGATAAAGCGCCTCGGAGTAAGGACGGATGTAAACGGTTACGACATATGCTAAGGAAAAGGACTATGAAATTTGCAACATGGAATGTACAAGGTTTGAGAACTAAACAAGAAGAGGTCTTCCAGGATCTAAAAAAGATGAAAATCGATATCTGCGTTCTCACTGAAACTAAGAAGAAGGGGAAAGGAAATGAGGTCATCGGGGAATACATACATCTATATAGTGGCGTACCGAAAGATGTTAGAGCAAAGAGAGAAGTCCCAATAGTAATACACGAAAGTATTAAAAGGTATATCAAAAGCTGGGAGGAAGTAGACGAGCAGATAATAACTGTAGAATTAAATAAAAATGGCTACCAAATTGTAATAGTAGGGGTATATGCACCCAGTGATGATGCTGATATAACCGTGAAAGATGCATTTTATGAAAAATTTACAACTGTACTTACTAACATCAAGGATAAGAAAGAAATTATTATACTAGGAGACTTGAACGGAAGAACTGGAACAGAAGATAACAGTAACGAGGTAGGAAAGTATGGAGAATCGGTAACCAATGATAATGGAATACGCCTTAGAAACTTGTGTGAGTCCATGTCTTTAAGAATTATGAATGGATACTTCCCTCATAAAGATATCCATAAATTTACTTGGGTACAAGCAACCAGAGGGTTGCGCTCTATAATTGATTATGTAATCCAAAGACAGCATTCGAAGCTAAAGACAACTGACGTGAAGGTATACCGTGGACCAGAATGCGGATCAGATCACCATCTGGTAGTGGCAAAAATAATAGTGAATTACAGAAAGACGAATACCTTAATACAGAATAATCAACAGCAGCGCAGCAATATAAATGAATGTAAATATAATTTAGATAGCCTCAAACAAGAGTCAGTTCAGTTTCTATACAAACTAAGATTAGCAAACAAATTACAAACTATAAGTAATACGAACACAGATGCAGAACAGATGTATGGAGGAATTAAAGAGTGCATACATGAAGCGGCAAAAGAAGCGTTAGGTTATAAAGGAGAACAGAAGAAAGGAAATTCAGAATGGTATTCCGAAAAGATAGAGGACCTTGTTAAAAAGAAAAAGAAAGCTTATAACACCTGGCTAAATACTGGTAGAGGAGAAGATAGAAGAGCATACGCTTGCTGGAATAAAGAAGTTAAAAAAGAGGTAACAAAGAGTAAGAATGAAATGTGGGAACAAAAATGTGAGGAAGTAGACAGATATATGGGGGGAACAAAAGTGGCTGAAGCATGGAAAACTATAGCAAGCTTGAGAAAAGAAGGAAAACACAACAGTAAGTTAAACCTGATAGGTTTGAGAGAATGGGTTGACCACTATAAAACACTGCTTACGGAAAACAGAAAAGAATTTGAAATAACAAACATAAAAATTGAAACACACAGAGATCATGAAGTGACTGAAATAACCGTGGAAGAAATAAAGAAAGCCTTGAAGCCTAGAAAAATCCAAAAACGGAAAGGCTGCAGGGCCTGGAAACATCCCCATTGAGTTAATTAGGTATGGACCAGATATACTACTTGAAATTCTGGCAAAGTTATTTAATAAATGCTTACTAAACGGAGATAAAATCCCGGAAGACTGGAATATAGCATACATAAGCTCCATTTACAAAAAGGGCGATAAAAAGGTATGCCAAAATTATAGGGGCATAAGTGTGACCAGCGTAATGGGGAGGTTGTACGGCAGAATACTGAAGCAAAGAATAGAAATGGTTATAGAAGACATAGAAGAACAGTCGGGTTTCCGTGCAGGGCAATCATGTATTGATAATATATTTGTATTACAGCAAATATTAGAAAAACGAAAGTCTCGTAATCTGTCTACCCACCTAGTATTTGTCGATCTAGAAAAGGCCTATGACACAGTACCTTTAAAGAAACTTTTTGAAACTCTGACGAGGTTTGGCCTGAGTAAAACTTATGTCAACGCTATATGGAATATATATAAGGAACCAAAGAGTTTGGTGAAAGTGGGAAGTGCCCTGTCAGAAAGTTTTCCTACCACAAAGGGGCTTAAACAAGGGTGTAGTTTGTCGCCTACCCTATTTAAAATATATATTCAAGAAGCCATAAGTAATTGGAGGAGGAAAACTTCAGAAATGGGAATACAGGTAAACGAACAATGCTTGGCAACTCTTTTATTCGCTGACGACCAGATAATTATAACAAGTGACGAGGACGATGCAGACTACATGTTTAGAAAGTTGGAAGAAGAATATGAGAAATGGGGACTGAAGATAAACATCGATAAAACTGAATATCTGAAAATAGGAGACACGCATGTAGAAGACCCAGATCTACAACTGCATAAATTAAAAAAATGTAGCCAGTTTAAATACTTGGGAAGCATTGTTTCGGATGATGGAACAACAAAAAATGAAATAAAAAATAGGGCACGTCAAGGGAAGAAGGCTGTTTGTTTACTGAACTCATTACTCTGGTCAAAGAAGATGAAACTACAAACCAAAATGACAATTTACACAACTATTGTGGAGCCTATTTTAACTTATGGCTGTGAATGCTGGCAATTGTCGGAGAAAGGGAAAAGGATGATAGAAACGATAGAAATGGACTTCTTAAGAAGATCATGTAATATTTCCAGAATTCAATGTATTAGGAACGAAGAAGTAAGAAGGAAAACGGGACGCGTACTTACAACAACAGAAAGAGTAGAATCTAGACAGCTACTATGGTACGGTCATGTAAAGAGGATGGAGGAGATACGATGGCCAAAGAGAGCTTTGAAGTATATACCATACAATAGGAGAAGAAGAGGAAGACCGACAACACAATGGATAGAAGGAATTAGAAAAAATATGAGAGATCGAGCAATCGGAGATGATGACTGGAGGGATAGAAGGAAATGGCGATCGAAATGCGGGATGCGTCACAGGCTGTAGGACCCCCGCTAAAAGAAGAAGATTTTGTCAGGTACTTGAACATACATTGTGTACAATAACAAAGCAACTGTGAAACGAGGGAATAAATCTTACTGAGTTGCATTCATATCTCAAAAAAAAAAATGGATAATGGCACAAATCTTCTTTCAATTCTCTTTACAAACATATGCATACAGATATTCGCTGATGATTCAAGTTCACTGAGGCTATAAATTAAATGAAAATGAGCTACAAGCTTTAGGTGAATAACTTTTGGAGCTTTGGAAACGGTTGGATACACATGTCAGCTGTCAGATATAGATATTCTGATTTAAGCGTATTTAATTACAACATAAATTGCTTCTGAATTTTAATTATATGATTTACCCTAAATATCACAAGGGACAAATTAATACTTTTTATAATGTATCTCAACTTTTAAAGCTTTATTTATTTTACCTCCAGGTTAATAATATGTGTTTATTTATTAGTTTAGTTGAAAATGGTTATATTAAATGAAAAATATAAAGTAATATAGAGATAAAAATAATGATATGAATGAAAAGAGGTAAATATGAACCTACTGTTGCTGAGAAAGGGAGGAAAATATGAATTGTATAGACATTGGTACTATTATAGTATGGTTAGATGTGCCAAGCTAAGATGTCGTTTAATGATAAATATTTAATTTATTCCAGTATGTATATTCTTCATTAGCCACGGAAATATTGAAATTAATTTGTTTTCATAACCATTACATACAATAACAACAGTAATCTTGGTCTGAAGTTGTAGTATTAGTCAGGGTCAACTATAATGTTCTATTCCGTCTAGCTTTGTATAGATATTCGTCTAAATTGTTGCGGAAAAAAGAGTAAGTGTTTTATTTATCGGGATACGTATGAAGTTATATACGGTATGGTGATAAAGTTTCGCATAATATTCATAATTTTGTTACTAAATGATTTTCGACTTTTAATCACGCAATTAAAAAGGCGTTGACTGACGTAAAAATGTAATTTTTTTTTTGTGTTTGAGCTGTAGTATCATTTATCATAATCTTTCGTAATGGCAACCCCTTTTTTTCTTAACAAAAATCCCTAAAAGTTTTTGCAATATAGCGATGCTCATATTAGTCAGTCTCCTATTTACCGTTTATAAGGTAGAAGGTGTTTCTTTTAAATGGAAATAAAGAACATATGACTTTATTTTCTATAGATATTTTAAAATTATTCAAAATGTCCTCCATTGACTGGAATTGGTCAATACGCGTATTAAACATTCAATAACTTCCAGGCTGATATATTAAATTTCGATTCAAATTCGTTATTTCAGACCTTCTAAATTATTTGATTTTCAATAACCCCACAAAAGAGGAATTTCAGGAGTCGAATGAGGTAAACATGGTGGTCTATCAGTTGGTCCTTATTCTATTTTTGGTAGCGAACACCATCATGAAGATGATGATGGGGGTGAATTGTTAAAATCGACACAGCCAATATGCAGAAATTTTAAACATCTAGCTGCAGTTGAAAAAGACAACTTCATATCACTCCAACCTATACATTGCTTTATGTTTATGCTGATTATGCAGTTCTTTAATTCAATGGGGCATCTCTTTACATCAATGTCTGCTGTTATGACCAGACACTGTTACATTTAAAGAGCAGTTTCTTCACAGAAAATAAATAAACAGTTTTAAAACCTTAAAACGGACTTTTTCACACGTAGAACATCTCTGTATTGGAATTGAGTGGCCGAGAAAAAATAAACCAACACATAAATTCAAAATATGTGTTTTATGCGACAGTTTTACATTTTTCAAATAGTCCACCATCGTACTATCTCATGGACCCATGAACAGGGTGGGGTGTGTCCTATCAACAACACCTCTAAATAATTCAGTGGGTGTTGGTCCTATTCACCTCAAAATCAATAGATGTCGTCTGGTAAACGTCCTTAATCAGAATCAGTCAATATCCGATCGATCCGACACGATTTAGTTGAGTTATCGTACTAACAAAACAAATTTCTCAAATAGTCCACCGTCGTGATTTCTCATGACCCATGGACAGAGTGGGGTGTGTTCTATCTACCTCAAAATCAATAGAAGTCGTCTGAGAGACGTTCCCGATCAGAATCAGTCAAAACCCAATCGATCCGACACGATTTAGTTGAGTTACTGTGTTAAGAAAAAAATTCTCAAATAGACCCATGGACAGGGTAGAGTGTGTCCTATCCGCCCCAAAATCAATAGGTATCATCTGGGAGACGTCCCAGAGCAGAATCAGTCAAAACCCGATCGATGCGACACGATTTAGTGGAGTTATCGTGCTAACAAGAAATTTTAATGCCGACGAAAACGACAACGACGACACACACAAAGACAAAATTTTTTAAAAACTATTTTTATTTGGTTTTTAGGCCAAGAAACGAAAAATAAACGAAAACAATTTTTTTTCCCATTTTTCTTTAGACGATTACATTACTTTTCCGCTAGTATAGTTGAGTGCGGAAAAGTAAAAGAAGTTGATATTTTAATTACAACATGATATCTTTACGAAATTGTATGCGATTATTTAGATTATCATCGTACATTAAATACAAATGTGTATTCAATGTATTTTATAAAGGTGTAACTTCCATTTTTAACAATTTTCCAGTTATAGAATAGTCGACATGATTGTATAAATGCAACTGTCTGATAGAAGCATGAGGATATTCTTACACTTCAAGGGATACGTGGTAAGTACAATTTAGTGAAAGTCAAATTTCATTTTAGTCAAATTTTCATTGACTTAAGGTCTGTCTTGTCGGGATAAATCCATCAATACCAGTTTCCGACAATTTGCGAGCTAGTCTACTTATTATTGATCTATCTTACTTATGGTCTATCATTATATGGCATATCATGTTCTTGATAAATCAACTGATGAGCAGTCTCGTGCTATTTTAATTTGACATCATATCCAACAATCATTAATACTTCAATTTTCTCCTGTTCAGTTAAATTACTTAACCATTATTATTCACACTTGAATGATCGAATATAGACTTTGAATATTGAACTAATAATGTCTACTTGAATATTGAACTAATAATGTTTACTGTTACTGTCACCTTGACAGTAACAGTAACAGTAACAGAATAATTAATCAGTTTAATGACGTGATATATCTTCAACAGTTTTGAGTAATTGCTACTTTTGTAAGTATTAATGTTCTATTAGAGATTAATTTATGTATTTCAGTTATAAAATGAGTTTATTTATGTTTCCAAATAGATACCTGATACGAGATAGTACTGTAGTTCCAAACATTTTTAGTTTTCAATGTAACCATATTTTGACAATTTTAGTTTACACTTAAGTTCAGTTAAGTTTACATTTTAAATTACAATTCTCTCTATTTTGTAAATGGAAAATAGGAAATATATGGTGTTTAAAAAAAAGTTTTTAAAAACGCTAATGAGCATGACAATGACAAAATCATCAGAACTCAAATATAAAATCTAAAAAATAAAAATTCTATACATCAGTTGTAGATATCCTATTAAAAAATGTTAACGTGTTTCAGAATTTTCTCTGTCATTAAATAAAATTAAAAGAAAAATCGTTTAATAACACAACTGAATGTTGTGAATACGGGAAATCGAAAATTCGTTCTCTTTGACAGCCAAGTACGGTTCCATTAATAAAATATATAACCTACATTTATAAATCGAAAACGGTAACTATTATAGAAGAAATAAGTACGCCATTGATTTTTACAAAAACAGTTGAACAGTTTATAGTTGAAACAGTAGAAAACAGTTGAACAGGCATATATATGTTGAATAAAGTTGAATATTTTCTTGTAAAAGAAGTTACGAAAGATGCCCGAAAAATAATTTTTAAGTATAACTTAAAAGCAAAATATTTTTTTGTGTAATCTCGTTTTTCTCGAAAAAGTGGCCAACGTTGGAATTTCTAACGGTTTCTCAGATACCCAACGATGACAATTAAAATAGATACACGGTACAATAGTTTTAAAATTTTTGGAATAACAAAAACAGTTTTTATTGCACGAGATACTATTATAATTTTAAGATAAAGGACGTGATTTTTTCTTAAAATTATGATAGTATCTTCTGCAACAAAAACCGTTTTCGTTATTTCATCTTAAAACGTATTTCTTTAAATTAAAGATTCTTGTAAACTAAAAATGCATCCAAAGAAGACGCGAATACATAGATATGTTCTCAGAAAACGTATGTTTTGATACCACGAGTCCCACCTACAACTTCTTACAAACTTGAATCATAAACTTTTGTATAGGAGCCACTTAATTCTTACAAGGTTGTCTTGGTAGTTTGCAGTTATTCACAAATATATAGAACCAAAACAAAACGAGATAAATGAAAGAAAACAAAATTAGAAGGCCGGGTACATAGTGGAGGTTTTAATTCCAATCTTTACTTAATCCCGTTCTATCCCAAACTGTGTTATTTTTACATATGATGTCTTATGCTTTAATAACATTTAATACCTAATTCTGAAAACGAAATTACGCTTATGTCAGCACGGATATTCAATTTTTGTTTCTCTGAATAAATATGCATTTTTATTTTAGCGTAGTGTTATGTTCAAGAATATAATGTACATGATAAAACATGAATAAATGTTTAATATACATTTGAAAATAATTTTTCGCATAACTGTTCGTGTGCATATAACGATATGAAATACGTACGCAATATATGTATGCAAAAAAAGTATATTGATTGACACATAGAGGGTGTTTTTTTAAGCTTGATAGAACTTTAAACTTGAATAAATACCACAAAAATTAACTTTTGATAAACTATCTGTTTTTATTTGAAAGATCAATACATGTCATTAATTTAAAAATGATTTGAGGCATATAGGCACCGCGGCTGTTCTTGACGAAGCGCATTCTGTTAGTCCAATTTCGGGTGACTTTTTCGAGCAGTGGTGGCCATATGTTATGAATCACACGAACACTGTTGGCTTCCAAGGCGTCCAGTGTGGCTGGCTTATTAGCATAAACCAATAATTTCACATAGCCCCATAGGAAATAATCAAGAGACGTCAGATCACAGGACCTGCAACTGCTCTAAATCCCAATCAGTGAGAGAACGACGCAAGCGATGGTCTTGTGGCTTTAATTCCTGCACCAGCTGAAACTTATAAAGGTGTAGGCTAAGATCCTTGTTCACAATTTTCCACGTAGTGGACAGACAAAGCCCCAACTGCTGCAACCGACGACGAATCGATAATTTTGGATTTTCTTGCACACTTTCGTTTACAGCGGCAATATTTTCTTCAGTACGCACATTCCTTCGACGTGTTGATGTTCTTGTATCCTTTAGAGAGTGTGTGGTATGAAATCTATTCACAGTGCGACGCATCCAATGAGAATGTTTCGTTGACCAATACCTTCCGTTTTACTGATTTAATTCCCCATTCAACAAAACAGTTGGTTCATCTAAAAAAGAATAAAACCAAAATCTACCTCATTTATATCCAGTTTGTTCATTATTTCTTTACAGAAATGAACTCTACGATCTATATTGCCTTCTGTTAGTCCCATGGAAAATTTTATTTCTAGCAATTCCATTTTCTTTTTGGGTACATTTCAAAACAATTAGACGTTTGGTGTTAAGTTCATACTGATTATCTTGAACACTTAGTAAAACGTCTACTATAACATCGTCTTCTACAAAATGGGACTTATGGGACGAGCAATGTAGAAACATTATCTTGGTTTAAGAATTTTCAATTTACATAACTTGACGCTTCTATATAAATTTAACCCTTCATTTATTCACTTAAGCCATAAATGTTATATTGCACTTATATAAACCACACCATATATTTATAATTCATCTATAAGACGCACCTCTGGATTTAGAACCATTTTCAATCTAAAAACTTCTGACCGTTTCTCATCTCATAAATCTTTAAAATAACACCAAAAATACGTAATCTAATCTCACAAATGGTTTTCATCCTGTACTTATAACTGTTAGAATTTTTCTATGTTTAATATCATTTGCATAATGTATGTTATACAATTAATATGATTATTTATTGCTTAAATAAGAAAATTAATGAAACATTTGGCTAGCATATTTTTGTGTACGGTATATTTAGTAAAGTAGTTAATCAGAGCATCAATCTGCACATTTAGGTCGGTTCTACACATGAAGACGCCATCTTTTTAAAGGTAACTTTATAAAATCTATAAAAGGTTAAAGCTATAAAAATATTTAAAGTCATAATATGTGATGGTAACTTGACGAAATGCTATCCAGGAAACATGAATACGCCACAGACATACGAGTACACCTTAAAATTCCGTGTCAATAATTTATTTATTTATTTAGATATGTATTCAAAAGGTCGGTACGGTAAAAACAGCACTAACAAGCAATTTAAAATTATGTACATAAATAGGTAAAATATATCATAAACTAACAAACATGTCCATTATCATATACATTACCTCAACAAGACTTGAAATAACATAAAAGAACATAATAGCCCTATTAGCAACCACAAAACGACAATTCTGATTATTTGAATAGTATGAATAATTTTATATAAAAGATATGTTTTAAGAATGTTAGTACGTAGTATGGGAATGTTATCATTTCCCATGATATCCTTGAAACCTTCATTTTAATTTTGTTTAAAATATCTAAACATCATTTTGTTCATCATTTTAAAAAAGAATATAATTTAATGGCTTGACCTCCCTTTTTTAGAGCTGTAGATTAAATCGTTTCAACAGTGAAATATGTGAGAACCCCACAGGAAAGTGGATATAACATCCATTAAATATACATATTTTAATTATCGTCCTTGTATTTTCTCCAAAGTGACAACATCAGGTATTTAAGCATAAGACAAGAGACACATACAGCAATCGAACACTAAATGTATTTGTAAAGCTCCTTGAATTGCTTGTACTAAACCATAAACATTTGAATGTATATGACGTTATGATTTTTATGTGGTACAAGAATGTTCATTTAGGAAAATTACTCCAAGGCCTTTTATATAAACTCCTGGACAAAATTAACGCTTCAGTGAAACTTCACATTATTACTATTATTTTTTCGAAGATTTAAATCATAGTACCTACGTGATATTATAATAAAATGATTTCAACTAATGTGATACAAATTAGAATGGTACTATCGGTAAAAAAAAAACGTCAATAAATAACAGAAAGGAACAATAATGTTAAATGCAATGAAAACGGTGTCAATGAAAAACTTCAGAAAAAAAATTGGGAGTGAAATTAAATCGTGAGAATTTAAATGCAGTAAAGTGTAGGTCCTCCTATAGATCTTATCACTGCTTCCATTTATCTGGGAATGCTATTAATCAAGTGATGAATGGTTTCCCGAGGGATATTCTCTCATTGGACAAAATCAACTTGTTCGAGTTCCCTAAGAGTCATATGGAAGTATGTGGCACCTTTTAGAGCATCCCATATGGGGTTCATATCTAGACTTCTTGGTGGCAAATCCATAGTCGGAATATTGACAAATCGAAGATAATCCAAAACCTCTCTAGAAACGTGGGGCCGAGTGTTATCCTGCACAAAAATGAAATTGCACCACTGTTCTTCTACGGCGTTTTCTATGTAAAAATGTGCATTCATGGATGTCCCTTGTATAGGAACTAAATCCCCGTGACCATTGAAAAAAATGCCTCTCCAGAACATTATTAATCCACCAAGAAGATGGGATCCTCGAAACGTCTCCATTGACCTCCGTCAGACTCATTGACGCCCATGTAGTGAATTTATACTTAGTCTTGTTTCGTCTGAAAAGAAGACTCTCTTCCAGACGTGAATGGTCCAATTTATGTAATCCTCTTGCAAAGGGTAGTCTCGTAACTCTATATTCTCTAGTGTGCAGTAGTGCAATAGTTGGTCTTCTGCTATTCAATCCTCCTTCACTTAGCCTTCTCCTGACGTTTCATCTAGAAATTGTTACATTTCGAGCTACTGCTTAGCTCTAAGCTGGTAGAATGCCTGTTTTTTAAGGAAGATATTGCTCATTTCTTGTATATGTAGACTTCCTAGAACCCTGTCCTACAATACAATGTATTGTAGGACAGTACATACAATAACTTCCAAGTTCATACAATACAATAACTTCCAAGTTCATACGAGTAGAATCATTTAACTGTTCAAGTAATTGTTGATTGTCTAACTCCTAACAAATTAGCCACATATTGCTGGCTATGCCCCTCGTTAACCAGAGTTACTTCTTTCACTACTCCATCTTCTCTTAAGTTGCGCGGACGATTCATTTCTTCTACTCTAAGTGTACTGAACAAATTGTTTCATTCCTTTCATGATATTACATTGAAAAATCACTTGCGTAACTGAATTTATTGCTGTCTACAAATTACTTTAAACAGCTTTAAATGTATTATTAACAAACAATTGCAAAATGTTACTTTATATCTGTCAAACAATTTCAGTTGTTTATCAGTAGTAACAAAGGATACTCTAAAGCCACATACATGAAATATTTAAGGATTTAAAACTTCGAAAGATTACAGGAGATATTGAAAAGTTTTGCTGATGCATTAATTTTGTCCAGGAATGTAATTAGGTGTTGTGTAAATTAAGTTATAGATAAAATGTATATTATTTATATTCTTTTGGAAATCCATAATATTATACTTCGATGCACTTAATGATAAATTATTGTCCGTACACCAGCGATTTATATCATAGAGAACATTTATCAATAATGTTAAAGCTGGTATGAAAAAATTAAAAATCTAAACTAATCAACTCGTCACAAATTGCTGCTTACCTTTTACGTATTTTACGCAATAAAAGCGAACGGGTAATAGGTTTTTATTTGAATTTAATAAAATCAAATTGTTATTATACCATAAGAGATATTTACACAGCCAGTAATGACTAAATTATACAGGAAAGTCGAAGTAAGGTCGAGTTTATGTCCCAGCAGTGTGCTAGCTGCTGCTCTTCACCCACGCGTCCCCGTGTTGCAAACGAGAATCGAGGTGCAACGTTTCCGCTGCCCACATGTGAAAGAGTTATGGACCAATGTCTAATTAATGTTATCAGGGTTTTTCATAATCGCCATGAAATAGGTCTGTCCGTGAAAGAAACCGGTGTAAATCTGGATCACCTACCATGTTCTGTTTTTTATCCAAAGAGGATATCCATTAGATAAGAGGGGAAATATAAAACGTCACAAATTAAATACGTCACATATTAAAACATGTACTCATAACTTAAAGAGTTATTAGTTATTATGGTAATTAATATTAAAAGGTTTAAATGACCTCGTAGTTAATAGTACTTGTATACAGTAAGAGAACAGTTAATTTCTGATAAGAAAATGTGTTTGTCAACAACGTATAAAGTTTACAACAGTTTTTTTAATAATTTAAGCATTGATGTACATTATAATACACAAATAGGAATAAAACTCTCTTATCAATAAGGCTGTGGGCGACCGCTTCATACCGCTGGCGCTTTATGTGGGGACATGAATATTTTTACTGCAACGGACGTTTCGTTTATCACAAATCTTAGCTATTCTAAAATAATAATATTCATAAAATTTCATTATAAAATTTCGTCATAACATTTCTATTAGATTGTAAACGATGTATGGTAGACATAATGGTGCGATGATAACACTGAAATAATGTAATTGGTCGATGAACCGTAGTGCAGGAGGATCAGCAATTCACTTTTCACACGGCCGTAGGGCTATAGTTGATCTTGATTTATCGGTCGAGGTGTACGTACGGTCGCCGCTGTGTTGAGTTGAAACATCTTAATTTAATGATAAAATATTATTGTCATCGTATTGTTGCATTAATATGTGTCGCACGTTGAATCTCCAGAAAATGTTTATATGCTTATCAAGTAAAAATATTTATTGGTGAATTTGGCGATTTATTCTACGATGGAACGAAAGTAATGTGTAAAGTATGCGATAAACCCTTAATGTGCTAGTCTAAATTTGTATACGTGTACTGACATCATGTGAATTCTGTGCAACATCAACATAGAAAATAGGGCGTACCCACGCAAATTCAATTTAGATTTGATTTATTGTTGATTTTGATAGCCTGTAATATTTCACTTCATATACTAGATAAAGAACCATTTCGAATGTTTTGGGACAAATACAATACACAATTCCAGTTACTAAGTCGCGGAATATTATGGAGAGATATATCAACTATACATGACGACATTATAGAGAATATTACACGTAAATTACAAAATATATGACTGTGGTTATGTGTTGACGAGACGGCCTATCGTAAAAAATTGTATTGTAAATATTATAGTACGTGTACTGGACCCTCTACAATCGACATTTCCATCGCTATTAGCTAGCAAGAGACTAACTGAGTGTACTGACAATACAATTGCACAGGTGGCATTGGAGATGTTAGAAAAATTTCAAGTGCCAACAAGTCAAATATTGATGTTTGTGACCGATTGTACCGCGACAATGCGTTCAATAGGCCGTTTTCTTTCACAACACGGTTGTAGATTGTTACATACTACGTGTAAAGTGCATGCATTACATCTTGTGGCATAAACTGTTCGATAATGTTTTCCCAAGGTAGATGCATTAATATCGAATACAAAAAAAATATAGAATCCCCTAAACGTCCTCGCGAGTTTCACAGAAAATGTCCTGGAATTCCCGAACCACCAGAGCCAATCCTTACAGATTGGGGGACATGGTTGAAAGCAGCTTTTTATTTTGATAAAAATTTCCAGCAAATAAAATCTGTAATAGTACTGTTCAATGCTGCCGAGGTTGCAGCTATTAAGGAAAGCCAGACACAATTTCTAGATATTTCCATTGAAACTTATTTATATAAACAGTTTTAAAACCTTAAAACGGACTTTTCCGCACGTAGAACATCTCTATCTCGAAATTGAGTGACCGAGAAAAAAACAAACCAACACATAAATACAGAATATATGTTTTATGCGACAGTTTTACTTTTTTAAATTTTTCTCAAATAGTCCACCATCGTGCTCTCTCATGACCCATGGATAGGGTGGGGTGTGTCCTATCCACCTCAAAATCAATAGATGTCGTCTGGTAGACGTCCCTAATCAGTCGAAACCCGATCGATCCGACACGATTTGATTGAGTGATCGTGTTAACAAAAACAATTTCTCAAATAGTCCATCATCGTGCTCTCTCATGACCCATGGACAGGGTAGGGTGTGTCGTATCCACCTCAAAATCAATAGATGTCGTCTGGTAGACGTCCCTAATCAGAATCAGTCGAAACCCGATCGATCCGACACGATTTGATTGAGTGATCGTGTTAACAAAAACAATTTCCCAAATAGTCCACCATTGTGCTTTCTCATAACTCATGAACATGGTAGAGTGTGTTCTATCTACCTCAAAATCAATAGATGTTATCTGGGAGACGTCCCCGATAAGAATAAGTCAAAATCCGATCGATCCGACACGATTTAGTTGAGTTATTGTGTTAAAAAAAAAAATTCTCAAATAGTCTACCATCGTGCTTTCTTATTACCCATGGACAGCGTGGAGTGTGTCCTATCCACCTCAAAATCAATGGGTGTCGTCTGGGAGACGTCCCCGATAAAAATCAATCGAAACCCGATCGATTGAACAAGATTTAATTGAGTTATCGTGCTAACAAAAATAAATGTCGACGACAACGACAACGACACACACACACAAAATGATTCAAAAATCTTTTTTTATTTTTAGGCCGAAAAACGAAAAATAAACCCTAGAAAAAGAATTTTTTACACGATTACATTACTTTTCCGGGTATAGTGGAGCGCGGAAAAGTAAAATTATTCATGCCAGCTATAAAAGACTGTATGATGCACTTTCCCACCTTTACAATATTTTCTACAAAAATAGGTTAAAAAGATATATCGGGTTATCTTAATAATATTAATTTTAAAATCACTACACCAGTGATCAGATAGACATACAATATCAGTAGCATTTTGTTTGAAGGCTTTAAGCTTTTTACATTCTAATAAAAAAAAAATTATCATTTGCATTCTATAGTTGCTATTCACTTGCAATTAGTTTCTTTTGTTAGTTATTGAATCGAAATTATTAAGTAATTTTTTTATCTTGTACATGATAGAGTACATTTAGATTTAAATGTAACTTCTACATTAGAGTCAATATAGAATATACATATTTTGTGGTCCCCTTTTAAAAATTATCACTAACAACACAATTTAGATATTTTAAGTAACTACACTTATTTGCATATTTTTTCGAAAAATTTCCATAATGATTTTTAAAATCCTATACCGATACAAATTATAAATCAATAAACAACATATGCCTACTAATTGTAGCTCAAATTTAGAACTAACAGAAAGTGTTCTGCAAGTTCAATTATACTGTCTGAAATATGGTGTGAAATTTGATATGAATTTAACAGGGTATTTATAAAGGTACATCAACTTGGTGTGAAATGAAGACCGCAATCTCGTGGTAGAATTTTATCACCCGCTGCTGGTGCGAAGACTCATACCAGTAATGGAATAAAATCAACATAAAGTCTTATGTAAACTTTACCACTTTCTGACGTAAACTTTATTTGAATTTTACATCCTTTACTGTCCATATTATCTAATAAAGAAAATTGAAACGCCTTTGAAATATAATGCACTTTATTCTACTTTTTTTAATATTTTATTGTATATGATTTCCTTACGGACTATAAGTTTAGTTATTTTCTTAAAACTGTTATTTTCATGAACAAGCTTAATATTACTTTTTACGAATATCTATTTTTTCATTTTTCTAAAACATAATTTTATTCATCATATAATCAAATCGGTATGAAAATATATAGTCTTCAAAGTGATCTACATATACGTGACTCTAAATTTCAATATTATATGATACTCTACATATTACTCAACAAAACTTGAATACTGCTATTTTCATGCACATGGCTGTATATAATAATTTAATTCACGAATTTTATAAACCAGTAAATAGTACATTATTATTGGTGCATAATAAAAATAAAACAAATACTGCGTGCACGTGATATCATAAATTCCTAATCGTTAATGTGTTGATTAAAAAATGTAATTATAAATTTCAGATCTCTCATGAATTAGAAATTACAATAAAGAACTAACTTATAAAGTTAGTTATAATTAAAACCTACCTCCAAAATATATTTCAATGGAGATGACTAAATTATTATAGAAAAACGAAACAAACCGTAACCCACCGTAAAAGCATTTGTAAATAAATAGTAAAGGTTCCAATAACCTTAATTCATCTATGCCTGGTTTCGTCACTGGGATTTCAAACTTGATTACATTCGGTTATATTTTTAGAATACTTACAGACTTAATATATTAACGTCATCTCGAATTTAGTGTTCGTAGCTTTAGTCATATAATTCCGTCTAGACAAAAATAATAACTTCCTGACTCAGTTTAGGGCTTTCCTAAGCATCTAATCGTTAATTCAATTAATCCAACTTCCTTTTTCCGCACCACGAAACGACGTATTGTACAATTTAAGGATAAGAGAGATGAGTATGTGTGTTATCATGTAAACAACAGTTGCGGTTAAGAGAATAAACCATAAACCGCACAAATAATAATTGAATCTGAAATCTTAAAATGAATATCGTCAACGATGAGAGATTTAAAAAATCGTATTGTATATATGGTATTGCCTACCGCAAAAAGGAATATCTACATACATAAATCGTAACGGTTTTTCACCGGACATTTCTGTGTGCGTGGGATGAATGAATATATTATGAATATATAAATAGATGTACAGTTTGTTTTGCATTTGTGGCTACTATTTACCACAACAGAAATTTAGAAATATATTTGCAGTAAGTAATCTGATGATTAATGACCCATTTTCTTTTTAATAAAAACAGCTTCAGACGAAAACCACTTGGAAATCGAGTAAACTGAATTCTGTTTTGAAATTCAGATAATCTTTAGTGGATCTATTTTGTGCAATTAAAAAGCATTTAAGGAACTGAAGTACTTAAGGAACTCATATGAAATAAATTTCCGGAATACGAGTACATGCTTGCCAAATCATTTAATTCTTATTTTTAAAGGGATCTATATTTATCATAACAATAGCGTCCTCTGTTTTCAGTTTAACCCTTTCACTCAATAAACCCACCACGTATCATAGGACCATAAAGTTTTCAGTTAACACTAAATATTCATGAATTATTTTTGTATAAATTATCGATTTGTTATAATAATAATAACGTCTATATTGTCCAACAGAAAAAAAATCCACTTATAGGACAAAATTATGGAATGCACATAAGTACGCATATAAAGAAATAAAAAATGTCACCTCTAAACAATTTTAATATAAATATACAATGGAATACTTCAGTAATATAACTTACACGACAATAAAAAGTTATCGTTTGCCTAGAGATAGTAACTCATTATTACTGAAATTATTAAAATCACAAGTGCTAATATTACATTAAAATTTGATGATATTACAAACACTGGCGATTTTAACAGCACGTTAGTTCTTTGGCAACAGTAGTTTGGGTTAGTAGTTTGGCAGCAAAACATACTTTCCCTTCGAGAGTCTACTCTATATGTGCGTATACTAAACATGTTTAGTAATGCGGGTACATCTCTACTATTATGGATGAGTTTAAATAAAAATGAGAGACTAGTAAGCACCCTTCCAGAACTGAAGTCCAAATCTTTGTAAAAACCAAGTATGGTCGTAATCCCTTAGTGTGTAATAATTCTCTAGCGAAATGGCAAATGCTTTAAGTAATGCCGTTGAATTTCAAGTTGATTCATATGATCTAGGTTCCGGGGATTCTAAATAAGGTTGCATTATTCTAGTTTCAACTAAACTAACGCAAAATGTAAACATTTTAAAGTAGTAATGTTATTAAACGATGTTGTGTTTCTAACTAAGAGTTTTATATTTATTAAGAGCCACATAAAGATATACCACCACTAATCATATACCTATTAGTGGTTGCTCCTTTAAAGTATACGAGAAAACTTTACATTTATCTATGTTTCTTGGTGGTTTATTCTTCGAACATCACGACACAATAAGGTAGATGAGTTTTTAAAACCTCAAATGGTCGTCTAACCAGGTTATATTTAAAAATAATTTTAAGTTATCAGCAAAATGAAGATCATGCGACATAAGCATTAGAGATAAATCATTAATAAATGAAGTAAGAACAATGATCCCAAATTTGAGCATTTACTCCAAAGTCTGCTAAGAAGATCTCGGTTTCATATAAGCCATTATATGAAACAAATTATGTACGTTTGGATAAATACGATTTTATTATGTGAAGAAGATTACTGAATCCATTAATTCTAATTTTTGAAAGTAGTATATCATGATTAGTATAATATATAACTATACATATATTATGATATATATATATATATATATATATATATATATATATATATATATATATATATATATATATATATATATATATATATATATATATATATATATATATATATATATATATATATATATATATATATATATTAAACTATGGAGACATTAGGTAACACATAATTCAAAGATGCTTCTAAATACACGAGGAAATGATTCGTCTCTCATGTATCTAAGATATGATATGTTTTTATGAACCTAACCTAACCTAACTTGTAAGATCTAGCAACTGTCATTTATTACGTAAACAACATTCAATTATTATAATAGCAACTAAAATATCGTTGTCACTCTGTATCGTTTTTATTTAGAGTTTTAATTTTTAAATTATTTTCACACTACGAAACTTTCACTAAGGAAAATCGCTTTTCACGCACAAATTAAACGAATTATGCGGTAACATTAAAACATACTTTTTATACGATATTATTTAATATGTAAAAGAAAGAAAAAAAAACAAAGAAAGAATACTATAAGAGAAATGTTAATGATAATATTTGATTTTATTTATATTAGTAAAGAAATTTGAGGACAAGTGTATTAACATGTATCAAAATATGTATATTTAAATCTCACATTAGGGATATTTGAAAGAAATTATTGCCATCTAATTAGATCTCAGTTGAGAACATCAGGTCGTCCCGGAACTGCATATGGCTATTTCATCTTTATTAGGAATCATGAGTGCAAGCATACCGAACTATGTCTGGCAGTCTGGGAATATTAGAGGGACTAGACCAAATTGACATAAGCATATAATATCTATATATTTATTAAACAGCTGTTTTCCTGTGTGTGTCATGAAATGTTTAGGTCGATGCACGAAATGCTTTTCGTTTGAATTTCGGCATTTTGATAAAATCAACATAGTAAATCGACCCTTGCGAACAACGTGGCAACTTTTGTTTTTTTATCCAAAGCCTCTAGAGGCATGCTCCGGAGGTGTCTTCGATATGAGCGAGGGGGCAGCGCAATATTATTACGATTTGCTTACTCGTGTAAAATAATTAAACGCCATCTCCTTATATGCTTATGTCATCTACATATGCCAGTGATGTATGTACGTGAAAGCCTCCGTTAGATGAAGAAAATTTGCGAAGAGAAGCAGCACAGCTTCCTGTAGGTTGACACTGTCGTTTAGCAGGTAGATGGCGTTTCGCCATGGCATTACATATATGTCAGTTTGATACAAGGCCCGCATAATATTCTCAATGGTCCCGGAACACGGTATATTTGCACTAATTTGCATCCTTATTCCTAATAAGGATGGAATCGTGATATACAGTTCCGGGACGGCCTGGTACTCTTAACTCCGAATCGATTAGACGGCAATAATTACTTTCAAATTATTACCCCCCTTACGTGGTGTACGTAAAAATCTGCGTTGAGAAATGAGAAAGAAATGACCCGTATGTTGACACTATCGTGTATCGATATAGGGGTATTGTATAGGCTGACTGGGAGTACATATTATCAATGTTAAAAGTCATGTAATAACTATAGTGTCCATCGTTTGCATGAGTGGTGGACCTCGTCTATTACTTCTACATACTAACACTAACAAAAATGTATTAGTGGATTTGCAAAAACTAAACAAATTTAGTTTCCTGTACTAGCGAGATTTGTGTAGATACCTATCCCTTTAATGTAAAACAAAATATCCCTTGTTTATTGCCTCTTAGACAAGTGAAAAACACTTACCCCTCTACAAGAATAAGAGTTCGACAACATTTGCAGGTTAAGGGTAACTCGTTTCCTGATATTGGTGACAGGCCTTGGTGGCGGAAATAGGCCGATGATAAATAGGAAAAATAATCAAACATGTATTATTTTCGATATTAAAGTACAGGTACGATTTTGCTTTTTTAACTTTAACCTTAAGCCTACTTTCACTATATCTTAGCCTATTCTATGTATGTAGTCATCTAATTTATTCGTATCTAATAGTATGAATCCATATTCATCAGAAAATATCTGATACATCTAATATATAACATGATATAGAAATAAAACTATATATAATATGCAGTATGTCTGTTTCTGTTTTTGAGAAAATTAATTTTCAGATTTACAAAGTTAATGAATTTTTCTAGGGATATGCAGTGTGGTACAATTTCGTACAATGTTCATAATTTTGTTATTTGATGTTTCTTTTAAACTCTGAATTGTGTTAATCATGTCATATTTCTTTTCAGATTTTGTGTTTCAGCTGTGGGGCCATCATGGGTTTTTTATTAATACTATTTTACATAATAGTTTAGTAACACCTCTTTTTTTACAAAAATTGACGCCGTAATGTATTTCGGGTATAACGACATCCCATATTAGGGGTTTCCTATTTACCATTCATAAGATGGACAGACAAAATCCAAATAAAGTAAATAGGACTTTATTATTGACTGATATTTTAAAATTGTTCAAGCTATCCTCCGTTAACAATTTGATATTGATCGGCATGCTTGTAGATACTTTGTTCTGAATATTCAATAGGTTTCGAGCTGATATTTTCTATTTTGAATCGAATTTGTTGATTCATATCCTTTAAATCAATTTGGCTTGTTAAACAATTTTAAGTTTAATACCTTCTATCTTATAAACTCTAAATAGAAAATATCTATTATAGGGTTCCATCGTACTCAAACAATACGTTTACGGTATTCATTTGTGTTAGAGAAAGAGAGGATTGCCGTTCAAAACATACTATGATTATATCACAGCTCAAACACAACATCTGACAAAAATGAATTTGTACATCAATCAATGTCTTTTAAAAAAATAAAGTTGATGTGTTTCTGAGTTTTCAAAAAACAGTTTAATAAAACTATGAGTATTGTGCGAAACTTTATCACTACTCTGTATGTAAATGTGCAAATTGGGTCTTATCTAATAATTTCTCTTTTTGGGTGCATAGTACCATCTGAAATTATTATTACATTTAATTCGTAAATAACTAATTATCAATAATAAAATAAATTATCAGTCAGATATATTATCGATTAAGCGCATGTGTTAAAAATAGCTAAATAGAAGGCCGCCAGATGGTGTAGGACCAAATCAAATTATTGCTGAACTTCTATCCATCTATACAACTACAAAAGTAACACCTAATATAATAATTTAATTTATCACCAACAAAATGTAAAAGGTCGTATAATTGGAAGTCATATAAGCAACGATTAATATAAAACAGTATAAAAAATACAATAAAAAAGGGTACATATAAAATCATATTAAATTTAATAATTTTAATGATTCCCATGGGTTCCATTTATTATGTGTAATATATGTTCCATTAAAAAAAATAGAATGTTGCTCTATTTAAATTACCATTAATCAACTTCGATTTATTTTTCATTAAATATAGCTAAATAAAAAATGTCAGTATTGACACGGTAAGTGAATCGACTAGTTTATTAATATTCTCGTGTAGTGTCATTGGTTATTTTTTTTAAAAATGACCCTATATTATTTTTTATTTTTAAACAAACATTTTTCAGCTGTATAAAATTACTATTATTAATCACATATTATTGATTCATATATAAGGTTTTAAGATTATTTAACCAATTAATAAAAGAAAGAATATCAAATTACTTCAATAAATGATATAAAAAAGTGTGCTTAAGAGATTAAAAAATATATAATTTAAAACTTCTAAGTTATGTAAATTAACACCAAATCAATCTTTGGGGGAGTTAAAAGAACAAATTTGGATAGTTATAAAGAAACATTCCACAGGTTACTTAAATCTCTTTAAGCATTGTCGCTATGTTAAATATTCAGTATGATTTATTTTTTCTATAATATTTTATGTCGTAATTATTTTGCAAGTATAAATTTCGATTTTCCTTTTGATTTTCTAAAATCACAATTTGCAAATTTTAAAATTCTTTGTTATTATATTTATTTAAAGAAATATTTGTAAAAGTTAAGTATTCGGTTGAAAAAGTTTATTTATAAGAGAAAAACAGTAGCATATTATATATCAAGTGTGTAAGGGTCTTAGCTCACACCAGTGGAGTTTGACAACCGAACTATAGGCGAGCTTTGTATTTGCTTAAGGCGCTAAAACCGTTACCATACGAGTTATATATAGTACTTTTATTGTACTTACAACCTTGGAGTTTTAAAACATTTTTAAGAGTTAAATTTCTTGTTTAATAAAATCTGGCTCATTGACCTTTCGTTTGACAACCATCGCCAAACATTTACCATCAATCTTTTAAAAAATGTAAACTCGTATTTTTGTAAAAATATCAACAAATTTCTAAACGCGTTATCAACTGTCAAGAACATGAAGTTTTCTTAGTTTAAACCAAGAAATTTCTAAATTGACTCATAAATAAACTACTAGCTTATTGCCGGAAAAATCCGGACTGCGTCATGAAAAGGAATACGAACGACACTTTTGTGCAATTATGCTCCTCAAAAAATGTGGCTGCCGACGCAGTAAATGAAGATGTGATAAATGCACATTTTGATCGCAGATTTGAAGAAAATAAATTCGTTTTGTGTTAGCATTCCATGCTAAAGTCAACGATTTCGATCAAAAATAGTAATTCTATTGACAAGTTTCCTAGGCTGATGGCATATTTGAAGTGAAAGACGGTTGGATAAAAACCTAAAAAATCCGCTTGATCCACATATATTTAATCTGTTTCGCTTAGAGAAAAACACCTTGAAGGGTGGATATCCTCCACACAGTGGCAGAAGGATACGTCGAGGACTCAATACAAAACAAATTGGTAATTGCATCAACGGAAATTTTAGCATTTAACTTGAAATAGAAACTAAAAATAGAGGCAGAAAGTTCTAAAGAAATCATTATTCAATCTAAGCAAAATGAATCAGCGATCATTAACATAGCTAATATGAGTGACTCCAATATTACTATTCAATTTTTGTTTAATATGTTTAAGTTAGCTTAAACATATTTTAAAAATGTAAGATATTTTTAAATAAACTCATAATTTTTAATAAAAACTTGATTTATTTATTTTACCACACTAGTGCGGTAAAATAAATCTTGAGAAGTGATACACTAAAAATAGTGCCTATAATCGTAATAACCACGTAATTATAGATGAAATTGTATAAAAGATGCAATTGCTGTCGAAACATTGACAGAGCGAATCATATTTAATTTAACAAAACACTAATAAGTATTAGGAATCATTCAGAATACAGTTGATAAGCAATGGATTAATATAACACAGATTTCACATTTAAAACATCCCCTCAAATCCCTTATTGAAGGGATTTTTCATAATGACCATGTAATGGATACCAATACCTTCTTTCAATTCCTATTTCTACTTATCTTAGGTTTTTTACGCTCTTGAAATAGTCCTACTTGGTAGGAAAATTCTGAGATAATCTTACTTGTGTCAATTAATTTGTATTTAAGAGAACTGTCAGTCAATTTACACCGTTTCATACATCAATGAGTTTTATACATCCAATAGTTGTCGGCATATGAAATAAGTGAAAAAATTTCGTTTTCATTTATTTTTGCTTACACTGTATATTTAGCATAACATTAAAACGAACTATGAAAAAAGGGCCCAGGTAATTTAGCTATATTACTCATTAAATACAATCAAGTTACGAAGAGTTAGAAACACAATTTTGGCCATCTTAAGTTTCTGGGTGCGATATTGCAATATGTTTATTTGGAGTCTTGTTATAAATATATATATATACCTATGCAAGCATTCCGTCGAAGTCATGACATCGACCTGATTTTTTTGTATACGTGTGTGACGTCAGGTAATTCATGTTTTTACTATTTTGTGTACATTTAAAATCAGTGAATGAATGAATGAATTTCACAACAAAATTGCACATTTATTATTGTTACATCAGGATCTGCTTTGATTAAAAAGCATAAACTGGGTCAAGTAACTGCTTTGTGTACATTTTTCTGACTTTTGTACCTATATTTGTTCATTCACCTGTCAATTTAATGAAAATATACTCGACCCATGTTTCGTTTCAACGCTTATTTGAATTAATACTTGTATCTTGTTTGGTTTACCAACATGCTGTTTAATTAAGCAATATCTAATTATTGCTAGATTATGATTTCCAATAACAGTGTGGGATGATAGATTTTGTAATGCGGTATTTATTGCTCAGAAACCTGCTAATTATTTTATTCTGCGAGCTTGGCATTATAGTTAATATGGGAAATTAATAAATACACTTTATGCCGTAAATTACAACAATTTTGTATAATTAATTTGTGGCATATACAATTGTGGCAAGCAAATCACTGCTTGTCTTATTATTTTCAATGGCATAGGTATTCACCTACATCTTACACTAGTCGTTAAATATAAAAAAATGACCTAAATCCGGAGGATATTTTTAATATTAAAGCCTACATAAGATAAACAAGAGACGGTGATGAATATGGGTTATTCGTAGAAATATTTATTATGATTCTTTGACAAAGAAGAAGATATATTATAATTTTTTCAGAAAATGCTTTTCAATGAAAAATATATTTACTATTCAGTTTATAGCAGTAGATTACGTATTCTATAGAATAAGTATATTCTATATAATACATATATTTTACCCAGCATATTTTAAGAATAACAGCAATATTAAGTACTATGACTGTAAAAATTGATAAAAACGTATTATATAAAAATATTTTAGAGTACGAAATTTAATTTGAGGAGACGTCGATCTTTATATTGAGGATTCATTTATAAATTAGTTTGCATTTCTTAAATAGAAACTCTCCCAAATAAAAACACATTTGCTTTGTCTGACATGAAAAGAAAACTTGTCAAAAACGATTCAAAAACTAATACAAAACAGTGAGCATGACTTTGACGCTCATGTTAAAATTAGGCGTCAACAATTTGATTTGAATTCTTACATGACGGCCCCCTATTTGACAGCAGAAACCGCTAGAATTAAAAAAATTAAGAGGAATTTAATCGATTTGTATCCAAATATCATCAAGTTATGACGGCAACTACATTAACATTTATATTCTGGAAATGCTACGAGTGCCATTTACAATTTCAGTACTGCACATAATGTAGTCTCCTTCTCATGTAAAAATTTATTATAGAATCCTCATAAACTACCTTGATTTATTCCACCATCTTCTAAGAATGTGCACAATTATTACTATATTTTTAAATTGCCCTAATATACAAATAAGTAGTAATTTTGTAATGTCATGTAAATACTATCTGCCTGATGACTACCTAGTGATTCCTAAATAAATTTGATTATGTGAAACAAATGCTATATTTCAAGTAAAGTTATCATGTACTATCAACACCATTTAGTACATTATTAATATATACCTATTTCGTTTCTACTAAACTTCTTGAAAATAACATGAGTAAAAAGCAAAAATTGCCTCAGTAGCATCTACATATGTTGCGCCAATTAAGGCCGGAACTACCAGTGGGTTAAGTGGTTTGTACTTTGGTTTATGGTTTGGTAAATATACATTATAGTTAAAATCATTTTAAACAAGAACATTATAGTCTATATATAGCTCTAGTCACTGCCTATTGAAACCTTATAGTTTTATTACTTCTAAGTAACTTTTGAAATAGGTAAATTGAATTGTATATCGTCATCAAGTCAAATTACGAGTACTATAAAGTTATCAGAACAATGAATTAGTATACAATAGTACTAATAATCGTGTGGTGATACTTATTGTTCACTTGGAAGTTTCTTACTTGGAACTTTGCAATAGTTCCGCGGTAATAGCTATATTGCAGATACTTTACCTGATTCTTCAGAGTTAACAACTATACAATAATAGTTTAGAGTAAAAATTACGTTTGTATGATAGATAAATAGTTCCTCAAAGTGATTCACTAGTCACTGCCTATCAAAATCCTATAAATTCATTTTCTAAATATACGTCATATTTATTTACAAAACGCTGGATGACGATGTCGTCATCCAGCGCCAGCGGTGTGTCCACCTCAGCACCACCAAAATATGAAATTAACGCGTAATTATTTTAATTAAATAACAGCGTAATTAAAACTTTTCCACAATTTTCCACAAAGAAAATTTTGGTAAAAAACTTGTACAATATTAATCTGGCGCTTCGTTATTTTTCCATTTATTATTATTACATTCCATAGAAAAATTGTGAGGGTTTCAATTTTTGTGCATCGATAATTCTGAAATTAATGATGCATTTGTATGTAACACTGTACGTTTTATTAAAAACTATATGGTCGTCAAATAACCCTAACACGATGGTAATATTTATACCATATACATAACAAATGATAGTAAAAAAATTTTGAGATGTACAAAACAAGAAAAGAGTTACAATATAGCCCAAGAAAGTTCCATTAAAGTAGCGGTAACTACGTATCTTCGTAGTCATTCCTTAATTACGACGTAAACGCATTTGTAATCGGGTAGTTACCGTAACAACAGCTAAGTAAGATTTTAGTAAGTAAGATTTTTATTCCCCATTTTAGTCTTCTGGCCGTAATAGAGCCATGATATTTACGTGCCCCTGACTATAATATAACAAATACAAGTGTCAATGGTAATAATTGATATGTAGCAGCAGCAATAATTGCTGGTGGGTTGATGATGTCTTATAATAACTATTTCTATAGTCTCTTTAATTTTCTTTAATCCTAAATTATATGCTACTAACGTTACGTAATGTATTATTTTAGTTTGGTGTGACGTGTCAGCGGAAAATTTTAAAGTACCTGTTCTTCAAATTTTGTTGTTCTATTTCGAATTCGGGAATTTGTATTCAGCAATTCCAAACATAGCAAGTGGTACAAATTTCATGGTAGATAGTTTTATGCTAAAATATATAATTACCAATATATTGGAGTTGGTATTTAAAGAAATATTAACATTTTGTAAAATCTAGAAAATCAAAACATAAATAATATATTTAAATAGGATCCCAATAAGGTTAACCGGTTTAAAACAATATGTAACAATTTTACAGAATATATGTTTAGGTATCATATAGGATATCAACTAATTAATACTAATAATTGTAATAAAATAGATATTAGCATAATACAAAAACTAGAAATATAACTTTTTCGGTATTTATATGAATTTTTACTCATAATACTTCAAATTGCTAAGATATGTAAACCCGAGTAAAATTATTTTATTGTTGGCCAACTTTTGAACAATAACTCTTGAAAATAATGAAGTACAAATCACAATTTCTGAATGTTAGATATGATAACATACAGAGCGGAAAAATATATTGCCAAATATTAAGATATAATATGGAAAATCTGCCTTATTTCAAATGAAATACACTACGGAATATTTTCTTTGTTATATAAGAATATATAGTTATCTAATTATGTTTTATCTCACTTAAAAAAAACATCTTTTTGTAAAATATTAATTAGGAAACTAAAGTTTGAACGCTAACTTTAGTTTCCTAATTAATATTAGTAAGCAATCAATGAAAAAGTGAAATATTAATTTAATAAATCCACAATTAGTCAAACCCTCTAACTACCACGGTAACTTACTGTATCATAATAATGATATTGCCATATAAATATGTATACAAATTTTAAATAACGTATAAGTTTTTGGAGCATATATTCAAAGTATTCAAGATGGTATTCTGTCCCCATAAAAAGACCCTATCTTTCTAATTAACTTTCTAATTAAAAATTTCTAATTAACTAATTAATCGAGTGTTTAGAAATACCAATTTCGTCAGTAAATTACGTTTTAATTTTCTACCACCGATGCTTTAATAATAAGTCAACTATCACCACTACTACTGTAACTTATTATAGTAGTCTTCTCGTCATTAACACTCGCTGTCACTTTAAATCGTCGTTATCCTTTGAAAATTGTCAGTTGAAGAAATTCGTAGGTAATCGGAATGATCCGGATTGTTGATATGATATCTTAGTAAACAATTATCATAGACTCTTCCTAGAGCCATATTTAGGTATTTACTTTTCATTAAGCAATTGTTGTAATTTTAATCAGCGTTACAGTATTGTAATTTACTAGTGTAATAGATACTATTTTTATTCTCTCTACATGTACAAAAACAGATCACGAAAATTTAGAAAACAACAGCATTTCAAATTCTAAATAATGAAAGTAAAAACATTTATGCAAGAAGTCACAAGAAATAGATATCAACGTTTCTAAACATGTGATATGAAAAAAAAAATAACAAGGAGTTAAAGAAAACTAGATGATATCAACGGAACTAGACGGAGTTACCGATATCGATAGTTAAAAACTCGAAACCCAAAAAGTAGTACAAGAAATAAAAAAATAAAACAAGATAAGGGAACGTCAAAAGTTTAATTTATCGACTTATTTACGACGTTTGATTTATAATGTAGTTACGAATATAATTTATGATAAACGTAAAACAATCGCCACGATGTAATCAAAATAACATGAATTACCAGAAAACCATGGGATATTTGTTAGTCAGAAAACATGAGGAATATTGATTTTAAAAATAGCTTTTAAATATAAAACGATTAATAAGCTAGCAAGTATAAGTATAAATGGAAATAAATAAATAGCAGATTTACTCATATTTTAAATATATAATGTTTAAAGAGAATTCCCCGAAAGAGAAAGTTATTTAAGGGTTCCTGATTTATGTTTATGTTAAAAAAATACTGACATAAATTAAAGAATTCAGGACATTTTTAAAGCTGCATCATCATTTTTAATAATAAAATGTTAGGAAATTTCAATATATACTTTTAGTGTTAAATATTATGATACAAAATTATGATTGCTCTGCATATTTTCCATTAAAGTTATTGTTAAGTCAGTAAATATTATCTAAATTAAATTACATGCTAGTAAATAGATATAATATGAACTGAAAACAAACCTTTCATTTCTACAAAAAATATACGCCTAATACCATAAACTTGAAAATATATAAACTGTCCGTATTTGCAGTAGTTTTTGCTTTTATTGCACTGTAACCATAGTGTATATTATTATGTTACTTCTGAATAAAAGAGAATTAATAGTATACTGATCTGCATATTGTCTTAAATTAATTGTATATTGTGATCTTATACAATGCTGATTTATTCTATTTACGAACCATTTGCCAAAGGTGGAAGTACATTATACAGTTAATTTCTGTTTAATCACACTCTCATGAAATAGAGAGGATCTGAGCTGAATTAAATCTATGTCTTCTTAATTAAATCTAATGTCCATCAAGCTATGACAGACAGAGAAAGAGGTTTATTGATTACTCGTACATTGGAATAAAGAAAATTATGTTGCCACAAATTTAAGATCGGTTTCTGAGTCTTTGAGGACCCTAATTTCACATTATATACATATTCATTTTAGCTAAATTGACTACATTTGTTAAAATAATAGAGACTCCTGAAATTTAACACATGATTGGCGGCTTTTTGTAGATATTTCCAAAAATGGCTTGGCATGTGTACTACTGCACAATGGAAATAAGTTTACATCGATTCCAATCGGTCATTCAACAAAACTTTCAGAACAATATGAAAATATTGAGTTGGTATTAGATAAAATGCTTATCATCAGCATCAGTGGTTTGTTTATGTCGATTTAAAATGGCCACCATATTTCTTGGGCAATAAAGTGGTTAAACCAAATATCCTTGTCACTTGTGTTTATGGGTTTAATCGTGTAAAAGAAAAGCATTGGCAGCAAACTGTTTGAGAGACGCTATGTCTATTGGAAAAGCCAATATTGTTCACGAGCCATTAATAAAGAGAGAAAAAATAATACTGCCATCTCTTCACATCAAACTGAATTTAATGAAACCGTTTGTAAAACACTGGACAAATCAGGTGATCGTTTTAAATACATTTGCTAAGCATTTTCAGCACTGAGTACGGAAAAATTAAAATTAGAAAGCAGGAAAATATGACGTTGTAGAACCTGATACATGTTTTAGTTATGTATCTGTAATTAATATTTTTTAGAGAATAGCAAGGCAAATAACTACTATCATATAAACTATATAAATATAGTATAACTATACATAAAAACTAGCGCATAAGATGCTAAAATGAGCAGAAATCAATATAGGCATTAAATTATACGTTTTGCATAGTCTATTAGATAAACGTAGGAACTTATAGTGAGAAACAAGGTGAACGGTTTCATCAGGATATCCGAATAAGGGGGTATTCTAGTCTAGAGAAACAAATTTTAGGCATTTTTCAAGTACGATAAAAAAACAAAAAATATTTTTGCTATCCATTTTTTTACTAGATATTTATTGATATTTTAAGAATATATAAAAAAAATTTCAAATAGAAAATTTAAAAAAAAAGTTACAGGATAGTAAAGTGGGGGAGTAAAAAAAGGGCGCGCCCTGGTTGATACGATTCCAATCTTTTTAATGATCTGAAACAAAAGAAGAAAAAAGATTCTTATTTAGTAAGAATGTCATTATAGCCCGTACCTCAGTGAAAGAGAAATGTTTTTCTTTTGCAAAATGACGATTGTTTAAAAAAAAAGTTATATTTTGCCCTTATTTTTTCAGTTTTTAATTTTTTAAAAGTAGTAAATAATTTTTTTTGACAAATCTGGTAGGGGCGATAGAGGGTTATATAATAGAAGGTTCGTACCAAATTTCAAGTAGATCGGTTTATTATAACTTGAGATATCATTACAACCGTGTTGAAAAAAGTAGTCTCGAGCAAAACGCTTTTAAAGATTTCAATAAAGTTGCAGGCAAAGTCACATAATGGTGTATTATACTTACATTTCGTTAATCGTCGATTCCTCATCCATACAATGGGCCTTCTTCTACTTCAAAATGTAAATTTTCCTTTTGCTAGACGAGCAATTCTAGCTTCCTTAGGCATCAGAAGCTCGTAGCTCAGAGCGCTCAATCCGAGTTTTTGAGTCTGATAGCGAACGCATGGGCTTCAAGACCAATTTTCATGACGTTCATAATTTTTAAAATTGGTAAAAAGCCTTCATTGAAAATGCACACAACTATATAATTTGCAATTTCAATTTTCCGTGTTCCTACATGTATATGTTTTGGTGCAAAAGTCCAGAACAACGAATTTAAAGATTCGTTATTATTTTGGGTTTCTGAGCCCAAACATCGATGTAATAAGCTTTCTGAAGACAAATTTTCATATATAGGCTTTATTACTTTCAATACTTGTCTACCGTTTATTGTTCGATTCGCTCCGACAGGACCGGTTTAGTTGCCGCGTCACTAAAGTAGCTATAACTCCGTAAATAAGTGGGATTTTTAAAATCCCACTAATTCCTGTAGAGAATATATTCTTAAAGGTCTAAACTTTGAAAATATACAAACAAATCGATTTTTTCAACATTCTAGACCAAAATACCCCCTAATGGAAGAATGGTATCAAGGAAGATGGTATCGTCACATGATTGCCGATTATTGTTGGAGTCTTTAGAGGGGCTGCTCACAGCAAAAATATAAAAGAAAATCGTATAAAAAACTTTTTCATAAGTTTTAATATTTTCTGCATCAATTAATCTTTGTTTCTTGTTACATTTCATATATAAAATAATTCAGACCGAGAAATTGCTTATTTTGTTTTGTCTTTTTTTACTTTGCATTAATAGTTATCATGTATGTTTATTTCATAAACTAAAGTCAATCAAGAAAAAATTAATGCCATATTCAGCACGAGGGGCAGTAATGTACTCGAAATCGACTCTTAAATTCCTGGCAACAAATTGACTGCTCCCCAGTGTTATCAGTTATATTTTAGATTTCTTAATATAAAATTGCAGTGCAATTTTATAGAAATAACTTTATTATATCATTTCGTTATTTTGTTTGTTTTCGTCATGATTCATGATGCCATTTCATGATTATTTTCATCTAATTTCTGCACTATAAGTAGTATTTTTTATTTTTATATTCGCTTTGATGACGCCCAGGTGTAAAAATACATCTAGTTGTGGAAATATGCACAATTGTGTACCAAACTTGAAATAGGAACAATAAATAAATGACAAAAATATTGAATTAATAATAAGAACAACTAGAAAACTTTGATTTTCGAAAGGAAAGTAATTCTGAATAAAGATATATAAAGGAAAAATGGTGTTCAGGATATCTCAAATACGCGATACTTTAAATTATTTCTACTTTTTTTGAACACTCTATATTTAATTTAGTTTAGAAACTTTTATGTCTCTAGATAGGGATATTCTATAATTTCATTATATTCATCATTTCACTTCGACATATTTTTAGAAAATATTAAAAATATTACTTTTAGTATAATTTCTATCAAAAGCTTTATATGTGAATTTATTATTACTTTTCCGCAGGGGAAAGTAATGTAATCGTGTAAAGAAAAACGATCACTCAGTTAAATCGTGCCGGACTGATCGGATTTCGACTGATTCTGACTAGGGACGTCTACCAGACCACATCTATTGATTTTGAGGTACATATGACACACGCCACCCTGTCCATGGGTCATGAGAAGGCACGATGTAAATGTTTATGTTCATTCTAAGGTTTTAAACATAAACATTTAATGCGTTGCTGATTTTGCATTGAACGAAAAAAGCATATATTCGGCCTCTATCATATACGAATGAATGAGAAAATAATTTCGTTCGATCACAAACATATTGATAGGGCACTGAAATAGTCGCCAATGAAAAAAGTAAAACTGTCGCATAAAACACATATTCTGTATTTATGTGTTGGTTTATTTTTTCTCTGCCACTCAAGTTTTGAGATAGAGATGTTCTACGTGCGGAAAAGTCCGTTTTAAGGTTTTAAAACTATTTATTTTTAATTATAAACGCAAATATTTCGAAATAAATACATTGTAATTTTAATTTTACACTACCACCCATCAGAATAATAGTTATAGTCAAATATAATTTTTTATATATATAAAAGAACCAAAATTATTTTACTATTACACTATTTTTAATTAATAAAGGATTATTAAGATAATCAACAAACCTTGTAAATATATATTTTAGTACACTCCTATATTATAATACTTGTACAACACTCACTATAATATCGGCATATCAGCTAATACTTAAATCCGTTAGTTAACTGCCAAACCGACTATGAAAATCTATTTTGAACATTGACAGTGTTCAAATCCGCCACTATCAGTAATGCGAGTATGTACCCATATTATCACTTATCCTCCGCGGAGATTATTCTTATCAAATATAATTGTTGTTTGAGTGAAAAACTACATATTATGGCAATTAGGTGAGGGTGATATCAGCAATATGATATTATTAAATACAATTAGAAAGTCCTAATAATTGTTTCACTACCATCATATATACATGTATGTATGCAATTCTTTTTTATCTTCCGTAATTCATTATCCTTGTTACATGATTACAATATTTAATTTATCATAACGTAGCTTTTTTATAGGTATATTTATAACCAGAATTTATTATATTATTAGCATTAATTATTTCCTCTTGTATTATATGTTTTCAAGATTAAAATGTTAGCTATCAAAGTAGTTGTCAGACTAATTTTACTTACAGCATCATCATCATTAGGTCATCAATCCTAAGACTGGTTGGACGCTAACCTCCAGCTTCTCCTATCTTGTGCTAACCTACGCATTTCGCTAATTGTGCTACAACCTACATCCCTTACTATTTGCGAGCAGTAGTCTAATCTAGGTCTACCTCTGCCTTTCTTCACTCCTATTTCTGCCTCCAAGATATCGCGGACTATTCCCCCATGTCTCAGCAAGTGGCCTACCATTCTATCTCTTCTCTTCTTTAAGTTTTTCCACATACTTCTTTTCTCGCCGACTTTCTCCAATACTTCTTCGTTTCTAACCCTATCAGTCCATGGTATTTTCATCATTCTTCGGTAACACCACATCTCAAAAGCTTCTAATTTCTTCCTACTTGCTTCCCCTACCGTCCAGGTTTCGCAGCCGTATAGTGCCGTGCTTCATACATACGTTTTCAAAAATCTCTTCCTTGTTTCTAAGTTTATTACCCCCGAGCATAAAAGTGCTTTCTTTTTGTTAAAAGCTACTCGACCCTGCGCTATTCTTTGTTTTATGTCTTTATCGCTTCTTCCATCCCAATTTATTTTACTTCCTAAATAAGTGAAGTCTTTAGCTTCCTCCAATCTTTCATTATTAATTTGTACTTTCGTTTTTGCTCTGCTTTCGCGCCCTCTGCACACTAACACTTTAGTTTTGTTTTTATTCACCCTCATTCCGTATTGCTCTGTCAACACTGCCTCCATTTCGTTCAATGCTGATTCTAATTCCTCCTTACTAGATGCTAATACTGCTATATCATCCGCGAATCTCAGCATTTTTAGTTTCTGTCCCTGTACTTTAATCCCGAAATCCACTCTATCTTTTACCACATTAATCGCCTCTTCGATGTACAGATTAAAAATTAGTGGTGATAGCGTACATCCTTGTCTTACTCCTTTCCTAATACCTACTTCCCTTTTTTCCCCTTCTACTTCTATAACAGCAGTTTGCTCTTTGTATAGATTGTGTACTACTCTCCTATCTCTATACTTCATTCCCGCGTTCTTTAGTATCTCGAACATTTTTTCCCATCTTACGTTATTAAAAGCTTTTTCTAAATCTACAAATCCTATGTTACTTACAGCATAAAATTAATACATGTATAAAATTAATACTTACAGCATAAAATTAATATTTTAGATAAAATAATCGTTAAAAAATAACTATTCACTGATTATCAAAATATTTATAAGAAACTAATATTTAGATGTTAGTTGCATGTTTACATGTTAGTTGAATATAAAAATGTTTAGTCAAAAATATGAAAAAAATATATAAAACACACCACACAAATTAGACCATCCCTAAAGCCGAGGCTATCTACGTGGGGTACACATATTAACAAAATTCAGAATACCTATTAGAAATCAGAATACCCATAGCAAAAGAATACCCATTCTCGCCGATATTGCCAATGCTGGCACCTGGAATCGAACCAAGCTAATCGCATTTTCCATATAACGTAAATTTACTAGATAAATTTTACTAACGTTTTATATTAAACTAAATATTAATTATCTACCATCCATACTTTTTGAGAAAAAGCCCTTTTTGAATTAAAAAAGAGAAAAAATGTTCAGCAACTATTTTTACAAATTTTATGGTGGTATGTTCCCATGGTAGGTACTAAAACTCAGTAGTAGTCACTCTTGCTTGTAACTTTCAATACACATCATAACATAATATAACAACATTTGTAACAACAATATGGCGAAACAAGAAATACTCGAGACAAGTTCTAACTTGTCCGACAACGACAATTTGAATTTTAATGGAATTTAAGTAATAAATCTTCGGTTAACACTTTCGATGTCATAAATGTTTATATTTCTATCTCATCTCTGTAACATTTATGTAGCATAAATGTACCGAAATTTTATAGCAATATGCGACCATTTGCGCACAGTCTAAGAAAGTTTCAATACAATTAGGAAATTACCACTGAATTCCCTGATTGGAACTTGAAAATATAAAATCCCAAATATACAATAAAAAAACTGTGACTTCTGGGAAAAACATATATGGTCAATATACACTTAATCTGCTTCAGTCGTCATCTATGTACTTACTAGCCAGTAAAAGTTTAGAAAAATGTATCAACGAAGCAATTCGGCATCTGATATTTACTACATTACAAAAATTTCAATTTCAATACATCAGGATTATTATTTTTTCGTAATGGCGTCACAGTTATGCTTTCTACGGGCCGTTCCCTCAACAGTGTTCATCCTAATTTAATACATAGGAGTCGCAAATCACAATAATATTGCGCCGCTCCCTCGCTCATATGGAAAGCACCTCCGGAGCATGCCTCTAGAGGCTTCAGATCAAAAAACAAAAGTTACCACGTTGGTCGTAAGGATCGATTTACTATATTGATTTTCCGAAATTCGAACGAAAAGCATTTTGTACATGAACCTAAAAATTTCGTGACACGCACGAAAACAGCCGCTTAGTAAATAGAGATTACATGTATACATCATGCATTACATCTTGCATCAACGGAAATAATACAAAGCTGTTATACGGATGTAGATGAAATAGCCTACATCAAAAGCGATGTTTCTCAAATCTTCTAAACATACATGGGAATTTCATAAACAGAACAGTCTTGGAGCAGTATTCCAAAATATCTACAACTGATTTTTGCACAATGAGGACCATGGTAGAGGCAGCGTTCTATTATTTACAAAACATGAACCTTTAGAACTAGCAGATATCATAAATAAATTAAGAAATACGTCATTAACCCAAGTTTATCATTGAAAATATTAGATGACGTGCATAGAATGCTACAGACTTTAAATTACATGGTATTCGTTAGGAAAAAATTATGAATTGAATTATTGATGGAGGTACGATATTATCTTCAGGAAATTATATTTCCTTCAAGGCACCCATTTCAGATTCATTTCAGTTGGTTTTTGTTGGGGAGGGGGGAATATACTCTGCGTGCAAGTTGTCTTCTATCAGCTTTCGAATTTATTACATTTTATAAGCGTATTCTTTTTTGTATTAAGGTTTGGTAGAGGATAAGGTCTAGGCTTGTTTAAATTTTGAGATATTTTAAGAACTATTAACTTTAAAATAAGGTTAAATTGGAATAAGTAACAGAATTAAAAGGAGAAATTTCGGTAATTATTTACTTTAGCGTAAAACTCTCAAATCCTTACCAAAACTTGGCTACTCCCTATATTCCGGGGTGCCAAATAAGAATCTGACTTCAGTTTTTGGCGGTCGGGCACAATTTTCAAGAAGATAAATCTTCAATTTTTCCACACGTGACACCACTTTCTTCTCAAATAACTTTCACTTTACATTATGTAGATAGTAAAC
Source organism: Rosalia funebris (assembly GCA_037954035.1). Lineage (NCBI taxonomy): Eukaryota > Metazoa > Arthropoda > Insecta > Coleoptera > Cerambycidae > Rosalia > Rosalia funebris. The sequence continues at coordinate 17,626,149 of JAZFAV010000007.1, read as the reverse complement.
ATTTAATATTAACGTAAGTAGATGCTAAATGTGTTGAAATTAACTTAACGGTAGGAGGACTAGGTCTAGAGGAGCTTGGTGAACTATAGATAGTCTTAAAAGAAACATAAATGAAAGAAGGAAAATAAGTCCCATGAAAATAGAACACTGGACAGATTATTATAATAATCTACTGCAAGAACTGCGTGGAGGGTATTTAGACACGCAACTAGATATAGACGAAACATGAGTTAACGGAGTAGATACCATTAAATTAAAATAAATAAAACAGTATTACAAAGAATGAAAAATAATAAAGCTCCAGGATCAGGGGATTTACCTATCGAGTTAATTAAACACGCCACTACAAGAACGTGTGAGTTGCTTTGTGTAATTTTTAACAAGGGCCTGGCAGGGGAAATGATTCTAAGATATTGGAGGAGCTCTAACATAAATTCCATTTATAAAAAGGGAAACAGGAGCGACTACAGTAATTATCAGGATATTAGTATTACATCGTCCATTGGCAAGCTTTACGAAACAACTCGAATAGAAGAGGAAGCCATGGAAATGGAATAATAAAGTGGATTTCGACCTGAGCGATCCTGCGTGGATTTATATATTTTCAATAAAACAATTGGCAGAAAACAAAACTAGCAAGAGAAATGGAGCTTCACGCTACTTTTATAGAACTTGTAAGGCATTCGACTTCGTACCTTTACAGAAATTATGGATCGCAATGAGAGAACCAGGCATAAGTACTGTATATATAAACGCCGTAAAGGCGTTGTATAGAGAAAACTAAGTGGTTGTTAAGAAACGTTAGACAGTACGAATACCTAGGAGGTACAATAGATGAAGACGGAAAGGATAATAAAGATATACTAAAGAAAATAAGAAAAGGAAAAAATATTATTAAAGCACTATACCCAATCCTGTGGAGTAAGAACCTAACAAGAAAAACAAAAAAAAGTATATATCAGGAGATGATTCAACCAGCACTGACGTATGGGTCAGAAGTGTGGGTTATAGATAGAAACATGTCACAAAAACTTCTCTCAACCGAAATGATGTACTGGAGAAGATTTAACTTTACTTGACCACGTAAGAAATGAGACCATCAGAAAAAAATGGAAGTAAATATACAATAATGGACGATATAACTGAAGAGCAGTTAAATGGTATGGACACCTGCAACAAATGAACGAAGAAAGGATACCTTTAAAGGTTTGGAACTGGACACCAGCCCAAATAAATAAACGAGGAAAACCAGGGGAAAATGGATTTCAAACATCCACACCACAATGAAAAGTAGAGGACTCCACGAAGGAGACTGGAACGATAGGAAACGATGGCGTCTGGGATGCGAGAAGCGACACTAAAAGTTGCAAAAACTCGCCATAAAAAAGATGCTCCAACACTTCCTTTATGCATATTATGCATTAAAATCGTCATAAAAGTTATTATTCATTACGATTTTCTTAATTTACTTAAAATGTTTACAATTTTCTCGCAAACGTCCATTTGCTATCCAAGAGCCCTTTATGAAACATTAAACGCAAGGGCACTTGGATAGCAAATGGACGGCTGCATAAAAATTAAGAAAGTATTTAGTAAATTCAGAAAATCGTAATGAATAATAAGTTTTATGACGGTTTTAATGTATGATATGTATAAAGGAAGTGTTGTAACATCTACTTACATTAATGTTAGGTATCGATGTAATGTAAAGTGAAAGTTATTTGATAAGAAAATGTGGTGTCACGTGTGGAAAAAATTGTTCTCCACACCTGTGTCCAACCGCCAAATACTGCAGTTCCACCAGATTCTTGTTCAGCCTCCTCGAAAATAGTGGGGCTAAAGTAAATAATTACCGAAATTTTAAACAAAAATTATTTCTATTCAGAAAATTGTCGCTGGTAGGATTTCATATCCCAGATAATTAATCTGGGATGAGAACGATTAAATCCGGCAATAATTCATATTGAAAAAAATTTAAATACACATTGCCATTCACATTTGCCTCGAAGAAGAATAGTCACTAAAATCTAACAGTACTTATTCCCGCCCAAACATTCACTTTCTGAATGGGCATTCGACGAAGATTTATGTTATTACAGTATCTTGTCGTTTGTCTATATACACCACCATTAAAGTAAAATATGGTTGCGTTAGAGAAAAGTACATTATGTAAGAAGTTATGGTTATCAATTATTATACTCAATACCGTTAAAATTCAATATTTTCCAATGCCAGCACTGGCGGCTGGTACAGGAAGGGCAATGGGGCAGTGCTCCCCCAACTAATTCCTCAAGTTCTATATTTTATTAATAATTTAATTCAGGTTCTGCGTAAATTTTATCATTATGTCAATTGAAGTTCTATTTTTTTATAATTATTTTAATTGAAATTTAATTTTAATTGGTCGCTTTGCTGGAACCGCGCAATTTGTGAATGAGGGTGTATTACTGGTCACAGCGAGTGTACAGCGGGGTGACATACGATGTAGTCCCGCGCCACCCGGGGTGGTCGGAGGTGAGAAGCGTAGTGCATGCAGTTAAAGTCCGTCGAATTACGTCATCATTTGGGCTAAAACCAAGTTGTCGCAAGCCAAGAGGCTTTCAGAGAGTGTGTTGTGGCGGTCGTGTGTCGCATTAGATATATTCTTAAACCTACTACATAGTTTCAATTATTGTTGTTTACGAATTTACGGGACTATTTATTCATGATGAATAATTCAGTAGACAATATTTTAAAATTAATAGATAATAATGAGTTCACGTACGAGATAAAGGTTCACATGAAAAATTTGGGATGTTATGGGCCGAGTATCACAGTTTTCCAGAAAATATCAGGAGCCAAAAGTTATACGAGAAAGTTTAATAAAACTAATATATAAAAATATAGTAATATAGTTTACTGTACGATTTAGCAGATTAGTTGTGGGAATGTACTGTTCAAAATGTACCTTTTTGTTTCGTTTGTTTAATTCGAAATTCTCTATAAAGCGATCCTTCTTGGACCACTAAGGGAATTTGTGATTTGAAACACCTCAGTAAAAAAATTAAAAGGCATAAAATTAGTGAAACACATTTAAATAATGTGATTGAATATTGGGAAAATTGAGATTTTAGGAAAAGTGAATAACATGTGTCAATTAAATAGTGCATATCGATTAAATATTATCCAACAAAATGAACAGGTAGCTAAGAATCGACATTTTCTCAGCAAGTTAATTGATTGGATTGTATTAAATTTTGTGGTATGCTTGAAATAGCACTACGGGGTCACGATGAGAAAGAAGGCAGTGCGAACCCTGGAATTTTTCGTGTATTGGTAAATTTGCTTGCGGAAATCGACGGTACTCTGAAGGAGCATATCAAAAAAATCTAATAATAGGGTATTTATGGGTTTGTCAAAGACTATACAAAATAAATTATTTACGATATTTGCCGTAATATAATATATACAAAACACAAAAATTTTGTGGACAATGCCAATAACAACAGCCGAGAGTGAGCGATGTTTTTTAAAAAGAATAAAAATATTTTCAAAAAATACCATGTAATAAAGTAGATTATGTGCATTAGCAATGTGTTCAATTGAAAAAGAACTAGTAACGTCAAACCACAAATTTCAATAAATTTGCTATCGACCATTTCGCCACAACGCAAAGAAAGGTGTATGGATTTTGTTTTCAAAAAAAATAATTAAAGCTAAATAGGTATGTACCTAATTTAATAATTTTATTCTGATATTTAAAACCTGTCTTAAAACACTGCGATATACCTACCTAAAAATATAACCATTTAGGTGCCTAAAAATATACTTAAATTAATATTTATTTATTGCCCCCTCATTTGTAAAACTCATAAGCCGCCACTGAATGCCAGTATCTTAAGGTAGAAACTCTTGAACTTCATGTACTTTAAGTGGGGAGCGATTTTGTTTCTTTACATGACGACGATTGTTAATTTTGAAACGTTTCGTTACTTAGCTAATTTTGTCATTAAATTAATTAGGTTCTCCGTTAAATCGAGCATTACTTAAGGACTCAAATCATAATTTAAATGTTTGTGTTGATCCGATCTTTGCACATTTTTACAGAGCCTGTTCAAATTTGTAATAAATTTTACTCTTACGATTGTTGTGTATTTTGTTGACCGGAATAATAATAATAATCTTTATTTCTAAATAAATCCACATCTCGTACAAAACTGTAACGTGTTCAAAGGTTTCGAAATTTTTCATACTTTAATTGTTGCATGTAAGCCCAAAGAATGTGTGCCGTTTATGTGTATTTAATATAATTAATAAAGATAAAGTTGTTGAAACTAGTTTTAATGTCTTGAAGATAATAACAAACAATAAATTACATAACCAAATATTTGTAAAAAACAAAAATGCAAAATATATTTCCCATACAGCAAAGCAAAGGGGAGGCACGAGTATTTGGAAATACAGGAAAACTTATAGGGATGTATACGCAGATATAATTATAATTTTTATGTATTATTATTATAGTAACTAAAGCAGCAAAATTTTTATTTGTTGAATAGTAATCCTAAGAATAAAATTATTAATTTAAGTTTCTGTATCTTCGAATGTTATTGATTTGACGAACAACTAAAAGTAGGTTATTAAGAAGCTTTATGCCAGTATAATCTACTTTAAGGAAGATGTGTTGTAATGTAATGGTAATTTTTATTATACGAGTAAAGCTGAGGGTTTTGTAATAAAAGTTAAGAACTGAGAAATTATATAACCCTACTATATATAAGATTCGTGTTTCAGAAATTAGTGTATTTGACGCAAAAGTTTTTGGTTTAATGTAAATGATTTTTATTATTCATTTTTGTAGAACTAATAAAGGGTTTGTCGCTATGATTTAAGCTCCACCCCAAATACTTATAGCGTAACTATAATTACTGACTCAACCAGAGCACAATATATGGTTTCTATGTGATTAATTCCAAGAATATGTTTTGATTGATAAAATAAGTATAATAAGGACCTAATTTTATTCAAGAGCATCTCAATATGAATATCCCATCTTAAATAGGAGTAAATTTTTAGCCCCAAATAGCCCCAATCTTTTGCAGCTCTAATCGACTATACATGCATCACAGTTTGCAATATCAATACAGTTATATAAATTTAGTTGACCTATACCCGATCTATTTGTTTTACTTAGGCAGAACGTAATAAGCTTAGTTTCATCTTTAATTAGTGTTAGTAAATTTCTATTTAACCATTTTCTAATTTTGTATAATCCTATTTCAGCTACCTTTTGTTTGTTTCATTTCAAATTTCAGCAGAAACAACAAAACAATATCGTCGGCATAGGCTACGATTTTACCTGGAATTTTCTAATGAAACATATAACCGAAAAGGAATGGGGTTTCCAAAATTGTCCCGTATGGTATGCTAAATTTATCAGAAAAGTAGCGCATCGAAATACCATTTCAATGCACTCCTTTACTGATAAATTTGGCATATTGCAAAAATAGCTACAATTTAATAAATTATTTTATGTACAAGTAGAAAATGAGACACTGTGACTAACAAGTGTGACTTGTCAGTACGTGACTCACTTTACTTGTCAAACGCAAACCATTAGCAATTGTTTTTAATTCCTTATTTTTAGATTATCCTTAGACCTTATCCTTAGAGGCACAAGAAATTCTATAAAACGAGGTATCGAGGTGAATTTTCAAATATAAGGAAACCCCCTGTAATTTCCTTATTTTTGAAATTTTAAATTTGTGGTTCTTGGGACTTAGGGGACTGTTAATGTGGAATTAGTAGTTCAATTGGTAGTGTGGAGTTTAACTGTGTTCATGTGAGGAGTTACTACACAAGACATTCAGTGATTTTGATTAATTTTTGTAAATTATATTGCATAAATTTCTTGGTACATTTAAGTTTAGACAATAATGAAAGATAATACTGTACTGATACAATAATGACTTTTTATTATATAGGGTGTCTTAGTTGGAACTATAGGATGAATTGTGCGCAACTTGTGGTCTGTCAAAGATAGGACGTCAATGTTTAACGACTATCTATAAACCATACGACGTCAACATGCCGGCCAGCGTCAATACAGGATTAACAATTCAACAATGAATAGGTTGTGTACAACTGTTGTATGAAACTGAGCGATCATTTACAGTTTCATTAAGAAAATTTCCCACAAAAGTAAAATAAAATGAAACACCTACAGAGTTCACAGTTCGTAGCTTAATCAAGAAATTATTATAAATTATTATGTTGACTTATTAATAATTCTATTATTAATAAGTCAACACCAATATGTCCTGCTCATAGTTAGTCAGATGAAAATATTGCTGCAGTGAGAGAAAGTGTATCCAAACGGGTGTATCCAAATACATCAGTTCGACGTTGTACACAACAATTAAATCTGTCAGGAGCCACCACGCATCTGATTCTAAATAAAGATCTGCGTCTGTCAGCACACAAAATTCAATTGGCACAAAAATTAAAAGTTGCAGACCATTTACAACGTCATAGTTTATTTAATAGAGTGTTAGAAAAGAAAGAAGATGACGCTGATTTTTGCAACAAAGTATTGTTCAACGATGAAGCACATTTTCATATTAACCAATACGTTAGCAAACAAGAGGTTGTCGAATTTGGGGTGCTAAAAATCCACATGCTGTTCACGAAAAGGAAATGCATCCACAGAAATGCACGGTTTGGTGCACATTTTGCAGTGGTGGAGTAATTGGGCTATACTTCTTTGAAAATGAAGCTGGTAATTCTGTCACAAGCATGTTGATGTGGCATGGTTTGTAGATAACAGTCGTTAAATATTTACGCCCTCTTTTTGACAGAACACAAATAGAGCGCAAGTCAAATCCTATAGTTTTATCTGAGACACCCTATGTAATTACAATTGTACATGCAGAGTGGACGAGAGGCCTGACGTCAAATGTAGCTCAGGCATAATGTGCTTTAATTTTTTAATATAATTTTATATCTGTTCAAATATGTTAATAGATTGATTGTCAATCTAAAAAATAATGTACTTCTTAAAGGCCACACTTACAAAGAGCACGTCAGAATTGTCCCATTTTTTGTGCGACTCGACGGGTGGATTTACCGATGCATAGTGCACGACTCTATATAAGCCGCTAAAGAAGGCTGAATTCTGCGAAACTGGAAAGTTTTAAAGGCAACACATTATTTATATTATATTAATAGATGTACATTGTAAGCGCCTTCTTTTTAGAGCTTCTATTGAGTCGCGCGTCATGCGTCGGTAAACTCACCCGTCGAGTCGCACATGAAATGGGACAATTGTGGTGTGCTCTACTTACCATTCCTATTACAGTATTATATGACTAACTTATAAAATTTGAGAAGTAAGTCTTCACACTTCTGCTAAGTCGTAAAGAAGATATTATTAAATAAGCCCGAACAAGACAAAAAAAGTAGATATAATAAGGAAATATTGCATATTAGAATTACAGTTAAATTTATTTAAATCGATATATAGATTTATATATAAATCAATTTTAGTTGTATATAAATATGTTACCTTTAGTCATGTTAAATTAAATTAATGCTAAAAGAATGCAAACTACGTTTCCAATTAATAAAGACTTGAATTTATATCTAAACCAATCTGAAGCAAAATAAAATACATATTATCACTAAATGTTAACACATCAAATTGAGCATATTAACTTTAAACACGTCCATATTTATATATATAAATATTCATTTAAGTTAGTTAACATTAAATATACAGTAAGTACGTCGAGGTTGGAACAAATTAGATAAAATCGTTACCGGGCAAATAGGAATAAAAAGCTCGAATAGGTGATTCTTACTTCTTAAATGCACATTTTTTTGGTTACGTAAATTTTTTGACATCATTAAGAGTTTTCCAAAATAACAACACCTTTATCCTACGTAAGAGAACATATTTTTAACATATGGTTCGTTAAATTTTGTGTCAAGTTATATAACAACTGTTTCTAGAGATTTATTAATTTTATTTTCAATAGTATGTATTTCTATTCGTTCTTTCCATACAGTTAGTTGCTACACACTAGTTAGTTTCGTTCCGATACTAGCTACAACCAGTGTCGGAGGACGTTCTTGAGAATCCTACTTTTTGCTGTCTCTAAATGTTTTTATTATTTTTACGTTACTTGGTTTTTTGTGAATTCTTATACCCTTTCTAAGGGTTTGTACTGTTTTTGCATTACTTGACAACTTATGTTTGATAGGATACACAACAAAATTCCTTATCTACTGTCACAAATGTTTAAAGCAAATTTCAGTTTTGATGATGACATTTAAATTAGATGACTTTAAATAATCATTGGCATTGAATTTAGTATTTTAAAATTGCACAATCGTTTTTCTTCATTTTTTATGTAACCTATAATCACGCTAATGTAATTATTACCGTACCTCATGTAAAAGAATGTTCTCCTTTACATTCCGTAATAAAAAAGGGGGTTGTCATTAAAAAAAAAATGTTGATGACGTCATACCTCCTACACACATCACCCTGCATGTTATTATGACTTCATTGTTCTTATATCATTTCATATTTATTTGCTAAAATAAATTTTCATGTCAGTGATCCAAAGTACATTTGTGCATTAAATTTAAAATTGTTTTCCTTTTATTCTAATATCACTAAGATGCACACAGGGTTAGCACTCATCCAAGAGCCTTAGGTGGTGTGGGGATCTATAAAGGGGCTGGGTAATTTTCTCTGTTACAGGAGCAGTAGTAATTTTCTCTGTTACCCAGAGCCGGGTACATCGTAGTGAAAAACATCAGTGCCACACCCCTGTGGAAACGGTCAACAGGAGATCTAATGGCGGTAACTATGATGCTTGATAATGTAGATAAGGTGGTCATAGCGTCTGCCTATTTACCATATGACAGCAGGGACAAGCCGACAACGGAGGTGAAGGAACTTGTAGACTTCTGTCAAAAAGCCGACCTGCCTTTACTGATGGGATGTGATGCGAACTCACACCATATGGTCTAGGGTGACACGAACACCAATAGAAGAGGTATGGATCTCATGGAATATCTGATAAGTACAGAGCTAGATATTTTAAATGTGGGGAATACACCCACTTTTAATTGACATTACCTTAGGCTCCAAACATCTGGCGGGATACGTGCGGAACTGGATAGTCTCGGATGAACCTACACTCTCGGATCACTTTGCTATTAAGTTTGATCTGGGAGTGGGGGAGCATGAAAAGACGAAGTGGGCCCGAAACCCCAGATTCACAAACTGGGAACAGTTCAAGTCAGATCTTCTAGTAACAGTTCGGGGGATCCCCTCCAGAATTAGTAAGAGGGAAGTACTGGAGGAGGCAGCCTCCCGACTGAGTAGAGGATTGATAGAAGCTTATGAAGGTAAGATGGTGGAACAATAAGCTGGAAAACCTTAGATGTAAGGTAAGAAACCTTCTCAAGAGAGCCAGAAAACGTAACAGCCGTACAACGTGGGGGACTATAAAATTGTCAGGGATCAGTATAGCGCTGAGTTTAGGGAAGCCCAAATAAGTAGTTGGGTTTCTTTCTGTAATGACAGTAACATATAAGTCGGAAATCGAGAAAGGAACCACCAAGCCGCCAAGCGGTTATTAAAGTAGTTCCCGAATAGCAAAGCTATTACATAATCGCTCTAGGAAACAGCTACTCCTCGGGCTAAAGCCCCGCCAGGCATTGAATTATACCCAGAAGCGATCCTCGACCCCTTTCTCGTGTTTCTGCACGATCAGATAAGGTTCGAAAAATAAAACCCGCCACAGGTAGGATTCGACATTTGCCCCGGACCGGAACCGAACGATATACAGCTGTTTCGAACTTGTTAGTTCTCATCAGTGCCGTACACGGTACGCCGATTCAGGACTAATGCCGAATGAACTTTATGGCGTATACATCTTCATTCTATAATAATCTTCTTTCTGTAATGAGATAAATAAGGGAGCTGAGGCAGCACGGCTGAGCAAGATCCTAGCCCGCAGCACGGAAGTGATTCTAGGATGCTATATCCCCAGAATAATCGTTGAATGGATAGACCATATGTTGGGAAACAGACAGCTTATTGCCAACAAAGGCAAGACTACCATCAAGGGCCGGGTCGACTCGGACTGTCCTCAAGGAGAGGTATTGTCCCCCCTTCTATGGTCCCTGGTAGTGGATGAGCTGCTTGAAAGCTTAAAGGATTACCAAGTAATTGGCTATGGTGATGACTTAATAATAATAACGAAGGGCCATTTCCTGGAGCCGATTCTTGATATAATGCAGGGAGCATTAAACAAGGTTGGGAATTGGTGCAGGGATAAGGGACTCTAAGACTCGGTCAATCCCTCTAAGACTAAGGTGATGGTGTCCACCAAGAAATATATGTGGAACAGAACGTGTCCGCTGAATCTTGGTGGTCAAGAACTAAGCTAAAATAACGAAGTGAAATACTTAGGAGTAATCCTGGACGGGAAACTATCATGGGAAAAACATCTAAGTCACATATGTTCCAAGATCACAGCAACACTTTGACAACTGAGAAGGGCCATTGGTAATAGCCGGGGCTTGAAACCGGAGAACATGAAATGGTTGTATGAGGCAATTCTCAAACCCAGACTGACATATGGAGCACTGGCCTGGTCAAAGAGAGCCTGCTTAAAGTCGGAAGTCAACCGACTTAACAAGTTAAGAGCATTGATTCCAAGAAGTATAACCGGAGCCCCATATCCGACACCGATCGAGGTGATGGGGATACTGACGGGAATATCACCTTTTGATGTCACCCTGAAAGCGGAAGCTGCAAAGGCAATGTACAGGGTGGGAAGCATGAACAGGAATGTAGGGGATCTGAATAGACTCTCAAGAGAGCTAGCTGAGGAGGGGCTCCTATAGATGTCCTCTGACAGTATGGGTATCCACTTCCTGTTTGACAAGAAATATAAGATAACCATCACCAGTAAGACCAACTGGATAGAGGGTCAAGCTGGATTACCGCTCAATGGAGACATCTGGTACACGGATGAAGCCAAGAGTGAGAACAGAGCGGGCACGGGGGTATAGGCGACGCGATGGGATAGGTAAAACCTTCCCCCTGAGTAAATACACTACCCCACTCTAGGCTGAGCTAGTTGTAATTACATACGGTGTTCTGGGGGCCGACCAAAATCGGACCCAGGAGAAGGTATATATCTGCTTGGATAGCAGGGCGGCATTGGCAGCCCTGAATTCAGCAACGGCATCCCCCAAATAGGGGTCCTTTGCGTTGAAGATATCCAAAAAAGTTATTATATTAGTTGGTCAGAATCTAAGTTCGAGCCACAAAACCAAACGCAAATTCCATTACGAAATTCGCATATTTAGTTTTTTCAATATTCTTCCTTAATGTCCACATACGGTTACAATTTTGGTTTTCGATTTAATAGGATGCCATGGAACAAAATATCGAACAGAGGTGTCTATTTAACAAAGAATACATTTTAAGAGAAAAAACAAACAATTAACTTTTGGTAATTCAAATAATAACAGCACAACAGCTTAAAGTAACAATCAGTTGTTGGGATAAATACACATAAATAAAAAAATTTATTAATTATCGGATGTAACTCCTCTCAACTAATCCTCCTTCAATTAGAATACATTTCTGAATTCTCTTACAATTATGATTGTCTACTCTTCTCAGCTGTGGAATGCTGATTTTCGACAGGCTCCTCTTATTTTAGCACAAAGTTCTTCTCGATTTCTGGACTTTGGACTGGATTTCTTCCTATCCAGCACATTGTAAAATGTTCGTTCAACTATTCGGGTTCTGGAACTATGGATTGACGCACCACCTGGCTGGAAAAACATCTCTTGTCGCACATTAAGAGCGAGATTCTCAATTGCATCCCATAATTCAGCATAGAAAAATTTAACTAAACGCTCGGTATTTAACGAGTTATTAAAAAAATGGACCAAGTATTCTGCCTCCTAAAATTTCACACTATAAGATAACTTTCTCTGAATACTGGTCTTTACAATTATCCAATTACAATAACCCAATGAGGATTTTCTGTAGCTCAATATCTACAGTTTTGATAAGATACCATCCCATTAGTGGTAAATGTAGCCTCATCAGGATGCCACCTGTATTCAACGAGGTTGATCATCCGAAGATATTTTTAAAACATTGCCAGTTTCATTGAAAAGAGCTGTTTTCATGGCTAATAGCGACTCGCAAAGGATATATTTGGTTAAATTCTGCGGCTATTTCTCTGCTACCTGTCACTAAATAATCTTATTATTTAGATTTTTTCCTAAAATGTAGACGCATTTTACGATCGTAAACTAGAAATTTACACAATATAAATTTTGTAATATTGACTTTTAATGTAACCATAGTTCTTGCTTTCATGGCATCCTATTAAATTGAAAACCAAAATTGTAACAGTGTGTGGGCTTTTTTTAATACTCCTATGTTTTTTTTTATATCTTCAACTTTCAACTATCTTTGATATGAAGCAAAATATCGGGAATAGACTTCATTTGGCTGCCGTTGTCTCAGTTTGTTACTTAAATTTAAGTTGGCTGCCTCAAAATACGCATCACTCGTATATGGATGCGAGTGATGCGTCGCATCCCTTAAAAAATTGGAAATTTAGTGTTATGTAAAAGTTTAATCGATTTATTAAATTATTAAATTTTTTAATTATTTTAAACCGACTGCAAACATACATTATTTACTTTAAACGCTACCATCAACTATTTCATTTCAAATCGGCCGTGAAGGCGCCCGAAATTATTGGACTCCCGCGTTACTTGCCGCAGTGCTGAAATGCGATGGTCCACGTTACATCCAAGCTACGCGTTAGATGGGTGAGAAGGTCAGTGATCTTACGCAGTCAACAGTGGAACGTCGAGTGGGTGTTGTCGTTATTTCCAAACTCAGTTATGCGATTATATGAACGCATCTTGGCGACTGTCGCCATTACATAAGAAAGATTTGCAACCGCTGTTTCAGGTAATTGTGGAATATGAAAATGAGGAATGGGATCGAGAAACCGTTATTTGTGCTAGAGGCCTTTTAACTGCATTGCGCGACTTTGATTTTAATTTTTTCTTAGCAGTGTTTTTTGCAATATTCCCACATTCGGAGTCTGTTTAAAATTCTACAGACAATAATTTCAGATATTAGTTACTGCAATAAATAGATCGCCGATTTCAAATCACATATTCAATAAATGAGAAACGAGTTTAGTGACATTTAGGACCGTATCGACAGATTTGTGTTAGAAAATCAACCACTAAGTAAAATAATGCGTTTGGATTTAATTCCTGCAGAAGATAAGAAAAGCACCTACGCACGATTGTTTTATGAAATTTTGGACGTTATTACTTTGAACATTAGTAAACGGTTTAGTCAAATTTCTAAACTGAAATTCTTAAATCTAGATTCCACACAATTTACTTCATTCGTTTTCCGGACGAAGTTTTTCCTTCTGTAGTAAATACATGTGGAACATTCTTTGATGCAAATCGTTTAAAAAGTGAACTTTCAGTGATTTATAGTGATCCCGATATGAAAAAGAGCACTGTGTTTGAGCTTCACCAATATATTATGTTCCTTCAATTATCTTCTGTTTTTCCGGAGTCATCAAAATTATGTCGTTTAATTTTGACTATTCCTGTCACAAGCAGTTCCGCGGAAAAATCATTTTCATGTTTAAAGAGAATATCTGCGAAATTCTCAAAAGGAAGAAAGACTATCAGCTTTATCATTAATAAATATTGAAAGTGCCTTATTAAAAGATATGAGATCGTCTCCAACATTTGAAGAAACAGTGATAGACGTTTTCGCCGGACAAACAAAAACAGAAGAATTGATCTTCATTTTAAAAATTAGGATATATACTTCGGCATTACCATTTCATCATAGGTTAGTATCTTTCTTTTATTTTTACCATTTTCATATGGCCTACCATACATCTGACTATACCTCATCCCCTTATAAAATTTTTATCACATCCCTAGATTATTTTCTCACGCTATGCCCCTGGACCCAAATCTCAAATCTGGATTTCAAAAAATGATGAAAATATTCAGGTGTCTGCATTTTAAATGAGACAAATGGTATAAGTGATTAGTAAATCAATCAGAAAAAGTGATCAGAATCAATTGAGTAGTTTAACTTATCTAGCTCAAAGGTCAATAGACGACTGTAAGTAATATTTGACTAATACTATAAGTATTATTTATTAGTTTGAGACATAATTCGTATTACATTCCAAGCACTTCATCATAATGCATAATAAATATTTGCGAGGAATTTAAAAATTACATTTTGTGGTTTTGTTCCTATTTATTTGAACCAGTACCCGTAATTGTAATTCAAAAAACCATCAGTAATTATTGTCTCATATACATATGCATGCACGTACCAAGTACCAGACTGGATGGTAGTTTCCCATGCCTCGATATGAGTAAAACAGAAACCCAGGAATGACTCACCTGAAAATAAAATAAAAGAGTATATAGTAACATACAGGAAGACGTTAAAATACGTTAAAAGATAATATACTGCATGTAAAAGAATGCACGGGATTGTGCCGTCAAACTTGCGAACGTGAGATAGTTCGCGTATCAGTGGCGGATTTCAAAAAGGATCGCATCACATAAATCGCGTTATGAGTTACGTTAATACATCATCAACGCAAATCCTGAAATTAACAAACCGTTCTATATATTTCACCCACAAAAGGAAGTTCGGTACTGATAATCAAAAACCAAAATATATATGTACATGTGTGATGGGTTTCCTAAATGCGTAAGCGTGTTGTTTACATAATAGATGTCACTAATAAAATTCACATTACAGACGTAAACATACAAATTATTAACGTTTGTATACTTATCTTAATAATAAAAATATATGCCTCGTTATTGACTTGGATATCATGCCAATAAGTTGGAACCATATCCTTCGAAAATTTCTCGAAAAATTATGCAGATACCATAGTCAATCACCAGATTTGTTAAATTATTTTAATAATTGGACTATTTACTCAATAGTTAAAGTATGTTGTAGGAAACTTACTGTAATATTAATTTAGTTTATATAATAGAAACTTATAATATCATCGAAGCTTATAGATAATTATTATAATTATAAATATTTCTACTCGTATTATTTAGTATTCATTATTCAAAAACGTTTAAAAACTCGCTACCAATACATTTCCTGTACACTAAAATACTTATAACGTTACGCTTGATGTACTATTAGATACTAACGTATCTAGTAGTGCATATAAAAATGTAAAAAACTGTATTGTATTAGTAAATGCTTCCAGATAAACATGGAAAATTCACTAAAGTTTCAATAGAAACTTGTTTGTGATATACATAGATAAAAATAGTGTAGGTACGAGTATATCAAAATTTAAACATTGAAGAAGAAGAATTTCAAACAAATTTATACAATACATCAGAAAGATAGAAGTTCTTTATTGTATATTATTTTTATAATTCTCTTATGTTGATTTTAATTTTTTAAAGTATATACATATGGAATCGATGATCAGATCTTAATCAAATTTGGTATGCAGGGGGAACAAAACACTGCAAACTTACAAATGATACAGGCAATGTTACAAGATATTTCCTTTGTTCAGAACTTATGTCAGATTTATTATTTTCAATGAAACATCCTGTATATTGTATTTTATTCGTAAAGAGCAGAAGAAGAGATTGTGTGACAGGTTAAATGGAAATTTTTAGTTACTGCATAACTATTTTTTTATTTTTTCAATTTTATTATGGTATAATTGCTTAATTATATCTTAATTATTATAAACTAACAACCAACTCAAAATAAAATAATGTAAACAGTTTATTTTTTAAAGTAAATATTCAAACTGCGATCCCACCATAGCTTGACATTGGCCTAACCTATCTTCAAATCCTTGTATGGCATTTAAAAATAATTCTGCCTTTATATTCTGAACAGCAACCGTCTTATTTTTTTCATTCAATATACGACTTTTCTATTGGTTTTAGGACAATAGTAATAGTAACATAGAATACTAGGGTAATTCAAAAACAATTACAAAATTAAAATATGGAAGATTAGAAAAATCTAATGTTACCTAATATTCTGTCAAACACAATCATAGAATAATGTGTAATAAGTTAGTTAGTAAAATATATAACTATTAATAAACTGTTGCATGCCTTTTTGATTTTTTTTCCCAATTATTGGCATAATTATACGATATGAAAACAATACTTTATACAATGTATATTTGAATTTAAATGTTCCATTCACATCTACCTGGAACAAAAATGTAGGATATTTTTTAAAATATGCTCAAATAGAAAAAATGTTAACTCATTAGTTTATTGTCTAAAAACACCTAATCCGAAGAGAAAAAGGCTTTGTTTGATGATAAAGTATGTATTACTTTATCATCAAGCAAAACGTTAACATTTATTAAAAGTATGTTTTGAAACATCCCCTACTCCTCCCTTCGTTGGTATTTTATATATTTTTTTAATGAAAATCCCAACTATAACATCACCAGTGAAACACCCCATACCCCCCACTCTCTTACTTTATTTTATGAAGCCTAAACTAGAAACGTCCCCTCGCGAGAAAACTCCATTGTCAGGGGTTATATTGAGCACATCTGCAGAATATGATATCAACGAACCCCTGCTACCCCTCCCAAGAGAGTGGACGTACAAGTTCGAAGATTTGGCCTGATCGTTTAGTTTTGTCTAGTGATAGGAACCTTGCTAAGTTGTGTTTTTAATTCTTACTCCCCAAATTCTTTATATAAAACTTGGTATTACTTGTTTTAATTTTCTTACTTATGATCTGCTCTGGTTAATTTAATTTAGGATTTTATTTATCTGAATTTAAGTCTGATTTACTTTATTCGATTTAATATTAGAAGGGAGCAATAAAAAGGAAACTCAGAATCCCCTTTAATTTACATTTATTATCCAAACTTGGATATGTGGAAATAATGTTCTTGACAAACAACAGAACTCTGTTACCTGTAACGGAAACTTCCTCTTATTTTAAATAACGGCCGGCATACGCAGAACTCTGCAATATGTCAAGAGGAACTCCTTTCGCCAAACACTCTGTGAGTTTCCCCTCTGGGGAGACATAAAAAACCTAAGCCCAACCACGAACTCACAGTTATCAAATGGCTAGTTGCCGTAGATTGTGTACAAAATCATCTCAGTAAAGGTATTATAGGTGAGACACTGTCTCTAGTAATAGCTTCGTGTCACGTACCCACTCGCTCTGAGATATCCAGGTAGATACAACTAGCCTGATGCGAAGTTTTACTTTTCTGTGGTAGATAAAGTACGCACCCTAAGACGATAAGAACTAATTATCATTATCATTTTAAACCACAGGTAAACATCGCCGATGATATGAAACCACCTTCATAGTAGTTTTTCCTGTAGTAACTTCCAGGTTCACCTGTAACTGCTAAAATAATTTTAAGAGTTGAGTCGAACTAAATTTTAAAATAGAATAAAACGAATAATTTCTGTTTATTTGAAAACCTTTATTCACTCAATCAAATTGAACGTATTTCTGTACAAACCTTTTAAGATATTTTAAAAGTTAAAGTAAATAAAATAGTAGTATACATCTTTTTTAAGTAAAAATAATCTGTTTCAATCTACAACTTTAAGAATTACAGTAGTTTACTTTATCCATTGACGATTTTATTCAGTAAATCTACTGTGGGTACTGTGGGTGGTATTTCTACGCCCGCTGCTGCTCTTGGGGTAGCGAGAAGACGCCGCTTCGAGTATGACTCATAAAAAATGTGGCCGGCTGCCAGGTCGGCGCTCCCGCAGGAAGGGAGTGTCTGCTTGTCCACCCGGACCTGAGGCAATACAATTACTAAAACGTAAACTGATTTACTATGCGTGTCTCACAACTTAGGAATTTCTCTCACGTGCAGAATTGTTTCAGACCGATCAATAAGATTCTATAGACTCATCGACACCACACTGAAAGCTGTCATGTAAAACCCGCGGATGGAATGATAATTATGTAGTCCACCATCCGTCGTTGATTCAAGTTCCGCCGATATAAGTGAATGTAATGGTTGTTATTAATGATGTAAATTCAGGTTGAACTGTTTCAAGTAGCTTCAAATTTAGTCCATAAACATTTTTACCTTTTCAAGTGTTGGATACTACTGTTAGTGTACGTTTCATTAACATTACACCAGTTGTATAGTTTGGCTGTGACTTGGCTTATATAGC
Organism: Rosalia funebris; assembly: GCA_037954035.1. Taxonomy (NCBI): domain Eukaryota; kingdom Metazoa; phylum Arthropoda; class Insecta; order Coleoptera; family Cerambycidae; genus Rosalia; species Rosalia funebris. The sequence continues at coordinate 17,607,864 of JAZFAV010000007.1, read as the reverse complement.
GAGTACGTAAAGGTTGAAACAAATTCGATAAAATAGGTACCGTTGTAACAATTTTCCCCCAAAATACCAGAACAGCCATTATGGTGCATCGACGCTGCCATAATGTTCACGAATTGCTCGTGATTATCAATTAATTAAATACCGTCTTTGAACCCCTAGAAGATGAACCCCTGGAGTTCATCTGGAACCGCTGGAGTATTTGTTGTAGGTTTGCCTTTGACAGGGTGAATCATAATATACTAATTTCAATGTTTCGTTTCAGTCATTTTTATTTGTAATCATATAATGGCTTTAGAGATCCGATACCTTCTTAACGTCCTTTGGAGTACCTCAAAGCTCAAATTTAGGACCATTATTCTTTATCTTATTTATTAACGATTTATCTCTAATATTTATGTCGCATCATCTTATTTATGACGTAAAAAACACTAATCGATTCTGTTGTATAGGAGAATATCAATATCAATAAACATAGGTAAATGTAATGAAGACAGGATATACTCGTATACATTTTTCCTTATATGGATACTAACCCGGTTAATGCGAAGCTGGATCTCAACTATCATCTCCAGTTCCTTCTTTCCGGATCTCCGATAAAAAAATACATTAGGAATTAATCAGAAATTCAGATCTCATATGCGAATGAGAGAATAATAACTATTCCTCTCTGAATCGATAACTCCAGTAAATTTTCATATTATTTATGATAACTCATGCAGATGAATTGAACTCGTATGAATACTTGGAAGATAATTGGTATAATAATAAGACATATAATCAGACTTTTTCGATATACGACTAAACATCATATCATTGTTTTGTTAAATAGTATATTAGAAAAGTGGATCTGTGTTTACGGCCCTCTTTATTTTAGTCTATCTGTTTAGATGATTGATACATTATAAAAAGGGTATTATACGGTGAGAAACGTCCTGTAAATTTCGAAGCACTGTCTCTTTTATAGTGATAGATCTTTTCAGGTAAAAACTTCAATTTATGAATACCTACAATTTTGACAAAAATTGAAAATAGTTCGACAGAATTATTTTAAAACCAAATAAATACCACATATATTAACCACATACAGTAATTAACTTACTTTTCTAATAGCTTTATTAGAAAAGGGGATTGTCTTGATGATAGTTCCTATATACTGTGGCATCTCAAGGATGACCTTTGTGTAGGGTTGTCTCCTACAATCGTATTATTCATTTCATCGCTATTTGCCAAATAAAAAACTCTCTTATCTTGCCTATAAACGGAACAGTCTACCTGATCCTAGCCATAAAAATAAGCCACGGTATGTTTCGAGATATTTCATGTGGTAAATAGCGATGAAATAAACAATACATATATATGCGGGTATTCGCTGTGTATTGAACTCATTTTAAAATTAAAAAAAAATGGTTTATAAAAAATAATTAAACTCAATTCAACAAACCCATTGAATTACTGTCTGTAATCTGAGATTGAATCCCAACTCCAGCAATATCGAAAGAAATGTGTGTTGTTTCTGTTTTAAATCCCCTTCCCAACCACTTCGGCTTTGGATCATATATTGGAAGCTACTAATATATGATTATTCTTCTGATCATAGAGTTTTAATACATTTTAAAAATATTAAAAATTTTGGCGTACTTTGATGATAAACAATTGTTCTCTGGGCACTTCAATTACGTGGCTCTTCATGCATAAAACACTTGGTTTCGTTATTAGAAACACGACATCGTTTAATAACACTACTACCTGAAAATGTCTACATTTTGCGTTGGTTCGTTCAAAATTAGAAAAATATAGCCTTGTTTCGTATCCCGGTATCTATTTCATATGAATCAACCTGAAAATATTCAACAACGTTTCTTAAACTATTTGTTATTTCGTATAGATATTTCATATAGAATCATTAAACGAGAGGGGTTATGGTTATGATCATACTCTGATTTTACAAAGATTTAACAGTCATTGAACTCTATAAGGGTGTTTACTAGGCTCTCATTTGTATTTAAACTGTTTCATAATAGTATATATAGATGCTAATATATTAGTTCTGTTTAAGCATATATGTTAGTCCTGTTTGATTGCCAGACTGCAAAAACTAATGTGCTGCTAAATTCGCCAATGTTTGTAATATCACAAAATATTAATGATAATATCTAGCACTTATTATTTGAACAATTGTACTCATAATCAGTTACTATTTTTAGGGAAACAACAATTTTTTACTGTTGTGTAAGTTATACGTTAACGAAGAATTACATTGTTTATTTATCCCTTTGAGGCTCACATTTATTTAATTTTTCTTTTTTAAATTCCAAGTATTGAAAACGGCTGTAACTTATTGGTCATATATTAAGAATTTAATGAGATTTTTATTTTTAATTTGTTCAAAGAGCAGTAGAACGTGGTTTCACAGTAAAACCACTGGATTTACTACACTAGATTGTCATTGAAATGTACGTGATTTAGTAACCAACTAAATCTATTTCTAGACAACACTACTAATAAATAATGTGTCCCGAAGTTCTGGTGCAGACTAGTAATCTCTATAACTGGAAGCTTCTTTATACCCATCATAAGGTTTATGCCGAAAAATGCCTCTGGTTCTTGCACATTTGTTGACGTGAATGCATTTGCATTTCCTCCATTTTTTTATGTAGCAAACGGGTTAGTTTGAAAAAGAATATGTTGAAAAAGTCGTAATAGAAATAAATCTAAAAATACATCTACAGGAGATTCAGGAGAATCACTAATGTTAGGCCTAAAGCTTTCAGTAAATTGTTGGGATTGTTGGTTGTGCACTACTTTTTTCCATGCAAACATATTCTGCATTAATTTTTTGTTAATGACAGATAGTGGTTCTTCGGCTTCACTTTCCCAATTAGTATTGTAGCGTTATTACATAACATCGTCAAATAAAACTTCCATATCTACAACATCTAGTAAAGAACTTTCAGGTAACTCATCTGTAGAAGAAAAATGTACAAACAAATGTGATAATATCGTTATTACCACATTTGTTCCAACCTTTACATGCTGGCTGTATGTTATAATTGTAATATCTACATACGTATATATTTTTCATCTGAAAATGGTGTCAATAATTTTAATTAGTGGAATTACGCAATTTCAGAAAGTACTGAAGTAAGTGGTGTCATTATATTATTTAAACCATATTCATACAGGGTGAATCATTGTCTGATGTGATAAAATAGACATCAGTAAATTATATTCAAATAAGCCTTTCGGAATATTACAAATGAAGAATAAGGCCAGCGATTTTCAATATTATTGTCTCAGTTCTTGAATATAGGCTATAGTTTAGAAAATCTTCAGGCCTCAAAGCAACATGTGGTATGCAAAGAAAGTCAAATATAGTACAATACCATTGACTAAAACCAGTATGGCAATTTTAAAAACAAAAACAGAGATATAATAATAACTTTATTTGAAATAAGTAATCCTAATATACAATATATAATAATAAAAAGAAAAGTAAAAACGATGGAATTGTGCTGAAAATAAACTTAAGAATATACATAGTGTATTATATGTATATATCTACATAAACATTCATACAAATAATAAACATCTTTAACAAAATGTATGATATACTTAAAATGTAATTAAATATACAGTGCTGTGAAAAAATATACATTTACCCTTAATTTGAACCACATACATCATGAGTAAAACACAAAACTGAAAATAATTTTATGGATATATTGGAGCGGTATATTATGTAATATGAAATCAGTATTTTATATTACGAGGTTTTAGAATCTCATGCATTCGTATTAACAGAGATTTATGAAAAAACGAGTCTGTAATTTGTGAAAAATTATAATCTCACTGATGTCTGATTATATTCAGAAAATTCACAGTCTCTGTCTTAAGGCCTTATTCAAAAATTCTTCAAGATTAAATTCGGAATCTTTACAGTCTGTTTTGCAATCTTATCCCTTGTAGACTTCTGCTTTTTACATATTTCAAAAGGTACAAATTGTATAATCAATTTACATAATTAAGTTTTATGTTCAATGTTGTGTTACAATACATAATCTCTATGGGTTTTTGTTTTAAAAAACGTAAATTGGTCTGTTCCTCGTTAGTTCTCTTTATGCATATACAAATCGCTTTTTAATATATTTAAATTTTCTTGAATAATAATTATTATTATAAATCCATTACACATGTGCATTTTAAGCAGTTGCCGTTTCAATTAAATTCAGTTACGTAATGCATGTGTGTAGTATAATGAATACCTCTTTGTTGTGGACTATTTAACTTTGTGGGTGTTTAAAAATGTTGTAAACAATGCTTAAGTTACATATGTATTTTTTCACAATGAGAATTGACATTCATGCGTTGTAACATCAAGCATGCCGACTTAATATGCCAAAGGAGACGGCTATAAATCACAGAAGTAGAACATTATTGCTTAGAATTTAAATTACGTATTTCTATAATAACCCCATTAAGAGTTCTCATTTATTACAAATAATAGGTTTCAGCTATTTCATAATTATGATTTTAAATGGTTATGCAACGTTCAACTATAAACGATATAATAAAATTCTCTGCATCTCAGATTCTCGACATACGTTATTTGATTTGATGCATAGCCGATATGTGGACGATTATGTTATATATAGAGAAGAAATAAATTCGATAATATATGATATAACTAAATTAGGCACGTTTGTTACTTTTGAACCTGTGGTACATACACTAAAGGCTCTGTCAGACGAGGTTTCCTAGGTGGCGCTACCTGGGTTGCGCCACTTATTTTGACGCCTCTTGATTCGCGGCCTGGAAAGCATCACCATCGGCTCCAAGACTCTTTAGTTGAATAAGCTCCTTCTCAAGCGTTCTTCTTCCTATCCCTATTTGAGTACTCACTGCACCTAATATCCTATATAACAGGGCGCTGTTGAATTTCAATAATAAACGCTTCCGCATCAAGCAATTCCATCGCTGTGTCCATTTCCTACGACCACCTGTCCACTTCCTACGACACACTGATTAGAAAATTAACTTGATGATTGGGTCGCCCGACCCAGGTAGCGCCACCAAGGAAGCCTAGTCTGACAGAGCTCCTGTGTCAGTTATGTGACTGATGACTCACCATAGCACTCGATTGAAGTTAAAGTTCCTTAAATTCCCCGATAATTCATATATTATTATTATGTTATGTGGGTTTGGGCCTCATCAGCCACTGATCGCATGGGTAGTCCCTTGGCGATCCCCTCTTATACGGGTCATTATCTAAAAATGCTATCCCATAGAAGGAGCAATGTAGGCACATCCCCTGCCCTAAGCCTCGCCTCCTCTTGGGTAACAGGGATCCCTAATATAAGGTACCTCTTCTCCTCCAGTGCGGGGCAGGTGTAAAGAAGATGAATCGAGGTTTCCCCGTCTTCTTTACAGTATCTGCAGGCCGGAATGTCAGTCAGCCTCAGCTTGTGCTTATATGCATTCAGGCTACTATGGTGGCTCACAACCAATGATTCCCACCAGAATTCTGGCTTTGTTCCTGTTCAATTTAATGAATTCTTGGGTCCATTTCTCAATCTCTGAGTATTCGATGAAGAGTTTGGTTATTCGACAACCCGTTACTCCTCTCCATCTTTTATTGTCCTGGTCTCTTGTCTAGATATTTATGCGGTCTCTGATCAGATTCCGACTTATTCCCACTGCAGGTTCTGGTCCATAGAGGTTTTCGCTGGTCCCTAGTCTGGCAAGGTCATCTACAATTAGGTTTCCTTTAATGACATTATGTCCGGGTATCCATACGAGTTCCACCGGTCCCTTCCCTGCTAAGTGGTTCAATGCTTCATAGCAATTATAGACCAGCTTCGATTTTATCATTGCTGAATTCAAGGCTACCAACACCGCCCTGCTATCCGAGCATATACATACCTTCTCCTGGGTATGATTTTGTTCGGTCCCCAGGACACCGTATCTAACTGCAACTAGCTCGGCCTGCAGCGCGGTAGTGTATTTGCCCAGGGGGAAGGTTTTACCTAGCCCATCGCGTCGCCTATACACCCCCGAACCCGTTCTGTTCCAGTTCTTGCCTCCATCCGTGTACCAGATGTCTCCATTGGGTGGTATCCAGCTCGACCCTCCATCCAGTCGGTCTTACTGGTGAGAGTAATCTTATATTTCTTGTCAAATACGAAGTGGACACCCGTAGTGTCAGAGGGCATCCATAGGAGTCCCTCCTCAGCTAGCTCTCTTGAGAGTATATTCAGGTCCCTTACCTTCCTATTCATGTTTCCCACCCTGTGCATTGCCTTTACGGCTTCTGATTTCAGGATGACAACAAGAGGTTGTATCTCTGTCAGTATCCCCATCGTCTCGATCGGTGTTGATCTTGGGGCTCAGGCTCTCTCCCACCAGACCAGTGCTGCATACGTCAGTCTGGGTTTGAGAATTGCCTCATACATCCATTTAATGGTATTCGGTTTCAAGCCCCAGCTATAACCAATGACCCTTCTCAGTTGCCAAAGTGTTGCTGTGATCTTGGAACATATGTGACTTAGATGTTTTTCCCATGACAATTTCCCGTCCAGAATTACTCCTAAATATTTTACTTTGCTATTATAGCTTAGTTCTTCGCCACCAAGTTTCAGCGGACATATTCTGTTCCATTTATATTTCTTAGCGAACACCATCGCCTCATTTTTAGAGGGATTGACCGAGAATCCCCTATCCCTGTACCAATTCCCAACCTTGTTTAATGCTCCCTGCTCTCGAGAATCGGCTCCAGGAAAGGGCCCTCCGTTATTATTGCTATGTATGCTATATATTATTGCTATATATTGGCTATGTCGATGACTTCATCGGCATAGCCAATATAGCATACATAATAATACTTGGTAATCCTTTAACCTTTCAAGCAGCTCATCCACTACCAGGCACCACAGAAGGGGGAACAATACCCCTACCTGTGGACAACCCTAGTCGACCCGACCCTCGGTGGTAGCTTTACCTTTGTTGGCAATTAGCTGTCTGTAATATAAATAGAAATAATTTATATAAATATCAAAAAATGCAAAATAAAACTAGTTTTTATTTTCTTTTCCATCTTATTTGTGTCTGTAAATGCTTTACTAGATAAAATTCTTAAAAAAGCAATAATGTGGCCGTGGAAAAACGCTTACACGGGGGTAAAATACCTTTTAAAGTGTTCTCGATTTTAATTTTTTTACCTATTAATAATAATCAACCCTATTCCAATAGAAACATTCCTCGTTGTCCTCTATCTCCCATTAAGAAAATAAGTTGATTTTTCTTTTATCTAACACACCAAAAAGATCTTTGAATCTCGTAGGAACTATATAAAATCCGAGACGGTTAGAAAGATTTTTTATATACTTCTGAACTAATGCTGTTAAGTGCCTCTACGATTTTTTCTTAACCTCTTCTACGTCCTGAAAACAATTTCGGTTTAGGTTTTTCTTCATTCTAGAGTAAGAAAATATCGCGGGGGGGTTAGGTCGGGTGAATAAGGGTGTGCGAAGCTATTGTGATGCCTTTTTTTGTTGTTGTTAAAAGATGATTAATTTACAACGCTGTGTGGATAAACGCGTTATCATGATGAAGAAATCAGTTCCCCGATCTCCACAATTCAATTTTATTTTTCCTACTGCTTCTCACGGAATCGTTTTAGCGCTTCCAGATCATAATTTTGGTTCACTATGTTTCTCTGAGGAATAAATTCAACGTAAACGACTCCTTTGATGTCGAAAAAACAAACTATCATGGACTCCACATATGATTTCATTTTATTTATAGAGTAATATTAATGTAACTTCAGACAAAAACGGTAAATATAAATGTAATACAAGTATATGCACCAGCATCTGAATCTGAAGGCGATAAATTAGAACAATTTTACGAATATTTTGAACACATTCTACAACAAATAAAATGAAATGAAATAACACTTGTTACGGGATAGGGTTCGACAGGGAAAACAGGATGACATCATTGGACAGCACGGACTTGGAATAAGAAATGACCCAGGAGAGAGATTCGCTCAATTGTATTTGGAAAAACAATTAGTAATAACTAACACCTTTTACAAACTACCAAAAAGACGTATTTATTCTTGGAAGTCACCCGCTGATTTACCCGAAAAAGTAGTACATAATCAAAAAGATTACAACACTATCAATAAGAGATATAGAAACTCTATTAGATTTACGAAAACTTATCCAGGAGCTGACGTGTACACATATCATAACTTGCTAGCAGCAGAATTGCAATTAAGATTCAAAAAAGTTAATCAAGAATCACGGAAGCATACACCGAAAAGTTAAATAATAACGCGATTCGCCAGGAAATAACAGAACAACTCGAAGAAAAAATAACTATTGACATGAATATGGATGATATTGACATGAATATGGATTGTAACCAAAAAAGCATTATTAGATGTACAAACAGAAATACTTGGGAAAGAAAACATACAAAGGAAACAAAAATGGATAAATGAACATATACTGAACATTATGGAACAAAGAAGAACGTATAAAGATAATGACACAGCCAAATACAGAGAACTCAATAATGAAATAAGAAGGCAAATACGGCATGTAATGAAATAGAAGAATATAAAAATCAACATGATCTATTTCATCTACACAAAAAAGTTAAAAATGTTTCGGGAATAAGAAGAAGCTGCTCAAATCAAGGATATTTTTTAAATGATTATGGAAATATCTTAATGACTAAATCAGAGACGCAAAAAAGGTGGAAAGAATACATCTTACAGTTATTCGAAGACAACAGAAGTACTGGTGGAGATTAAACAAACATTATAACAGGTAACCCGATAACCAAAGATGAAGTCAAGAGAGCAATAAATATGGCAAAAAATGGGAAAGCTCCAGGTTCAGATGATATTTCAACTGAAATTCTGAAACTTCTTGGAGATAATCCTATAACGGCTCTAACTGACCTGTTCAATACCATTTATGATACGGGGACAATTCCAACAGACTGGCTCAAACCCATTTTCATTACAATTCCAAAAAAGAACAAATCAATAAAATGTAATGACTACAGAACCATCAGTCTAATGAGCCATGTGCTTAAGGTATTCCTCAGGATAATTAATTGCCGAATATACAAACTAGAGAGTAGAATGGGTGAAACATAGTTTGGATTCCGAGGTGGGTTGGGAACACGCGATGCACTTTTTGGGGTGCAAGTTTTAATACAAATATGCCGAGATGTGAATGGTGATGTTTATGTCTGCCTGATAGATTTAGAGAAGGCATTTGATAGAGTACGGCACAATACATTGCTTTCTATCCTAAATACAATCCGAATTGACGATAAAGACATCCAAATAATAAAAAATCTATATTGGAACCAGACAGCAGCAGTCCGAGTGAATGGACAATTGAGCGAAGAGGCAAAAATTAGAGGAGGTGTTCGACAGGGATGTATCCTATCGCCATTACGTTCACTCTATACTTGGAAGAAATATTTTTAGAAGCAATGCTTGAAGCAAATAAAGGAATCACTATAAACGGCGAAAATATTAACAACATCAGATACACCGACGAGGCGTATCCTGACCAGTAACAACGAGGATCTGCAAATAGTTATGAATCGTTTAGTTCATATCTGTGAGCAATATGGTCTTAAGCTCAACATAAAGAAAACAAAGTATATGATTATTAGTAAAAACAATAATGCTCCACATAATGGCTTAATAATAAATGGAACATCCTTAGAAAGACTCGAAATAGCACAGGTAGCGACAGTAATGAAGAATGGGACCCTACTATAGAGATCAAGATCACGATACAAAAGGCCCGGGCTGCCTTCATTAAAATGAGCAAATTATTCGGCAGTCATGACCTTAATCTGGCACTTAGAACACAAATGCTGACATGCTATGGCTTCCCCGTCCTCTTATGCGGTGCTGAAGCTTGGACCACAACAGAGAGAAGCAATACTCAAATGCCACGAAGCAATCGAGATGTGGTTGTACCATCGGATACTGAAAATAAAATGGACCGATAGGATAACAAATGGCGAAGTCCTTACACGTATGAACAAACATATAGAAATCACGATAACCTTAAACAGGAGAAAGTTGGAATATTTTGGGCACATAATGCGATATCCGGAAAAATATGGAATTCTTAATCTCATAATCCAAGGAAAGATAGAAGGTAGGAGATGCCCCAGAAGAAGAAGAACATCTTGGTTCTTCGCGTCGCCTATACACCCCCGCACCCACTCTTGGCTCCATCCGTGTACCAGATGTCTCCATTGGGCGGTAATCCAGCTCGACCCTCCATCCAGTCGGTCTTACTGGTGACGGTGATCTTATATTTCTTGTCAAACAGGAAGTTAACACCTGTACTGTCAGAGGGTATCCATAGGAGTCCCTCCTCAGCTAGCTTTCTTGAGTCTATTCAGGTCCCTTACATTCCTATTCATATTTCCCACCCTGTGCATTGCATCAAGAGGTGGTATCTCCGTCAGTATCCTCATCGCCTCGATTGGTGTTGATCTTGGGGCTCCGGTTATACTTCTTAGAATCAATCCTCTTAGCTTGTTAAGTCGGTTGACTTCCGACTTTAAACAGGCTCTGTCCCACCAGACCAGTGCTGCATACGTCAATCTGGGTTTGAGAATTGCCGGTTTCAAGCCCCAGCTATTACCAATGAATTAATTAATTAATGAATTATTTAATTAATTAATTAAGTATTTTTTTGTGGCAATAAGTAATAATTTTAAAATAATAAATTACGGCACATGTAATTAAAGTTTGGACACGTGGAAACTAGACATCCTTCCCCAGAAAGCCTACAGGTAGGCCTGTGTAGGGGAAGGTTATACATATAAACGCGGACAAACACCCAGCCCTGAGGGAAGTGCCAAGTTCCCTCTGATGAGAATCGAACTCACGCAGACAATGTGCCCAGTATTTGGCCCAGTTGCCACCCTGTTACCAAATACCAAGCCCACCACCGCGGCACCGTGAGAATGAGACCAAGTCGCAACCGTGTAATTCTTTGCTTTACTTCGAACAGTGCAGATCCGACAATGAACAGAGTACGCTGCCTCATCTTCTCAATTTTGTATAATTGATTGTATAATTCTTTTCTTTTTTGATAAAAACCATGAGTCACCCCTTTCTGTGGCTCCGATTCACACAGAAGGTGCGTTGATGATACCAGTAAACACTCCTTACGTTCGTTTGGTTAGTGATTACTGGGCCCCTTTACTGGGTTAGTGATAACTCTTTGGAAATAATTATAATAATCATTAGTTAATAAGGCTTGGTTCAATGAAGGTATGGGATGCTGTAAGTAATTACACGAATATTAGAGATAATAAAAATCATGTTCTCGATATGTTGAAAGATACAAAACGCACGATTATTTCACGACGTCGATGTACACTCTTTGTATAAAATTTCGGAAACTAAATTCTTTAAAATCCCCTTAGAAATTGAAATTCAATCAAGGTGTCAGAAATTTAATGTCTTATTTTATTTACCATCGGAAACAACTACTATGCATAAATAGTAGAGAGCTCGCTAGGCGTAATTCCTCTTAAAAATGAAATGTGTGGGGGTTTTGAAAGTAAAAGCTGCCACTGGCCTTATTTAATAGTTCATAATTTATTATCGGTCTGTGTGAAGTTGGCCAAAAATTGTCATGGGAAAAAGGGCGTTATTCAAAATTTTCGAGTTATTGACACTACGTGATTGTCACAGTTGACGTAAACATTGTAGCGCAAGAATAATCCCAAAGTCTGTAGCCGTTGCTTCAAAAAAAAATATTTAACAAACGAAAAAGCATTTTCGCACGGCAGCCGGCCGTCGATCACCCGCCCGTACGTTGCGCGTCCCGCGCGCTGCAGTTGTCCACATTCTGGATAGTGTTTATTTACAAAATATGGCCATAGTATCTTTTATGAAAGGGCTGTTTTATCAGTTTCAAATAGGCTCTTCTGTAGCAAAATGACTAAGATTTCGTGTCTGTGATTTATTTTTAGTTGATAGTAAAGTACCTACATACATATTTCCAGTTAGTGCCCAGGTAAGTCCATTGTTGAAAACTTAAGAATGATATTAAAAACAACATAACAGACATCGTTTGAATACAGCCTGCCATAAAGAAAACTGAAAATGGATCAAAGTGGAAGTTCAACGCCTGAAAGTGAGATCGAGTCAACTTTCCACGTTTTACAAACAAAAAGTATTTAAAAATGTTTAATTTGTGGGAAGTCTTCCAGGAATTTTGCAAAGGGTAATAAAACGTTAAGAACTATAAAACAAACGCTACAAATTAGAGCCAATATTTGTAAATCTGCCAGCACCAAGTCGTTGCATCAAAATATTACCAGCACTGAAAGTGGAGACAATAAATTGTTAATTTGGCATAATTATTGTTATTGCAGTTACATTAGCAAAAAAAGTATTGAGCTTTTACGTCGCAAATCAGAAAATATGCATGCGGAAGAATCAAACATTTCTGAAATCGAAAAAGTAAAGGTTCGTTTTGGTTGTGACATTCAGATCATCAAGTCTAAAAAGGCTAACAGATCAGACATTATTATGTCCTCGAAATTTTCAACAAAAGATGAAATTTTATATTCATTTATGGAAATTTCGAGGAAGATGCTAATCCACCACAAATATTTACGGGATCGTCGGAATATTCCGTTCTGTATAGTGTTATTAACAATATTAAGCTGGATATGGACAAAATTCCCGATTTTGACAATTTAAAAAATTTGGACTTAAACGGCTATCGAAAATATATTCCTGAAGCTTTAGTGTGGCTTATCACTGTTGTAATTTCTTCGGAAAATCATCAAGCTACTGATATACAGATTTTGTATAAATCTATAATTATATATATATATATATATATATATATATATATATATATATATATATATATATATATATATATATATATATATATATATATATATATATATATAAATCTATTATATATATATATATATATATATATATATATATATATATAAATCTATTATATATATTTTGTATAATCTTTATGTAGACAATATTTGCATAAATCTACTAACGTTTCATGCTTTTACCGGATGCAATACAAGTCAGTTTGCCGGCTTAGGCAAAAAAACATTGTTGGAAAATCTATTTAAATTCTCACTACCTGCTACATGATTTGGGCGTAACATTTAACGACAAAACCTTTACAAATATTCACCGTTTTACTCTGCAACTCTATACGAATAACAAAGACATCGCTTCTATCGATTACCTTCGTGGCCTATTGGCTATCTCGAAAACAGTGGACAAATTACCGGCTTCAGAAGATAGTTTACTACACTATCAGACCCACATTTGGCTTAACACTTTAACAACGAAGCCAGTTTTTTTGAACTACTGTGACTATGATTGGAAACTTGAAAATTCGAATGTATTTCCTGTTTTACAAACTCTTCCGTCGATACCAACAGATTTGACAATTTTGACATCTTGTGCATGTAAGAAAGGTACTCTCACTTAAATTGTATTTTAAGACCAAATTATACACACCTGGTGTCTTTTCAGATTGCCGAGCACAATGGTGTACTTGCAGAAAGAATGGTATTTCTTGCACAGGGTCATGTACGTGTTTGGGACAAAAATCCTGCCACAATGTAAAAACACCGGTAATGCCTTCTGTTTCCACAGATCTTATATACGATGATGGCGAACCCGAATCTGACGACGAGTAAATTTTGCCATTTAATTTATTAGGTATTGATTGAAATTCTTTCTTTTATATGGTTCTATAATTCATATAAAGTGATATTGTTGTTAACAAAATGAAAGATGCAAAGAAACAGCGTTAAATGCAAGTTAAACTATAATTATTTCTCTCCGCAAAATGTGGACAAATGCAGCGCGCGGGACGCGCAACGTACGGGCGCGTCATCGACGGCCGGCTGTCGTAGCGAAAATAAATCTGCGATTTGCTTTACGTTTAATTAAATTTCTCAGCTATCCGACATCAAAAAATTACAAAGGACATACCGTTGGAATCGCAAAGGTTCAGTTCACAGTATTGAAAGAGAGGTATTTTTTGATTTAAGGCCGCGTTTTCGAAATATCGGTTGATAAATACCAAAATGCATCGAAAAATTACAATTTTTAAAGGTTCTCAAACCGAAATATAGACGTTCAAAGTTTTGAATCGCCATATGCGTCAATGCTTTTCCGTTTGTTAAATATTTTTTTGAAGCAACGGCTACAGACTTTGGGATTATTTTTGCGTTACAATATTTATGTCAACTGTGACAATCATGTAGTGTCAATAACTCGAAAATTTTGAATAACGCCCTTTTTCCCATGACAATTTTCGGCCAACTTCACACAGACAGATAATAAATTATGAACTATTAAATAAAATAAGACCAGTGGCAGCTTTTACGTTCAAACCCCCACGGGGTGACACATTTTCGGCGACGAAGCTCTCTACTAAAAATGACAGGATGATTTTTTTTTAATCCACACCTAGTCTTACATCACAGAAATTGTATCTCCTATTAGTATGCGTTAGGAAATATACAGATATCGTTTTACTAGAGCATTATGGATTCTTTGCAAATCTCTAAAAAGCAAATATATATGTACTTATACTATTACTCAAATATTTCCAGTCACTTGAGTTATCTATATCAACTAATGTAATAGTTATGTTCAATCAGAGTATAACATGGAAACATGATACACTTCGATGAATAATAATATTCGATAATATGTATGATGCATGCTAATACATTGTTAATTCAAATATAAGTATGTCATTGCTGCTAGTGTTCGCGTTTTCTACTGCACTATGCCTATTACTAGACTTCTTATTTTAATAAAAATATTGAAACGAAGAACAAGTCAGGTACTCGATAGAGATGGTGCTATTACAGAAGAGTATGATACAGGGTTGTTTCGCACAAGATTCATCATTTTGTTATTTGTGTTTTCTTAATCCTGAAATATGCTGTCAACTTAATTTTTTAAAAAGACATTGACTGATGTTCAAATTGTATTTCTCTTAGATTCTGTTTTAAGGTGTGACTTTATCATGGCATTTTTTAAATTTCAGCTTAATTTAACAAAAATATTTAAAATTCCAGTACAATGGTTCGAATAACGTATATTAGCATTTTATTATTTAACACTTACAATATAGAGGGTGTTAAACGTATACGGTTATACTGAAGTTATAAATATAATACATATGTTTTACAACTATAGAGCTACAGTAACAGAAACTATTCTAAATCAAAATTGTTGAAGAAATATTAGATCACTAAACTCATTAATTATTATGTCACCGTTACTTTAAGTTGAGTTTATAAGCAGAATTTTTACAGGTTGAATTTGATAGTAATAGTATCGGGGGAGAAAGTATATAAAGTGTCGGGAGTGACAGATAAAAATCTCACGGTGAGAGTTGTCAATTGTTTAATCAACGCCATCATTATACACCATCTATTTCAAGACCATTAATTAATTAACTACTGATATTTGAATTTACCACTGACATCCCTAGAATTTATCACCAACGCCATCTTACTTCTAATATTTGAATTTGTCAGCTGGAGCCTACCGGGACCGTCGTGGTGGAGGGGGGCGTCACGGCGCTCGGCGTCGTAGTGGTATAAAAGTACCAGAATGGACCTCCATAAGAAAATACATGAGATTTTGCCGCCGTACTCTCATAGCTTATCTACTAATATTAGGCCGGATATGATGAAACGTTCAATAAAAAATATTTACAAGCTGCCGGTCAATGTCAAATTGTTAATGGAGGACATTTTGAGCAACTTTATGTGAAATATTGAGTCACTTGCTTTATTTGTAGTTTTTTCAAAAAATGATTACGTACCTTAAAAACGGTAAACAAAAAACCTCTAATAAGATACTTTAATTATCCAGATATAGATACATTAATATCCAACACCAAAGCGATTTTTCTCAAATTATCCAGAACTTTGTATGCAGTGTCTTGGTATTCCAGAATCTCCACAGCGACTCTTATATGATGGAGAACATGGTTAGAGGCAACGGTTCATTATTTTCAAAAGATAAAGTCCTTAGTTTTACAGTTTTATGCAACAGCATTCTGAAGCTGCAAAAATTGCTATTAGAGAATGTTACATCAAATTTCGAGATATTCAAACGGAAGAAAATTTAAAAACGATTCATAGTAATATATGATTCATTGCATGCAGGAGATGACAAACAAAAAGTGCTACAAACTTTAAATGACGAGAATAATTTTCATCATATAGAAAAACTTGACACTGTAATAAAGGAAAACTCAGATGCCGCTAAATTAAGACATATTTATAGTAACAGTCCCCCCCCCCTAAGGGCTGTAAGACCTTGCAGTTGGTGGGGGGGGCCTTGTGGGCTGAGGGGCGCTCTAAGGGTCCATACCTGTATGAATGATGGCACCTCTTTAAGTAGGGGTTGCCCAAGCGAATGGGAGTATGAATGAGGCGGCCCCGGTAAAGGGCCCGTCCATGTGAATGAAGGGTATGAACCCTTCTTGGGTTTACTCAAGGGGGGGGGGACAAACCCGGTTCACAACTAAGAAACAGGCCCCCATTCTGCCTGGTGAAACTGGATGAGTATGACACACCCCCCCTAATCCGATGGTGTGGGATACCGAGCCTATCGGACTGGTTGGCTCTCAGGGGATACCGATAGTCGCAATCGGTGCCTCAGGAACACCTGGAGCAACTCCTGATTATTTAAGTCGCCTTACCCCCGCATGCAGGGCTCTGCGGGGGTGGACCTTTATTTCCCTAGCTGCTCGTGGGATCAAAATGTAACCAGTCGATAAAGTAAAAAGCTTGGAGGATAAGGAGGTCGAAAATGGGTCTGTACCGCTGACGCCTCCATCCTCCCTGCCAAGCAGTTGCTCCATCGCCGACACCCAGGCTACACTCAGGACCTTGCCCTTGATCTCTGTTGAGGGAAGGGACGAGGGAGACCTGAGTAAACCGGGGGACGATAGTGGGGCAACTGCTAGAAAACGAATGAGCGGAAGCCAGCGAAGGAAGCTGGCTAAAGCTAGACGTGAGGGAGCAGCTCCTGGGAGTGTTGGCGACTTCAGTGATGATGAGGTTCCAGGCCCGTCGAAGCGTAGGAAGGACAGTATGATACTCCCCCATCGGCGGGCAGGATCCATAAAAAACCGAGAGGGGAGGGCCGTGGGACCTTTCCCGCCACCAGTGGTGCTAAGATAACTGCTGGGGGTGGGGGGGGGCTGACGGCTGCGCAGAGAGTCAGTCCCCTCACGGTAGTGGCGGTAGCGGAGGACTACCCAGACAGGCTCTTCACGCGGGAGGAATTCACCGAGTTTAGGGACACTTCCATCGGGACCATGCAAACAGTACCCCCTGAGAGTTGGCCCCGACTCGAGACTTCCTTCTGCAAAGGGGGAGCATTCATCTTCATTGCCTCCGACCAGGAATCGAGAGAACGGTTGCTAGGGATAGTAACCACCTTAACCTGGTCGGGGCCGAAAATAAAAATGGGGGGCGTTGAGCTGCTCCAGAGACCGTTGAAAGTCACTGCCAGGCTTCCTTCCAAGGAAGAACCTGGGCGATCCTTTGGAATCTGGAAGCATTCAACCCCACCCTAAAAACTGCGGCGTGGCGAGTAATGCGTACGCCGCAGGAAAAGGACAGAGAACCTGCTAGCGCTGAGAGCAAGAAGCTCCTGGTGCTGCAGATTCCCGAGTCTCATGTCAGAGCACTCGCGGCACTGGAATACAGGCCTTTCTACCACCTCGGTCGGATCACTACTAAAGTAACCGAAAGAGGGAAGGAGGGCCCAAAGCAATAAAGGAAGAGCGGGAAAGACGAAATGGCTTTAACGCGCATCCAAATTATGTAGATTAACTTGCATCGAAGCAAAGATGCCTCTGCTATTCTGCAGAGGGATCTGGATAAGATGCATACAGGGATAGAACTCATCCAAGAACCTTGGGTGGTGCGGGGATCTATAATGGGGCGGGGTAATTTTCTCTGTTACAGGAGCAGTAGTACCAACAGACCCAGAGCCGGCATCGTAGTGAAGAACATCAGTGCCACACCCCTGTGGAAATGGTCAACAGGAGATCTAATGGCGGTAACTATGATGCTTGATAATGTAGATAAGGTGGTCATAACGTCAGCCGATATACCATATGACAGCAGGGATAATCCGACAACGGAGGTGAAGGAACTTGTTGACTTCTGTCAAAAAGCCGAGCTGCCTTTGCTGGTGGGATGAGATGCGAACTCACACCATATGGTCTGTGGTAGCACGAACACCAACAGCAGAGGTAGGGTGCTCATGGAATATCTGGTAACTACAGAGCTAGATATGTTAAGTGTGGGGAACACACCCACTTTTCATAATGCTATAAGGGAGGAAGTAATTGACATTACCTTGGACTCCAGACACCTGGCGGGATACATGTGGAACTGGAGAGTCTCGGATGAACCTACACTCTCTGATCACTCTACTATTAAGTTTGGTCTGGGAGTGGGGGAGCATGGAGAGACGAAGTAGGTGCGTAGCCCCAGATTCACAAACTGGGAACAGTTTAAGTCAGATCTTCTAGTAACAGTTCGGGGGATACCCTCCAGAATTACTGAGAGGGAAGTACTGGAGGAGGCAGTCTCCCGACTGAGTACAGGATTGATAGAAGCCTATGAAGGGAACTGTACGCCTAAACGATCTAGGCCGAAAAGACAGGTAAGATGGTGGAACAATAAGCTGAAAAACCTTAGATGCAAGGTAAGAAACCTTCTCAAGGGATCCAGAAAACGTAACCGCCGTACAACCTGGGAGAACTATAAAACTGCCAGGGATCAATATAGGGCTGAGGTTAGGGAAGCCCAAAGAAGTAGTTATGCCTCTTTCTGTAATGAGATAAATAAAGGGGCTGAGGCAGCATGGCTGAGCAAGATCCTAGCCCGTAGCCCGGAAGCGATTCTAGGATCGCTCAAGCTACCTAATGGTAATTTCTCGGAATCGGATGAGGAAACCTTAGACCATCTCATCAAAGCACATTTTCTGGGCTTTCATAGACCGGGGACGGAAGATATTTCCGACCCACTAGTAATAGATGGGACCTGGGCGGTAAACCGAGAGGGGGACGACAGGATACTTGTGAAGGAGATAGTCACACCGGCTAAAATAAGGTGGGCCTTGAGGTCCTTTGATCCATATAAATCACCGGGACCGGATGGCATTTACCCCGTACTTCTACAGAAAACAGAAGACATAATCCTTGGTTCACTTATAAGGATCATCAGAGCCAGCTTGGTACTGAAGAAGGCCCCAGAAGTGTGGCTAGGCACAAGGGTTGTTTTTATACCTAAACCGGGCAAAGTCGGTTACACGTCCCCTAAGGACTTTCGACTGATTAGCCTCGCTTCATTTTTACTGAAGAGGGCCGAACGATTATTTGACAGATACCTTCGGGATACTGTCCTAATAGAGAGACCGCTTCAAGGGAGCCAGCACGCTTATCAAGCTGGTAAGTCAACAGAAACAGCTCTGGATAAGGTTGTGTCATCGATACGAGCACAACTGGACTCCTAGTCCAATCAATAGGGAATGACCCGGTCACTAATTTTAAACAGCAAAAAAGAAAATTGAGCATATAGAAAATAAAATTTCAAGGTGTTTACACTTTTTTGCTCTCAAAATGACGGCCGCTAACATAACCTAAAAAATTCGCAAATGTCAAAAAAACAGTTTATCGCGAATAAAAAAGACAGTTATGCTTGGATTGGAAAAAATTAAATGAGAAAATTGTAGATAATGAAAAAATCTTTCGATTCAGTTTTTTAAGCTCGAATCGATTCATTACTTTTCGAGATATATCGAAAAAACCGTTTAAAAGTGCGTTTTTTTTGTATTTGCTCTAAAAATAACAATATTTGATGAAAACATTTAATAATTTCAGAAAATGTAGTCTTAAATGAGATGAAAACAATCGTTTTTGTACAATTTCAAATTTTTTTTTCAAAGCTATAGCTGTTTTCGTAAAAAAAGTTGTTTTCGTAAAACGGATTTTCCATCGAAACGGATGATCTCACAGGCTTGTTCTAGAGCTTATTTTCTTCGTTAGGAGTTGTACTACAAATATATTTTCAGCAGCAATCGATTTCTTTAACTTTTTATATAAAAAATCGCGTTTGAAAATGACGTAATTTTCGTACATAGGTTTTTTGGCAATAAATTCTTGTAATAAAACCGATTTACGAAAATCACGTCATTTTCAAAAGCGATTTTTATATAAAAAATTAAAAAAGTCGATTGTTGCTGAAAACATATTTGTAGTACAACTCCTAGCGAAGAGAATAAAACCTCGAACAAGTCTGTAGGACCATTCGTTTCGCTGGAAAAACCGTTTTACGAAAACACCTTTTTTTACGAAAACAGCTATAACTTTGAAAACAAAAATATTTTGGAATTGTACAAAAAGGATTGTTTTCGTCTCATTTAGGACTCCATTTTCTGAAATTATTAAATGTTTTCATCAAATACTGTTATTTTTAGAGCAAAATCAAAAAAACGCAATTTTCAACGGGTTTTTCGATATATCTCGAAAAGTAATTAATCGACTAGAGCTCAGAAGAATTGAATCGAAAGATTTTTCATTATCTAGAACTTTCTAACTTTTTCCAATCCGAGCACAACTTTCTTTTTTATTCGCGATAAACCGGATTTTTGACTTTTGCAAATTTTTTAGGTTATGTTAATATATTGAGAAGGGACAAGTTGAAGAGGGAGCTCACCAAAGTCCAGAGAAGAGCAGCGCTAAGGGTCTGTAGTGCATACAGGACCGTATCGGCAGCGGCAACGCTGGTGATAGCCTGTATACCACCCATTGACCTTCTAGCAAGGGAGAGACGGGAGGTGTACGGAGGAGCTGACAGAGGTGCAGCAAGGGAGAGCCTATGGGAACAATGGCAGGAGAGATGGGTGGCGGAGCCTCGAGGGGGATGGACGAAGGTCCTAATCCCGAACATAAGGCCATGGTGCGAAAGGGCACATGGCGATGTCGGGTATTATTTAACCCAGGTCCTTACTGGGCACGGCTGTTTCGCGCAATACCTATTGGATACAGGCAAACGTGAGAACAGAGAGTGCTGATCCTGTGGAGAGGTCGACGATGCGGGCCACACAGTGTTCAGCTGCAAAAGATGGATAGGAGAAAGGAGAGCTGCAGAGAAAAAGATAGGACATGCTATCACTGTAGATAACATTATCCCAATTATGCTCGAGAGCAGGGAAAGATGGACAGTGGTGGAGCAGATGGTAACGGCCATCATGAAGGGAAAAGAGAAGGAGGAAATGGAAGTGGGGAATGAATAAGTATCCTGATTGATATGCCAAAGAGAAGTAAAGCGAGAGCGGTTCCTCTTCGGCATTATACTAATAGGATAGCGGGGTTTTTTTTTTTTTAGGCCGGTAGGCGTATACGAATCCGACACTACCTGGCCAAACAATAACAGAACACCAGAGGCCAGGCGTCTTTTGAAGATTTTCCCTTCGAGGAAAAAAAAAGATTATGTTAACGGCCGCTATTTTAAGAACAAAAAACTGTAAGTTTCTTGAAATTTTATTTTCTATATGCTCAAATTCTTTTTTTGCTGTTTACAATTAGTGACCGTTTAACATAGGGACTCAGACAGATTGATTGGACTATCCAGGGGATACGTTGTCGGCACCTTCCTTAATATTGAAGGAGCCTTCAACTTTACATCCAGGGGGGTGATTAGATAGACTACACTAGTGGGCTGTCCTCAAGGAGGGGTATTGTCCCCCCCTTCTATGATGCCTGGTAGTGGATGAGCTGCTTGAAAGGTTAAAGGATTACCAAGTAATTGGCTATGCTGATGACTTAGTAATGATAACGAAGAGCCCTTTCCTGGAGCCGATTCATGATATAATGCAGGAAGCATTAAACAAGGTTGGGAATTGGTGCAGGGATAAGGGACTCTCGGTCAATCCCTTTAAGACTGAGGTGATGGTGTTCACCAAGAAATATAAGTGGAATAGAACATGTTCACTGAAACTTGGTGGTCAAGAACTAAGCTATAATAGCGAAGTGAAATACTTAGGAGTAATCCTGGACAGGAAACTGTCATGGGAAAAACATCTAAGTCACATATGTTCCAAGATTACACTTTGGCAACTGAGAAGGGCCATTGGTAATAGGTAATAGTTGGGGCTTGAAACCGGAGACCATGAAATGGATGTATGAGGCGATTCCCAAACCCAGATTGCCTTATGGAGCGCTAGTCTGGTGGGAGAGAGCCTGTCTAAAGTCGGAAGTCAACCGACTTAACAAGCTAAGAAGATTGATTCTAAGAAGTATAACCGGAGCCTCAGGATCGACACCGATCGAGGCGATGGGGATACTGACGGGAATACCACCTCTTGATGTCACCCTGAAAGCGGAAGCTGCAAAGGCAATTCATAAGGTGGGAAACATGAACAGGAAGGTAGGGGACCTGAATAGACTCTCAAGAGAGCTAGCTGAGGAGGGGCTCCTATGGATGCCCTCTGACAGTACGGGTGCCCACTTCCTGTTTGACAAGAAATATAAGATCACCTTCACCAATGAGACCGACTGGATAGAGGGTCGAGCTGGATTACCGCTCAATGAAGACATCTGGTATACGTATGGAGCCAAGAGTGAGAACAGAGCGGGCGCGGGGGTATATACGCGACGCGATGGGATAGGTAAAACCTTCCCCCTAGGTAAATAGACTACCGCACTCCAGGCCGAGCTAATTGCAACTACATACGGTGTTCTGGGGGGGGGCTGACCAAAATCGGACCCAGGAGAGGGTATGTATCTGCTCGAATAGCAGGGCGGCGTTGATAGCCCTGAATTCAGCAACGACAAAGTCGAAGCTGGTCTATAATTGCTATGAAGCATTGAACCACTTGGCAGGGAATGGACCGGTGCACGATGGAACTCTTATGGATACCTGGGCATAATGGCATTAAGGGAAATCTAATTGCAGATGACCTTGCCAGACTAGGGACCAGGGAAAACCTCTATGGACCAGAACCTGCAGTAGGAGTAAGTCGGAATCTGATCAAAGACTGCATCAATGACTGGGCAAGAGACCAGCATAGAGAAAGATGGAGAGAAGTAACGGATTATTGAATAACCAAACTCTTTATCGAATAGTCAGAGATTGAGAAATGGGCCCCAGAATTCATTAAATTGAACAGGCACAAAGCCAGAACCCTGGTAGGAATCATAACGGGCACCATAGTAGCCTGAATGCATATAAGCACAAGCTGAGGCTGACTAACAGCCCGGCATGCAGATACTGCAGAGAAGACGAGGAAACCTCGATTCATCTTCTTTATACCTACTCCGCACTGGAGGAGAGAAGGTGCTCCTGTTATCCTAGAATGGGCGAGGCTTAAGCCGAGGAACGTGCCCAAATTGCTCCTTTAATGGGATAGCATTTTTGGATAATGACCCGGATAAGAGGGGATCGCCAAGAGACTACCCATGCGATCAGTGGCTGATGAGGCCCAAACACACAAAACATAATAATAATAATAATAATAATAATAATAATAATAATAATAATATAGTAACAGTACTGACAATAGCTCCATTAAATAATTTCAGACACAATTTTAACTATGCAAATGTTACATCCGACATTATTAGGTGTCCAACTATAGTTGTCTTTTTTCACCACACGGCACTTCGCTCATGGAGACAACTTTAGAGACATACACAATGATATGGATAATTAAATGAGCTGAATTTAATGCAGATTTAATTCGTATTTTTACCGCTAATACGTAAGTATTACATATTATATAAATTATTATAGCTTACACGTATTTGCTTATATATGGCCCCATTATTGATGAAGCATGGGCAGCTTTAATTATTAATTACATTTTAACACGTTAAGGATGGATGAAGCACATAGCCATCAAGAGGGCCTACCGCTAGGACGGGTGATGACTATATACCTCATGGGGCATTCCGATTCTCCTGCTTGCTTTTACGTCATGGTGGGGGTAAAGTTCGCACAAGGCAGGTCCTTTCTATCGTTTTCTATTCTCTATTTCGTCTTCAACCAGAAAGTACCCTTCGTTCCTGGAAAATCAATTGCCCCGATCATCTGTTGCCCGTTTTTTGTGTACAGCTGTTTTTTTACATGTAAGTACTTTTATTATACATCTACATTACTTTACGTCAGTAACATATAAGTCGGAAGTCGAGAAAGGAACTACCCAAACCGCCAAGCGGTTATCAAAGTAGTTCCCGAATAGCAAGACTATTACATAATCGCTATAGGAAACAACTACTCCTCGGGCTAAAGCTCCGTCAGGCATTGAATTATACCTAAAAGCGATCCTCGAAAGATTTCAAAAAATAAAACCCGATCCTGAATCCTTGAAATTTGAAGCCTTATCTAATCGCGCATAAACACGAGAAAGGGGCCGAGGATCGCTTTTAGGTATAATTCAATGCCTAGCGGGGCTTTAGCCCGAGGGGTAGTTGTTTCCTATAGCGATTATGTAATAGCCTTGCTATTCGGGAACTACTTTGATAACCGCTTGGCGGTTTGGTAGTTCCTTTCTTGATTTCCGACTTATATGTTACTGACATAGATTGTATGGATAAAGATGTATATCCCATAAATTTCATTCGGCATTTGTCCTGGATCGGCGTACCGTGTACGGCAGTGATGAGAACGTATATGTTCAAAACAGCTGTATGTCGTTCGGTTCCAATCCGGGACAAATGTCGAATCCTACCTGTAGCGGGTTTTATTTTTTGAAAAATTACTTTGCGTCTTCAGTTTATTGTATTGTGTGATTTGTTTGTAATAAGTTTATTACACTTTCAGTTGATTTCGATATTTTCCATATTTTTGGTTATAGGAATATTATATGTTAGGATTGACCTGGTAGATTTGATAAAATGTTTATAAAACAGGGCTTCAAAGATTACAGTGACGAGTTACACGGGATTGCCTAGGCGAGTTGTGCGGGATTGCCTAGGCGAACTGCGCCACGGCCTGATGGGGTACATATACCTCATGCCAAAAAATTACATTTACGAGCGTTTTAGATTTTTTTTTATATTTTTCCCCAATTCTCCATATAAAAAATGTCCGAGAAACGTAAAAGAAATCCCGCTTTTGGGGGTGGTTTTGGCACTAGGGCACCGCACTGAACGTGTTAAGAATGTCTGCGTGATCAAGGAAAAAGTAACTCCGGCGAATATTTGAAGCACTATCCATTTTTCTTGTCAGTGACCGTTGTACTTTGTATCTTTTTCTAGCGCGATTATGTAAGCCTAAAGCAACAACAAATTGGGTTATTTCACTTACATATACACGAAAATAAGATAAAAGATCAAATTTGTCTGATTGTGAGTGTATCTTGGTAATACATGTATCTAAACTTAGACTGTTTGTAAATTATGTTAGTGTTTATGTAGCTATTCCGTCGGTAAGATCAAAACGCGTAATCCTTGTCGAGTTAAATAAAACATTGTATACAAAACATCCGCGATAACTGCTATATAAATATACAAATAAGCAATTAAATTAGGAAGGTATTCAAGTTTTATAGTCCGCCTTAATTTTTATTTTTACTGTGGTATAATTTTATTTTAAAATTCGAAGCCAGACGTTACGACATTTGAGGAATAATTCATTATGTGATTCATGGAAGTGTGAAACAATGCGAATTTTCTAAAATTCATTAAAATATGCAATAATTCTTATCGGCAAATGACTCACAGTTTGCGATGGCTTAGAGAAAACCTAAATAAACTCATGTTTATTTTTAATGCATATTTTTCGAAGTAATAATAAAATAATGTTGTCATACATGTTTCTAGTATTAGACGTTCACAGTCAAACCATTTCCTTGTTTACTCAAATGAAGATGTATATTTGTGCTTAATTATATTCTGTGGTATTCGACTTACAGGAAAAACAATGTTGTTTACCTATTAAAAGACATGTCTATCTTTGGCTATAATTTACTATTTTCCTTGTGTTTTGAATAGAATACACTTTACTGTCGATTTGCGTCTTCGAGTCTTCCTTACTCTTCATAAATTCATTCCAGAATTCTAGTCCCTGATACTAACTTACGTAGTTCCACAATGGTTCTAATACTACACTTTTCTAGTTAAAAACTTGGCCCATAGAATTTGTCTTCTGCGATAAAGAAATTCACATTTGCTGTGCAAATGTGCAAACCTGCATTAAAACCCTCTTACATTACGTTACATTATGATACATATATGGGTTTGCGCCTCATCAGCCACTGATTGCATGGGTAGTCCCTGGGCGATCCCCTCTTATCCGGGTCAAGGATTATCCAAAAATGCTATCCCATAAAAGGAGCAATTTAGGCATGTCCCCCGCCTTAAGCCTTGCCTCCTTTAGAATAACAGGGGTCCCTAATATAAAGTACCTCTTCTCCTCCACTGCGGGACAGGTGTAAAGAAGATGAATCGAGGTTTCCTCGTCTTCTTTACAGTGTCTGCAGATCGGGCTGTCAGTCAACCTCAGCTTGTGCAAAAAAAGAGACCCTCTTTAATACAGCATAAATTATTTTTCTATACTATAGTTTCATTTCGGAGCACTCTATTAGGTGACTAGTTTTATGTAACTAATGGATGTCTAATGATAAAAGTACTTTTATTCTCATATGAAACGTTTCTTTGGACAAAGTTGCTCTCTGTTGACATGTGATAATATTGTCTCGGTATTCCTTATATTTATATTTGATTCATTCTCTTATATTATTCCATATATTGTGATTTTAATTTAACACCAATGCGTAAATCTCAAAATTTTCTTGGTGCTATCACTTTTTGTTATTTTAGAATTTAGAAATGTACAAGTATTCGAAATGAATTACCTTACCGTAATGATATATTGTACTCGTACAATACAACTCCTCAGTATTCCAATCCTACTAAAGTCACCTCAGGTTTATTAAAGTGTTTAGGAATATCTAATAGCCTGTCAGTACCTTAATACATCTACTGCAATATATTTTCACTTTATTCTTCTTTATGCAATACAAGGAGAATGCTTATAAATGCTCAAGTATCGTACTTATGATGAAGATTCAACTATATACGTACATACTGTATTTTGATTTGTCCATTTTACTATATATATTATTCCTACCCATACCCAGTTTGTACGGCAGTGGTGTGGTGGCGCAGGGCCCAACTGGTTTTGGCTAGGACCACCAATATACATTGGCAGGCGTGATGGCCTTGATGGGTTTGCAGCAAGTCGAGCGAGATTACCGCTCTTTACTCGTCCATCGTGTAAACTGGGACTGTCGTACGAAGGTGGGCCGAGCTTTGCTTCCGCTTTCGCGGATCTCCACGCGAGAGGCAAGTGCCACCCTCAAACGAGACCCGCGCTACTGGCAGCGGTTCGCTCCTCTCGGCCTCCTTTGGTCCTGACGCCTTTAGTCCCGCTAGCAGGGACTTCTTCTCGGCTTTTTCTTTGTCGTTGCAGCCCCCGGCGGGTGTCTCGTCGTGGGCGCTGCGACCAGCGCGGCTAGGAAGGAACTGGGGCAAGTTTTATACACTGGTATTAAAGGGAATGATGGGAACCATGAAGACCACACCAATGGCAGCATTGGAGGATCTTACTGGCTTCCCCTCGTTGAACTTGACGGTCATACGGATGAAATATATAGGAAGGGTGTATGGGGAAGGGGAGGTAGGCATACTCGTTTCGCCTACGGAATCCTGGAGTGATCCATCTTCTTGATGACACAGAACAGGATGAAAATATCCTACACCTTTGTACTACCTTAAACCTACGTAGGTTAAAGGTAATTATTAAACCAATAGAAGGGATTGGAGAAACGGTACGGTATCTTTAGACGGAGACATCTGGATTACAGATGGCTCCAGGGCCGAGGAAGAGACCGATACTGAAGTGTACAGGTATAATAGAAGAGAGGAGTGCTCGATTCCTCTTGGAAGTTATGATATTTCAGATGGAGGAGATGGTCATCCACACCTGCGCACAAACGCAACTGCTGAATGGAGTAAGTGTATTACCATATACTCCGACAGTAGGGCGGCCCTGGGTGCTTTAGAGCTTCCAGTAAGTTCTGGCTGGTGAAGAAATACAGACATGCAGTAGGAACACCAATTAGGAGTAATAAGCTGTTGTTGGTCTGGATGCCGGGTCATACTAGTGTTCGGAGCAGCGAGAAGGCGCGCAAGCTGATCAGGGTAGAAACTGTGAGAGACTTAATGGAATCTGATTGCACACTGCCTCGGTAAGAGATAAATCCAGGAATGGGTGAAGACTGGAAGACGCAATCGCTGGCGGAATACCTAGGGATGCAGGTAGGCAGAGCTACGGCTGGGTTTGACGCTCAGCAGCAACTGGACAGCAAATCTCCTGGGGGGCCATGGGTAGAGTCTCCGGGAACTAACGGGGTTGTTAACAGGATACTGCCATCTTAACTACCATCTTAATAAGATTGGCTTGAGTACCAGCAAGGTATTTACATTGGGTGGAGGAGAGGTGTGAATATGCACTATGCTAGTGCCCGGCTGTGGTATGACGTACGCACCTCGCGTTTTGGCTCTTTTTCTTAGACTCAAGCGGAATGAGAAAAATAGACCTAGAAGGAATATTGAGCTTGTGTAAGAAGGATAAATTCGTACTCCAGCGCTGACTGTCTTCCGGGGAAATACAATGGGCAATATCCTGAGTATTGTAGGACTTCGCGGCCTTTCTCAGATAACTAAATCTAAACCTACTTCAGTCTGCCATTCTTTAACTCCTTATTTTGTAAAAACCATATTATTTCAAAGCGCCAATGGGTTTCCTTCTCGATGTTTCCTTAATGGATGCTAAATATGTATTTTTATAAGTACTGCTACATCATAATACCTTTTTTTGTTTAAGTATGTATAACTTATACCAGTTTACACTTACGCTACTTTAAATAGTGGACGAGTAGAAAGTTACCTGTACGGTATTATCTCCATGATTTCTGTTATGGCCCAAAAAAGGCAAATAAAATGTATGTGTTGTACTATCTGTTAATTCTTGGTCGCGTTTATATTACTATTAATTTCAATAATATCAGGTAATATACACCAGTTAAATGACTTGATGGTTCATGTTGCGTTTTCCCTCTGCACATATCACCTTTATCGTTTGATGCCAATTATGTTTAAAATTTTTTGTTTATGCCGAGGGCCTGTGTTGTATCTGTATTTTGTATTTTCCATTAATATAAAGGTTTAAGCCCAGGGTCATCACTGCTATAGGTGAAGTGTACAAAGAACCTTCATGGAATGGACTCTCAGAATAAAAGTTTCTTTATCATTTATTTTTTCACATTTGCAAATTGATGACATGAATATTCTATATTTTGATGGTATGCGCATTTCAGTTTCTGTTTAAAATATTTTGATCCCAAAATAATATACAAATAAATTAAAATAATATAATTACAACTACTGATTGTTTAATGTTAAAAAATAGATTTTGTAATTTTGATTCTTCTGATAAAAATATTATATTTTTGAATTAATACTCAATCCGTTTTATATGAAATTAGAAATAGTCTTCTTTGCTAATTTAAGAAAGTAAGTACATTAAATTAGCAAAGTTCCGAAATTAAATTGCTATTTTAGCACAATGTCCCCGATACGATAAGCTGAATATAAAATATGTGAACTCTGTCTAGATAGAATATAATTCGATTAGTATTTTAGAACTCTCAAGTTCTTAATTAAATGTCTCGCATTTTTGTTAACTAATTACAGCTGTTCGAATCGAAATAGATGTTTCGTTTATTTTTCATATTTTTTTTTATATCTCTTCTGTGTACCTCTTTTATTGTGCAATTTTCAGTATATATGTTGTAGTGACATACATTACTATAGCCTGTAGCTATAGTAATGCACTGAATTATAATATTTTTCTATGAATTTGGACATCCTAGCCTATCCACAACATATAAATATTGTTGATTTTTAAACATATAAGTTTATGTCTATCAATTTTTAAAGATTTATGACGGTATTAGAGGTGTGTAGTAAAATTGGAATAACTGATAACTTGCTATGGCTATGTTCATTTTAGGAGTAGGGGGGCTAGCTAGTACTGAAAAAGCGAAACTTATTTTCAGGACGAGTTACGGGAATTGACTGACTTAAAAATTATTTCAAAAGCTAATAAATAGCCTACTGTGATTATTATTTTTTAAGGCGCTAGCCAATCTTTAACGATTGACCTAGTCTGCAAGGGTTTTAACAAGTGTCCGATGGCCATTGCAATGAATAACATAAGCTATTTTTTTTTATTCTAGAAGATTTTATACTCTAAAATATGCAGGGCTTATAGCTATATTTACAAAAGACATCACAATTATCAATAAATTATGTGGTACTACATGTACCCACAATTTATTTCGATTATTTTTCATATTTTTCTATATCTGTTATGTATATATTTTATTATGTAATGTTCAGTGTAGTTTTGGGCATATAGGGGTTTTTTTGAAAAAATTTATAAATTTTATAAGTCAATATTAACCCATTAAAAATAATTTTGATAAAAAATTTAACTACGATAATTTTTATCGACAATCACAGAAATACATTTTTTTAAAACCTTAGATCCTCTTTAATAATATATATTTAATTTTTTTTGTGGTGCCTCATAGTGGAAAAAAATAACGTGTGAAATTACCTTCTTCAAGGAATAATAAATAACGACATAGTTCTCACTTTTCTATCTAAGATTTTTCGCATTATATGGGAAAAAAATCAATTCATAGATAGATTAATTAAGTGAATTTTGAATTAAATATACTTTTTAATTTAATTTTATTTTTATTTTAATATAGAACGGTTATAACAAATATTTATTCTTTTTATTTTTCTTTATTCTATATTTTTATGGGCATTTTAAAAGTTATATTAGTCATCGTCACTGTCTTCATCAATAACAACATTAACATTTTCTTTGACAAAAAAAACGGGAGAATTTCTGTAGGTTTTACTATTTGATAAATATCGCGCATGCGATAAATAGTAAATTACAACAGCCACATGAGAGCAACATCCTACAGTACGTCTGCCGTTCGATCAATCACATACAACGAGAAATCCCTGAGACTCCGGTTTAATTTGGAGTGTAGTTAATGAAAACGCGATATGTTTTTGCATTTAGATCTGACAAAGATTTTATAATATTTGGAGAACTTTTGGCATACTACAGATCGATCTTATTGCTTTCACTTATCATATAGCTTTGTATTATCCTTTGAAAAAAAGTAATTTCAGGCGTTATTATTTCTTTCCACTGAGGCACTTTTAAAAAATATGAATTATTCACGATATAATATTTTAAAAATATATATTTCTATGCTTACACTAAAAATTGTCATAGTTAAATTTGTATTTATCAAAACTATTTTTTTGCAGTGTTGACAGAGGAATACGGAATGAGGGTGAATAAAAACAAAACTAAAGTATTAGTGTGCAGAGGGCGCGAGAGCAGAGCAAAAACGAAAGTACAAATTAATAATGAAAGATTAGAGGAAGTTAAAGACTTCACTTATTTAGGAAGTAAAATAAATTGGGATGGAAGAAGCGATAAAGACATAAAACAAAGAATAGCGCAGGGTCGAGTAGCTTTTAACAAAAAGAAAGCACTTTTATGCTCGGGGGTAATAAACTTAGAAACAAGGAAGAGATTTTTGAAAACATATGTATGGAGCACGGCACTTTACGGCTGCGAAACCTGGACGGTAGGGGAAGCAAGTAGGAAGAAATTAGAAGCTTTTGAGATGTGGTGTTACCGAAGAATGATGAAAATACCATGGACTGATAGGGTTAGAAACGAAGAAGTATTGGAGAAAGTCGGCGAGAAAAGGAGTATGTGGAAAAACTTAAAGAAGAGAAGAGATAGAATGGTAGGCCACTTGCTGAGACATGGGGGAATAGTCCGCGATATTTTGGAGGCAGAAATAGGAGTGAAGAAAGGCAGAGGTAGGCCTAGATTAGACTACTGCTCGCAAATAGTAAGGGATGTAGGTTGTAGCACAATTAGCGAAATGCGTAGGTTAGCACAAGATATGAGAAGCTGGAGGTTAGCGTCCAACCAGTCTTAGGACTGATGACCTAATGATGATGAAAACTATTTTTAAGGGATTAATATGGCTCTATAAAGAGAGACTATATGCCCCAATCACATTCTAAAATTTCAGCTAAGAAAGTTCAGCCAATCCCGAAAAATAATTTTTTATTCAATTTTTACAATTTATCTACTTTATGTAAAACTAAAAGCGACAAGTGCCTGAAACTTTCAGAATCTTAGATTCTCGACATCATGCACAAATCGTGACACTTATAAAATAGCGTTCGGGGGCATTTTGACCATGCCTTATCCTATGTCCTTTATATAGATTTATATTTAACTACTATAAGTACTAAATAATAAGTAGTTGATATGTTTTGTATGAATGTTGTTTTAAAACACTGTATTGGAACGACCCTAGCTATCGGCAACATATGAATACTATTGATTTTTAAACATATTGGTTTATGTATATTAATTTTTAAAGTTTATTTCTGATGATTATAAATTACATATATACTTTTTTATATATGTAAAAACATTTTTTCCTCAAATAAAATTGTGTTTAATTAAATTTTATATTTAACCGTGAACATAAAAAAATAGATGTATTAGAATCTTAATATGCAAATATTTAAATACATTACTGATTGGTATGTTTATTTAATTAATTACATTACAAAGGTGACGCCGACGTAACAGAATTAAAGAATTCTAATGAAAATAATCCGGTACTGCCATCAGTTTATTTCCCAGTTACAATCGACGCAAGCAATCGACTGGCACGTAACAAAATAATTATTTTTAATCCATATTATTTATAATCCGTATAAATTATTTGTTTATCGATAAGATCAAGGAAGAAACCGTATGTTAAATTAATGTTAAACTGTGCCACAGATTAAGTATTTCCATCGCTCTAACAGATGTTTGCAATTTTTATTGGCGTACGTTAAAAGATGCGTTGAGACTTCGTCAATCACGTACACATGATCCGGTTCTGTGTGATATTTTTGATTCAGCTGAATACACAACAGGTTTCAAGTGTAAACTATAGTACATATTACGAGTCGTCATAAATTGAACGAAACAGAAGTTATATATTATTACTATTTCATATACAGGGTGGAAACCACTTATGGATTAATAGTTTTTAACATTATGTTAGAAATATATACAGAGAACCTCTCTTTTGGGGCATTTCCCTAAAATTTTTATTTGTTGACCGATTTGAACGACCTTTTTTTTCTAAATAATAGAGCTTCAATAACTCTGTGGTTATCTGTGAAGTTTCTTTTCTAATTACCTACATAGCTGACTTTCCGACTAATAGTAATTTCAACACTGTTACTTTTGCTGATGAAACACCCATAATAGCAGTATTTCAAAAAATTCGTAGGATTCGACATTTCGCTCATTCGAAAGAACAGTGACATAAGTAAAAATTTATAAAATTTCAGTTAAATTGTGAATTAGTGCCAAAAACTCCTAAATATTACTGTGGAATAACGACACAATTATGTTTCAGTTATTGGCCACGATATGGCAGTAGTGTCGTTATTCCTGTCAGGCGGAAACGGACCTATCTTTTGTACAACACTGTCGCAACTAATACTAGTTGCGACAGTGTTGTCGCAACTAGTTGTCGCATGTTGTATCAACGTTTGACAAAAGAGGTCACATCGATTATATATTTCAAAAAATGTTTTATCAGTAAGTAAAAATATAATAAATATTCAGGACAACACTGACATATGTTGAGTTATGTCATTGTTTCCTATAATTTTGAAAGAAGTTCTTCAAATTTATTTTAAGAAGTAACGTCACATTTTGTGTTGTCATTATGCTTTAAATAATAATAATGTTTATTTGACTTAATTGGACTTATGTCAGTGTTGAATATAGTAGTTTTTCCAGAACTTATGATGTTACAGCTTTCATTAGGACTATGCTGTAACACATTTACCAAAAATTAATAGTATCACACATAAATACCTCATTCCGGGACACACTCAAAATGAGGGTGACAATGCCCATGCATTAATTGAAAAAAACATAAAACGTTCTTTACTATCTGGACCAATGTATGATATTTACCAGAGCGATATGTGACACTAATTAGAACTGCGAAAAAAAATCGGAGAACCTTCTCAAAGTTCGAAAATTAGCATACAATGATTTCTATGATTTAACAAATTTGGCTAACTCCATCGGCTTAGGAACTAGTTTACCATTTAAAATTTCGGAGATACAAATTTTCAAGGCTGAGAAAAATCAGCAAAACAAAATTTTTCGGAAAACTGCTTTTGATCAAGGACACTTTAACAAGGTAAATATTAGAAAAACCTTACGAGTGTTAGAGGTAGAAAAGTAGAAACCATCACATTGTTACCAGCTTACAAGAAAAAAATTGGAATTAGTGAAAATGAAAAGAAAGGTCTGCTTTCATTATTTGATGAAAATCCGAATAAAGGTTCTGCTGTTCCTAAAATCTATAAGGAATATTACAATAACCTTTAATAGATGCCATTTAATATTGTTTTATTATTTTTACTGTTTTAATATTGTTGATATTCTATTATCCGTGAATTATATATCTCCATACTATCAATTTATAGGATTATGTTTGTGTTTTAGTCCGAAAATAGAAACTTTAGTATAAGAAATTATATAAAAATGATAATCAAAACCTTTTTGGAAAGGAAAAATATTGGTTTTTTGAGTTATGTCATTGTTCTTATAAATGAGCCGTCTCATCAGTGCCGTACACGGTACGCCGATCCAGGACAAATGCCGACTAAAACTCATGCGGTATACATCTATATCGATACGATCTATGTCAGTAACATATAAGTCGGAAATAGAGAAAGGAACTACTAAAACCGCCAAGCGGTTATGTTACTGACATAGATCGTATCGATATAGATGTATACGGCACGAGTTTTAGTCGGCATTTGCCCTAGATCGGCGTACCGTGTACGGCACTGATGAGAACTAATAAGTTCGAAACAGCTGTATGTCGTTCGGTTCCCATCCGGGACAAATGTCGAATCCTACCCATGGCGGGTTTTATTTTTTGAAATCTTGTCTGATCGTGTAGAAACACGAGAAAGGGATCGAGGGTCGTTTTTAGGTATAATTCAATGCCTGGCGGGGCTTTAACCCGAGGAGTAGTTGTTTCCTATAGCGATTATGTAATAGCCTTGCTATTCGGGGACTACTAGATAACCGCTTGGCGGTTTTGGTAGTTCCTTTCCCGATTTCCGACTTATATGTTACTGATAATAGCAGTACACAAAACACCACTAGTAGCATCTAGGATGTTACAAGACAGCATAAACAGAATACAAATTTGGCTAAAAGGTGGCGTATGAAACCAAATGAGACTAAATCAGTGCATATACTTTCACCCTCAGAAGGAAGAATTGCCCTCCTATTTACTGCAACAACCAACAATTAATACGCATTCAAGAGGTTAAATAGCTAGGAATCCATCTAGATCGTCGACTAACCTAGCGCACACACATATTTACGGAGCGAAAACAACTGCGGATAAAACTTAACAACCTTTACTGGTTGGTTGAATGAAGATCACAATTGTCTTTAAGAAATGAACTGCTAATCTACAAAGCCATATTAAAACCAATATGGACGTAGCGAAATCCTACGTCGCGACCTCAGTGTAGTGAGTGTGAGTTACGAAATCCAAAACCACAGCATAAACTACTTCTAAAGTTTAAGTGCTCATCTTAACATTTTAGTGACTCTTCTTTATGGAGAAGCCATTGGTAACTCTAGACTAAAACGATATGAACAAAAGGGATTACCTACTAGATTCTAATTTAGTTTTAATAAAATTAGAATTAGTAAAAATTTACCGTAGTAATTAAATATTAATCAGTGCGACTAAATAAATAACAGGGGGGTAACAATTGGGTAAAATCTCCTACATGTCAATAATTTATTTGTCAAATCAATTACTGAATATCCTTGAGAATAGATTGTAATAGTCTAGGAGTAAAAAAATGCTTTGCACATACTTATATAATATATATATATATATATATATATATATATATATATATATATATATATATATATATATATATATATATATTGTAATATGACCACCCTATAAGGTCGTATCATATTTTTGCAAGCTCTTTTCCTTTCTTAATATAACAATATTGTAATATCTTTAATAATGTAACTGATACAAAAGCTTAAGCTGCAACTTTGCGATAAGCCCTTTATATAAATATAATTGTATTCCTGGCTCACAGAGATATAGATATACTTGAGTTCGGGCCGTTACTCTGTAACTTTTGGTATCAATAAAATAGTTTTTCAAGTGTCGAAAGGTCTCAACTTATTTCTGGCGCAGCCGGTAGGATACAGCCGTTTTGTGTTTGTAAGGATTATTAGTGCATCGTGCCACACTCAACCCAGAGGAAATCCCGCATCGCAGACGTTGGTTTCAACCATTAAGCTGTATCACCGAATCACGGACAGGCTCACCGAGAAGTCCACAGCGAGGCCAGATCGACAGAAAAACTGTAAGTAGAACTCGTATTTCTATCTCCAACCGTATTCCTTTCAAATCTGACAAATTCATCCAAGAATAGTGTTTTGTTAGGTAGACAAACCTTCTCGTTACCCGTTGACATTGTGCGGAATAACTTGAAGAAGAGTTGTAATCTTCGTTTACTTTGTGCGAGTAATTTCAACTTTAGATTAAGCGAATTAAATTTTTCAACAGAATTTCAAGACAAGCAAATCAATTTTTCTCCTTTTACACAACTTAAGTTAAGTATTTAATTTAATTTCAGTAATCAAATTTAAATTTTTATTTTAAAAATCCATTTCTTTAAACTGTTTTAATTGTATGTCATCGTCTCCTGACGAAGTTAACAAATTAAGTTCAATTTTATCTAAGCTTTCAATAGAAAATAAAACACACGAAACAATGGCATTAGATTTAATGAGACTTAGAAATTTTGCTGAATTCATCCCTAGCTTTGACGGCGATGAAACTCAATTAAGGAAATTTTTTGATGCAGTAGAAAATACCATTGAAGCGTGTGGCTCAAATGAACCACTTCATATGAAAACAATTTTAAGTTGCATTAAGTGTAAAATAGTAGGTCGAGCGCAACAACTACTCGATAGTAGACCAGATATAATTTCGTGGCCCCAAATCAAAACTTTGTTCACGCAAAACTTTAGTGATCATAAAAGCTTGCTGACTCTACAGTATGAACTCCAATTCATGCGATTGCAACCTAAGGAATCTCTCCTAGATTTTGGCAATAGACTTCTACAATTAAAAACAAAATTAATTGCAAAAATTCAACTTTCGGATAAATCTTTAGCAGAAAAACAGGGAACAGTAGCGTTTTATGAAAACCAAATTTTTACGACATATAAAATGAATTTGCCCTTACAATATGAAAATCTTTTACGCACATCTCCTAATATCGATACAATTGAACACGCAATGGCTTTCATTGATGAACAAACTAAATACGATGAATATAAACAACTCTTTTTAGGACAAAATAAACAGATAACTAATCAAAAACCAAATTATAGACCACAAGCAAATACGTCTTTTAGACCTGCGTACACTCCACAATTTCAATATAATAATCAGACTTCC
Source organism: Rosalia funebris (assembly GCA_037954035.1). Taxonomy (NCBI): domain Eukaryota; kingdom Metazoa; phylum Arthropoda; class Insecta; order Coleoptera; family Cerambycidae; genus Rosalia; species Rosalia funebris. Next base: position 17,570,015 of record JAZFAV010000007.1, on the reverse strand, counting down.
CCACAATTTCGAAATCATAACCAGATTCCGCCACAGTTTAGACAACAACAATCTAATTTTCCACGGCAACCTATAAATGTCCAGCCAAGACAATTACCACCACGTAGACTTCCCACTAACTCGCAAGTTTTTGGAAAGCCCCCTAATGTTTTCGCCCCAAGAAATCATAACAGAACTTCAAGCAAACCAACTCCCATGTCTGGTGTATCAATTCAACCGAGACCACAATCATCACAACAAGATTCCAACTATTTCAGACCACCATATAATAAACCCCCAAACTTTCACTCAGAGGAACTCTTCCATCAAGAATGTGACGAAAACTCACCCTTACCCTTGTACGACCCATACACCGGTCAACCGTTAAAATACGACGACCCTCTCACAGATACTCCCCAGGATTTCTCAAATTCCGAGAACCTTGAAGAATACCATGAACAACATGAAATCCTATATAACGAAACAAATAGTCAAGATCAAAATTTTCAAATGGATCATCAATCCAACAACCAAACATAAATGAAGAACTAAATTCTATGCTAATCCCCTGCTCTCTACCATATATCATAATTCAAGATCCCCCTTTAAAACTTCTTATCGATACTGGTTGTTCCAAAACCATTATTAGACCTGACATCGTAAACCATTATTATCCAGATTGTATATTTCAAAACGAAACAAATATAAAAACATGTACTGGTCAAGCTAAAATAAGATACCAGGCAGACATTCCAGCTTTCGACGAGTTTCAAGTTGTAGATTCTTTAAATATCCTTCTATATGACTTTCACCATTTTTACGACGGACTAATTGGTTTCGAAGATCTAACAAAATTAAATCTAAAACTCGACTTTGAAAATCATCTCTTGTACAACGATTATATTCAGCTTCCATTTTTTATTCGTACCCCTGATGATGTATATGCCCATGAAATCGTAATTAAACAAATCCCAGTTAACATAACAAATGGCGAAATTCTCATTCCAGAAATTAAAACAAAAAGTCCCCACTCAGATAAATTTTGCCCATCCTATTCAAGCTGACTATTTCGATAATTATGAACCCTATATTCCGGAAATCAAATCGACCGAAACAAATATAAAACCCCAAGAAATTAAAAATCTTATTCGTACATCTCACTTAAACTCTGAAGAAAAAGAAGCCCTCATTTTATTGTTGAAAAAGTATCCTCATATCTTCTATTTTCCTGGCGACAAATTGACCTTTACGAACACAGTTAAACATCAAATACGTACGCATGACGATATTCCAATCCACACTAAGACTTATCGATACCCACATGTCCATCGACAAGAGGTACAGAAACAAATCTCCCAAATGGAGCAGTCCAATCTGGATTGTCCCAAAGAAAATGGACGCATCCAACAAACAAAAATGGCGAATCGTTGTCGATTATCGTAAAGTCAACGAAAAGACAATAACTGACCGATATCCCTTACCTAACATAACAGACATTCTCGATAAACTAGGCAGATGTCAATATTTTACCACTCTCGACTTAGCCAGTGGTTTCCACCAAATCGAGATGCATCCGAATAGTATTGAAAAAACAGAGTTTAATGTAGAAAATGGTCACTACGAGTTTGTAAGAATGCCCTTTGGTCTTAAAAACGCGCCAAGTACCTTTCAACGCATTATGGACAACGTCTTAAAGGAACTGCAAAATAAGATCTGTTTTGTATACATGGATGACGTTATAATTTTTAGTACATCTCTGCAAGAGCATCTTCAAAATTTAGAACTTGTATTTAAGGCATTTGAAAAGGCTAATTTAAAAATTCAAATTAATAAATCAGAATTTCTCAGTAAATACATTGAATTTTTAGGCCACGTTATAACGCCAGAAGGCATTAAACCCAATCCAAATAAGATTAGTGCCATTAAACGTTTTCCAATTCCTAAAACACAAAAAGAAATCAAATCGTTTTTAGGCTTACTTGGTTTCTACCGAAAATTTATCCCAAATTTTGCACGTCTCACAAAACCACTAACTTCATGTCTAAAAAAGGATGCAAAAGTAACTTTCACACCCGAATATCGTAAATGGTTCGAGGAATGTAAAACCCTCTTATGCAATGACCCAATTCTGAAATACCCTGACTTCGACAAATCTTTTAGCTTGACAACTGGCGCTAGCAACTTCGTAATAGGCGCAATTCTCTCCCAAGATGGTCACCCTATTAGTTATGCCTCAAGGACTCTCAATCCCGCTGAGTGCAATTATTCAACCATCGAAAAGGAACTCCTAAGCATAGTCTGGTCCACAAAATATTTCCGACCATATCTCTTTGGTTCCAAATTCACAATATTAACTGACCATCAGCCCCTACAATGGCTATTTAACCTTAAGGATCCAAACTCACGTTTAGTACGTTGGCGTTTGAAGCTTGAGGAATATGACTATGACATCAGATATAAAAAAGGTAAATCAAACACGAACGCAGACTGCCTATCTCGCATAAAACTTGACCCTGTAGAATTAAATGCCGTAGAAGAAGACGATTCCATTTCTCTGATTGTCAACCCCTCCGAAGACATCTAAGCTCTTTTAAACGATCTCCCAGAACCAAATCCAGAGATTGCTCAAGACATTATAGACTCACTCTCACTCACTAACCCCGAGAATGGAAATTATGACTTGAACGACACTGTACACACTAGTCATGAAAACCCACTTCTAGAATTAAAATACACAGACCAAACCCTTAATACCTATCACAACCAATACTTCATTACGGAAAACGACAAAAACATCGCTAACACCCATTATATCGAGCAACCTTTCCCAAACCATAAACGACATATAATAACTCTTAGAAGTCGATCCTCAGACGAACAAGTATTCAACTTTCTAAAACAATTTCTCAATTTTACCCCAAATACACATAAATTTCAAAGACGAGCCGACAGAACGTAAAATTATTCGAACCCTGCAAACCTTTCTAAACCCAAAAATCAAATGTACGATCTCACGTAAATTCATTGAAGATATTCCTTCAGAACAAGAACAGCAACTAAAGATAAAATACTTACACGAGACAAAATTGAACCATCGAGGACACGCAGCTACACTTGCGGCCCTTAAAAAACGGTATTATTGGCCAAATTTATCACAACACATAATGAACTATATAAATACCTATGAAATATGTCAAAAAGTTAAAAATGACCGACACCCCCAACATATCCAATTAAAAGAAACAACCACTTTAACCAAACCTTTTGAGGAAATTAATATGGATACGTTACAAGTAAAAAATCTTAAAATTTTAACAATTATTCATCCCTTTTCCAAAATAGGACAAGCATACCCCATGTCTTCCATTTCAGGTATAGAAGTTCAAAGAAAACTTTTAAAATTTATTGAACATTACAATTTACCCCGCAAAATATTAGTAGATTCCGGGCTGGAATTCAATAACGCAATGATCCAGGATTTTTGTAAACTCCATAACATCCAACTTCGCTATACTTCTATTCAACGACATACGTCCAACGGTTCCATTGAAAGATTTCATTCCACCCTGTTAGATTCAATTCGCTGTCTGAAACAAGAAAATCCCAACGCACCTCTCGAATACCTCTTACAACTTGTCGTAATTGGTTACAATAATTCGACCCATACAGCTACAAAATTTACCCCCTTCGAAATTGTATTCGGAGAAGAGACTTCTACCTTTCGATACGTCTGAAGAAATACTCGTTTCCGAATATATAAACGATCATAAAAAACTTCTAACTGAACTCCATTCAAAAATCGAGAAAAATATAACTCAAAAGAAATCTAAAGATATTTCAAAAGCTAATGAAAAACGCGATGAACCCGAAACATTGAATGAAGGTGAAGTCGCATATGTCAAAAGCCTTTATGCCCCTCGCGATAAACTGTTACCCCGCTTCGAAAAAGCTCAGGTCCAAAAAGACCACGGACACACAGTAACCCTTGCCAAAAGACGCCAAAGACTCCATAAATCTGCTATCAAAAAGAAACGCAAAACTGCATTTAGGAAACAGAGACTAATAAAATCTCCTTCTCCCCTTTTACAGGAGACAGACTGTAACTTTTGGTATCAATAAAATAGTTTTTCAAGTGTCGAAAGGTCTCAACTTATTTCTATATATATATATATATATATATATATATATATATATATATATATATATATATATATATATATATATACAGGGTGATTCAGCTAACCCGTTCATTAAAAGTTTATGAACTTCCCATTGGAAATTTTCTCCCATTCATTTTCTAAAATTTGGAATCAGGGGTTAGCGAGGACGATCTATTTAACTAAAGTATTTTTGCCTTTCTGACACTTCCGATTATACCGGAAGTAGCTATCAACTTCCTTATTTTAAATAGAACACTCAGTATATTATTACATTTTTGAATTACCCTGCTGATTCTAAGTGAACTTTCTTAATAATTCCCTATAGCTATCTTCAGCAGTTTTTGAGATATTTTAATTTCTTTGAAAAAATTAGGTTTTGTAGTATCCCATTGGAATGCTCGTCACTTATTCAAAACAAAAGTTATAGTATCAAATTTTGGGCTGTAATTAGGCGGACTATTAAGCTTTCAGGTGATATGTAGTTTGATATTTTATTATTTACAGGGTGTCCAAAAAATTTTGTTCATTCTGACAAATTTCAACTGCTCAAAAGTCAATTTTCTTAAATGAAACACCCTGTATTTTATTGCTTTCTGTGATGGATAATTAAGTTATATTTCAATCTGTATTAGGATACCCTATACCTATCTGCTACCGTTTTCTTGCTATCAAGGTATTTTTTATTCGATACCATAGTTTTCCATTTTATTAATGTACTTCTGACCAGCGGGCCATGAAAATTAAAACAACGTAACATTTCTATTAATTTTTTATCATAAACAATGGTGCAAAATTATTGAACAAAAAAAAATCATCATGAATAAAAAGCATATTTTAAACGATTTGGAACTTACATTAGCCTAAACAATAAAACATAATAACAATAATAACTAAATGTTAACAATTGGGTCTTATTGGTGTAACAACTGTTCTATGTGCCGTCCGTTGTGTTCTAAGCACAATAAAACTCGTTTATTAATCTCAATTTATTATGTTTTATGACATAATACCGGAAGTGGCAAAATACGTTGTTGAATAGATCGTCCTCGCTAACCCCTGATTTTAAGTTTTAAAAAATAAATTCCAATGGGAAGTTCATAAACTTTTAATGAACGGGTTAGCTGAATCACCCTGTATATATATATATATATATATATATATATATATATATATATATATATATATATATATATATATATATATATATATATATATATATATATATATATATATCGACCTTCCCCCCTATAGCCTCAGGCTGTTGCTGTAGAAAATATGATGTGGAGATATACCTATATAGAAGCAGAGAGGAGGTTGGAATATTCCTAATGAGAAATATCTCGATTTTCCCCATGTCTCATAAAGGCTCGTGTCTAAAATTCATACACAATTCAAGGGACTTGAGATGTTACACCGTTAAACTTCAAGTTACGAAACTTCACTTCAGATAAGATGATGTGATATTAGAAGAAGTAGATATTTTTGTTAATATATCAAGTTCACGCTAAATTGGCCTAGAACACAATGTTAGACGGTAAAGTGTAGAGAAAAATGAGGGATCCTGAAAAATAATGACACCTCTAGAATGTTTATAAATACTATACTATAATTAATACTACATCAACTGTTAATTTTGACAAGTAATTATCTATGCATCAACTTTAAGGAATGAATAGTATAATTTAAATTTTGAACAAGACATTTATTTTATGTGATTGATTTTTTAATATGTGTAGTCAAATATTTGAAGAAATATGATGAATTAAACTTATCAGAAATTAGTCAAACTTCAATATCTCGCAATTCTTCAATGTTCTTGAAAACAGTTGAATTTTCTTACAATAGGAAATATAGGACTACTGAAAAGTACATTCAGTTTCATACACCTTGAAATTAACTCTACTGAGTTGACGTAATTAGTATCATTGATCAATCACTATCTGCATTTTTTTGACACTACAATTATTCAGCATCTCTTTTGATCTTTATGCACTATGTGAACATTCGCCATCATCCAGATATATGCAATCAAGCTATTACACAATGAATATACTTGAGCATAACGAACACTTTTATATTTAATATAAGAAGGTACATTTCACATTTTTTCTATTAAAAGCAAAGGGCATTAATTCCATTAAACAAAAAAACTCACTACCAGAATAGTTTAATATTGTAAGATATATTTTCTTACTTATTTCGATTTATATAAGGTTCTCCAGATGTTCTACAAGTTTGTGCCGATTATTCCAACTATCAACAAAGAACCTCTTACCGACAGAAAGTTTGGACACACAGAAATCGACTTCCCACCCCTTAAGCCTGAGGCTGCGGAGGGGAAGGTTACACTTAATTACAAGAACAAATAGGACAAGAAATTTACTCTAAATTTAATATTTTCTATTTGCTTCGAATTCAACAAAGCTCACGGATGATTTGCTATACCTAGCAAAAATATTTTCAGTGGCAATTATTTGTTATCGTTCTTTATATTTTCTATAGCATATTAGCTAAGGAATTTTGAACATTATATGTATTAATGAATAAGAAATTCGTACCAAAATATGTTTGCCTACAGTTAAAATATGCGACAACAACAATAAACTATTAATTACGTATGTTGTGTTTTATTATTGTGTTTAGAGAGGTCTATTTAGATTTTAGATGATTTTCTCTTTAATTTTCGGAAGGAATTTAATTTAAGGAAAATTAGACATGTTACACATGTGTACAAAACCGCAGGTTATCAAATTAAAGGCATATTTGCATTTCACTGAATCAAAGTATGATGTGGGAAATACATATGAACGCGAAAGGAATATACTAATATGCACACTCTAATACAATTCAAAGAATACCAGACTACCAATACAAATATATTATGACGAATATACACGAGAACTAGAGGAATTGTCAGATTTGTCATAACAAAGAAAATGACGTCATTTTAAGTAGTACGTAATTATTTCACTGCTCTATTTTTGCCCAAAAGTAAGCCTATTTTGGCCAATTGCCTTGGAATACAAAGTGGATCATAAAATTAAACATTGATTTTTAATAACCAATTCTAAACAGTATATGTACCTACCTATATTTGACATTGTTAATAATTCAAATAAATAGTGGTAAATTGTTGTGTACATTTAAAATACTGAAGAACATGAGAATAGGATGTTGTGTATTTTATATTACATAAAGTGTTATATATTAAGACTCTATCATTCGTGAACAATGCCGTTATTATTTAAAGAATAGAAGCTGAATGCTTCAAATCAAGGGCAACCGGAATACCAACCAATAAGGTTTCACCGTTTTAACAATACCGTTTGTCAGAGACACGTTAAAAATATATAATAATGGTCAATATCTAATAAAATCATTCTCGTGACTAAAATATCTACTTTGATTGCATTATTTTTACAAATAGTTTTAATGGACCATCAAATGGAAGACGGATAAACGACCATGGAAACGTTTAAAATACAGTAATTGATTATTATCAATGAAAACCTTTTAAACCAACAACCGACATTTATTTTTTGCCTTCCTAAAACTGATAACATTGGGTTCTGAGAACAAAGCAGCTTAAGGCGAAGTCATTTATGTGGCATAAATATTTTACTGTGGAATGTCATAATCTGTAAAACAAAGAATGCGACGTAATATTTTTTCGATAATTCCCTATGAATTCACTCTGTCCGTTATATAACAGGGAACTGGCCTAGTTAAACATAAAATTATGAGAACAGTTTGTATATAAAATGAAAATATGAGATATAGGATGAGATAAACCTCTAAAAAGGTTTAAAAGGCAAATCTGCATCAGCCATTATAATGTACAGTAAGTATAATGTTATAAATATGCTATCATGCTACAGATTTTTAGGTTGTTATTTTGGACCAAACATGTATTTTTTTTAATATTGTTAATATTACAATATACGAGTATATTCTCGAGATAATAAGTCTGAAGTTTCTAAAAAGATAAGTCCAAAGCGTTCATGTGAAAAACTAAATTTTTAAAACCGGGGACGTTTTAAAAATTTTGTTTAGTAAAATCACTTGTCAAGATTTATAAAATAGTTAAAAAGTGCGATTACTAAAATCCACCTACTGCGATGAAATAATATGGTGCAGGATGCCATAAGTGAGGTTCAAAAGTTATTAAAATTTTTTGTTAATATGTTTAATTTTTACGAATGCATTCCCATTTGCAGGGAACATTTTTTTATTTATTAAATCATCAGTGCAATACACAGTTCTTGTCTTGTAAGTTATTCATGCATCGATGATGAAGTGTTTGGTATATAGAAGTAAGAAAAAAAATTATACTAGTATATTAATCTATTAAAAGAAATATTTGTATTCGAAAAACCACTTTCCAGTGTAAATGGTTGTAAAAGAAAAATTAATCGACTTGATGTCACTATTTCATAATGTCGTACTATTTGATGACTCAAAAAATACATTTTTCATTAGTCAAGCCTAGATGTCGACGTAAATTGCAATGAAAAAATGTTTGTGTTGAAAATGTATGTTGCGAAAATTGTGTTGAAGATAACTCTTGTACATAAAATGACTGACTGAATTCAAATATATCAAAATATACAGGGTGTTCCATTTAAAGCACAGAAGTTATAGCCATTTCCAGTAAAACCGGGAGTGCTGGAATTATTTATTTAATGTGCTTTGATAGGTATTTACATATTATTATAAAACTTTATGCACTACTTTAAAAGAGTAACGAAATTATGGAGGTAATCCCAAAATTATTTACGCCTAGTATATGTTTGTATGAATCAGGGTTTGCTAATATATTCGAAGTTATTATTTGTTTAGGACAAATATATACTTGTTTCGCAATATCGAAATTAGGCATTCTTTTATCATAAACAAAATTCATTAACAATAAGTAAATTGTTCTCTCAGTGTAGGATAAGTAAAAAAATAAATAAAGTGAAAAAAGAACAGAATACCACTTTGGAACAAAATACAGTATTATGACAATATAGGAATTAATAATTACTGAATACGAATAATTAATTAATATACGTTTATAAATTTTAAATATAACCATGAATATACTTCAATCTTCAAAAATGGCACAATATTTCAATATTCAACCTAATTAATTAAGTTTACATTCTAAATTTTTTAGTTTTAAATACGAGTAGTATTTTCAACTATAAAGTACTTACTAAGTATATCCATTGTTATGGTTTCTAAATGTAAATTGATTTACGAGTATATGCAATTTTTGACACTGTGTTTCTATAACTAAAAAAGAAACTTTTGAATTTCATAAAACATGAAGAATAATTTATATCAAATATTATTTTTAGGCACAGTTACATTGATTCTTATAAGTAATTGGATATAGACCAACCATGTATAAAAAGTCAGATAACAATTTTTGATTATTCAATCCCAAATGCACCACATTACAAATTTAAAACATTTTCCAATTTGTAAAATCAAAATTACCAAAATCAATCATTATAGTTCTTATTTGATCATATATAATAACACCTAAAGATATGGTACATACATAAAAAATAGTATTCAAATAAATACATAAATATATTTTTTATCTACAAAATTATAATATTAAAACATTCTTGAATATACATCTATACATTTAATTTTGAAGTGAAACCAAATATATGGTAATTCAACTGCTAAGTCGTTAAATGTATTTTCGAAAACAAAGTAACGAAATAATTGAAATAAATCCTTATATGCTAAAATAATACAAATATATCAAATATATTCATATACGGTGTACGGAATTATGTAGTAATACTGGAGTAGGTTGAAACCTTTGGTGTGAAGATTACAGTAACTTAATTTTCCATAAAACACCAAAACACTATACACTACATTCGACGCGCATTTCGCCAACAAACATAGTCTGGAGATTATTTATGAAAATCATCTCCAGATGATGCCAACTGTGTTGGCGAGACGCGCGCGTCGAGTGTAGTGTGTAGTGTTTTGTGGAAAACTAAGTTAGTGTTGGAATTATATCGAATAACAACATCTTTAAGTAAAATAGAAATCTACATAAGGTTCAACAGCCTTTAATGTTTCAGTGCTCTTGTTAATCGTTCGTAAATATCTTTTTAGAAAGCCAACGATACCCTTAGTCCTATATCAAGTTTTTTTTTAGATTAGTATACGTTGCTTTAGCTTTTATATGTTGCTTTATAATGTTATTTATTGTTAATAATCATGACATGCGTTATTAATTGGACAAACAAATTACCTTGCATAATTATTTACATACAGTAACCTAATTAAACTGTCATAACATCGACGATACACATATACAGATTATGTGGTACGTATAATAAACAAATTTACGATTTGAAACCAATTAATTGGATAGATCCAGGCTAATAATAAACTTATTAAGCTTTTAAGATCACGGTAATATCATTCAAATTTCCAAATTTAGAATTGAAAATTCCAAGCACCGACTATTTGTTTGCTATTTCTACTATAAATAAAATGCTGAAAAATTATTTAATTCGAGTAGTATATCTATTATTAACATAATTATATGTTTTAGAGGAACGGAACAACTAAAATAATTTATGGTTATTCAAATTTGTAGCGAAGGAAATATTTATTGAATACCAGCCTTAGAAGTTCTACCAGCCTTTCTTCTATAGTTTTGGTATTTTCAGTTTACCACTTTCAAGCCTATAATTCATAAAAAGTGATAACAAATGGGACTACTGTGATTTTTTTTAGATATTGTCTAAACACAATACCGGTAATTTACAGATTCAATGAAGACCTAAAAATTAAATTTGTTAGAATCCGTACCATAGAAAACTGTACCAAAATCTATTAATAACCATAATGAGCTGGGTAATTACCTATTTAACGACCAGTTTGATCTTTTCCACACACCGCTACTCGATGTAATTTAGTGTTAACCTTTTAATATTCATGTATAAGTTCGCTAAATTAGTTTTTAGTATTGTCATGGTTATCAACAAAGAGTCTTCATAATATTGGGGTTACTTTAATTATAATAAATTAACTACAAGATTAATTAGAGATTCCGCTGTATATAGCCCATAATTATTATTAACAAACAAAAAGACATAAAGTGGTTACGGAAATAAATTAATAATTAATTGTATATTTGTAATAGAATAAGTAATTTATAGTGATTGTAATTAATATTTAATTAAATAAATCATGTTTTTATTTATTTAATAACAAAACTATTTCTCGAAATAACGGTTAATTAAAAAACAGAGTATTGGGATAATGTTCTTTTCGTATTAATTACACGTTCCTCTTACTCAGCCTGATGCCTAAACAAATTTAAAGAAATACAGAGATATGCGAAATGTGAAGGATATAGCAAAACCGGAATGACCAAAACTTGCTACTCATGTCATGACGATGTGAGTTCTTAGCAGTACAGGAGAATCCAAGATGGTTTGCCATTGATCTGAAATGAGCCCATAGAGTATCGCAAAAGTAGATGCCCAGAATTCTGAAAACGGAAGACTATCATGCCATCAAAATATATTTAGTTTACAGGAATTAATTGAAGGTACCTTCAACATAAGGTAAAACTATTAGGGATATGTGCCAACAAAACCTACTTGTAATACATAACACGTTTTAATATCTGATGAAGCCACTTTCGTGCTACATAAACTTGTAAATAGGCCGTTTTGGGCAGCATAACCTCAATTGGATGACCAAAACTCCTATCAGCATTCACAGAAATTTTATAGGGCATACATTATAGTAAATCATATAGTTGGGTGTTTCTTATAGAATCAAATTTAACAGCTTCCTTCTAATATTTGTCTTTATTAAGTTATCACATTATTCCAGTCATAGAAGGTTTGTATCCGGATGACAATGATATTTGGTTTCAACAAGATCAGTTAGTTCCCCCACTTTAAAATTGCAGTGAGAAATTATTTAGATACCGTTTTTATAACAGGGGGGGATTGTAGAGGAGTAGTGAAGCCGTCACCTGATTTGCCTTTTATTATTTTTTTTTTTTTTTATTAAAATAAATATACTAAACGTTTACTCTTGGCAATAACTTAGTCTGTAGTAAAACTCTTGCCCAAGTTTCTCTAAAATTTGAGGCAAATATTCCTTATTTCTGTTTGTACCGTTTCTGCGAGATCGTCAATATTATCTGGTCTTGTTTAAGGCCAGATCACATTGATGGAGACCACTCAATAGTATGTCTTCTATACACTATTAGGAAAGGTTCCATTTACATTTTCGTTTGGTGCTCTTTTACAATTACAGCATAATAGGGTGTTACCACGAACGTTAAGACTAATCAGTTTGATTCAGCTGGGGTATATAATTTATCTTGATATAATTTTGATAGAACATGAACAACTTTATTTCTTATTATATTTAAATATTCCTCAGCTGTAAAATTGTCTTCAATAACAATTATAATATGGTTGCCGCCGATACTTATCCAAGCAGTAACCTTTTAAATGTGTTATGTATGTATCTTGCAAACCTAAGAAGGATTCTATGCTGACTAATATGTAGTTGAGCTTTGCTAAAATTAACGATCTGGATCGTGTTCTGTTAGCTCCTGAGTGAATAGCATTTTATAGAAATTGAGTTTTTCGTTACGAAGGCACTTCAAAACAGTTGTATTGCTGATGTTATTTTTAGAGAACTTTGGCGTGAACTTAATGTGAACCTAATGAAAATATCTGCTTCATCGTTTTCTACCAAGTGACATTTTCTTTTTATCGGTTTAATATATTTAAGTACTGAATTTTACTGGATTGGCACAACTGTACATGCATTTTATATGCACTATCCCATAAGGGACTGTTATGACATATTAGACAAATCGTGGTACTTCTGATTAAAAACGTTCTTCTTCTTAAAACTTGACTTCTACGCTGCAACTGAGAGCAACTTGGGAAGTAATTTCCATTTGATTTCTACCCATGTCCTCGTAACTTATCAAAATTTCTATTTGATGAGTTTGTGTTAAATATCGAATTGTTTACTAAACGCAAAATATTTTTTCAGGAGGTAATTTACTAATATGTTGCTATCTTGGAGACATAAACCTACCACTGACTTTATTTCATTTTTAATAGTTGCCTGAATTGTTTTTATTTCAGTGAAGAAAAGTTTTTTTTTTAACTTCGGTCAAGACTCAATTTAATGTATTGCTGGTATATATTTGAATAGAAGGACGAGCACTGTACAAAAATCATCTTGATATTATTAATCTTCGATTTACCTACATGTTTTAATTTGCATAAAGTTAATTTTTCATTTCTTCATTTAAATCATAAGTATTATAAATAATTAAAATCAACTTACATATTATCTCGTGTACTGTATACTTAAAATTTTGTTTAGAATACGTACATTTTAGGTTAAAATCGATCTGTTCGAGCACTCAAATGTTTATATTATAAGTAGTTTCCACCATGTAGATATCGACTTTTCTAACTATTAGATTTGGAAACGAAACGTATTCGATCGTATTGTGGTATGATGACAATACCATATGAAATATCATAATTATTTTAAGTTTTCCGAATATTTCCATGAAATGTCGTGGCCCGTACAAATTACTAACTTTTAATAATCTGCTGGATTAAAAAAATGTGTTGAAAGGGCAATGACTGGTAATCCCACGTGCGGTTTGTTTTAGCTAACCACGAACGCTACATGAAGGTTGCGTAACACGCTAGATTTTTGCACACACCGCAATTCATAATGTTTTGAAAATTGCATCCCATTGTGTTGCTATTATACATCTGGTTTACATTATCGTCAAAACAGTACCCAGATTGTCCGTACTTTGACCGTTTATTTTAATTATACGAATCAGCAGCATCTTTTGTTACTGTCATATTATCGTATGTCTAATATACTTGTAAATGTATAAAAGTATATGAGAAACTTGTACAATGCATCAGGAGCGCAAACACTGTAATACTTGGCTAAATGCCATTTTCTATTACCGAAATGGATCGATAAAGTGGGTATGAATCATTGGTAACGCGTTAACATTTGGCAGCTTTACTCGATCGGTTTTCGACGTTTCTCAAAATGGTGTGCTCTGGCCAAGAATAAAACATTAACACATTCGAAAATTTTACATTAAAATGAAATTAAGGGTGTATTGTGACGCGATTAATTTGTTCGAAATTATACGACAAAAATGTTGCTAGTAATTTTCAGTTGCATACAGAACAACCCTCAATTATTGTAAGCTTGTGCACTTCAGATACAAAATATACATCGTGCATGTGTTCCAATCATATGAATTGTATAAAGCTTTCCTTCCTGTATTTCTTTAAGAAAATATTTTTTTTAATAGGAATTTGCAATTTAAAAAATACTAATACTAAATAAAATGACCTCATAACTCAAACACACAATTTGAAAAAAATTTAATTTGACAATAAACAAAACCAAAACATTGTTTGACAACAAAACTATGATTCTGCAAAACATTTTTTCCAGGCTGTATGTAGTCAGAAGTCAGAATTTATTTTTCCTAAAAATAAGAATTACATTATGCACATTCATCTCTCGTTGTTTGAAAACTACAGGGCGATTCTCAACAATTTACTAATTTGGTGTAATTTTGTAATATCGAATGATCTACAGACATACATTTGATGGCATAATTGGGGTATTTTCATTATTTATATATATTTTAGGAAGCACCGTGCGTTTTCATATTTTTCAGAAATATCAATTTTCGTAACACCACTTTGGACAATATGAAACATTTACTTTTATTAACCGCTTGAATTTTTTTGAAGTTATTAATTTTCGTATGCTACTTTTCGTTTAAAAATTACAAAAGCCATGCGATTATCAAGTGGAAATTATAAAGTGAAAATACCCAAAAATTTTAAAAATGTTTTTTTTCTATTTAAGTAATTGTTTTCAAGGTATATGTTGATAAATATTGGAATGCAATAAACAATTTCCATTTTTAAGATTCTAAAGTGAAAGACAAGCGTCCAAAGTTTTAAATTGTCATAACTCATAGGCATGTTTTTCATTTACTGAATATTTTGTTAGATCACTGGCTACAGAGTTCGACAATACTTATGCTAAATATTTGTTTACTTTAAAAGTTAAAAAAGTAAAAATTTTGCATAGCGACAAATTTTCAATACACTTTATATATATATATATATATATATATATATATATATATATATATATATATATATAGATACATTTACACAGATACAGCTTTTTTCAAAATCTTCACAAACTTCAACTTGAATATTGCCGCAAGAGGGATAGTCGACTGCGGCAATGTAATAAGGCTAAAAAAAGCAACATAATCAAAATCTGTCACGAATCATACGAGCTTATATTCTACTCATTTTCAGTAAGGTATTTGCGGCAGTTGCTTTTCGATCACAAGACCGAACCGCAAATACCGTAGAGGTGTTCTTAACAATCACAGATTCGGGGAAATCGCACCATATCTAGATTCGATTACGTCTTCCATAGGAAAATTATTACCTATGCTCTAAAGCTCTTAACCCCAAATTACAACTGGCTTATCTACAGATACAATCAAGACTTTGATATCCTAAAACGTTTCATCTAAATAGATGAATTTTATATGAGTATACGCAACACCCACTGAATAACAAGGCCTTAGTGCTTGTCGTGTGACGTCATCAATGTAGGCCGTGCAATTTTAATCATATAAGGGGATACATATACTGATATTTATGAAAACTATCAATAGTTAACTTATTTTAAAGAACGCTAGTTATATGGCAGGCTTCTTGACAAATCCCAAAAATTATGTTTGAGTTTTGATTTAATACTAGGTGTAGTATTAAGTGCAGGCTCCCAACTCCCCTACACCTGCGCCAAAATTCAGGATATGTATTTATGTATAATAAACATTTTTCACACTACTGAAAAGAGGTTATTACACATAAATACATATACTGAACTATTCCACACCTTCTCTTAATTATTATTACTTAGTAGGTATAATATAGGTATGCATGTTCATGTTATGCAGTTTCAAATTTCATTTACCTACCTAACATCGTGCATAACTTAGTGTTGAGGTGAGAGTTTAGGTATAAAAAACATATTATAGAACACAAGCCATGAAAATACATTAATTAAACTTTTAAAGAAATAGGTCCCAAATTATATACGTTTAGTTATAAAAAATATTTATGCATGTATAAGTAGGTATATGGCCTACTTTGTTAATGTATCGAGTTTTCTTTTTTTATTTCCTTTTTTTAAATGGTCGCTATTTTTAGCGCAATAATTTTTTAAGAGGGTATTGGAAATACTTTTGAGAATAATTTTTAAAATGTCTTTTCCATTATGATTAGCGCATCCATCGAAATGTGAGACATGTTTCTGTTCAATACAATATTCCAAAATTAAATAAACCATGAACGAACTTTTATTACCGATTTCTAGAAATGTGTCCTCAAATTCATTTATTAATTTATTGAAGATTATATAAGTCACATATACAATATTTATAACTTGTCCTTGGGGATATAAAAGTCCTCCACGATTTAATTTATTAATGAGATCAAAATTGTCCTCAACAATAAATTGCTCGTCATATACTAATTTTTGTTTACAGCTGGCATATTTCAATTTTTTTAACGTAATATAGTAACAATAACCACCTAAATATGTAATTAACGGCAATACATCGTTGATATCGTGAAAGTGATCATCATTTATTAAAATTTGAGACAATAACGTTTTAATTTTATTTATGTCATTTGATGATTTGACAGAATCAGGCATGGTCTTGTTATTAAAGTCTCAGTCGGGGTTGTCATTAAGTAATATTTTCCTCTCGATTTTCCTCTAAAGGTAGGGTAATAACCTCGGTAATAACAGTCTCATCTATGGCTTCAAATATTGACTGTATATCGTCCAAACTATGTGAAATAAACGGCGTTTTAAATTTTGATGTTGAAATACAAACTGACTCGCTATACAAAAAGTTTCAATATTCAGGTTATAATTAATAACAATCGCCCAATTAATGCATGGGCCAGGTGTATATTCAATTTTAAAAATAGTTAATCTTTCACCTTCTTGAGACAAATTTTGGGCAGAAAGCCAGTCTTTTGGTAGTTTAAATGTAGAAAATTTTACTATAAATTCATCAAAATTGTCAAAATGTATGTTTTTTTCGTGCTTCTCAAACTCAATTTTGCTTACTTCAAGGGCTTTTGACAAATTTAACTCATCAATATTTTTGAGCTCTTCATCTTTACTTGGCCGTATTTCGATATCTTTTGATAAATAAATGGGGCAATTTAAAAAAATAGATGGTATACAGTCTTCTTTTAGCCGTGGTTTTAGTAAATATATTGTAAAAATTTTACCAGTGTTTGAGTCTTGAACTGTTGTACTTTTTATTATACTACCTTCATGAAAATGAGCTTCACATACTCTCGTGTTGTTTGTGGGCTGAAAGTCATCTCGGGGTATCGCTTTTAGCCATTTTTGTCGTAAACTTACGTCCTTTGGAAAACCGAAAACATGAACTTTAGGCCCATTTTTATAGTTTCCGTTACAGCGAGGAACACAACACTTTTGAGGCATAATTTCACTAAGTATCAGTTACCACAAAACTAGAAGAAATCAAGAGAAAAACATACAATTAAACACGAACAAAAACTTATAAACTGTGCTGTAAACAAACTGACGGAGCGCTAAAAAAGCAACAGGTTATAAGTCCGAAATATATGGTTTTACGTATTTAAAAATACGCCTAACAATATAAATTGTATACCTAAATATACAACGAAATATTAGGTACAAGTTTCACGCACTTAAAAGCACATAAATAGTTCTGATTTCAGAAGAATGCAAGAAATAACGCTGATTAAAGCAACTTTTAGGTTCACAGGTTAGCTTACCAGATGAGCGCTGTTGCCGGCTCCGAAAGGAAAGTATTTTTGTTAGGGAAGTCGAACAAGTAGTATTTGATAATTAAATAAATAAATTACGAAATACCACATTACAAAAAGAGGAAAGAACATCTTATGGAAATATGTGTTTTACGATATTGAAGAAGAAAATTGTAATTTAAGGGAAAGAGATACATCCTTTATATACTGGAATCCTAATATTCGCTAGTATCGTAGTAGTCTGGCAACGTTGCAAACATCTGTGGTCTCTCGATCGTGTTTACGCCACCTGTAAGCTGGCTTCCTACATCTTCGCTCCATATCGGAAAGGCCTACATTCATGACGTCACGAGCTAAAATTTTGTGAGCGCTTTGTCCTTATATAGATGTGTTGTTGGTATACGTCACAATAAACATTACCAGTCACCAAGAATGTCAAGTATGCAAAGAACTGTCAACAATGTAGAGCAACTCGCAGAAATAATCAGACGGACGTCAGAGGGCTTTTAAAACGATCAAAACTGCAAATAGCAAACCAAATGCTCTCATATAGTCGGTGATAGTAGGAGGCAGGCAATTTGAATATCTAAAATAAATCTAACAAATTTCAAAACAGCAATTCATACTGTAGTCAATCAATATTAATTTTATTGCCAAATTTTGTATAACGTTCTGGGTTTCATTAAACATTTTCAAATATTACTTATTTACAAAGGCATTTATTATCATTCATAAAATAGGTATGTATTGTGAATACTGTCCACTGACATTATGCTAATATTCTTTTGTACGCATAACATATATCGTAAATCTCTTTTTTATTTCACCTTTGTTTTTACGGAGCCTAGGTTTAGCTTAATGCTATTCTTCCATCCGAGTTCTAAATTACACAGACATACACAGCCGACTTATGTGGAAACCAAAACCACGTCCGGATTACTCCGATTTGGCAATCTAGGCCAGCTCCAAGTGATTGGCATCATTACCCGAGATTAATCTAGGGCTCTTGGAGACATCCTGTGAGGTAATTATGGTATAATTCATTCACAGAGGATCTGGCCATACCTATAAATATTCATATCAATTGGGACTCAAACCGAAAGTTAAGTAGTCAGAAAAAACACCTGAAAAATTCTTGGAGCTGCTCGGAATGAAACCCGGAATCCCAGCAAGCCGGAACTTTGCTTTTTACATCACCTGACCGACTTCTTAATTCTTTGAAAATTAAGAAATCAGAAAATTTAGAATGAAGTTCTAAACAATATATGGAACAAGAAATATATGGTATATATGTATATGAAAAACATTTTGGTCTCATTTTTGTGAAAATCGCAGGGTGTTTCCTAAAAAAAATATAAGGTGTGCCTATATCTTAAAAACGAAAAAAAAACAATTAGGCCATGAAATGTATGTCTGTAGATCATTCGATATTACAAAATTACACCAAATTAGTAACTGATTGAGAATCGCCCTGTAATTTGAAAACAGCGAGAGATAGATGTAAATCATTCTTATTTTTAGGAGAAAAGAGTTCTGACTACATACAGCTTGCAAAAATGTTTTGCAGAATCATAGTTTTGTTGTTAAACGATTTTTTGTTTTTGTTTATTGTCAAATTACATCTTTTCAGACTGTGTATTTGATTGTTGACAACATTTTAAGAGTTCTTATCAGCAATGTTTTTTACAAAAAGTCTGTGTATACCACTGGATGTACCACTTCTCAAAACGGACCGGTAGTAAATTTTATCGAAAACTTTTAAATACTATCGTTTTCGCGCCAAATTAAAAATGCACTTATTATTTCCATACACTAATTCTAAAAGTCCAGTCAATCTATGAAAAACAAAATTAAATTAAATTAGACTATAGTAACATGGTTTTATTATTATTCTTATGTCTAGTTTTAACAAATAAAAAAAAAATTAGAAACTCAAAACCAAACTTAAACCAACAAAATATATGGAATTTCGTTACTAAAACTACAAGATTTTCATCACTTCTGCAAGTCCACCATTTATTTCAATCAATATAAAGGGTGTCAATATAAAATGGAGACGACACGGCTACAAATAGAAAAAAATGGGCACGGCCACCTCGATTCGTCACGAGTGCATTGAATTTTAAAGAAATATGCTGCTTTCAATTATTGTTATAAATCCAATGCGTCGTGGCTCTTGACAGACTTGTTGTGTGCGAAGTCAAATTGATGTGCTTGAGTACTCCCATATACATTCTCTTACTGCAGCAATATTTTCATTTGACCCACTACGACGAGGACGTACATATCGGTGTTTTTCACCTGCAAATGCAACTATTGGTGTTTTAACGTATTGGTGTTTTTCCTAATGCAACTGTAAATGATCGCTCACTTTCATAAAATAGTTGTACATGAACTTTTCATTGTTGAACTGTTAATCCGGCATGTTGACGTCGTATGGTATGTAGATGACAGTCGTTAAATATTGACGCCCTATCTTTGACACAACATAAATGGCGCGCAATTCAACTCCTATCGTTCCAATTGAGACACCCTCTACTTCCTTCTATTCCTTTACGGATTTTCATAGTTTCGTATTTTTTCTGGAGTGAATACCACTACCTGTTTCATCGAACGTGCCACAAATTTCTCATTAATTAATGAAATAGAATACATATACCCCATACATTTTAACATATTCCGATTCTGCATAAAATTTGATATACAGCGATCCTAAGTATTTGACAGTTCTGCCAAATATGGTTGACTTATTCACATTTTTAAAAAGCAAAATTAATAATTGAACATCTTTGTATAGTAAAGTAGGCATTGGAGACGATGATAATATGTTTTTTTAATTTTTGGATCGAATATTAAAAGTAAATATTTATTGTAATGAAATTATTTGAAAACATGAAAAGTTATGTTTTTCTTGGTTTTTTTGGCATTTGGTTTCTTTTGGCATAGCTTTCCTTGCCTTCTCTGACGAGCCACCACTGCAGATTTGCTTGTCAAAATAGATATGAAACTGGTAGAAATGGTTTATATCATATACATATATCATATACAAGATGTTGCACATGTTCTAAATAGGCAACCTATTAATCAAACTCGTTCTATAGATAGCAATATAAAATGTTAGTTGCGACCGGTATTCTATTTCAAGTATTTGAAAGTTAATACGTTAATCATTAGTTACTAACTTAAATTTATATACAGCCGAGAGAGTCAGTGATATTACTTTCGTATAAAAAAGTTGTAGGTAATTCGCAAATAAGTGTGAATAATGAAATGTATGTAACATAACAATAAAAGATATGAGTAAAAAGACAAAGGCTTCCATTGTACCCTTGTGATATCTTAATATATGAAGTAGCAATTACAATGTGTTTAGTGTTTCACCGTCATACCCTATAAAGTTTTACTGTACCATACGATTTGAATGGTTATTTTCTTTTAAATATTTATAGATACTCGTATACTCATACAACCTAGTACGAAATAAAACGTATAAAAGAGAATGAAAAAGGAGGTAAATAACACCAGATTTGAGAAAATAAAAAATTCACATGAAAATGAATTTTAGTGTGTAAATTGTCACAGTAAATCTATACAATTTACTGTTAGTTGAACAAGTAAATTTTATGTGTATTTTAAAATATGTAGATATGAAAATTCTATTATAAAATATGTAAAAAAAATGTTTATACAAATATTTTAATAACTATAATCAAATTTCTGTAATACTTATTTAAGAAGGTCTAGAATAAGGTTTCTAATTGTTTTTGATAGTCTCTTCGACATTGTTCTTAATTTTATTTCCAATCGTAATGTTGCTTTAATTCCCTTTTGCATTTAATTTTACAGTTGTCATTTATCTAATTCAAAAGCCTTCCATGCGTAATTTTTGAAGTAGCAATTTCAGTAATCAACTTGGGTACCAGAGTATTGGGTATTCGAGTACCAGAAGGGCTTCCAAATTATCGACAAAGAATCGCTAAAATGATTATTCATAAAATCTAATCGGAAAAAAGCATACCGTGGTAAATTGATCATTATTCTAGATTGTATGACTATATCTGACGGATACCTATTAGTAAAGAAAATAATCATCCACATATTTAATTTATTTCTTATATCTTCATAGGCATAAGGAATATATAAAGTGTTTGAAGCATTTTATGTATTTTTTCTCTTTTACAAAAAAACATGAGTAATGAATAGATGCCCACTCCGATGAATAGATACTAAAATTCCAATTTATATAGATGTTTATCTTTTATTAATATTCAGTTCTTCAGTTTGAGTTTCTTAAACATACACAGACTATATTTATTTGAAAAACTTGTTCTTTTAGCAATGTCTGGTATCCATAATGTGGTACAGTTAGTTTTTGTAATCTGAATTAATGTCCAACTATATATTCCTAAAATAAATGAAAATTAAAATAATGCTCTATTCTTAAGTACGTTATTATTATTATGTTGCAATAATGTACTTATAGCATAATCAGTCGAAATTATTTATAGAATATATTTTTATTAGTAAATTATGAGACAACCATATATAACCAACCATCAGCAAACGAGTATAATTAAATCTTTGATATACTAAAATATTTATAGCAATTCACCAAAAATAGAGGATACTTCACTGCAATGGAGTTATTATCTGAATTAGAATTATATTTTGATGACCATATATTAAAAACTAAAATTCATCAAAATACTCTACTCCATTTTCTCAATACGTCCCATATAAATATAGTCCCCAAACCAATATTTTATATTATTTTATATATATACATATATGGTACAACCGTTTTATATGTTATATGAGTACATTAATAATATAAAAAAATAAATGCACATTTTCAAACCACGACTCTTATCGTGGGTAAATATTTTATCCATAAGAGTTGTGGTTTGTTTTATAGAATATATGTATTTAGTTTAGATATACTTGATAACAGATGATTCACATGTATTTATCCAGAATTATTAGATGAAGGCTTCATACTGACATTCATATTGAAAATTCTCGGGTGAGCCTTACACCTAGAGAACGCGTCCGCAGGTGGCTGATAGGGGAATGCTCGGCGCCCTCACAGGCACAGGGTAGGCGGGAAATAAACATATTCTCTGACATATTTTAGAGTAGAAGCCGCGGACAGTGCTGGAGGTTTAGGCTGGAACACTCCAGAAAAGTTGGCGGCGAAAGAACCCTGAGGGGTCAACGGCGACACATCCGAGAAGATGTTGACAATTGAATTTTATATTGCTTCGCGATCTTCAGAATCAGCAATCAGCAAGAATTCTTTGAGATAATGCAACCCTATTAGCATTAACATCACCAATGACATCAGTACTATTTCTATTATCACACGTAAAATTCAATGAAAACAAACTTTCTTCAGTAAGTAGATCGATTGAAGTGTCTTGGGTTATACCATACCTGCCAAGTTTAATATTCATATGGTTTGTCATATGAAACTGAAAAACTTCACCTGCAGGGGGGCATTAACTACTTCATAACACTAGCTTCTCGTAGTATGCCTAACTTTGCCAAATTGGAACCAAACACAAAAATATAAAAAATTCGAACCGTGCATTAAATGGTATAACATATCAAAACCAGGAAATGCTCCATTCTTAGATCAAGTAAACACATACTTGGAAGAGACATTACAGCTCAGGGCAGATAGTAATACTCTCTGGAATGATTTCCATGCGTTTTGCATAAAAGCTCCTACAACTTCCCTAGAACTATCAAAAGGCAAACAACAAAGGACTATCAAAACAAAGAAACAACAAAAATCCAACGTGGTGAGATGAAAATGTGAAATCACAGTTGAAGGAAAGGAAAGACTCTTTTAAGAAATGACAGAAAACCAAGCTGGACAGCGATCGCATAGTTCATAATTTACTAAAAAGGAAAGCAAAGAGTGCGTAGCAATAACAAAAGCTACCTCGCAAGAGTATTTTTACCAACAACTAGAAAACGCTAAAACGCATGCAGATATATTCAAATTGGCTAAATTTCAAAGTAACTCCACAAAAGATATTAAATGCAACAAATACATCAAAGACTCGTTCAGAAAATTGTTGACCACAAAAGCATTAACAAAAGGTGGAAGGAATCAAGCGTTTATACTTCGTTCGTTTATATCAAGCGTTCATACTTCGTTCATATCAAGCGTGAATACTGAAATGAAGAGTTGTCTCAGGAATAACCTACAACACTACCAGCTGCAGAAGGACCAGTTAACTAAACTACATCAACGGAAGTCAAAGATGCTATTGCAAAAATGAAAACTGGAAAAGCGTCGTGTCCGGATCAAATTCCAGTCGAGCTACGAAAACATCGAGGCAAAACTGCAGTAGCATTACTCACGAAACTTTTCAACATAATCTTTTCAAGTGCTAAAATATCGTATACGTGGAGAATCAGTAACCTGATACCCCTTTACAAAAACAAGGGAAACTTAGCTGGCTGTGGGAACTATAGAGGTATTAAGTTAACCTCACACACTTTAAAAATCTGGGAAAGTGTTCTTGTGAAAAGGATTATACGGATAACAAAAGTCACCCCAAACCAGTGCGGTTTCACTAGTGGACTGAGTACAATAGATGCCATTCATTCAGTGAAAATACTCATGGAAAAGTATAATCTGTACAAAAGGGATTCTCATATTGTGTTTATTGATCTCGAGAAAGCCTTTGAGCACGTATCACGAAAACTTATATGGCAGGCACTTAGAGCGCAATTTGTACCGGAACTCTACATTGAACTCCAAAAAAACTGTATCAGAATATAACTACATGTATTGTCAATCCAGTGGGAAGAAGTGAACGATTCGAGGTCAAAGTGGGTGTCCACCTAGGTTCTACCTTCACCCCAATTTTATTCAACTTAGTAATAAATCACGTTACGAAAGACATCCAGAAACCGACACCGCGGTAAATACTCTACGCTGACGACATAGCTCTGATAGCAAAATCGCTAGCAGAAATGCAAAGAGATCTTATTACACGACATGAATCTCTGGAAGAAAAGACCGAGTATATATGTATTGCAATTTTTCCGGGACCAATGCAGGAAACTTTTCAAATCCTTCAGAGATTTCCACTAAAGAGAGCTGAGGAGTTTAAATATCTCGGATCCATAATTACATCAAGAGCCTATACGGAAAAGGATATCCAAAACAAAATTCAGAACGGACGGCTAAAATGAAGATCACTCACAGGCATCTTATGCGATCCCCGTTTACCAATGAAAATAAAATGAAATATCTATAAAAGATCAGTAATGCCCGCTCTTCTCTATGGTTCCGAATGCTGGCCGACAAGAAAGATGGATGAACCGAAAATGCATGTCATTGAAATGAAAATGGCGGTGTCACGCGTTTAGACAAAATAAAAAATGAATACACCCGGGGAACCTTTAAGGTTACTTGCATTTCCGATAAGATGAGAAAGCCCCACCTACGTTGGTACTGTCATGTTATGAGACGCCAGGATGATCACATGACTAAACAAGTGCTTTCCATAAACGAGGGAAAGCGAGGCCGTGGATGACCTCCAGTAACCTGGACCTAAACTATAAAAATCGACCTGAAAATCATAAATACAACAACTGAAACAATACACAACCATATGATGTGGCGCAGTAGTACTAGGAAAACCGACCCCAAATAAAATGGGATAATGGCCAGGAAAAAGAAGAAGAAGAACTACTTTAACGTCTCAAGTAAATGGTCTCTGCAAATGAATTCCAAAAGTCCCAAATGAATTTGTAATAGCTGGACTATGGAAACTGTAGTTTAATAATAAGTTTTATTATTATACTAATACTTATGTAGCAATTGGAAAATTTTCAGTTTCGTCGTTCACTTATCTATCAAAATTATTGAATAAAATATGTAGTGTGTGATTTATTTTTACCTTATGACATATAATATCAACTAATATCATGAAATCTTTAATTACTCCCAATAGTAACTATATTATTATGAACAATGCACCTTATGAGAAATGATGATTTATTATAATTTTTTATAATCATCTTTCATTTCGTATATTATCAAGTATTTGTTATCGTTTGCGGAAGCAAAATTATTAGATTTCGACCTGTTACCTCATCAAATTTACTATAATTCGTCCGTCATACGAGTTATAGTAATAATATATTCAATATGTAGTTATGGTGATTTGTTGGTTATTTGCCAAGATAACCGCCAACGCTTAATTTATCTAGCATGTTTAGGGCCACCACTATTCCATTCATACGTACCATTCACTTTCATTAATGATTTAGTTACGATTGTTGAATATTTACTATAACATTTTTTATTTATAAATTTTAATGAAAGTAGCTGGCACAGTAACGTAATAAATGGCGAATGCGCCAATGGCCAGTCTGTTACTCGTACAATGTGTTTTATCGTTTGCTATGTAGCAAATCACGATATATTATTGACCTTAAAGCTTGCCAAAAGATATCTTATAAATATTCTATTTATCCCATGGACTATTGCATGTTCTCCAAATTACTGACATCGAAATTTACCAAACGATATCCTTCAAATATTTTCTCGTCGCCATGTTCTTGAAATTCATTATAAGTAATTGTTTCCTCGACCATATTTACACAAAAAATGCGTCTGGGTAAGAGAATTTAAGGGGTACAGTTTTAGGGCTATAAAAATGATATTTTATACCATATCAAAATAGAATTGTATGCCACTATAATTATTGTAAACTACATTTTAGGTATGAAATTGTTATAAATACAATACAGTGAAATACAATTTACACCGTATAGAGCAGATCTGTTATATATTTACTCTTTTATTTTTGATGGTGTGAAAATGGTGCAAAATTTCACTATTCACTGGTATAGAGTTTAACACCGCTATAATTATAAACTTTTTAAACTACAGAAATAAGGAGTTTATACTCCAACTCATCTGCAAATGCCTTATATAATAAGGACTAAACAAATTAGGTCAAAACAGCTATTCTCCTGGCTATATGCCAAACTCCGAGCGCTGAATTACATGACAAAATTTGCCGTATTTTTGTCTAACAGAGTTAGCACTAAAATACAGTGATTGTTCCCAAACCACAAGAAAGATGCAAAGTGTCACCTATCTCATGATATCGTTAAATGCAGACCGGTTTCGACCTTTCTATCTTGGGTCTCGTCAGTGCAGTGTAAACGAGTATACCTTTGACAGATGAAGCTCACATCTAGTAGACGTTGCTACGTTCCACCACAGTACCAAACGCCATCTCTTGGTAGTATCGATCAATCTAAATCGAAGTAAAAATTTGAGATCATCAGTAATAATGCAAAGTTTTACTATGCAGAGGGTAATATTCAAACTACAGAAATAATGAGTTTATACTCCAACCCATCTGCAAATGCCTTATATAATAAGGAGTAAACAAATTAGGTCAAAACAGTTATTCTCCTGGCTATATGCCAAACGCTGAGCGCTGAATTACATGACAAAATTTGCCGTATATTTGTCTAACAGACAGAGTTATAAACTTTTTAGTATAAGACTGGTATAAATATATCACGAGGTACTACATGTTTATAACTTCATGATTATAATCCCTGTATGGTAACTATCCTACAGTACGCAGTAATAAGGTATTTACAGTGACATTTTCAACGCGTGAGGCAATATGGTTTTATTGATTTTTGACTAACCAACTTATTCCCACATTGTGTAATATGTTTTTAAGAAGCAAATGTTTAAGAGTTGTGAATTTTATAAAACATGTGTGCTTAAATAACTAAAAAAATGTGATGAATTTTAAGAGACGCTAGAGAACTTAACCGAAGAAGGACAACAACCTACTTGTGCAGCGCGACGATGAAGTTTTCTCCATATTTCTTCTTATTTGAATTTAATTTAGATTATTAGCAGTTTTAACACATGTTAAAATTAGAATCAATATGCCTGTTTATTACTTTTGAATAATTAGCTTGCCCGAATGGTTTATCTGGTTTAACAAACATTAAGAGTCAGGACCACATTTATAGATACTAGTAGATAATAGACGTCTAAATTAAGTCATTGGAAGATTTCGTTGAATAAGTAATATTGTATACCTCATCCTCATTTGTCATTCACTTATCAATAATAATATATTAATCTTGTCAAGAATATACCCAATTATTAAATGATAAATTTTGTGGGTATACCTTTACACTATTATATGAACACTATTTATTACGTTTAAAAGCTTTATTTTCAGTAAATTATTTAATTATAAGAATTACCAATAAATTTACAAGACCTTCTAGGTATCAACAAGGCACATTTATTGTTATTAACCCAGAAATGTATTTACAGTATATTAGAAGGATATGATCATATGATCATATTTAATTAAAAGTACCATAAAGTTAATCTTTCAAAAATTTAAGAATTTACCTGCTTTGTTCTGGAACATGTAAATATTTACTAAACTTACACACATACTGCACTAATATTCCATTAGTGCAATATATAAAATGTGTTTCATTTTAAAGTGATCTACTTTTCTTTTTACTTTTCCGCACTCCACTATACTAGCGGAAAAGTAATGTAATCCTGTAAAGAAACAGTGAAAAAAAAATTTTTAGGTTTATTTTTAGACAATTTGATAGCAAAAGTGGCGAAGTGTACGCTAGATGTCCTATCAATTTTATTTCACTGATGATATGAAAATTCATACTAGCAAGTAATAAAATTGGTGATCTCTACACCATATTACTTTTCCGCACTCCGAAAAAGTAATGTAATCGTATAAAGAAAATTTTTTTTGGGTTTATTTTTCGTTTTTCGGCATAAAAATCAAAAAAAGGGTTTTTAAAAAATGTTTGCTGTGTGTATGTCGTTGTCGTCGGCATTTTAAAAATTTCTTGTTAGCACGATAACTCAACTAAATCGTGTCGGATCGATCAGACTTTGACTGATTCTGATGATGACTGGGAGATGTCTCCCAGATGACACCTATTGATTTTGAGGTGGATAGAATACACTTTACCATGTACATGGGTCATGAGAGAGCACAATGGTGGACTATTTGAAACGTTTTTTTTTTGTTAGCACGATCACTCAATTAAATCGTGTCGGATCGATCGGGTTTTGACTGATTCTGATTAAGGACGTCTGCCAGACGACATGTATTGACTTTGAAGTGGATAAGACACACCCAACCCTGTCCATGGGTCATGAGGAAGCACGATGGTGGACTATTTGAAAATAAACAGTTTTAAAACCTTAAAACGGACTTTTCCGCACGTAGAACATCTCTATCTCGAAATTGAGTGTCTGAGAAAAAATAAACCAACATATATATGCAGAATATGTGTTTTATGCGACAGTTTTACTTTTTTCAAATAGTCCACAATCGTGCTTTCTTATGACCCATGAACAGGGTGGGGTGTATCTTATCCACTTAAAAATCAATAGATGTCATCTGGTAGACGTCCCTAACCAGAATCAGTCGAAACTCGATCGATCCGACACGATTTAATTGAGTGATCGTGCTAACAAAAAAAGTTTCTCAAATAGTCCACCATTCTGCTTCTTGTGCTTTTTCATGACCCATGAACACCGTAGAGTATGTTCTATCCACCTTAAAGTATATAGGTGTCATCTGGAAGACTTTCCCGATCAGAATCAGTCAAAACCCGATCGATCCGACATGATTTAGTTGAGTTATCGTGTTAACAAAAAAACATTTTCAAATAGTCCACCGTCGTGCTTTCTCATGACCCATGGATAGGGTGGCGTATGTCCTATCCACCTCAAAATCAATGGGTGTCATCTGGGAGACGTCCCCGATCAGAATCGGTCAAAACCCAATCGTTCCGACACGATTTAGTTGAGTTATCCTGCTAACAAGATTTAATGCCGACGACAACGACGACACACACACAGACAACATTTTTTAAAAATCAATTTTTTTTTGTTTTTAGGCCGAAAAACGAAAACTAAACGAAAGAAAAAAAATATTTTTCCACTTTTCTTTACACGATTACATTACTTTTCCGCTAGTATAGTTGAGTGCGGAAAAGTAAAACTGGATAGAGTTGTTCTACGTGCGGAAAAGTCCGTTTAAAGTTTTAAAACTGTTTATTTTCCTATGACCAGTAATTGGCTACTTAAATATGCAGATTAGTAGAGGAAAATAGATAGCAGAAGTAAGAAATATATATATATATATATATATATATATATATATATATATATATATATATATATATATATATATATATATATATATATATATATATATATATATATATATATTATGATTAAATTACGTAATTTTATATTTGTCAAAAAAATGTCTTTCAGTTTATGAGTGGATTGGGTTTGGATGAATAATATTTGTAATTAAAAATATAACTATTAATCGTTTAATGATTCAACAAAATATGCAACTGTTCCTCCTTTGTCATAACATCTGAATGTTTAAAGAATTGATTCATATCAAAAATTAAAATAAATTGTAGAGAATAAAACATGTTCTCACGTTACAATGTCTCATTCCAACACGAATCAAATAATGACGTGCTTTATTTTTGCTTTTCGCTATATAAGCAGTACCAAATACTTTTTAACTGAGTTGGTTAAAAAAACTGAAAAATAAATAGGTACTTCTTGTGTATCATAGTACGTACTTCATCATAAAACAGAAATACCTCCTCCTCCTTCTTATATGTAAGCAATGTGCTTGTTTTTCTTCGTCTCTTTGTCTGGTTTCAGTCTATTGCGAGGTTGTTACTCCATCGTTCACGGGGTATTCCGATGGTCCTACGTCCTATTGGTGATTTGTCCCTCGTGATCTTTACTATTCTGTCGTCGGTCTTGCGGTTGATGTGTTCATTCCATTCCCTTTTTTTTTTTTGTAATATTGATTAGTCATTGATGTTATCGACTTTACACATTCTTCTGATGTCCTCGCTCCTTTTTCGATCCATAAGTGTCCTGCCAGCTACTTTGCCCACCACTTTCATCTCTGTTGTTTTCAGTATTTGTCTTATTTTCGAGGTTTCTGACCTGGTTTCTGCAGTGTATGTTAGTATGGGTTTGATTGCTGTTTTATAGATTCTGGATTTAACTTCGATTCCTATATGTTTATTGCTCCATATGGTACTGTTAAGACATGCGGCTGTTCTTGCTGCTTTCATGGCTTGTCCCCTCACCTCCGTGACAGAAAAGAAATACGTGTATCATAAAACAGAAATTATTTCTAAATCTAAAACGAGACTCACAAAAGCCGCTTCTTGGAAAGATACAAATAAAAGAAATAAAAACCCTGAAGAAGACACCTGCACTAGATGACGATAAGTTAGCAACAAGTTTGACGACGGATCTCCGGATAACAAGAAGTTAAAAATAATGCTGCTAATAGAAATGACACTGTTATTTTTATATGTCTCAAATACTCGGACATTATTGTTTTCTTCCAAGTAACGCGTTCCATAAAGATTAATTTATATTTTCATTAGTGGTTAGGTGAGATATGTGTTTTCTGAACATATCTCTTAATTGTGTGTTTGCATACCATTTTACATTCATTTCTCATAATCTAAAATTACTCGGAACACTTTTTATCATATGTTATAATAAATATACTTTATCAAATACACAGTGTGTTGCTGAAATTTAGAATAGAATTCGTCAATCTAAAATCAACGTTTTTAGAGATGCTATTCGAACGGGTTGATTTTTATTTTCAAAACAACATCTGCGGGGGTTGTCGTCAACTCGTCATCACCAATTCCCTAAGCTGTGACAGGCCCAACTCTATTTCTTTTAATTTGAGGATACCCTATGCGATATATCGTTTCAAAAAATTTATTATACATACCGAATTCCGCAAAAGAGAATCAAACTTTGGTTAATAAATAACAAAAATATTTAAGGAAGACGTTTTCGATTGGGTGTTTACGCCGATCTAGTAATAATGAGTTAAAAATAATTCCTTGTCGTTTGCGTTTGACAAGTAAATTGGAAATATTGACAGTCACTGTGGTTCGTTTTATACTTGTGCACAAGCTAATTTGCCAAATTTCAGATATTTTTCAATATGTCAAATTTATCACAAAAGCGGTGAACTCTAATTCTAACTATGATTCGATGGAGATTATAAAATGGAAAGTAAACTCGAAATTTTCGATGTTTAACAATGTTTATTCCGCTCAACAAATACGCAATCAATCCTGAGAAAGAATTACCACAAATTTAATACTTTTAGTAATGCTCGATTCAACAGACAACACAATTCATTCGATGAAAAAATTTACTCAGCAACAAGACGTTTGGAAATCAGCAATTCATTATTATGTAGAGAAATAAAACTGGTCCCCCATTTAAAGTACGTGAAGCTCAAAAGTTCCTACTTGATGATAATGTCAGAAGACTGGAATTTTTCTATAGTGCGGAAAATAATAACCTAACCAAAATTTTTTACATAATGTACTTTTCTCCATATTCCATTTTACTTTAATGCTTAAAAAGATAAGCCTGGAAAGATAAGATACTAGAATAACACAAATACTCACTTGATATGAGAAACCTATTCACAAAGGTCAGAAAATGTGAGTAAAGAAGTAGAAATACTTAGTGATACAATTTTTGGTTCATATCTCTTCGGGGCAACTGTGGATTAAAATGTATTGCAATTCGAATTATTGCTGGCTTTAATCGTTTTGTTCTCACGTTATGAAGAATCCTATTTGATTCCAGTAAGATGGTGCTCCTGTACGCTATGCTACGTTAGAATGTATCCACACATGTGAATAGGCAGACAATGGGAAGTAAAATTCCCATCAAGATCGTAAAGGCCTTCAAGATCTCGCGATATAGCCCTTTTAAATTTTTATGTATAGAGTTACCTGAAAAGTACAGTTTACGTAAACCAACCAGGAATCAATGAGGACTGAAAATTGAAATAAGGAAGATTATTCTTGAAATTTTGCCTGAGCAATAACCCCTATAGCTGTTTTTTTGACAAGAGAAATCGATATGTCCGAGGAGTTTTACCAAGAATCGTTAATTTAAATTTGATATTTTGGTTGGATTTTTGCATTTGATTGGAATTTTATTATAAACTGTAGGGACATACTGTATTAGTTCTATTTGAGTTGAATTAATTATTAATATTTGTAGTTAGTACATTTGCTTAGATTATCAAATCTCAATGATATTAGTTACGGAAATAATGATTAATATATACCTAGACTTGTACTTTGTAACTTATTTGAATAAACATATTTTCCATACAGAATAAATTGATGCGGTAGACATCTACTTTTAATTTATAATATTATTTTATGGTTTATGTCCCATATAGCCTTGGAACATTATTATTAATATTTCAAGTTATATAATTAATTTGACAATATTAGATACCTGCCACGTGGCATTCAATCTAATGCAATAAAGGAGAATTATTAATAGATTCCAATATTTCAATCACAACAACCAAAATATAAATAAACATCGTTATTGTCTCATACCAAATCAATGTGACGTACTAAACAATCATGTACGTACTAAACATCAAACTAATGACGTACTAAACATCAAACAGTCTATGACATGTTCGAAAGAATATACTTTTATTCAAATCCTGATGTTTATTAGATAATAGAACTATATATGTAGTACGATTCATAACTCTGCTGTAGTTTTACATTTATTGTTATTAGTCCAATCAATAGGTATAAGGACTTCCAAAATCTTTAACAGGAAAAAATACATGGTCGTATAGGAAAAAAAAATCTAAGAAAGATAGCGTTTTTAGTCCTTGGTGCATTAGCGGCGAACTTAACCTAAAAAATTCGTAAAGTTGAAAAAAAAAAACGGTTTCTTGCAAATAATAAAAAAACTAAGGCGCGTAGAAGAAAGTTTAATGAGAAAGTTGTAGGTATTAAAAAAACCTATCAATTCGTATTTTTAAATATATCGATTGCCGTATTACTTTTAGATATATATCGAAGAAACCGTCAAAAATCGACTATTTTTGTTTTTGCCGTATCTCTTGCAAATTAAGGTTTAGAAAATTGTTACTTGGTGGAAATGTAGCCCTAAAAAAAGGTCGTCTCGAAAATCGGCTCCTCTTACCCGACGGATGGTCCTAGAGAAACATATCGGGGATCATTTTTTTCGCTAAGAGTTGTACTTTCAGGGTAATAAAAAATGGTAATGATTTTTTTAGTTTTAAAAAAAAATTAAAAATTTGTTTATCCCCTTTTTCTTTAATAATTTTTTCGATCTTCATTTCTTAATAATATCTACTACAGAAATCGATTAGGTTAAAATGATTAGGAAATGACAACATCGTAACTCAATGAAGGTGGAAAACCGTTGAAAATATAGTAATGCCTGTGTGCACGGAGGAACCTTTGATACCAGAAGAAATATTTAAAAAAAACATCGTGTAGTTGCACCAGTGGCTGCAAGACTAAATTCTGTGGATGTAAAAAGAACTTCCTTAAATGTACAAGCGTTTGCTTAAATTGTTATGCAAATTGTGATGAGCTCCTGAAGTCCAAATTGATGATGATCCGGCAAATATTTTGGAAGTAATTCTTGAATAAAATGGCGATGAAAATAATGCCACGAAAAAATTGAGCCCCGATTCGTTTCTCTAGGACCATCCGTCGAGCAAGAGGAGCCGATTTCCGAGACGACCTTTTTTTTGAAAAATCGATATATCTCGAAAAATTTGCAATATTATTTAATTTTTGAAAAAGCTACTTTTTTGGCCCGTCAAAGGCTACATTTACACCAAGTAACAATTTTCTAAACCTTAATTTGCAAGAGACACAGCGAAAACAAGAATAGTCGATTTTGACAGTTTTTTCGATATATCTCGAAAAGTAATATGGCAATCGATATACTTAAAAATACGAATCGATAGTTTTCTTAATACCTATAACTTTCTCATTTGACTTTTTTCTCTATGAGCTTTGGTTTTTTTATTTGCGAAAAACCGTTTTTTTCAACTTTACGAAGTTTTTACGTTAAGTTCGCCGTTAATACGCCAAGGACTAAAAGCGCTATATTTCTTAGAATTTTTTTTTCCTATGCGACCATTTTTTTTTTCCTGTTAATGATTTTGGGAAATTATACATTGGGCCGTTACCTATTCATTGGACTATATTCCATAGAGAACAATCAAGAAAGTATAACAAAAAATAAAGACAAAATGAAAATAATGTACACAAGGTGCATAGATTATATATGATATTCCAGACAATATTTTTTCTTCAATGTTTATTGTTTCTGTAAGAAGGACACCTTTGTTTTATATCCAAAATTCGAAAATGATATTCTTATAAATGGAAAACAACGTTCAGTTGACATTATACTCGTATATGTATGAGTATAATGTAGAAATATACATTCCATAATATGTATGTTCCTGTATCATCATCATGAGGTCATCAGTCCTAAGACTGGTTGGACGCTAACCTCCAGCTTCTCCTATCTTGTGCTAACCTACGCATTTCGCTAATTGTGCTACAACCTACATCCCTTACTATTTGTGAGCAGTAGTCTAATCTAGGCCTACCTCTGCCTCTCTTCACTCCTATTTCTGCCTCCAAAATATCGCGGACTATTCCCCCATGTCTCAGCAAGTGGCCTACCATTCTATCTCTTCTCTTCTTTATGTTTTTCCACATACTTCTTTTCTCGCCGACTTTCTCTAATACTTCTTCGTTTATAACCCTATCAGTCCACGGTATTTTCATCATTCTTCGGTAACACCACATCTCAAAAGCTTCTAATTTCTTCCTACTTGCTTCCCCTACCGTCCAGGTTTCGCAACCGTATAGTGCCGTGCTCCATACATATGTTTTCAAAAATCTATTCCTTGTTTCTAAGTTTATTACCCCCGAGCATAAAAGTGCTTTCTTTTTGTTAAAAGCTACTCGACCCTGCACTATTCTTTGTTTTATATCTTTATCGCTTCTTCCATCTCAATTTATTTTACTTCCTAAATAAGTGAAGTCTTTAACTTCCTCCAATCTTTCATTATTAATATGTACTTTCGTTTATGTTCCTGTATATTTAATGTATATTTCTAATTTTATGTATTTTTAAGATTTTAAATATATTAACGTAATATAAAATATAATCTCATTCACAATCAGACAGTGCTTCATATTATAAAGAAATATTCTTATTATTACGTTTATTATTTGTACGTAATTAAGAACCATATAAATCAGAAAATGTGTTATCTCTAACGAGACTTTCAGAATTATTAAATGTTTGTTTAATCTATCCACATAATATATAAAAAGCTGTTTCCAATACTACAAAAGTGTATTATAGTGTTTCACTTTATCTTTGCCGTGAAATGTTTTATCATTGTTGATATCAAGCCTAATTAACTTTCTATGTCAATATTTTAAATAATATAATGTAGGGAAATAATTTAACAATAATAACAAATACATAAATAACATTCCTGGGAAGGGGCTAGAATCATCGACGCAGCAACAGAAACAAGGTACCAGTTTTTCACGAACACCGAAATATTATACGTTTTTCGATGCGCCATTCACTAACCAAGTTGGAATCATCGGCAGATGATTCCAACCCGCTCCAGTTTAGATGTTTAAAACTAAAATCTGGTTTTAAACATCTCTCGATTCTTTCGACTTGGTTGACGAAACGCGCGTGAATAAACCTGTAATATTTCGGTATTCGCCTAAGTATTGGTATCCTGGTGTTTTTTATAAAGACCCTTATTTACGTAACAAGATCTCTCTCTATTATGCGGTCAAAAATGTAAGAATTTCGTAAGATGTAGGTAACTGTAAAAGTAGTAACATGCTTTTATACAATCCTTAAATTGCATTATACATTTTTTATTAATGTAACTGAAACATTAGTTACTGTAATTTTCCATTGCTACAGAAGTTTCTTGGTTTACTAAACTATATATGTATGTATATGTAAATATTATATAGTGGTTTTGTAAAATAATGAATAAATTCATTAAAAAGTTCAACATTAAAAAAATAACATATCCCTGATATAAATAATTTTAATTAAACAATGGCTACAATATGAAAAAAGTGATTCCGCCCGGGATCGAACCGGGGACCTTCTGCGTGTAAAGCAGACGTGATAACCGCTACACTACGGAACCAACTTAAAAAAAATTTGCATGATATCCGAGCTGCTAGATTAGGTAAATGAATATAATCCAAATATAAATATTTTATATAAATTCCAATTATACATAGTCTCATTAAGTAAATCAAAAATAACCAATAAATAAATTTTTCCTTGTTGATCAGAGTACCAATAATTAATTTATAAGTACGTACATTTTCATACTACGTGCAGATATTCTAATTTATTCAAATTTAGTTTGCAGCAAACTTGGTAGTAGGCAGTTAAGAAATTCATCTAAAAATTGAAAAACCCAGAATCGGATCAAGTAAATCCAATTTTTTTTTATACATGAAAAAGTTTTACCAGTTTAAACATTTTCGTTAATCTTTGATATTTGATGTCAGTTTTAAACAAATTTTAAAATTGGTTCCATTCAAAAGTAGAAAATAGTTAAAACTGAGGCGGGAAAATGTTTGTCACACTTTTATGTAAATGTAGAAAAATTGCAAAATTTTCAATGTTGCATTTTAAACCTTATTGTAATCTACTTTCCTTTACAATTAATATAAACTATTTATTAACTATAATTTATTGACTATAATGGATAATTTTATTTAAAATTGTAAAAGTAATGATCTTGCATAACCTAACCATAAGCTAACAATATAAATATTCCAGAACAGGATTACATCATATTTTATAGGTACGCTTTTTTGTACTATACTTTTATCCTCTTTGTAGGTACTAATTTTGGACAATAATAAACTTTTTAACTTCTTTATTTTAAGTATTTATATTAAAACAGTTTGGTATTGAATCCTATCATTCTACCGGAATACTACATTTTTTTAATTTAAATACTAAATCTCTCTAGATATACAAAAATAAGATTTTTTCAATCAATACACGCATGATAAGTTACTGTGCATAATATTACTAAACAGACACTTATTTTGGTGGGCAAATAATTGTGGGAAGCCGATGTAAAGTTTTATCATCTGTTGGTATGAACTATCTATCATACTTACATTAGTACAATTTGTATAATGGATCTTTGCGCGTATATCAGTTTAGTGACGACGCACGGATCACATGCTATACCACTTGTTATTGTTACTAATATGCCATAATTACCAGCACGTATGTCTAGCGACATATGTTTCAATAATCTACGTAAGGCACAGACAGTTAATAATTTGCTGAACAAAATGCAATTATGAAGTCACGTCTTAGCTTTATTGTAAAATTTTATTCATTGGCGTCTCAATATTTCTGTAAAATTTCAGTAAACTGTCATTTTTGTTTCATTTATTTTGATTTTTGTTGAATTTATTTCATTTATTTTGATGGAAATATCACTTCCATTGAATGTTTTTGTGAAGAACCTTTTTATTACTCTGTCATAGATTGACGAATTTGTATTGTACTAACTGTTATTCTAAAATGTGTTTTCGGCACGACACTGTTCCAAAATGTCAGTTAATTGATTCATACGATTGTTACCTGTGACGCACACGCAAAGAATCATTATACAAACCATAAAATCAACGCAATGTCTGAAGGAAATTTCACCAATATTGGTATCCATTTTCCATCTTCTATGGGATAGAGCAAAAATACTCTTTGTATATCATCAATTATTACTATTCATATTATTTAGATAAGAAAAAAAAATGTTATATTCCCGTTTGTACGTATGCGATTAAGCTGGAA
Organism: Rosalia funebris; assembly: GCA_037954035.1. Lineage (NCBI taxonomy): Eukaryota > Metazoa > Arthropoda > Insecta > Coleoptera > Cerambycidae > Rosalia > Rosalia funebris. The sequence goes on along the minus strand of JAZFAV010000007.1, from coordinate 17,531,100 downwards.
AGAAATATGAAACAATTCGTAATCAGATTCTAGAGAAATTAAGATTATAGAAAACTAAATGTGAAGTTGCCAATAAGTGGGTAAACAAATCATCAAAACGTTGATTATTAAAGTTTTTAAATCCTTTAATCCTAAATATAGTTAATAAACTATATGAATTTAATTAAAGTTATATTACATTTTTGAAACATTATGTCGAGGTACATACATTTATATTTATTATAACATAATGTTAGATTGGTTGAACAGTCGCAGTCGGCCAAATATATTAGTATTGTTTTTACTTCAAAGATGATTTATTTATTTGGAAATAAAACTAATAATACAATAAAAGTCAAATCGGAATTTCGCACTTTTGATATATTATAACGCAATCATTACCTTATCGCGGTGAAATAAAAAAACACAAAAACATATAAACCATAACGAGACCGAATGAATTGCAACAAAGATGTAATATAAATCTAATGCTACAACACCATAGGTGTAGTAGTCAATATTTTTCATTAAATAAATTAATTTTGAAGTGAATTAAATTTGTATAGAAGAAAATTGCACAATTTTTATTTTTTAGGAAATTTTTTTCCTCATTTAAAAAGAATGAGGAAAAAAATTTCCTCATTTTGAAAATTTATCAATTCTTATACAAACCGATTCAGTTTTGAAAAACATGATGTTTGATATTCCCTCATGTTTTCACTTGTGCATTTAAATTGCGAGTGTTTTCGATTTTAATATAAACTGATATCATTTTAGAAAACTTATATTTCAACGAAGTCAAAAAATACTTTGGGTTTGTGATCTATCACTTGAAAGCACAAAAATAGGCTAGGTAAGTCAGGTTGCAAAATGGTGAATAATTTGTTCATAAATATTCATAAAATTTTACAATTTTTATAATCGTCTTTGTATTCTAATATTTCTGTAAAATATGTTTCATCCAAATACGCTTCTCTGCAAAATATATGCAAACATTTTTATTCACCCTCTACATATGTGTTTTGTATCGTTCTCTTTAAGAAAACACCTGAAATTATGTACATTATAACTATGGTTGCTATATTTACTAGTTATCTATTAATGTTGTTTTTTAATAAACTCTATAAAAATTTATGAAAAAAATAAGTATATTGCAGGATGTTACAAAAACAGTGCCCCGGGTGAGGATCGAACTCACGACCTTAAGATTATGAGACTTACGCGCTACCTACTGCGCTACCGAGGCAACTTACTAAGATTTACTTATTATATAAATTTCTTATAATTGTATTTATATTATAATTAATAAAACATTTATATTTAAATATTAATAAACAATATTAATTTTATTAAAAACCACCTTATATTATTCAGTGTAATATTATATAATAAAATGAAAAAAAAAACAGAAAATACAACCTACCTTATTTTTTTGGGCAGCCTTTTGTTTGCGTTTTTGTCTCTCAGGAACGAATATTTTTTCCTTGTCCATTTTTGATATATGCGTCAAAAAATATGCTTCGGTATTTTGTCACAGGTAACTAACATTTATTACGCACTTTTACGTGCACGCTAATTGCTTTTTTATTCTAAAAATATAAATAACTCAAGGAGAACGATGTTTATGCCGCCAGGCCAAGGAGATGGTAGAAAACTTAAGGAAATGCTAGTTAGATATGCAAACATTTTGGTGAAAATAACACGAATTATTCTTTGTTACAACTTTGGTGTTTATTAAAATTTAAATATAATTTTAAGGTCATATTTACAAATGAACTGAGGACACGACAGCGCACAGAACTCCCACAAACAAAAAAAGAATCATTACACACAGAGACATCTTTTGAATGTGACCACAAATGTTCTAATACAAACCATTGCCAGGATTATAGAAAATGGAAAGCATGTGCAACGCGGGCTGCCTACTTATAGTATACCCAATTTACCTCCATAATATATAAAAATCTGTATGCAGTACATACAGGGTTTGGTCGAGTTTATCCTTCTCTGGCCTCATTCTTCAAAAAAAAATTTGGTAATTGTATACAAGAAGTGTTCCTGGGCAAATGCTTATGAAACTTTTCCTACCCCCCTATTTTCGAGGGTGCTGGAGACGAATCTGGCTTCAGTTTTATCCGCTCGGACGCGGTTTTCGAGAAAATGAATTTTCCACTTTTCCACATGAGGCCATTTTTGCTATCAAATAATTTTCACTTCACACTACGTAGGTAGGTTATATTAATACCAATGGATGCTATAACACTTCCTTTACACATATCATATATTAAACCGTCATAAAACGTATTAGAAACGTTCGATGTTTAGTTACTTCAAATGTATACAATGACTTGCAGTTGGCGTCGTCCATTGTATTCGTACGCCCTCCGTGTCGTTCGATGAAACTACAGACATATAGTGAGGCTCCAAAAGCTAACTTTGAATATTAACAACTAAATACGCTGTTATTTTGAAGGATACTAACCTAACCTAATCTAACCTGACTATCTACTTATTATGGTTAGGTTAGATTAGGTAAGTATCCTTCAAAATGACAGCGTATTTAGTTGTTAATATTCAAAGTTAGCTTTTGGAGCATCTCTGTATGTATGTAGTTTCATCGAACGACACGGAGGGCGTACGAATACAATGGACAACGACAACTGCAAGTCATTGTATACATTTGAAGTAACTAAACATCGAAAGATTCTAATAGATTTTATGACGGTTTAATATATGATATGTGTAAATAAAGTGTTGTAGCATCTATTGATATTAATATTAGCTATCTATGTAGTGTGAAGTGAAAGTTATTTGATAGAAAAAAATGGCCTCATGCGGAAAAGTGGAAAATTCATTTTCTCGAAAACCGTATCCGAGTGGATAAAACTGAAGTCAGATTCGTCTCCAGCACCCTCGAAAATAGGGGGCAAGGAAAAGTTTCGTAAGCATTTGCCCAGGAACACTTCTTGTATACAATTACCAAAATTTTTTTTTTCGCAAGTCGATGTACGGAATTGGTTAAATTCCATATTTTAGTGCCCTCTCCTCGTATTTTCTAGAAAGATTCACAAGGTAGTAATATTTTTAAGCTTCAGGCGCACTTCATTAGTCTAAAATGAACATTATTCTTCTAATAACGTGTTTTCCATTTTTACTTATTTGGTTCTGATTCTCTTTTAATAAACATCTAACTGACATATAAACATCGCTTTTACTCGTAAGTCAAATAAATTCTTTGACAATGAAATTTGGGGTCATACCAAGACATGAAAAATTATTTTGCAAAAGTCGCTGTGAGTTTTAAGATAATAGAAGCTAGTTTTGTGCATTTCATGTCATGATTTTTTAATTGTCCAGATTTGTTAAGTAATTCTTATGAAGTTTTCTTGTCATTATAATCTTAAGCAATCTCATATTCATGTTACGACTTTCACCACAGATACATGACAGGTTTATTTTTGAACTGGTATGCTAGTTAGTGAAATTTGGGGGAATACAGTCAGCGTTTATGTGTGAACAATTTTCGAGAGCACTTCCTACGCAAAGGATGTGTGTCTTAAAAATTGTGTTACTAGATATCCCGAAAAACCAATCGTCCGTACAAAAGAAGTTGTTAATAACATTCGGCACCGTATGGAACACAACCCTATACAATTTTGGAAACGTCTGTTTCCACAAATCTAACTTTATTACGCCGAATGAAAAGAGGAAAATTGAATATACTTCTATATAACACGCAATCATGCGAAGCCCATCTACTGGCAGATGACCATCATCCCAAACGTCTTACGTACCGCCAGTGGTTTGTTAATAATTTAATGAATGGCGATTTGGGAAACGAATTTTTCTTTACAAAATGTGGTGTCATCTTCGTCGGGGTATGGAAATTCACAAACTATGAGAGTATGGAGTACTGTCAATCTACATATTCTTGTTGAATCTCCACTATATCTTCACAACATCGGTGTTTGAATGGCAGTTTCTTGCAGATGAATAATTCGGCCCATTTTTTTTTCTATTCTCATTATAAGTTTCAACAAGGTAGTGCAATAGCATATACTATACCAGACATATCTATATTTTGATGAACGGCCAATAAATTTGCCCTCAATACAAGTTGAGTTTCCTCTGAGGTCTCCTTATTTCACCATTATGAAATATTTTGTGTTTCATTACTTTAAAAATAAGATTGTTATAATCTGAATGATTTGAAAGAATTAGAAAAATAATGGTTGAAGAATGTGTTCTTGATGATGAGGTACGTAAACTTGTAGGTTCAACAAAATGGAATATCAGTAACATATAAGTCGGAAATCGAGAAAGGAACTACCAAACCGCCAAGCGGTTATCAAAGTAGTTCCCGAATAGCAAGGCTATTACATAATCGCTATAAGAAACAACTACTCCTCGGGCTAAAGCCTCACCACGCACTGTATGATACCTAAAAGCGATCCTCGATCCCTTTCTCGTGTTTCTGCACGATCAGATAAGGTTTCAAAAAATGGTAGGATTCGACATTTGTCCCGGATTGGAACCTAACGACATACAGCTGTTTCAATCAGGGACAAATGTCGAATTCTACCTGTAGCCGGTTTTATTTTGATAACCGCATGGCGTTCCTTTCTCGATTTCCGACTTATATGTTACTCACATAGATCGTATCGATAAAGACGTATACCCCACAAATTTCATTTGGCATTTGTCCTGGATCGGCGTACCGTGTACGGCACTGATAAGAACTAATAAGTTCGAAACAGCTGTATGTCGTTCGGTTCCAATCCGGGACAAATGTCGAATCCTACCTGTGGCGGGTTTTATTTTTTGAAACCTTATCTAATCGTGCAGAAACACGAGAAAGGGGTCGAGGATCGCTTCTGGGTATAATTCAATGCCTGCCGGGGCTTTAGCCCGAGGAGTAGTTGTTTCCTAGAGCGATTATGTAATAGCTTTGCTATTCGGGAACTACTTTGATAGCCGCTTGGCGGCTTGGTGGTTTCTTTCTCGATTTCCGACTTATAAGTTACTGACAGAGATCGTATCGATAAAGATGTATAGGCCATAAAATGCATTCGGCATTTGTCCTGAATCGGCGTACCGTGTGCGGCACTGATGAAAACTAACAAGTTCGAAACAGCTGTATGTCGTTCGGTTCCAATCCCGGACAAATGTCGAATCCTACCTGTGGCGGGTTTTATTTTTTGAAAAAAAAAAGATGTTTCCGAAACTTGGCTTTTTGGTATTAAAACATTATTAGTCAATCATTTTAATTTTCATACTTGTATTACATTATTATTTGATAATTTTGATATATAGAATGAATAATAAATTTGCACGTTATTGATGTACGGTATATAACATTTAACAAAATCTTACATAAATATTTTAAAAGGATGACATAAGCTAAATTGAATATATTGCATTAAATAACCACTCAAAGTTTGTCATGGAATGGAATACATATATTAATAATTATTTTGGTCAAAACCAAGATAATTGTTAATATCTTAGTAGTTATTAACGTGTGTTTTTATTATAAGCCTGGTTGAGATATTAAAAAAATATATATTTTTAGGAATATATTGAATATTAACACTATAAATCGGCTTTAGTTAAATATATGCCGGGAGGGACTTACATATTTCTTAATATTTTCACGAACGCCTCGAGCGATCCCGAACGCCGGGAATATTCAAAACCTACATCAAAGATACAAAAAGTCAATCAGTCCTTAGCATTAAAAGTGGACGAGATCCAAAGGGAGGTTAACCGACTAAGAATACGTCTTACAAGTGCTGCACCTGGGGTCCAACAGCCAGCCAGAGTGACAGCACCAACTTTTGATGGTTCGATTCCTTGGTCGGTATATCGAATACAATTCGAGGCTGCTACTTGCGCAAACTATTGGGGCGATCAAGAAAAGGCTATAGCTCTTATCGTCGCCTTAAGAGAGGAGGCTCTCGATATACTCCGATCTATTCCGGAAAGTCAACAGAATTTTACAACAATAGTAGATCGTATGGAGATGCGCAACGGTGACAAACACATGCAACAAGTCTACCAAATGAATCTGAAGAACCGAAATCAAAGAAGCAGCGAGACATTGCAACAATTTGGGGCAGACGTCGACCGACTAGTACAGCTAGCATACCCAACAGCACCTCAGAAGTTTACAAATCAACTGTGTGTGCAAACATTTATCAATGCCTTGAGAGACCCGGATATGCGGCAGGTGCTGAGAATGTCACGACATGACACTCCCGGTAAAGCATTAGCGCACGCCCTACAGTTTGAGGCCGCAAAGCAAGCATCTAAAGGGCACGTGCGGGTGCGCATGGCTGAAGTCAACGGTGAGGAAGAGACCAAGCAGGATCAAATTGGTAACTTCCTGCTGGAGCTGAAGAAGGCTTTGTTGGAAGATCGAGAGCCACGCAGACTAAGGTGCTGGAATTGCGGCCGCATGGGACATCTTCGACGTGATTGCCGAGCTCACGGGAATCAATCCAGCAGTAGAGACAGGCAGTCGGAAAACTAAAAGCAGCCGACTTTAAGGGGCGCAAGTTGACTGCACTCTCCCACCAAGCCCCATCGACAATCATCATCAGCAAAACCAACAGCTGTGGATCACTGCTCCTCGAAGGCACCATCACCGGCCACAGTGCGAAGATGCTTGTGGATACTGGAGCATCAAGAACTTTTATTCGGCCTTCTAAGGCGGTTGCATGGCGAATAAAACCCTTGAGAAAGAAGCTGTTGTTGAAAACAGCGACAGGTGAAACCACAGAAATCCAAGGAGAATGTGACGTGGAGTTGCAATTAGGAGATATATGCATTGTACATCGGGCCCTGATAGCACCCATAACTGATGATGCCATCCTTGCGCAACTGGCCAGTTCCTAAAGACCAGCATCAATTACGGAGTTTCTTAGGTCTCTGTTCGTACTACAGAAGGTTTATTCGAGGATTCGCCGATATCGCGAGGCCCAGATATAAATTGACAGAAGATGGAGTTATTTTCCAATGAGACGAAGCTTGCGAAGGATCCTTTGAGACTTTGAAGGAAAAACTGACTACAGCTCCAATATTAGGCTATCCACAGTTTGACAAACCATTCATCGTAGACACCGATGCCAGCAGCAAGGGAATTGAAGGAGTACTGTCGCAAGAACAGGATGGACATGAGAAAGTAATTGGCTATTTCAGCAGTGCCTTGTCTAAACCCGAGAGAAACTACTGTGTAACTCGGCGGGAACTTCTAGCCGTAGTGAAGACTTTGGAGCATTTCCACAAATACCTGTACGGACCGATCACGCTTCTCTTAAGTGGCTACTCCAATTCAAAAATCCAGAAGGGCAAATTGCGAGATGGCTTCAGCGATTACAGATCTTTGATTTCACTATTGAGCACAGAGCTGGAAAGCACCACCACAATACTGACGCCATGTCTAGAAGGCCATGTGCAAATGATAACTGCCAGCACTGTTTGAATCTGGAGCAAAAGGAAGGATTATCTCAAGTGACTTATTGCCTAACAACTGTACAGCCGGATGAAAATTGGGATGCCAACATACTAGCCGAAGATCAAAGGAACGACGAATATATTGGTCCTGTAATGCGTTGGAAAGAAACAGGAGAGAATAGACCATTATGGGCGGATGTCAGCGACCTCGGCGCAATTACGAAATGTTACTGGGCTCAATGGGACTCACTGGTTATTGACGGCGGGGTTCTGAAAAGAGTTTGGGAAAGTCCGAATGGTGCAAGGAATCGACTGCAGATCGTGCTACCCAAGAATAGAGTGGCCGAGGTTTTGGAAGATGCTCACGGCGAAACTGGAGGAGGGCACTTTGGCGTAGCTAAAACCATGGGTAAAGTGAAAGAACGATTCTACTGGGTAGGAAGTCGGTCAGACGTAGAAGATTGGTGCAGGAAATGCGACGTCTGCGCTAGCAGAAAGGGCCCGAACACTCGGCGCCGGGGAAGCATGAAGCAATACAATGTCGGTGCTCCCTTTGAGCAAATTGCAATCGACGTCGCCGGGCCATTTCCACGCACCGAATCGGGAAATCGTTACATCTTGGTGGCTATGGATTACTTCAGCAAATGGCCGGAAGTTTACGCCACACCTAACCAGGAGGCAACCTCTGTAGCAGAGCAATTTGTCGACAATTGGATCAGCCGCTTTGGAGTTCCATTAGAACTACATTCCGACCAAGGCAGAAACTTTGAATCGGGTGTGTTCCAGGGAGTGTGTCAGTTGCTCGGATTTCGAAAGACCAGAACAACACCATTACATTCCCAATCGGACGGAATGGTCGAGAGATTCAATGGTACACTGGAGACCAATTTGAGAATGGTGGTTAGCGAGCACCAAACCGACTGGGACAGATACATACCGATGTTCCTGTTGGCCTATAGAACTGCTGTCCATGAAACTACTGGGCAAACACCAGCCCGCATTCTCTTTGGCAAGGAGTTAAGACTGCCGGTAGATTTAATGTTCGGAAGACCGACTTATCAAGCGATGACAACCGAAGACTACCTACAGCCGTGGAGAAACATCTCCAGGAGGCTCATAAGGCCGTGCGAGAAAAAACTAGATTTGAAAGCGACCGAAGCGACCTAGTGTAGTTATACAATCCGTCTCGCAAAAAGGGCCGATGTGCGAAATTGCAGAAATCCTGGGAGGGTCCTTACAAGATTGTGACCAGAATAAATGACCTAGTTTACCGGATCCAGAAAGGACCACGTGCAAAAATGAAAGTTGTTCACACTGACCGCTTGTCACCATTCCGAGGGCGATCTACCAATCGGGACGATCAGTACTAGGAGGGGGGCAGTGTCACGAACGCCTCGAGCGATCCCTAACGCCGGAAATATTCGAAACCTTGAGAGCGTGCGGTATTTGTTTCCAGTGCCGTTCTATACTAGAAGGTTCGCCAAAGTTCTTTATCTAGAAGCGCCTAGAGAGACGTTCCACTGCCTATATAAGAATTGTGTCGCCCAGCCAGCAGTTAGTTGAATTTGGACCACGATAGTGAGCGATACAGTGCGAAGAAAGTGATATACAGTGCGAAAATTAGTTTATAAAGTTAAAGTAGAAAGAAAGTTAGTTAGTTAGTTGGACTTGTGAATAGTTGAGTTGTAAATAAGTGTTCGAGAAATAAAGAACTTTAAAGTAAATTCGTTACAATATATTTTTTATGTTAAAAACAATTTATTTAAAAAAATCATGCATAATAGTTGGGGATCTATTAAGAAAATTATATTTCATCTGCTAAACTAAACTCTAATATTTAAAGACAGATCTGAAAGAACTATTAATTTTGTTTCTGACTTAAAGAAGAGCCGGATTTCTTTCATTCGTCTCTTCATTATTCATCTATAACTTAATTTCTCTTAAGTTGGACTAATGAACTAACATCCCAAGGAGATAATCACCAACTGACAAAAAACAGTCGATGCCTTCAACTGTTGGTTGTGTGAGTGTTTCCAGTACTTTTCCTTGACAGGTCGTCAGATGTCTGAAAATCGCTCAAATCGCCTACTATCTAGATTTCTCCATTAGAAATCTATTATATATATATATATATATATATATATATATATATATATATATATATATATATATATATATATATGTTAATACTTTCACAAAGTTTCAAGATGTCATAATTATAGATAATATTATTGGAGAAAGATATCATTCTAGAGAAAACATTTTTAATGTTTACAGAGATATTAAATTTGACGATAGTTTTTTGCTAATACAAACAATGGAATGGCTAATACTTCTATTTACAACACTAATAATTTAAATATTTACAACAGTTCTATTTTATCGCAGTTTTGTCATTTAGGCTTAGAGAGCACTTTATTCCATTTTTATATAAAAATTAAAATCAAATTCATAAATTTTTAGAAATACTAACTCATTCTCAGAAGCACTCTATCTATTTTTTATGTTGTTATTTATATCCATTATACCCTACTATCGGGCAATGGTAGACAATCTATTCTGTTTCTGTTCTTGGATTTGGGTTTATTCAATAATACACTCAAACTAAATTATTGAACATATACGGAGATAATGCTGTATAGAATATACGAGGGCCGCTCAAAAAACGAGTCAAAAATGAACGTCATGACTGCCATTCCAGAACGCGCTTAACCGAAGGATATATTCAAGTGGCAAATTACTGAAAGCGCTTCTGATGTAAACATCAGCATTGGGAATATACATTCGATCATCCATGATGAGCTCTTTTTCAGCAAGATTTTGGCTCATTGAATACGCAGCCTTATTTCAAACACAAAAACAACAAAACAAAAAAAACGTTCGCCTTGACACATCTATCGACGGTTTCTCGCTCATTATCGGACTGAGGGAGATCCTTAGTCAAATTGTGACCTATGACGAGAATTCGGTTCATCATTGCACTCCTAAGAGCAAGCAGATGAGCAAAGAATGACGAAAGCAAGGAATCCGTCCCGTTTGTCAACGATAAAAGTTCTGGTGACGGTTTTTTGGGATTAAATAAGCTTTCTGTTGCTAGATTTCCTTTATGACCATAGCAGTGAACATGAGCAATGAGCTAATGTTTATTACTATTACTGCATTCTCTTGGACTAAGTGAAAACCGCTTATCGAAGCAAAAGACAACGACAACAGACATAATACGGAAAACTAAGCACGTCAGAAATTGAAGGAAATCTTCTGGGAGACTTTTGAACACTAACCATACAGTCCAGAAGTATCGCCGTAATTCTCACATGTTTGGACCATTAAAAGAGCCTTTAGGAGGACAACGTTTCAACGACCTGCTCCTAAAGCACCCGAGCTCCAGACCATCCCTCTCTTTTTTACAGCGATGGCATAAAGAACTCCCAATTCGATGGGTAAATATGTAAACAAAGGAGGAGAATAAAAAATAAAGTGATTTTTGTAACTTCTTTTGTCTTCAATAAATCTAAAAGAAATAATTTTCATTTATATTCAAACGTCCCGATAGTAATTTTATTAAATAGTAATATTTAACGCATATTCGGAAAAATGTAAAGAATTAATTCGACTGTCTTAAAAGAAGAGGAGGTTGGTTACAAGATACTAAGGTGACGTTATATCTCAAACACAAAAATCTAAGAAATTGAACATTTTACGTCAATTACTGTCTATTTCAAAAATAAGGTTAATTTTTTCCAGTCCTCTATTCCAACTCTGGAATGGGAAATACGACTCGAGTGTAACCTTATTCGTTAATTAATTGATTAATTATAATTAATTACTTGATTTAATTTAACGGTTAATTAATTATGTACCAAGTGTTTATATATAGTGTAACTCTATTTGTTTTATAAACATGTTCTGATCTACATAAAATCATCTGTACAAATATGTACGAGGCTTGTTTCAAAAGTAAGGTTCCCATCGCGATAGCTCAGCAAGGAGAAGTATTCGGTGAATTCTGACAACACTGTTGTGCGCGCCGTTTCTCCCTCTCTCGGTCCTCATCTTCGCTGTCAAGCTACGCCGCGCAGTGTTGGACTGACAGCTGTATGCGATGGACCTTCCAATTTCCGTCACCGCCAGGTGCAAAATAGGCGCAGTGATCCGATTTTTGAACGCAAAAAAGGTTCCACCCATAGACATTCATCGTCAGTTGTGTGAAGTTTATGGTGAAAAGTGTATCACCGTTCAATATGTCCGCAAATGGAATAGGGAGTTCTCAGGCGGTCGTACAGATATCCATGACGAAGACCGAAGCGGACGACCGTCGATTTACAACGAGACTATCGCAAAAGTCGAGAGTCTACTGCTCGAAGATCGGAAGATCGCCATCCGTAAACTGGTTCATCACATTCCTGAAATATCTGCCAGCTCAATTGACAGAATTGTATCAGAGAAGATGTCCGCGTGGTGGGTCTCATGAATGCTCACCGATGCCCACAAGCAGCAACGCATGGACTGTGCTCGCTAACTTCTTCAACAATGTGGCAACAATAGGGAGGAATTGTTGGACTCCATCATCACGGGCGACGAAACGTGGGTATTTCATTTCATTTCCGAATAAAAGGAACAATCACGCGAATGGCGCCATTCAAGTTCGCCTAAACTGAAAAAGTTCAAGCAAACGCAATCTGCGGGGAAATGATGGCAACTGTGTTTTGGGACCGTAAGGGAATATTGCTCATCGACTTTATGCCTCCTGGGATAACAATAAACTCAGACAGGTATTGCGACACACTAAAGGAACTCAGACGAGCCATCCAGAACCATCGGAGAGGAAAATTGAGCAAAAGTGTAAAGCTGTTGCACGACAACGCTCGTCCCCATGTCTCTCGGCAAACCCAGGATCTCCTGAGAAAATTGACTGGACTGTTATTTCCAACCCTTCCTGCAGCCCAGACCTAGCCCCTAGTGACTTTCACCTATTCCCAAAATTGAAAGAACACTTGGGTGGCTTGCGCTTCCGGACCGACGATGAAGTCAAAGAAGAGGTTAATCGCTACCTCAACGGGTTGGCGGTGGAGTTCTATGACATGGGGATAGAAAAGTTGGTAGAACGTCTACGAAAATGCATCGAAAAAAATGGCGATTATGTAGAAAAGTAGGTTAATGTTCAAGATTTCCAACCATGTAAATATAAAGTTATTTACATAACAAACAATGTTGTCTATTTAAAAAACATGCGGGAACCTTATTTTTGAGACAACCTATATGTGAAAAAAATACTTGTAATAATTCTTCAGATTTCAGTAAACCATTACAGTTAAAAAGTAACATACTTTTTAACTGTAATGATTAATGATAACAGTTTTACTCCTTGGTTCCTTGTGTACTTAAAGGCAAATAAACAAATTCTATAGAATATTGGTAAAATAAAGGAAATCATCCATGCAAAAAGAAACAATATGCTAATCGGATTAATATCTAATACTATTTTACGAGGAAACGTAGATAATTTTTACATTTTTACATTACATTAAGTTGTCGTGAATAGAATTTAGTAGTATTTAGGTTATATGATTGTGAACTTTAATGAAAGCACAAAGCAAAGAAACAAAGACAATGCAGTATACTATTTTGTGATTGATATACAAAAACATCAAGTTAGTCTATAACATAATTTTACTAATAGAAATATTATCTTTCTCCTGAAAATATTCAGAAAATTATTTTATTACGGGCGGCCACTGGTAAGGAATAAACAATAATGTTTGAAAATAGTCAATATAGAGAGAGTGAGTGAGACCTTGATAATACAAGGTCTCTTATTATATGACATTAACATTTTTCTCCACTAATATATATATATATATATATATATATATATATATATATATATATATATATATATATATATATATATATATATATATATTCCCTCTAATGATTATAGTATTTAACATTATTGCTAAATTAATTTGAGTTTTACACTACATATCTTAATTAGATATATTTGGACCGTCAATTAGTTAATGGCATTGTTATGTTGAGACCTCTATCAATCTCCATTTTTGATACAAATATACTAATTTTTAAGTAAATGCTAAAGCTTAATTTTTAAATCAAATACACGTTAATAAAGACACGTATGTGGATGAGTAATTTTTACCAATTAGAAGGTGTTTGCTATACCATTATATTAGGATGTTTGGAGTATGACATGCCCTATTATATAGTGTATTTGTTCTAACCTTGGACACATTAAGGGAAAATTTTTATGCAAATTTATGGTTGCTTACATAATTCGTAACTGAAAAAAATATGTATTTACTAGTTATTAACAGTATGTTAAATCATATACATACATATATGTATATCATATAAATAATTATGTTAAAACACATGAAAAATAGTTATTAATTATAAATAGAGCTCGTTTCATCGGGGTACCAGAGGCAGCACATCCGTGGCTTCGTAATAATTAAAATAAAATAAGTAATGCTAAGTAATCAAATAAGTACCTGATTATACAATATGGTATGTTACAATTTATACAATACGGCAAACATTTACCCTCCCAAACTGTGTTACCAGCTGAGTTAGCTGGGTTAAACATCTGCAGCATTAGGTATATTCCTACAGTTGCTTCAATTAATGATGTCTGCCCTGGTGAAAAAATGTTCTCATATGAAGAGACCGGCCGTTCTACATCTAGTGATGTAATATCGATATAATTAAAATAATCATTGCAATTATATAATGGATCTGTAGATCAGAAATATACATTTGTTTTAATATGGCTAAATCGTAATGTTTTTTAAGACGGTGTAAAATTTTGCTATAATATTATTATTATTTGCGTCCTTTAGACCACGTATCTATGCGTGTACTATTTGCAAGGATTTCAAATGTTTTCATTGTCTCCACTAGTCCCTTGTAATTGTTATGAATGGTTGTAAATCTGTTCAACTTGAGGATCTTGAAGTATCGTTTGACTTTCTTTTATAGCAGCTGCTTCTTTAGGATCAAATTGTAACACTACAGACATTGCTTTGTGGAAATGCTCAAAATAATAAAATGTGGCTAATGACCATATTCTCCAACAAGTAAGAAACGGCTGTGGTAGTTCAGGGATGTCGAAATTCTCGAATACGTTTAGGAGATTTGAGATACACCGCTTTTGTAGATGATATTAATCTATTTAAGCTTAGATAATTCTTAGAATTTCTTCAGCTACAAGTTGTAACGCAGTTGAAATTTTTCTAATTAAGCACCACACTCGCAATTGTTTCTCTGGTAAATTTGTGTAATCGTTTTAGCTAGTTAGAATGAACATGATGGTTTATGTAAGAGGTTCCAATGTACCTACTATAAACATTAACAGCAGATTTGTTTGTACAATCCCTCGTTTCATTCAATATAACCACAATACTTTATTGTGTAATTAAGATTTCGTATTGTTTTCGATTTGTTCCTATACAAATGGCATGTATATACAGTCCTCAATGTTTTTCGGCCTCGTAATTTCATAGTGGGATTATATTTATTCCAAAAATACCGAAATACTTGTTGATTAAATAAAGTTAAATGATTAATTACACGACATCAACATAAACATTTACACACATTAACACAATTCAAACATAAACTCAGCCCTCGGTTTAGATCACTTTTTAGTATTTCTGCTGTGCACTGTTTATATATATATATATATATATATATATATATATATATATATATATATATATATATATATATATATATATATATATATATATACATACAGCCATGGAAAAATGTATGGAGTATCCATGAAACATTTTAAATATACTGGAATAAATTCAATAAATTTATTTTAAATATAATTATAACTATAAAATGTGTAAAGAAACTCATTTTTATACAAAATTTATAGTAAAATTTATTTGGTTTGTTGTATTGTGATGATGTGATATCAGATTCGTATAGAATAGTCAGTCTTACACAGGCTTGAGAAGTGACCAGACCTATTTTTCCTTATACTGTAAGAAAGTCATTAGTGATTCGTTAAAAGCATTATATTTCATTATCAGTATGGTTAAAAGCCGCGAACTTACTATGCCAGAAAGAAGTAACATTGTGTTGCTTCATTCGTAAGGACATTCACAGATGAAAATTTGTAATATTATGAAGTGTTCGAGAAAAGTTGTTCAAATAACAATAAATAGATTTAAGAAAACAGGTTCCTATGAAAATAAACCAACATCAGGAAGAAAACGTGTAATCACTTCCAGAGTGCATTGTTTTCCAGTAAGAAGTGCTCTTAAACAGCGGACAAAATTATCTACAGACCTAGCTGGTGATCTGTGGGAGCACCAGAAATTTAAAGTCACTTCCAGAACAGTTAGAAATTATCTAATAACAGCAGATTTAGACGGCAGGCGAGCTCGTCGTAACCACTAGACCACTATTATGTGAGCGCCATAAGAAGCTTCGATTAGAGTGGCAAAACAACATGTATATTGGACACCTGATGAATGGGCCAAGATTATTTGGCCTAACAAATCCAATATTAAGGTAGACATCGTTATGGTTTATCTAGTAATCATATGTAAACGACTTATTGGGATAGTACTTAGTAATTACGATTTACATCAATTTAATACAATTTATTGAAATATGCACACTACACTTAAAATTATATCATCCTCTCATAAACGTCGCTATTCTAACCCTCCCTGATATCCGATCCGACGTAAGACGTAACCAACTAGCATCCCTATCCTTCTCTCTAGCTCTCGCGTTATCAGCCCTTTTCTGGAGATTGTTTACACATATAACAAAAAAAATATCGCTACGTAATTATTTCAATTATTATATTGTTTTACATTTTATAAAATCATTAAATCAAATGCGTATTTTTTGTTCTTTTACCTTAGATATTTGGGCAAGCTGGAGGCACTTTTGTAAGACGTAGACCAAACGAAGCTTTTCTTCCTGAGTGCACCACACCAACGATAAAGTTTGGTGGTGGCAATATTATGATCTGGGGTGGTATGTCTGCCAGGGGTGTAGGAGAAATATTTTTGTGCGGGGATCGCATGAATTCAGAGCGCTATACTGCCATGTTAAGCGAAGTTTTAGAGCCTTCTATACTAAAATGATGCGAAGAGGATGATCCCGATTATGTCTTGCAGCAAGATAATGCTTCTTGCCACAAAGAAAAACAGACAATGGATTGGTTTAGTAATAACGATGTTCCCCTGTTTCCGTGACCGCCTCAGTCTCCAGGCTTGTCGCCAATAGAAAATTTGTGGTCAATATTAAAGACGAGATTGTCTATTTACAAATGTAAATCAATAGAAAACTTGTAGAAGAATGGGGGAAAATCTCGACCAACTTATGCAAGCAACTTGTGGACAGTATGCCCAAAAGAGTTCGTACAGTGATTAAAGCACAAGGAGGTACCACAAAGTATTGAGTAATATATTTTAAATTGTTAATAAAATTATATATACTCGTTTGGTATATATACTTTACAACACAATAACATTCATATCAAAATGCATAACACACCACTAAACGGATGTTGAATAACTACTGCGAAAGCCAATCGATCAACCGGAGACGCTGATTCACCAACTTACCGTCCACATGTATGCACAATACTCCGCAAACAAAATCAAGTAGCTCTAGTTGTAAGAGGAGGCTATTTTTAGAAAAAATATATTATTAACAATGCCCATATATCTATTCAAAGTTTAATTAATGAATCTTGCAAAATAAGTAGGACAGATAAACAGTCTTCGCACAAATATAAATTGTAATTATTTACATTTTCAATGAAAATACCTAAAATTTGGAAAAAAGTCTCTTGATTTATTATAGTGTAAAGGCTCATTTATACATGCTAGTCAACTCGGTCGAGTATTTACTAGCAAGCCACTCGCACTTAATAATGTGTGAACACTACCTAGTGCTAGTAAATGGAACATGCGAGCTGACTCGGACAACGCTCTATTATTTAGTGCTAGTAAGGAGTGGGGGTTAAAATGAGCAACATCACTGGTAGGTATATACACGCACTAGTGCGTTCTCTTGCGAGTGTTGCTACTAGAAAAAGAAAAAAACAATGATAGAATAGTGGCCGTATCAAATGATATCAAAGAGTTGAAAGAACTCAAGAATGTAACTCCAGAAAATAATTTCCATGATAATGAATCTCATTTGTTTGGAATAAGTGTAGCATTGCAATTGCGTAAAATGCCTCTTCAAAATTCACTACGACTTCAAACAAAATACAGACATTATTAGCTGAAGAAAAAATTTCCTGAATGCAACATGCAATAACAGTACAAGAGTATCGAGAGAAGATATAGACTATATTCATTCGTCCTCACCATACTTAAGTTCCCCGTCTTATAATAATTTACTTCAATTCACGCACTAATATTTCCTCCAGTTTCTCATACAAAATATTTATTAAGTTATCAATACAGATGGCTACAAGTTATTTACTCATATCGCGTTTATTTCAATTAAAACTATTATTAAATAAACAGTTTTAAAACCTTCAAACGGACTTTTCCGCACGTAGAACATCTCTATCTCGAAATTGAGTGACCGAGAAAAAATAAACCAACACATAAATGCAGAATATCTGTTCTATGCGACAGTTTTACTTTTTTCAAATAGTCCATCCTCGTGCTTTCTCATGACCACTGAACAGGGTGGGGTGTGTCCTATCCACCTCAAAATCAATAAATGTCGTCTGGTAGACGTCTCTAATCAGAATCAGTTGAAACCCGATTGATCTGACACGCTTTAATTGAGTGATTGTGCTAACAAAAGAAATTCTCAAATAGTCCACCATTGTGCATTCTCATGTTCCATGCACATGGTAGAGTGTGTACTATCCACCTCAAAATCAATAGGTGTCATTTGGGAGATGTCTTCGATCAGAATCAGTCAAAACCCGATCGATCCGACATGATTTAGTTGAGTTATCGTGATAACAAAAAAAGATTCTCTAATAGTCCACCGTCGTGCTTTCTCATGACCCATGGACAGGGTGGGGTGTGTCTTATCCACCTCAAAATCAATAAGTGTCATCTGGGAGACGTTCCCGATCAGAATCAGTCAAAACCCGATCGATCCGACACGATTTAGTTGAGTTATCGTATTAACAGAACAAATTTCTCAAATAGTCCACCATCGTGCTCTCATGACTCATGGACAGGCTGGGGTGTATCCTATCCACCTCCAAATCAATAGATGTCGTCTGGGGGACGTCCCCAATCCGAATTGGTCAGAACCCGATCAATCCGATACGATTTCGTTGAGTTATCGTGCTAACAAAAAAACATTTCTTAAATAGGCCCAAGGGAGGGGGTAGTGTGTGCTATCCACCTCAAAGTCAATAGGTGTCATCTGGGAGACGTCTCCAATCAGGATCAGTCAAAACACGATCGATCCGACACGATTTAGTTGAGTTATCGTGCTAACAATAAATTTTAATGCCGACGACAACGACGACACACACACAGCAAAAGTTTTTTAAAAACCATTTTTTTTTTTTTGTTTTTAAGTCGAAAAATGAAAAATAAACCCAAAAAAATGTTGTTTATTCACTTTTTCTTTACACGATTACATTACTTTTCCGCTAGTATAGCGGAGTGCGGAAAAGTAATACGTGGGTTCTAGCAGTAAAATAATGAAACAGAAAATGAACTCGCATGCGATTTAGCAAGCGAGTGGACTGGCATGTGTAAACACTAAATGTCTTGCGAGTGAATGCGCGCGCAATTTTCTCTGCTGATTTGACTAACATGTATAAACAATGCCCATGAGGATATTTATATATGGTACATACATGATGGATTTGTTGGACGAATATTAAAAAAGACAATAAAAAAAAAAGACGCGAATGGATCACTTTAACAATTTACGAGAACAGAGTGAACATACACACAAGTTTTAAGTGAGAAATATTGGAAACGGGCTGTCTCTGTAAATCTATCAGTATATTCTATCTATTTCTGCTATAGTATGGAACCAATCGTACTATAGACGAGAAACTATATTTACTTAAGTTATTTGATTTGCTGTATCATTGAAGAGACATTACCCTAATCAGGTAGCCGACTGTTATAACGCGTTATTTTGGAACTTTTTAAATATTTCAAATAACTTCAGTACTTTCAGCGAAAAATCAATCAAAATTTCATCAATTTTGCAACATGGTTTAAAAGTAGATTTAAAATTCAAATGTACATACTACTGTAAAAAGATTGTTGGAATGTAAAGATTTCCAATTTTTCCTACCATAAAACTTGATAAACATAACACACGAAAGAGACCACCACACGATCTATTCACATGAAATTTCGACGTTTCAATATTAACTTTTCAAAGTAAGCGTCACCAAAATCCAATACAGTAATAGAAACGTTTTCCATATACCCGTATTATCATGGGGAACACTATATATTTTCGACATAAAAACTGTTTTAATGAATTCAACTTTCGAATATTGCAACCAGAGGCATAACAATGCAATCAGAGACTTGTTTTTTAACCAATCCAGATCCTTATTCTAGTCTGAAATCCGATTCACTTATTTTTTAATAATGTTTATATATGTATAACAGAATAAAATAGAATTTATTTATATATGATAAGTACATCTTTAGTACATATTTTGTAATAGTAAAAATATGGAATCATATAATCATAATACACATAAAAAAACATAAAAAAAATATATTATTAAGGAACAATAGTAGTGGAAACAAAACGTTACACTGAGTATACATAGGATTAAAATTCATTCCATACTATAAAATCATTTGACTAGTAAGATGTTTTTAGGTACAGGTGAAAAGCTTTACATGCAATTCTCTTAATAATTTAATTTTTGATGTAATGATCAAATTTAATTTAGTTAGTCGTAATTCTAAGGTATTTTTAGTGTAATGTGTAATAGTGATAACCGTTTTTTAATTCAATTAGTTCTGCAGCATGTTTTATTTTAAAATACATAATAAAATTAAGAATAATTACATACAGAAGGATGGAAAACGGGAGAAGATAGCAGAACAACCAATAAAAATATATAAAAATTTAAACAGAGCAACTATTAGGAATATAGAGTATGTTTTATTTTTCATAACAGTGAAAGTAGTGTAAGTGGGAAATCGCATTATTATATTATGTTTATTTATGACATTATGCGTATTTAAAAGAATATTAGTTATAATAGATAACAAGAAAATTTTTTGTAAATATTTTGATTCCAGATCGTATTGATATTGTAAAACAGGGATTATCATATTACCATATTTATATATTTTCAGCGATAATTTAATAATAGTTAAATTTAAGAATATATTTAGGTTACATAAAACACCTATGTTGCTTACAATTCTACAAATTATTTAAAAATATCAGAATATAACGGGGTAGTTATTTGGAAAATTAACTTGACGTAAGTAAGTTTAATTAGGACACAGGCATCATATACAATAATAAAAAAAAATTGAAAAGTCATGTACTGGAAAATCCAGAAAAAATCTATAAATTCGAATGATATTTTAAAAAATAAGATATTTTAAAAAATTGAATTCATTATATATAAAAAAACTTACTGTATATAAAAAGTTATAAAAAAATAATTAAACCTACATTCTGTTTGAATTGTAACACGTCAAATAAAAACATTACAAATATAAAACTCACAATTTGATATTTACGGAAGTTCAGCACACGACGAAGTGATTACAAAAAAAAAATTAAACGCGATTTTCCTAATACATAAAAAACTGGCATCAATGGCAATCAAATTATCTTATTTTGTTCAATCTTGGGTTGGTAAAAGGCCTCTGCAGTTTGAAGAAAACTGACCGGACAAAAAACGAGTTATTTTCCCTATTTCACTCGTTTCCTTAAACGAGTATAAGTTGGGGACGGAAAGGTTCCAGATGAGGGTAAATGTACTTTCACTTCAACTAAGCTTTTAACTATATGTGTAGTTCATCTATGACCTCACATGTCACCTTATGTCACATTGACATTAATCTAAATCGAAATATTCCGTGGAAACATGTGCGTACCCCTAAATTTATAGAAATGCAAAACGTTGTAAGCAAGACATAATATGATGTTTCTATAGACGTAAAAATACAAACATAAAGTTAAAACTCGACACATCAAAATAATAGCGACTATATTTTGATCTATTTTTAAAATCTACGAAAACATTATCTCAGTAAAATCCTCTAGTTTATTTCTCAGGCGCATTGCTTGGAAACCAGTTATTGAACCCATTGAAATATTGTTTATTTATTCTCAATTTCCAGCAGTATATAACTCAAGTTACCACCTTTTTAGATTAAGAACTGCATGGCCCTTAAAGAAACTGTGATCGACACCGTTGGGGTGGATTTAACATTGGTTGTTAATTGAATATTCAATCTATATTACGCCTTTCCAATATATTTATTGCAAAAATCAAAACTCTACTCTATTTCAAAAAATAAAACCCTCCACGGGTAGGACTCGACATTTGTCCCGGATTGGAACCGAACGATACAGCTGTTTCAAACTTATTAGTTCTCATCAGTGCCGTACACGGTACGCCGATCCAGGACAAATTCCGAATGAAATTTGTGGAGTATACATGTTTATCGATACGATCTATGTCAGCAACATTTAAGTCGGAAATCGAGAAAGGAACTATCAAACCGCCAAGCGGTTATCAAAGTAGTTCCCAAATAGCAAGGCTACCTTATCTGATCCCTTATCGCTGATCTGAACCTTATCTGATCATGCAGAAACACGAGAACGGGGTCGAAGACCGCTTTTAGGTATAATTCAATGCCTGGCGGGGCTTTAGCCCGAGAAGTAGCTGCTTCCAATAGCGATTATGTAATAGCCTTACTATTCGGGAACTACTTTGATAACCGCTTGGCGGTTTGGTAGTTCTTTCCTCGATTTCTGACTTATATTCTACCCTATTTTATTAGTACAAATTTTAATATTTTTTATTTAAATTTTATATCTTGGGCAAATCACCAATAAGTTACAGATAAGGAATTGTTTATTATTAACCCGTTATTAAATATATAAAGCATATGTCCCAACAATTTATTCGCCATACTATCTACAAAGTTTTCACTAAACAATAGTAGTCCTATGAGTAAACACAACTATTTTAGTACATAATATGAAAATATAGAAGGAATTAAGAGATATGTTAAACACTTATACAATAAAAAAATAAGTAAATATAATTTTTTTAGGGAATAATTCACAATAAAGTTTATTTACAATAATGTTTTACAGCCTAGACACGTATGTAATTCGTTATTCTAAAGAACAAAATTTGCTACACAGGTCATTAGAGTTACATACTTTTTGTAGTTTTAAAATACCTTTCCACATTCATGTGCACTACAAATATCATTAATAATAGTAAATGCTGAATAAGTAATACAAAAATATGGATATATGTGTTCATACTTCTACAATTTACTCATTTTTATTTGGAGAACACTGACTTAGTTTTCTACAAAACACCAAAACATTATTATAAATAGAATCTTGGTATTTTGTGGAAAACTAAGTCAGTATTATCTTCAAATCAAAGGTTCCAACCCACTTCAGTATTTTGATTTGACTTCATTTAATTCAGGGAACCTAAAACGAGCCTGAGACAAACAATAGAATCACCATCATAGATTTGAAAGGTTAATATGGGACAATACGACTGTCATTCCATGAAGCCCATTCTCGATATTTTACTTTGCGTTGATGATATCGAAAAATTTATCAGAAAAAGTTGTTCAGAATCTAAATGTATTTGAACCGGAGCACCAAATTTCATTACGAAATTCGTATTTTTAGTTTTTTCAATATTTTTCCGCAATATACACATGGTTACAATTTTGATTTTCAGTTTAATAGATTGTCATGAAAACAAAAACTATGATTACATTAAATGTCAATGTCATAAAACTTTGAGTTATGTTGTGTAAAGTTTTAGTTCACAATCGTAAAATGCATCTGAGTTTAAGGAAAAAAAATATATAATAAGGTTACTTGGTGATGGAGTTCGCAGTAGCAGACAAGTAGCAGCAGAATTTAACCAAAGACATTCTTTACAAGTCGTTATTAGTTATGGAACTGCAACCGTCATAAATGCTCTTTCAATAAAGCTGGCAGTGATATTAAAAGATCTTACAATGATCAGTCTCGTCAAATACATCCGCAACCTAAAGATAACGTAATATAAGTAGCAAATCAAATGAGTCTAAGAGTGAGTCCACGAGATTTAGCATCTCAACTGATATCGACAAGATGCTTCAGTCGTATGTTGGTGGATGGTTCAATTATATGGTGTTCAAAGAAAGTTTTAAAAATGTTTATGCTATAAACACAGTGGAGTATTTTTTCCTAGAAAGATAGAATGTGAGAAACAACTAAAAATATTTAATTTAAATAACGGGTGGTCCAACCATAATGCACGATGTTAATTGTGAGTCACACCCTAACGTCAAGTTTTTTGCCCAACTTAATTTGACATTTCTTTGTTTCAGTGTTTGACAAATTCAAACATGGAGAGGTATACAATTGAGCAGCGCGTTAAGATTGTTGAAGCCTTTTACGAAAATGGGCGTTCAAATCAAAATGCATTTCGTGCACTTTGTGACTTTTTTGGTCAGCATAATCGAACAAATGTGTCCACAATCGGGAGAGTTGTGCGCAAATTTCAGCAAACCGGGTCTGTAGGAAATGCAAAAACACCTGTGCATGCTCGCCCAGTTCGTTTTGCGGAAAACATTGCTGTTCTTTGCGATAGTGTAGTAGAAGAGCCGTTAACCTCGACTCGTCGTCGTGCCCAAAAATTGAACATCTCACGAACATCACTGATGCGAATTTTGAATAAAGATTTGAATTTACACGCTTACAAGGTTCAATTGACTCAAGAGCTGAAGCCTACTGACCATTTCAAGCGTCATCAATACGCCGAATGGTTGGTTGAATAGACAGAAGTGAATGGTGACTTTACAAAGAAAATCATCTTCAGCGACGAGGCACACTTTCACTTCAGTGTATTCGTTAACAAGCACAATTGCCGCATTTGGGCAAATGAGAATCCACGAGTGATTGTTGAAAAGCCGATGCATCCACAAAGAGTGACTGTTTGGTGTGGTTTATGGGCTGGCGGCGTCATCGGGCCGTACTTCTTCGAAAATGAGGTCGGCCAAGCAGTTACCGTGAATGGTGTTCGCTATCGCGAGATGACAACGGACTTCTTGTGGCCAGAAATTGAGGATATGGACCTGGACGATATGTGGTTCCAACAGGATGGTGCCACTTGCCACACAGCCAACGAAACAATGGCACTTTTGCGCGAGAAATTCAATGGCCGTGTTATCTCACGTCGTGGCGATGTTAATTGGCCGCCACGATCATGTGATTTGACACCGTTGGACTTATTTCTTTGGGGATATTTAAAAGAAAAAGTGTACGTCAATAAGCCAAGAACAATTCAAAAGCTAAAGGATGAGATAATTCGGCACATTAACGACATTGAACCTCAATTATGTCTCAGAGTCATTTAAAATATGGACCATCGGATAGAGGTATGGCGAGCATTTGGTCGATATTTTGTTTCACACATAATTGTCATAGATCCTTCTATCATAATAAAAAATATTAAGATAATTCTCTGAAAAATTTTTGTTTTATTTACAATTAACATCATGCATTTTGGTTGGACCACTTAATAGTTTAGAAGACTGAAGAATTGAAATTAGTATTACATTTTCACAGTATCTTTTCCATAATCAGATAAATTATGCTGAAATATTATCTCAAATAAGTTTCCATGTACCTAACTAAATTCGAAACAAGACATAGGTAGTATAGTTTTTCACTATTTGACACCAAGAACCCACATGTTATTGGAATCGCCAATTTATATAATTTCTAAACTAGGCTAAAAACACCGCATAGTCCCAATATGTAATATTCCTATATGTCATACACGTTTACATACAGATACACAAACAGTATCTACTTTTTTTATTTGACTGTGTTATTATTGTCCTGTAAATGGGGTGTTCTGTTGAGCAATGAGCATTTATTTATTTATAATCTTGTACACAACTCGTATATTAATTAAAAATAAAAAACAAAACTTGAACAGTTTCTTTACACTGAAGTAAATTCTTCAATTATATCTTATATAGTCACTTATGGATCTTTTATCTACTCTTGTATATTGACATGTACTATATTTATTTTAAGTTATGGTTTAGCTAACTAAGTATTTGTTAATATTAACTTAATAGCAGGTACAAGCTTGTCAAGAATAGGAAAAAGTGTGAGATTATCTATGTTGCGAAGAAGAAAGAGTGAGGCAGCATTCGGAGGGAAGAGGATGCACTTTACACGCGCCCAGATCAAACGCTGTGTACATTCACATTCAATATATATTCATCGATATTCACTCTGCAAAGGTCTCAATGCGACTGAATAAAGACCAGGCTATTTACTGCGTACCTTGTAGATGGTTCGATATCGCAGTTTTGAGACTTATTCCTATTTTTGACAAGCTGTACTAGCATTAATTTCAATATATATTTTTTTATTAATTAACTAACGTCATTCGAATATACAGCAAGAAGTCTGGGATCTGTTGATGGAATATTTATTTATAACTAGCATATTTCATCACAACATTTACCTCGATATTATTTAGTAACTATTGTTGAAGATAAATACAAATGTTATATGTACTATAGTTATAAAACGTTCATGAATTTCTTACCGCTGAATATTCAGAGGCTGTAAACCTCATTAACGGCGTTGGTTCCAATCCAACTTTATTATTAGAATTTACATATTTATGTTACGTTAATAAAAGATCAGATTGTCTGTTATCTCATCTTTTTTGGCAAATAGTAGCGTATAAAAAACGTACATAGAATTTTATTATAGGAATTAATGGATTGATATCAGTAAGTATTTAATTTTATAGAGTTAATCACAAGTTAAGGGACTGCTCCTTGGTGTATCAAAAATAATAACTGCGAAACAGAACTTGTTGCTCGACTAGAAAGTGTAGTAAAATTAGTCGTTTTAAACAAAAACACATTTCCTAAATATCTTCCATCAACGAGGGCGTTGTACTTTTAATCTTCCAAGTAAATTCCATCAAAAATTTCAGGAAGTAGCGAAGTTTTCCAATCTTCTTAGTTTCCGCTTTTATGATATTTTGGGTTAACGGGCAAGGTATATCTATAATGTGTACTTTTCGATGGTCTTTGTGGATAAGGATGTTATCTGGTCTATTGTAATCCACTATTCCATCAATGATCATTGGCCTCTCGTTCTTGGAGGCTGGTTGTAGATGATATTTGTAGTCCGGTGGTGGGTTCTACAACAGATTGTGCATTTGTGCCATCACCACTTGTATCGTTTTCGCTATTTGATTATGTTTTCCTAGATATTCTGAACCTACCAGGACCAAACATCCCCCAAGGATATGGTTGATTATCTCCCCTGATATGTTATTATTATTACTTTTCCGCACTCCATTATAAACGGAGAAGTAATATAATCGTGTAAAGAAAAAGTGAAAATACAAAATTTTTTTTGGGTTTATTTGTGGTTTTTCGGTCTAAAAACAATAAAAAAATGTTTTTTTTTATTTTTTTGCTGTGTGTGTGTGTCGTTGTTGTCGTCGTCATTATTCTTGTTAGCACGATAACTCAACTAAATCGTGTCGGATCGATCGGGTTTTAACTGAATCTGATCGGGGACGTCTCCCAGACAACATCTATTGATTTTGAGGTGGATAGCACACCCCACCCTGTCCATGGGTCATGAGAAAGCACGACGGTGGACTATTTGAGAATTTTTTCTTTGTTAACACGATATCTCAACTAAGTCATATCGGATCGATCGAGTTTTGACTGATTTGGATCGGAGACGTCTCCCAGACGACACCTATTGACTTTGAGGTGAATAGAGCACACCAGACCCTGTTCATGGGTCATGAGAAACCACGAGGGTGAACTATTTGAAAAAAGTAAAACCGTCGCATAAAACACATATTCTGGATTTATGTGTTGGTTTATTTTTTCTCGGCCACTCAATTTCGAGATAGAGATGTTCTATGTGCGGAAAAGTCCGTTTTAAGGTTTTAAAACTGTTTATTATTATAACCGTTTCAGTACAGACGGATTCATTCCCGGTGCAATATTTTCTTCATCCGGCTCTGCTTATGTGATGTAACAGGTTTAGACTTTAATTCAACGGGATCCCAAGCATGGACCACGCAGAATTCTAACCGAAATAAATAACTAAACAACAACATGCTCATTTCTTTAAAGTCGTTGACTATTCGTAGCCCGCCTACGCAATATTTTCAAGATTTTAGAACAAATTGATTCATGAAAGGTCAAAGAAGTACAATTAAATTTAATTGCACTAGTATTATTAAACCAATACCCGTGACCGATTCAAATTTGCATTAATTAGGCAGATGTTTCAGTATAAACAATGGAAACGGTTTTTTGATTGGTGATGACTAAGATTTTGTAAAACTACAAGGAATCGTTGTGGAATTACTAATAAGATGAATAGCCGCTTCATTATATAGCCTTCCAGCACTTATAGTATTACTAACACAAGTTCTTTAAATGCTAGTGAAAATATCATGCGTTGCTTACAACTGAGATTAGTCATCACAAATCATACATGATATTTTAAGTCAAAAGTTTTCATTATTTTCAAGGGTCAAAGCAACTAATTACACTGGGAAACACTTTTTGACATTCACTGTTAAAAGAGCCTTTTTAACTGATTTTAGTAATATTTTCATAGCTGATTTCATATCTGAAATTGGTTTTTCTCTACATGCTCTGGTTTTATGCAATTTAATATAGAATATAAAGAGTATCATACTAAGTTATTAATATGATACGCGATGTATATATATATATATATATATATATATATATTAATCGTATGATTACCTATACTATAACCACCTATACTATAACTTCTGATATTTCTTTGGTACAGGGCCTTTAGAAATGCTTCGTTTATTTATTTACTTTTTGTACTAACAGCCTTAAATACAAAATAGTTTACCTTAACAAACTCTATTGGTACCCCATTTTTACAAAACACGTGCATTTAGGGGACCACACCTCAAATGTCTTTATGCAGGTATCTGCTTGTTTATGAAAAATCAATTTGTACTTACATGTCTAAAAGAATGCGTGTAACTAGATAGTATAGACCTACAAGATTGATTTAGAATGGCATAAAAATGCATTTACCTTGGAAAATTTTCTTGACAACAAAAAAGCTTCTAACTAATAAGTTCTGGTTACTAAAATTCTGTAGACTTTTCGAAATTTTGGTTGCAATATGAAATATATCAAGCTTTACTTCCTGTATAGTTACCTCGATCAGTTCCCAGAGAACCTTAACGCTGTAAGTGACCAATAGAGGGAGCATTTCCATCAATAAAAATGGAAGAACGCTACCATGGGCCTTGAAACAAGCATATGATGGCAGACTACTGCTAGAGTATTAAGCCTCGACCACACAGAGCCTGGCTACCATCGCGGGCAGCGTTCTCTGCCCGCATCAGTCAGGCGATCTAGTTGTATGATACAATATTATATCATTCATGTCACACAGAATGCGGTCTGTCGTAGCGGGCCAATCTAGATCGTAGCGTGCAGCGATACAGTTGTACATAATTACAAAATATCGCGCAGTTGATAGATCAGTTCCAATCAGATTTGTCTCGCGTTTTTATAGTGCAAATAATTAATTAAAAATAATTATTATAATAATAATTATTATAACAGGGATGCTTATATTTATTATCATAGCAGGGATACATAATATTTATTATAACAGGGATCCTTAAAATTACTATAACACTTGGAATACTTGATTTTTATAAAGTAGGAGCAACAAAATTTAATTTCCTGTTGCATGCTTCATTTTCTGGCAAAGCAATCGGAAAACTGTTTACGAACTTGAATTGCAACAATAGTTGATCTTCAATTGGTTAACCTAGTTGACATGAATGCACGTACAAGCCTAGAGTCTTCTCCAGTTTCAGTAGATGTGTATTTCTTATTATTCTTATTTGATATAATGTAATTGTGCAAACAGCAAGCTGCTTTTACAATATATTCTGCGCTTTCAACATCAGTTTCTATAGCTCTCAAGAATACCCGCCATTTCATAGCCAATATGCCAAACGCAATTTTCAACTACACGACGTGCTCGGCTGAGCTGTGCATTGAATTGTTTTTTTCTTACATTATTGGTTATTTCTGCTTTGGGGTATGATCTCATTAAAAAAGGTTGAAGTGAGAAGCCTTCATCACCTACCAGAACATAAGGAAGAAGGGTGCTTGTACCCGGAAGTGACTTCGAAGGTCGAATAACTTTTCATCAATCATCAATGTACTCTCGGTAGAAAGTAGAATTTTCAAAAATTGCGCTGTCGATATGACGTCCACAACTCCCTATATCAAACAACTTGTAGTATGGATCAACTATATCGACATATGAAAATATTTAAAAAAACCGATCTTCATATGATTTCAGTTTAATGCATAAGCGATGGTATTCCCCAAATTGTTCTCTCCTCGCATTGATATCATGCACCCAGCATCGTCTTTTCTTTCTATTATTTCGTAATACTAATAGAAGGAGTTGCTCCTCGTCAGAACTACTCATTTTATCCAAAAATCTATTAAGAATAAAAAGCAACAAGGCTGTGTGGAATCATTCGCCCGAAAGCAAACACAATACTGGATCGCTCACAAAAATATCGCACTATATGTGACAGTGCCATATCGTTGACCGCTGCCCGCGGCGGTAGATAGCGTTCTGTGTGGCAGAGCCTTTAAACTAGGTTATCCTAAGGACGTTTACAAATGCCAAAGCTATGAGCGTAAATTTTTGCCTGAATAGAAATATCTAAATTTTCATCCATATCAGATGTTACGAATCACCTACTATCTATCACATTCATGTTGAAGTGTTAAAATATGTATACATTAATTTACAGTAAAAATAGTTTGTAGATGTGTATTTTATTTTGCTCAACTTCTTTGTCATCTTGTTATACGAAGCGGCAAATTTCGCGAAAATAAAACTATCGAATTGCAAAAAATTAGAGCATACAGAACAAAACTACTTACAAATTTGAATTTAGCGCCTTTGAATTAGGTGAGAAGAACTGCTGTGATGAATGTCACAATTTTTAAATTTGCAATTCTAAAATTGCAGTTTACGAATTTGCTACTGTACTGTGTAAAAACTTGCTTTTGTCACACACAAAATTGGAATTACATAGTTGCTGTACGTAAAATTAATTAACTAAATCAGAAACCCGAAATCAATTTTCCACAAAAACAGTATTTCATCAATTCAGTTCAGTATTTAATCAATTTGATCAATGATTCAATCGGTATTTGATGCATGTTAACACGTTTGCAATCGTAATTAAAGATTAAGATTAAATATTACATAATTTGAGATCTGTCTTTAAGACATATATGTACCTTCACTTAACTCCCGGACACACTCAAACACACCCAGCTGACTGATGCGGGTATCGAACTCACGTCCGGATTACTCCGAGCCGGAAATCTAGGCTAGCTCCAAGCAATTGATATCGTTACCCCGGATCAATCTCGGGAACTTGGAGATCTTCTGCGAGGCAATTAAGAAATAATTTACCATTAGAAGATCTTCTAAAGAAAAATAATAATAAATTAGAGGCAATTAACTGGAAATAATAACTCGACTCAGTATAATATACAATATATCATTAATTTCATAATTTTCAATGACTAATAAAAATGCATAGGTATATTTACTTTTAAATCAACGTTATTTATGAAAATAAATTGCAGTTATATAACATTATTTATTTATATTATATAATAACTCTACGCATATAGTACAGTGTATTATACAGTATAAGGTTGTTGTTTATGTGCATATAATACAGTATAAGGTTGTTGTTTATGTGCATCTTACCATTTGTGTTATATAGTAAGCGGATTAGTTCTATAAGTATGTAGTAACTTCACTTGAAGCGTTTAAATATATTTTTATGATCATAATCTCGGTAACAAAGGTTATAATAGTTTGTTTTATATTTTTCATAATTTATTTCCAACATGTTACATTTTACATTATGTAAAAGGTAAGAATTAATTTGGACGTTAATGTTTTCGGTTGTAAATGAAGCTGTCCACAGTGAGGATCAATAAGCTTACACACATAAAACATTGTTATTACCTTACCTTAGCTAAGTAACCTTCTCACATTGTGTGCAAAGAGTCACGTGTTACTGCAAACTCTCGGAATATTTACGTTAAACGAAATTGCTATTGACGAGATAGACATACATATTTAACATTGCCACAACGAACAAAACAGTAAACAGTGAAATATGACGGCAATACTGAACTGAATTGTTTGTACCTACATCGATTCGATTATCTCAAGTCAAGACGATGACTGCTCTGCTACTACGAAGTTATTAGTATGTAACACCATTACATTACATACATGATCTAGCACGGTGGGCAACTTTTATTGAGTAGTACTTATTACGGAAATTAAAGGCCTAGAAAAATGCCTTACATTAGTCTTGTATTCGAATGAATCATACGATATATATAACTTATAGTATGATGGTACATTGCAACATAAGGCACAAAAATTTTATAATATGAAATAAGATATAAAAAATTTCCGTCGCCGATTTGCCAAATGCTTAATTTAAACAAAATATTTTTAGAACGCATTATATGTTGTTAAGTTTATGCAGAAATAAAAAAAATCATATTCCTGGCGCAACCAACGTTGAATAAACCCACTGCGTGTAAATGAATTGAAAAGGAGTAAAGAAATATAAAATATTGACCGTTCATAAATCATGACTCGCTTGGAATATTTTAATCTTATCAAATTATCAATCAGAATCAGATTATGAGAGACTTCTCCATTCTCTAAAAGTCAGACATAATAATTATGATGAGGACACAATATCTGAAAACTGTGTTACTCCCTCTGTCC
The DNA here is from genome assembly GCA_037954035.1 of Rosalia funebris. Classification (NCBI taxonomy): domain Eukaryota; kingdom Metazoa; phylum Arthropoda; class Insecta; order Coleoptera; family Cerambycidae; genus Rosalia; species Rosalia funebris. The sequence goes on along the minus strand of JAZFAV010000007.1, from coordinate 17,498,559 downwards.
CAAATTCATGTTTCATTCAAACATGCATGGGAAATTCAAATTCAAACATGCATGGGAAATATCATTATATTTCCCATGCATGTTTGAACAGTTAAAAAAAAATTCTCTAATTTCTCTCTTTCCAATTTATCGAAAACAGTTTCCACAGCACCTATTAATTCGTCTATATCTTTGGTCGCCATCTGATTTTGTAACGACTGAATTGCGTTAAAAAATCCTAAATCAAGCACATTCAGGTCGGGATTATTTGGAGGCTGACATTTCAGTTTTAGATAACACCCATCTTTAATTGCCTCTGCTTGTACACCAGGGTCTTCAACGGATAAGTGAGGCTTCGCATTGTCTTGTTGGATGTAGATCGGACCATTCTTTGCAAACCGAGGAAACTTTGCACGAATGACAGGCATTACTTTTTCAATAAGCATTTTTTTTATTTCTTCCTTGTTGACAGATTCTACAACTTTAGTAACAAGGGTGCCCTTTTGTCGATTTTTTAATTTCTTTTGGCCTTTTTGTATATGCATATACAAAAGGCCACACACCCAATTTTCTATCAAAATATTTTTTCTCACGAGGATCCCACCGGGATCCTGCAACAGCCGCCATGAACATTACTTTTGTTATGAATCGTTTATTTTTACACTCTCGATGAGGGCCTTCTTCATTGACGGCAATATAATATAAGCATGAATTGCTCTGAAACAGCAACAATAGCACCATGTTTGAGTTTTTAATCTTCACAGCTTTGCAGCAAAAACTGAAGAACTGCATCTCGGGTAATGTTGTCCATTTCCCTTTTTTTAATCAATCTTATTTGACGAATCACTTATTTTTGGCATTTTTACAACGAATTAAAGTGACAGTTGGTGCACTTTCAAAACTTTGCTATTTGCCAATCTACCACCAGCCTACTTGTAATTACAACCTTCAAACAAATTTTATAAATTTATTTGAATGTGATTTTAAACTTCTCTTTTGAGTATTTAATTTTTTAGTATATTACTTCCTGAATTAAATTGTATTTGACAATAATCAGCAGAAAAATGGTCAAATGTGACAACTAATTTGGGACAAAGGGAGTATTTATTTTGTAAGTAAATGGTTTTCGCAGGAAGCCAATGTGAGTTTATCAAATAATGAATAATATTTTCGTATTTTGCTGGTAATGCTATCACAGTGAATGGACGACGCTATCGTGACATGTTAAACATATTTTTCCACCAAATTGATGATTTGGATTTAAACAACATGTGGTTTCAACAAGACGATGCAATGTGTCAGCACCGTCTACCATACATCACGTGCAACCATAACTCTGTTGCATACCAAATTTCTTGGTTGTATCGCGGAATGCTGATATCAATTGGTCTGCAAGATCATTTGATTTAACACCACTAGACTAGTTTCTTTGGGGTTCATTTTGTCCCGATTTTGTGCCAATTTTTCTTAATTCGATTGAAAATAATCGCTCACTTTCATAAAACAGTTGTACAGAAACTGTTCGTTGTTGAACCAGAACTTTTCAAATGTAATTAAAGTTTTTATTTATAATATAAAATAATATAATAAATGTAAAAAAATATATTGAATGGAGAAAGTTAAGCAAATAGATATAATAGTTACTTGTGAGTGGTATATACGTTTTCTGGATTTCTTACTGGCGATAATATTATAAGTAAAATCAAGAGCACTAGTTAAAATCCTTTTTGACTAAAGATATTTCGTATATATGTTTTTGTCCTTTTCAAAGTAGAAAATGATCTCTCTCCTGGCGCATATGTTATTGGTAGAGTAAGAAAAATTCGTAATGCAATTTCGACATTAGGGAACATGTTTATAACATGTCTTTCCCTAATAAGTACTAACATGTCTATAAAATTAATGATATTTTCTGTTATCAACAAAATATTTGAATTCAATACATTTCTCAGCAAAATATTTGTTTAAATCGTTTGAATATTCAGCTTGAAAATTATTTCAAGCTAAAATTTCAGTTGAATCATTTCTTGTGTCGTTGTCAATAATAATCTTAAGTTTATTTTAAGTTTAAAAACCCGAACATTCTTTCTATCTCTGCGTAAGCCATCAATCGATTATTTAATTCATGAGCTAACCTATCAATAATAGCAAGAAAAGCATTAATTCATCACTTTTGCTGTCCAAGTTGGTTTCATTTTCATGAATTCCGTCAAATTGAAGCTTTCTCTTCTGTATCCTTTTTTATCTTTATTATACTCCATAATTTTGGATACTTGTTTGCCCCTTTCTTTATATTTATCGAACTGGTCTCAGTCTCGTAATGATTTTAAGTAGCCAATCAGTGATTCAAAAATTTCAATCATTGTTGATAAATCAATATCAACAGTTTGTAAAATCTTATTGGTTTAATCACATTTCTCTAAAACAATAGCCAAATCACATATTCGATCCGCATATGTGACCAAATCTACCAGACAGAAAAGAAATGACTATATTTTTAAGAAAATTTTTTTTGTTGATAAGTCAAGTATGAAAATTTGTTTTTTTGTTCGCCGCTGGCGTCCCCAAGCCATCGGTGCTCCTAGGCAGCTGCCTATATTGCCTTATGGATAATCCGGGGATACCTGCTCGTATATAAAGAAGTTGTATTTCTAATAACTTTAATCATAATGTAAATAGATGTGTAATAGAGAATTTTTAACTGTGAATATATATGGTTCTTCTATGAGCACCACATAAACCCTTTATAGTCTATAATTTAAAATTTTTAATGCAATTTAATTTATCACAAAAATCAATGATCTTTTGGGATTTTCTTATACATATTCTCTATTAAATTTTATAACAAATGTATCATATTATTATTTATAGCACATATTAAGTTGGGCACTAATTTGAGCAAATTTAAGTGCACCAACGATTTACTCCCAAAAACTCTGAAATGATACAGGGTGAAACTGTTGACATAAGACCTGAGCACGCACATACTCTATCTGTTGCGTGTGAGTTTCTGGTCAATATCAAAGGATATTTATGCGTAATTTTACTCAGTTTGGATGGCGTTTTAAAATATCGTGTTTGTAAAGGACCCTGTGGGTTTTACGTCCAAAGAATAAACTCTATTAATTATTATAAATAAAAATTAATGATAAAATAAATACTGCAATATGTCTGCAGCCTTTTTTCCAAGCAAAGTAGTTACATATATGGAAAATAATTGCAACAAATTTGAAAATAATATGGCAGATGTTAAAAAAGTGCTGTACAGCTCGATATAGTTATGTAACTACTCCATCCTTTGCGCTGCTTCTTTTTATTTATTTTTGTTTAAATAAAATGCATTAAAGTTAATGCTGCTCTTATAATTGTCATATTTCTTTGAAACATTTCTGTGCGTCAAATCGCACAATTTCAAACACAACCGGAGTAGATATTTATAAATAATAGATTTAAAAGCTTTCGCGATCGAATGTGTGTGCGCGCAAATCGTTCCTGCAAATATTTGTTGCAAATATGCTGAAATGGATACCGACCTTTATAGTGCACGATTTAAAAATAGATAATATTTCTAATGTTGAGATCATACTATACAGAATAAGAATATATTTTTACCTATATTTTTCATTGAATATGAAGAAGAGTTTCCTTGGCCTCTTTTGTTTATGATTACGGTATATTTTAATGCCATAAATTAATGCTCGTAAATTATTGCCGCGAATTTATTAAACATGATTATTATTTTATTACTAAATGATAGTCTCAACCTCAACACAAACGATTGTTCCATTTTCCTACATCCTAAGTATAGGTATAAATTATTCAAAATGATATTAAAATCTTACTTTATATATTCCGAGTTAAATATATATTATTTAGCAGTACAATTAGGCCATGTTTTTCAACTAAGATACAGAAATAAATATGATTTATCACAGTTTATTTATATATACCGACCCAATATTAGGTAATGATAAACATGCTGCATCGCCTCAATTAAGAAGCAGAGCATTTTATTTAATATATAAATAATACTTGTATGTTCGTTCACATGTTCGTTCACTTACTCTATGGCAAGTATTTAGTTATCTTTGTGTTTCATTAGTTATTACATTACGAAATAAAATAACTCTATATTCAAAATAAACGGTTTTAAAAGTTTAAAACGGACATTTCCGCGCGTAGAACATCTCTATTTCGAAATTGAGTGGCCGATAAAAATAAACCAACACATAAATGCAGAATATATGTATTATGCGACAGTTTTACTTTTTTCAAATAGTGCACCATCGTGCTTTCTCATGACCCATGGACAGGGTGGGGTGTGTCCTATGCACCTCAAAATCAAAAGATGTCGTCTGGTAAACGTCTCTAATCAGAATCAGTCGAAACTCGATCGATCCGACACGATTTGAGTGATCGTGCTAACAAACAAATTTCTCAAATAGTCCACCATTGTACTTTCTCATGACCCATGAACATGGTAGAGTGTGTTTTATCCATCTCAAAATCAATAGGTGTCGTCTGGGAGACATTCTCGATCAGAATTAGTCAAAACCCGATCGATCCGACACGACTTAGTTGAGTTATCGTATTAGCAAAACAAATTTCTCAAATAGTTCACCATCGTGCTTTCTCATGACCCATTGACAGGGTGAGGTGTGTCCTATCCACCTCAAAATCAATAGGTGTCATCTGGGAGACGTCCCCGATCAGAATTAGTCAAAACCCGATCGATCCGACACGATTTAGTTGAGTTATCGTGCTAACAAAAAAACTTTCTCAAATAGACCCAAGGGAGGGGGTGGTGTGTGCTATCCACCTCAAAATCAATAGGTGTCGTCTGGGAGACGTCCCCGATCAGAATTATTTAAAACCTGATCGGTTTTTTTTACGAAGAAATATTGATAATACACATTTCTTGTCTTCACTTTTTTTATCTTGCCTTTGTCTTCAAGCCCTGTTTAAGCTCAGTTTAAAGAAATGTGTAGGTATAATTTTACCTTGCATTTTATCTTTGTTTTTGTATTAAGTTTCACGTCATATCTGTGTTTTTGCATTTGAAAACATGATTGCGAAATATATTATCTAACAGAAGTTCTTCGTACCAAACTCAAATTGAAGTTGCTCGATTTAGGAACCAACATCCAGATCTACCCATTATAGCACATTAGCCAATGTAAAATTAGTAAAATTGAGTCTCATTACCAAATACCTCGGTCATGTGAACCTCCTGCCGATTGCCTTTGGCTTGCGAAATAGAGAATGCATGCGCAATATATTTTGGTGCTTCCTGCTAACGAAACAGACTCTGCTTCTCAAGTCCCACTCCTATGTACGCGGCGCCGGCGTGGTAGCTGGAAACGTGAGCAACCTAGTGAAAGCTTGTGGTAACGAATCCCTCGGGAAAACTAGGTCATGGTTAACAGGAGGGGTCGAACGTGGATATGGACAGATAAGATTTAGAAGATCACCGGTCTAAGTAGCTGAAGGTTTCTTCCCTCCTCTACCGAAACAAAATCAAAAAGAAACGCCTCGGATGTAAAAATGGCAATAAAGACTTGTTGACGACCTTTGGCACACGAACACGGACACCATTTTTAACTTGAAATGTTCGCACAATGATAAAGCCCACGACACTAGCACAAATCACACGTGAATTCAGCAAATACAACCTTGAATTGTTTGGACTTATTGAAACCAGATGGAAAGGAAGTGGCGATAGAAGATTATATATTGCAGAAACTCTTTTCTATTCAGGAAAGCCCGATACTAAAGATTGCAGCAGTGGAGTGGGTGTTCTACTAAGTAAGAAAGCTAAGTATTTCCTCATAGAGAGGAATCCGATATCCAACCTCTTAAAGCCAAAGTAAAATACCTTACATTGCTTTTTACCAAACAAAAGGTTGCTTTTTACCAACAACTATCTCTTATTATGGATATTGTTTGCACATCTGATGTTCTGGTATTGATGGGTGATCTCAACGCAAAAGTAGGAAGTCTAACTGTGAATTCGGAGAGGGTAATGGGGCAACATGGACTAGGACTAATGAACAAAAATGGTGAGCGTTTTGCGGAACTTTGTGGTATGGTAACTATGACATGGTTATAGGAGGCACATTGTCACATTGTTCCAATATATTAAAGTTTACAAAGCCAGATGGTGTCACTCAAAATAAAATCGATCACATCGCAATCAGCAGAAGATGGAGAAGCATCCTTCTAAATGTGCGAAATAAAAGAGGTGCAGGCGTCTATAGCGACCACTACCTATTAAGTGAACTGTTACGCATAAAGTTATTATCTCATCGTAAACGTGCACCCACAGTACCTAAAAGACTAGACATCGCTAAACTTAAAGACAATGAGATAGTACAGCGTTTTATTTAAGATGTATGTCATTCAATAGCATCAAATGCTCGTCAGGAAAATAGTGTATCACAAAAATGGGATACTGTGAGTCAAACTTTGCAGAAAACTGGTGAAAATATTCTAGGTTATCGTAATTACAGAAAGAAAATACGTGGCGCAGAACGGTTATCGATGAAGCTCAAGTAGCTGGTGAAGAATGGAACGAAACGAATGTTCTTGCCCAAAATAGAATTCGATGGAGACATTTCTTGGATGCACTATATTCCCCTGTGGAATAAAGTTTAAGATGATGCTGATGATGTGAACCCCCACCATAATTACCCATTATGCCGTAACGTTTGTCAATATTCGAATGAGATATTTTCAAATAGGTGAACTGGATGACGAGGCCCAATTGAATGGCCACCCATATTTCCGGATCTTACTCCACTTGACGGAATAGTCGAGAAACACGGTTTTAGAAACAAAACCTAACAATACTCAAGTTCTACACTAAAGAATAAAACATAAAATTACACAGATCACTCCAGAGATGCTACATAATATAAAAGATGAGTTTTATTATCGATTAGTTTTTTATCAAAAAAGAAACGGTACCCATTTTGAACATATTTTTCTATCGTTAATATAATATATACTGTCTGAAATGCGATGTAAGATTTTGGTGTAAGCTTTATTTCAATTTTACACCTTTTACTAAGCATATTGTATAATAAGGAAAAATAAAACACGTTTGAAATAAAATACACTTTTTATATATTGTTATATTTTTCTTTTAAATATACAAAGTAAATTTATTTATTGCAGTAATGAAACATCGGTGTATATTATAAGTATTTGCTAATACAAGTAAGAAAATATTTATATACTCGTAAACAACGCAATTAAATTCCTATTATACTTGAAGTAGTACTTGCATTATCAAGATTTTCAATTAAATATTTTGATTTATGAGTAATAAACGTGCTTCGTTGACATCCTTAGGATATCAACGTTGAGATTTCTTTGGATATTTACTAATAATTCTTCTTATAATTAGGGGATTTAATTCTTACTGAAAATAAAAATTATAATTTAAACAGTATAGTAATATAATCAAGAAAACACAAAATTATTAAATTCATTATTTCATAATTGTTTTAATTTAATTTAATACATTCTTGATATTAATATGTTATTATTAATAAGTGTACAATAAGAATGCAAATATCACTTGACTACCTACCCCATGAAATTTTCCAGTATTTTTATAAAAATTTAACTTATTTTTCACACATCTTTTAGTTTTAATGGACTATGTTTGCTTTTTACTACAGACAACCTGTTTGGCCATAAGTTATTAGATTATAGATTATTATTCAGAAATTATAAATAGGAGCAATGCTTCAGGTTTTAGAATTGTTAATAATTATTTTTATTGGGATTTACTTCCCGGTGAAAATATAAATTTGATAATATTTTTGCTAATAATTCATGTATTATTATTAAATAATAAGCAGACAATAAATGACAAACGACAGATACAAAATATCCATTTATATTACTTTATTTACTTCGTCGCGAAATACAAATAGGTTAGGTACGTATATAATATCTATTTAGTTAAATCAGCCAGTAACTCATAATATTCATCACGTTATTCACTCATGTTGGCAAAAAACTTTGTCAACACAATAATTTTTGCTTCTTGAGACACATAACACATAACAGCATTTGGACATAAATTGACTATTCGGGAATCATAAATCATGATCAGCCATATCACCACAGATTTCAACAATGTCAACGTGAAAACTACATAGTACATGCATACTCTAGAATAGTTACTACGTAGGGATTATAATCTACCCCATGGGAAATAAAGTGTACTATATTGTGGTGTATTTCTGTATTTGTATTAGTTTTATACGTAAAATATAAAATATATAAAAGTTTACAATTATAGTAGTGTAAAATTTTACCAATTTAGATTGGTGTTAACTTATATACAAGAATAGTGAAACTTTACACTACTTTCGTACTATTAAAAGTGGTAATGTTGTACCACGGCAGATTTTTAACAGCGTACGTTTTTATTCTATTTACAGGTAATAATAAAAAAAATTAAAACTGTATTGTATTCCAACAATTGCGAAATATGCGTTGTATCCTCCCGATGCAACCTTTCAAATGATGTATCACCAGACATTGGTAAAAATTATTGGGGCAAGTTACATTTCCTAGAGTGAAGGTTACTGAATATCATTACCCCCGTATGTGTGGACAACTAAAATAAAAAATCGTCCTGTTTCAGATATATTTATTGAAATTCCAATTCCATATTCATATCCAAGTTACAGAATATATTCCAGTTCGGATATCCACCCTGTATTATTGAGCAGTACAAGTAGACTATGCATTTTAACTAAGATACATATATATATATATATATATATATATATATATATATATATATATATATATATATATATATATATATATATATACATAGTTGAGGCCAAAAACACTTATAAATAAACTAAACATTCTTGTTAAGAGTGATTAAGCTGAAAGCTCACGCACGATAAACCGCATAATGTAACATTTTCAGATTACGAAAACAGGTATGAGGTACAAAACTATTTCATACCTAATTTATTCATACCATTTTATATCTGATTTATATACACTGTAGTCTCTACATCCATCCATTTCATGAAATCCATTTAAATGTAATATTTATTTGATTGGATAACTACCATAAATTCCTGGACAATTTCAATTGTAACTATAGGATTTGAATCTCGCGTCATTTGTGTTCTGTCGAGGATAGGGCGTGAATTATTTAACGACTGTCATCTACAATCCACGCGACATCAACAAGCCGTGATTAACAGATCAACAACGAATAGTTTGTGCACAACTATTTTATGAAAGTGAGCGATCATTTACAATCGCATTAAAAAAAATTCGCACAAAATTGGGACAAAATGAGGCATTTACAGAGTTAACAGTTTGTAACTTAATTAGGAAATGTGAAGAGACGCGTTATCTACTATTAATAAGGTAAGACAAATACATCATCGTCGTGGCCGATTAGATGAAAATATTGCTGGAGTGAGACAAAGTGTACAAGAGTATCAAATCTACGTCCTGACCAATCATTGAATCTGTCAAGATCCACCACGTATCGGATTTTAAAGAAAGATTTGCATATGTCCACATACAAAATTCAGTTAACACAACAATTAAAAGTTACAGATCATTTAAGACGTCGTACATTTGCTAATTGCGCGTCGGAAAAGAAAGAAGGGGATGCTGATTTTTGCAACAAAACTTTGTTCAACGATGAAGCACATCTTCATCTTGACGGATACGTCAGCAAACAGAATTGTCGAATTTGGGGTTTTGAAAATCCATATGCTGTTCACGACAAAGAAATGCACCCACAGAGATGCACGGTTTAGTGCTCATTTTGGAGTGGCGGTGATCCTATAGTTCCATCTGAGACATAGATTAGGTGATATACATTTCGCAATAGTTGTTATATTAAGTATTAATAGTGGTAAGGGTCTTTTATCTGTCGAAAACTAAATTTGGAGCTAAGAGAAGCGACGCTTTCAATTTTGTCCGAGAGAAAAGCGTTGATATTTTGGAGCTTAAAATACATGGACACCCTTTGGAGGGTGACACTGTTCATTTGCTATTGAAGGGTATGTTGACGATTTACATGACAATTCACAAATTATACATGAAAATTGACGAACTATTATATTAGTCCTGCAGGTAACACCAGTTTTCCTAGTGCTGAAAAGAACATTGTGCAGGAGAATAAGTCTGTCGCTGCAAACACTCGAATAACTTTCAATAATCGTTCAAATTGTAATTTTAATATAATTTTTATAAAAAAATAGTAATTTAAAGCTGTACATGTGGCCAATTTATTTTCATTTCAGCTATCCAAATGTGCATGTATAGGTGCAGTAAAATGTTGATTGTGGTTAAAAAGGATAAAATTAATGTATTTTAACTCCACCCAAGATTACAGTAGAAACTGATGGCCAATCGAAATGGGACACACTGTATAACGTTATAATACCAACAAGTTTTCTATACTTTGCAAGAAAATTAATTAACATTAATATATACGTCGTGTACGTCTTTTCAAGAAGGTCTGATAAAGTAAAATGTAAGAAATAAAAAGTTTTAAAACCTTAAAATGGACTTTACCGTACGTAAAACATCTCTATCTCGAAATTGAGTGGCCGAGAAAAAATAAACCAACACATAAATGCAGAATATGTGTTTTATGGGACAGTGTTACTTTTTTCAAATAGTCCACAATCGTGCTTTCTCATGACCCATGGACAGGGTGCGGTGTGTCCTATCCACCTCAAAATCAATAGGTGTCGTCTGGGAGACATCCCCGATCAGAATTATTTAAAACCTGATCGTCCGACACGATTTAGTTGAGTTATCGTGCTAACAAAAAAAAATTCTCAAATAGACCCATGGACAGGGTGGAGTGTATCCTATCCACATCAAAATCAATAGGTGTCATCTGGGAGACGTCCCCGATCAGAACCAGTCAAAACCCGATCGATCCGACACGATTTAGTTGAGTTATTGTGCTAACAAGAAATTTTAATGCCGGCGACAACGACACGCACACAGGTAATATCTTTTAAAAACCATTTTTTTGTTTTTAGATGGAAAAATGAAAAATAAACGAAACAAAAAATTGTTTTCCATTTTTCTTTACACGATTACATATTTTTCCGCTATATAGCTGAATGCGGAAAAGTAAAAATTAAATATATTAGTTTATCGTAGTTAGCCACAACTCCAAGAACACTTTTCATATTAGCGAGTCGTTTGACATTATGAAAACAAAAATTTATAAATTACTTGATGATGCCATGTTTAAGTAATTTTATATATTTATTACGCATTCTATTTTTCATTAAATACATATTTATAATTGTGTGGTGTTAAGTATTAATAATAATAATTGTAATAGTAATCGTCTGCACTAAGTGACTCGTTGATTAACACGAGAATATAAAAAATATGTAATACAAGGGAAAAGAAGCTCATACTCAACTAAATCTAGCTTTAAGCTATTCGTACATAGTTGACAACCACCCAAATATGTATATAAAAATAAATATATTAGACTGTTACAAATATTGCGCAGTACATCTAATTAATTAAAGAAAAAATAATATTGCCTAAGAAATATGATTATATTATTACCGGCTAAAAAATACTTGGAAGACAAGATCATCGTTTACGTAAGCAGTAACTTTCAAATTTGTTTAAATTTATTTATATTAAATAATTTAGTCACCAAAGGCTATTATGAAACTTAATGGCACTAAATATCTTCTTCTCTTTTTCTTAATAAATTTCTTTTGAACAAAGCTGTCCGATTATGTGGCATAATTAATTTATTTTTGTTTGATGTTTTTTGAGTATATAGCAACTCGTATCGCACTTTTTTTTTTTCGGTGAGCAAGGTGTACGAACAGACTTTTATCCATATTACATAATGTGGTCTCTTTAATTTTATGCAAAACATTATCATATTTCTTTACATAAAAATAAATCAACAACATTAGTTGAACGTTCTGAATTTGGTTTTTTTTTAATTAATACATGAACCATAAATATCATCACAGTAGTTAAAATGTGAAATAACAAGTGATTCACAAATCATTCTTTAAAGATTTATTGATGTATATTAAGAAAGTGACGGTTAGCGTAAATTAACTTAGCAGAAGCATATGATTTTTGTAATTTGTTTAACATCTTCCTTAAATGCACATTACTATGAAGAATTACTCCAAGATTTTTCGTATGATCAATAATTGACCGTCAATTTTTTTATTTAAATTATCACTTAAGAATTTGGTTTTTTTTGTTGGTAAATATTATCAAATAAAGTCACATTAAATTTACTAAAATTTAATTATATTGTTTAACCTATATTATCTAACTAGCTGTTCAATATTTTGAACAGCTAGTTACTTGTATATATATATATATATATATATATATATATATATATATATATATATATATATATATATATATATATATACTAATCTATTAACTGATACGTAATCAATAATATTATAATAGAAGTGTAAATTATAAATAATAAGTAGAATAAAGTAGGCAAATACACACTTATTTCCTTATGTAAAGTCAAGTAATAGTGACTGCAGAAATTCCTTGGATGGGACTTCATTCAAGAAAGGATCAAATCAACTTACCTAGAACTTACACTTCTAATCTATATATTAATAAATATACAGAAACTACACAAATTCGTATAGGATTCCAACTGAGGTTATGTAATGAGGTTGGACCTTAATACAAAAGTGAGTCCATACACTTAACTTACTTACACTTAATAGGCTAAGGGTAACTAAGTTAACCGACCCTTTAACTAAGGAACCGTGCATGCTTAGTAGCATTCAAAGCAGAAAGTGTCTTCTAAATTCAATCAAGGCGTAAATAATAAACTTTACTTGTACGAATTAATTTAATGTCGAATAAATGAATAGCCATTGCATAATTTAATGTATGGTACTCATCATAAACAGGTTTACAAGAGTGTAAAACATTAAGCGACGAGATGTGAGTTTATATATAGAAGTGATAATTGTTTTAAATAGCTATATGTCAGTTAAATATTTAAAATAGTCTATGAATAAGGTTAGATTGATAAAAAAATTAGTAATTCATAAAGGTCATGATCTCTGTACAAAATTAATTTATGTTTACTGGACATTAATATCCTGTAATACCATTAATAAAGAATAACGCATTTAGTTATGCTGAAGGAAAAGTGTCTTTTGTTTTACAGTAAAAGTTTAACAGTTTACAGATATTCTAGAACTTAAACAATTTCTTCGTCAGTACTCACTACACTATAATGTACCTTAATGTATTAATGGTGAATTTACACTATCTTAATGTATTAAGAACCTACATTATCTTAATGTATTGTACATGTACATGGTAAATTACTGAAGTTATGGTATTACTGAAAGAGATCAAATGACATTTTTTGCTATTTTCAGTTTTTAGAGAAATATTTACGTTGCCGAATCGTTTGGCGTTGAAGTGATATTGGTTCCAAGTTCCGACCGACTGCAAGAGGCGAAAGTAACGGCGAGATTTCGCGTTTTATTGCTAAAACATCTTAAGCCCTCTACAGACTATGCATGTATTCGCGATTCGTTATGCGCGATGCGTGATTTGTCCAGTTCGTTGTAGTTCGTAGCAATTCGCAAATCAGAGCTTAAACCCGCTACAGACTATACGTGTATTCGCTATTCGTGGGAAATTCGCGAATAGTGTGTAGGGACTTGTTCGCTGAAAATCGGTTCGTAAACAACATGATTCGTGTGTTCGCAGTGATTCGCTCTTGGAGGCGGTAAATTGACGAATACCAAAGGCCGCGCATTAACATAGTATGTAAACACATAGTCTGGTAGGCTCTGATTTGCGAAATTCTACGAACTACAACGAACTGAACAAACCACGCATCGCGCATAGCGAATCGCAAATACATGCATAGTCTGTAGTTCGTAGCAATTCGCAGATCAGAGCCTACAGACTATGTGTTTATATATGCGTTTACATACTATGTTAATGCGCGGCCTTTGGTATTCGTCAATTTACCGCCTCCAAGAGCGAATCACTGCGAACACACGAATAATGTTGTTTACGAATCGATTTTCAGCGAACAAGTCCCTACACACTATTCGCGAATTGCCCACGAATCGCGAATACACGCATAGTCTGTAGCGGGTTATAATCACCGCTTATAGAAGCAGTGACCTGACATGTGATTCTAATCTGGAAAAATCAAGGTGCAAAAATAGGGATGGATTTATTAAGACGGTAGAGATTTTGGATTAATTAAAAAATGGTTAAAACTAATTGTAAGTATATGACAAAGTATTTTTTGCGCATGAGTACACGGAACTGCCAATGCCAATAGTATAAGTTTACTACAATGGAAGTCAAAAATAGTGATGTGTTGAATTTAAAAACTGATGGACCAAGTCATACAAGAAGAACATTATTTCTTTGGAAACAGATAAGAAAAGTCCAATTATGAAAATTAAGATTTTTCTGTGGCACATTCTTATTATTATATCCAGAAATCTTCGAAACCTGGATATGTTGTTGCCACATCATCTATTAAGTTATTTTAATGTCCATTAATATGTCGGAGAGCATATGAATCAAAAGTAATAACAATGGTACAGATGAGGCTTATATCGGTACTGATAATTGAACGAAAAATACATCAGCTAAAGTTCACCTTAACCCTTAAATGTATATTGTTGCAAATTTACAACAATGTGTAATATCTGGAATAAAATATCTGTTAGCTACAAATACTATGCACAGCATAGTGTTGTGTATTTATAACATTCCATTCTAAGTATATGGTATAATGCTTTCATCATAGATGCTGCCATGTGTTCAATTCAAGAAACAATTCTTCAGTTATCAGCTGTCAGTTGGTGGTTTATATGTCAGTGGATTAAAAGTGCTTATGAATTTTGTATTTTTACAGTAAATTACGTAAAAAATTTGTGTTTGTGTCCAGTAAGGTATGTAGTAGTGATATATTTATATGATAAATGTCACATATAGTAAATTGACAGTTATAATTGAACATTTATTGTTGTAGATTTGCAACGTTGTGCATTGGAAGATAACAATTTTCAGCCAAAGCATGGATTCTAAACAACCACTTACCGAGAAAGAACTTGCTGAAATTTGGAACAATTAGTCAGATACCGAGGATGGATTAGACTTTTCTGATACAGATAGTGTTGCTGATCCAGATTATATACCTAGTGATGCAGATATAACTGATACTATAAATGTAGATCAAGATCTGGATGACATTATTCAAGATCCGTCCGAAATGCGTTCTAGTGAAGGTGATAAAATTATTGATCCAGAAGATCAAATTCAACCTGTCGTGCAGCACTTCACTCAATACACAGTCAATAAACTGTCGACTAGAAACAAAATGATGCAAAAGAGAGAGGTGATGTGGAAGCATAGAAGTATTCATCTCAATGATCTTCAGTTAGCATTTCATGGAAAACTTTTCACCTGAAGTTATGGCTTTAGAACCTCCATGTAATTTTTTCTTCTATTTTTTTACTGACGAATTTGTTAAAAAAAATTGTGGAGGAAAGTAATGTATGTTATATAAAATATATTGTATTGCATTCATTATTCAAAGTACTTCTCATACTCCTATAACTTTATTATCAGGTAACATAAAACCTTCAGTATGTTATCTGAAAGCCAGACGTAACTTAATACTGCTACGTGTCTTATCATATAACTATATACATTGTAACCAACGTTTATGATGATTTGCTGAAACCTTATAATGTTCTTTCTTTAAATTAATCTTTTGCCAATTATATTTTAACTTTACTTTCAACAATGTCAGCATAACGAAACTTATAAAGTCGCAGCAAACCCGTTGCATGAGCAGTATAATTTTAGTATTGATATTATTGTTATACTCACACATCTAAATTCTTGTTCGTCCGTTAAATAAAATAAATTGTTTTTAAAAAGTTTAAATCCAAACTAGTGATTTAACAAATTTGGCGCAGTCGTTGTAGGATTTCACGCGTTATTAGAACACGGATTTGCCTCACTAGTAACGTGGAATTCCAATTCCGAAGTGAAATCAAGAACAAGCTCAAGAAGAAAGAAACACGAAACAAGAATACTTCAAAGAAGCAACTTCGAAACACGAAGACTTCAACAAAAGAAACAAGAAACAAATCTACAAAGAAACAAAGAAAACAACAGGGGAAATCGCAGATAGAACACGGACCTGCCCTCACTGTTTGTGATTCTCCTCTGCAAGCCATCCTTCCCGAAGACACCCCGCTTCCAGAACACGGAATTGCCTCACTGGTTGTGGACTCTGGCCGGAAGACGGATGGACAAAATTTGGTAAGTCAAAGAATTGACACGTTACCTTTGAAACATTTATTTATAATTTTAAGAAATATTATACAGGATATAGACCAAAAACTATTATCCTTCCCATCTGCAAATTTGTTTTTATTTAATTGTATTTAATTAAATAACTTTACAATATCTAATTTAAACATAATAATTAATTAACATATAAAAAATGGCAAACGAAGCTATCTTAGAACCTTACAAACTATCAGAAATTTTCTCAATTGTTCCGGAGTATGACGGAAATCAAATTTTCCTGCAAACATTCTTAAATGCTATTAAATGCGCTTTCGACATGGCGGTCGATAATCAAAAAATACTTTTAACTCTCCATGTTAAAAATAAATTACGTGGAAAAGCCGCTGAACTAGTAAATTCTAGGAACCCGTCAACTTGGGAAGAAATTAAATATCTATTAGAGACTCACTTTGGAGACTCTAGGGACCTTACGTCTCTAATTCAGGACTTGCAAAGAATTAATCAACAATCAAACGAATCCGCTTTAAATTTTGTATCCCGCTTGCAAACGCATAATGCGAAAATGCATGCAGCGATTCAGAAACAGCATTTAACCTCTGATCAAAAAACCGCACAATCAAATTTAATCGAGACAATGACTCTTAACACTTTATTGACAGGGCTGGATCCAAAATTAGGATCTATAATAAGAGCAAGTAATCCTATGGATATGCTTCAAGCAATATCCAGGATTAAACGAGAACTTCAATTGTCATACTTTGAATCTCAGAAATTTCAAAAAGCGAACAAACCATTACCACCTAATTCACTAAATGCTAAGAAGATATGTACATTTTGTAAACGTAATGGTCACACAATAAATGAGTGCCGAACGAAGCAACAAAATTCTTCAGCACCTTTCCAAAACTTTTCTAGGCCTAATTTTCAACAAAATTTCAATCAAGCCCAATCATCCAACTTAAATCAAAATTATCAGCGACCTCAATTTAATCCAAATGGAATTAATAGACCGACGCATTCAAATTTCAAACAAAATAATTACCAGCAAAATAGTTTTCAACAAAACAGGCCTTCAGCTATTAAACCGAATCCCAACTATACAAACCAATCAAGACCACCAATAATTCGGCCAAATCCGAATTATAATCAACAAAGAGCTCATCATATGAACGCTCAAATGAACCAAAATTTTGATGATACGGCTCATCAATACGATTCACAGTACACTGATGATACTGCTCATCAGTACAGCTCACATGCACAATATGCTGATGATACCGCTCATCAATATAACTACAATTGCGATCAAAATTATGAACAATATCAAGATTCATATTCAGACGAACCAACATATCAACAAAATTATTATTTTTCAACAGACCAATTTAATTATTCTGATACTGATCAGGATTTTCGGCAAACTACTCAAGCTCAAGATCATCCACCGGATCAACAGCTATGCGAAATAACGGAATTAGAGAACCAAATTCAAATAATGAATTTAAACACCAACCAACAGCAAGACAAACAAATATTCCTATAAATAGAGGAATATCAAGTGCCCTTTTAACAGTAAATCCCAAAAACTTATATTACATTGAAGATGCTACAAAAAAATTTAAAATATTAATAGATACAGGTGCCGGACTATCCATATTTAAGCCAAAAACTTGTGAAAAATATTCTAAACGTTTTCCCGAAAACGTTTTAATACAGGGAATTACCGATCAAAAAATTCTAATTAATGAATCTACACTCGTTCCGTTTACTCTCAACGATCCTCACAAAGTTTACATTCATAATATTGATATTGAATTCGACGGATTACTAGGATCCGATTTTCTAGAACATTACAACTGCATTATTGACATAAAAAATAAACAATTAATTACCAATTTCAAAACTGTACCTTTATTCAGAGCCACAGAAAATTCCACTAATGTACAAAATAATAAAAAACAAAATGTTCAAAATAATCAATTTCTCAACAAAATTTCTATTAACCCTCGTACAGAACAAATTTCAAAATTTCGATGTAATCTTGTAAATACAGAAGCCATATTAACAGCTATGGAAATAGATAAAGTACGACTTCCTAATGCACTAGTCAAAATTAACAATAAAGGAGAATTTCTTGCCTCCGTATTAAACGCAAACGCAGTCCCAAAAATAATAGATTTTTCCGAAATTAAACTAGAACCAATTCAAAATTTTTCATTAAATAATTTAAACGAATATAATTCTGAAATTTATACAGATAGACGCGAAGAAATAAGGCAACAACTTCGTCTTGATCACTTAAATGAGGAAGAAAGAGAAATAATTACTCAACTTTGCCTAGACTTTTCAGATATTTTCTATCTCGAAGGAGATATTCTAACATTTACTAATGAGATCAAACACACAATAGACACCAACAATGCTAAACCTACTTTTACAAAGTCGTATCGCTACCCTCAAATTCACAAAGAGGAAGTGAAAAAACAAGTATCGAAAATGCTAGAACAAGGTATTATCAAACATTCAAATTCCCCTTGGTCTTCACCGATTTGGGTTGTCCCCAAAAAGCTTGATGCGTCAGGTAAACAAAAATGGCGTGTCGTAGTTGACTACAGAAAACTCAATGAGTTAACTGTAGGAGATAAATACCCTTTACCAAACATTTCTGATCTTTTAGACCAACTTGGCAAATGTCAATATTTCACCACCCTCGATTTGGCCTCCGGTTTCCACCAAATTGAGATCGAACCCAGTGACATTCCAAAAACTGCTTTCACAGTCGAAAACGGTCATTATGAATTTAATAGGCTTCCATTCGGTTTGAAAAATGCCCCATCAACCTTCCAAAGGGTAATGGATAACATTTTAATAGGAATCCAAAACGAGAGATGCCTCGTATACATGGACGACATAATCGTCTATTCCCCAACAATCCAAGACCATGTTTCACGGCTTACCGAAGTCTTCAAACGTCTTCAAAAAGCTAATTTAAAAATTCAACCGGACAAGTGCGAATTCCTTCGTAAGGAAGTTGCATATTTAGGTCACCTCGTCACCAAAGAAGGTGTAAAACCAAATCCAATTAAGATCGAATGCATCAAAAATTTTCCCCAACCAACTAACCAGAGAGAGATTAAATCATTTCTTGGCCTCGCCGGATATTACCGACGATTCATTGATAATTTCGCCAAAATTTCCAAACCTCTCACTAAATTACTGCAAAAAGACACCTCTTTCAATTTCGATTCAGAATGTTTAAAATCTTTCGAAGATTTAAAACAAACCCTTACTTCAAGCCCCATACTATCGTATCCAAATTTTGACGAGCCATTCCTACTCACAACAGATGCGAGCGCTTTTGCGATTGGCGCTGTACTTTCGCAAGGTCCAATAGGTAAAGATCTACCCATAGCTTTCGCCTCCAGAACTCTCTGCAGTGCGGAAACAAAGTACTCAACAATAGAACGAGAACTCCTCGCTATTGTTTGGGCTGTAAAACATTTTCGCCCATATATTTTTGGTAGAAAGTTCAAACTGATAACAGATCATAGACCTCTTACCTGGCTTTTCTCTATTAAAGACCCCGGTAGTCGCCTAGCACGCTGGCGCTTAAAACTTGAAGAGTACGACTACCAGATTGAATATAAACCTGGCAAAATTAATAAAAATGCGGATGCCTTATCCCGTATCAA
Organism: Rosalia funebris; assembly: GCA_037954035.1. Classification (NCBI taxonomy): domain Eukaryota; kingdom Metazoa; phylum Arthropoda; class Insecta; order Coleoptera; family Cerambycidae; genus Rosalia; species Rosalia funebris. The sequence continues at coordinate 17,478,529 of JAZFAV010000007.1, read as the reverse complement.
AATTAACCATTTTCAAAAATGTGTGGATTTCAAAAACAAAATTTTAACATCAAATACAGACGACGAATCGATTAGTTCAGAAAATACCGAAATTTCACCAGAATCAATTTTACAAGAATTAAATACATTTGTTCACCTATATAAAACCCAGTCACTAATAGACTATTCAAAAATTAAAATTACGAACAATCAATTATTGGACAAAGGACATAAAGACATAATAACGTTTTTCCAAAAAGAAAAACTCGAAGACTTACATTATAAAATAATTGAAGATATTTTCGAGGAAAAACCAAATTTTATTCACAATAAAATTAATATAGTCACGAGTAAAACGGTGAAAAACCGAAAATATTATATTGTTTTGTTACCCTTCGACATCGAAGAGATAATCGAAACAATGTTTATTACTCTTTACAAAGACAAAGACATTTTCGAATCTTCAAAAACATATTTCATTGAAAACAATTTAGAATTGCCAATACTCGAAATGTTGTCATTTATTTTCACTGGAAAAGATTTAAACCTAGTTAGTTGCCAAAACATAACTAAGACGCCTGACGAAGATCAAATTCCGATAATATTAGACCAAAACCATACAGGAAAAGCAAATTTACACCGCGGAATAAACGAAACCATTCGGAGAATAAGGAATAAATATAACTGGCCCGGTCTAACTAAAGACGTAACTAAATTCATTCAAAATTGCGAAATATGCCAGAAAACAAAAACTTTACGGAAAAACTTAAGCAATCCCCTGGTGATAACTGAAACACCAAGAACACCATTTGAAAGAATAAATATCGATATACTAGAAATTCCAAAAAGAAATTATGTTTTAACTATTAGAGATGAACTAACCAAATTTACTCAAGCGTACCCATTAGAGGATAAATCCGCTAAATCAACAGTAAATACATTACTTCTTTACTTTCAGCATTTTGGTACTCCGCTTCGTATACATTCGGATTACGGTAAAGAATTCGACAATGTATTACTTAAAGACCTATGTACCTTATACGACATAAAATTAACATTTTCTAGCGTTAGCCACCCTCAATCAAACGGATCTGTGGAAAGATTTCACTCCACACTTTTAGAGATGATTCGTACTAATCAGGCTGAAAACCCTAATGAACATCCATTAAACGTAATTCCTTACGCTGTTATTTGTTATAATAACTCGACGAATAAAACACACGGTTTCTCTCCATACGAGCTAGTATTTGGACATACGTCCAGTCGCCCACCTGAAACTTTGTATAACCAAAAGGAGTTGATTTCAAAATATATACGAGACCTAAATAATAGAATTTCATACTATTATAAAATTGCACGCACAAAAACTGAGCTTCAAAAAGAAAAGGCTAAATTAAGATTCGATAGAAACGTTCCAGAACATCCTACACAATTTAAAATAGGCGATAAAGTCTATATTAAGGAATCTCAAATTAAAGATAAATTACATAATAAATTTAACGGTCCTTTTGAAATAATAAAAATCTTTCAAAATTCTGCAATTTTATTAAATCTCGAAACGTCACAAACGACAAAAGTCAATTTCGACAGGATGAAACCATATTTTGAGAATTAAATTATTTTCAGGTTTCTTCTGCTGATTGGAGCAGCAGTATCCCAATACACCATTACTCCAATAAACAACACCATTGGAATATATTATCATCGAGACAGCGAAATCGTTGTAACAAATAAACAATGGACTCTTCTGGTTCACAAAAACATTTCATCAATAAAGAACACTTTTGAACATAACGAGAAAATGCTTGAAATTCTCTTACACGCTATTAACCCCACATTTGAAAACATGAACCTTTTTCGAGGTGAAGTAAAAACACACATCAGCTTATTAACCCAAATTTCAAATTCAATTCAAGAAAAATTAAGCGAAATTTATTTTGATACTAAACGTTACAAACGTGGAATTCTCAATGGCATTGGTACAATATTTAAGTCAATTACAGGAAATTTAGATTCCGAAGATGGCGAATACTACATGAATTGCATCAATAAATTAACTAATGACGAGCATCAATTAGAAAATTTAATGAAAAATCAAATCTCAGTAACAACATCCGTCATAAAGAATTTTAACGCTACCATACAAAAGTTGCAAATTGATGAAGCCACCTTCAATAGAGATATAAAAATAATATCAGACGCAATTTATAGGACAGCAGATAAAATTAAAGTAATTGAAGCAAAATTAAGATTTTTAGAAAAATGTGAACTTCTCATGGAAAGTTACCTGTATATCGAGAATCAATTAAATGATATTCTAAATTCAATAACTTTCGCGCGATTAAAAATTATTCATACGTCGATAATCAATCCTGAAAATTTGATAACCTCGCTTCAGGAAATTTCACAAAATTTACACCAAAACAATTTACCACTCATTATAAAATCTTCCAATATTGCCAAATATTTGGATATTATGGAATTAGAAGCATACCAAACTGATTCAGACTTGGTATTTGTATTAAAAATCCCTCTAATAGACCAACAAAGATACACCCTTTTTAGATTATATCCAATCCCTATCCTAAATAATAGAACTGGTCTATATCATGTTTTATCTTCATCACAAAAATACTTAGCGCGTGACGTCGATTCTTTGATGTACATACCCATCAAAAATCTGAAAGACTGTAAACCACTTTTCTTTGGCACAAAGATATGTTCCAATCTATTTGCATACCCCATCGACGACAATGCTATATGTGAAGCCCAAATCCTGAAACACTTAAAAACTTTACCTGAGAGCTGCCAAACTTCAATAATATTTGCAAAAGGCTACAATGTCCAACAACTAACAGACTCATCATGGCTAACAATTACTTCAGAACCACTTCAAATTACTGTAAATTGCAAACAAATAAACACCAAGACAGAGATCATTTATAAAAATTCCATTCTTAAATTGCAACCTGGATGTAGTGCTTTCATAGGAGTGACAAAAATACAAACTGACCCTAAGAACTTTTCGCAAACCAGTGTTAGTGATCACCCCATTTTAATTCCCTTTAATTGTTGTCAAGGAATCCCCGATGACATCCAAATCCCAAAATTAGAACCATTAAAATTGAATAACTTAAATGTGGAAGACCTCGAGATTGCCAAACACAAATTGGACGAGTATTCTCGAACGTTAGACGATTTGATCAATGAACCATTTGTCACCAAACACATCTCTTGGTTCACTTATTTTATCATTACACTAATAGTAACTCTCATTTTGTTATATATTTTATGTAAATGCCGAAAGAGAAACAGATTAGCAATCGCCCTCACAACAAATTCACCACCACCTCCACCTGGACCTTCTAAACGCTTAAGAGAATCCTTCAGGAGCATCCTGCCCAGAAGAAGACCATCGATCAGATCCAAAGATGAAACCCCAGAGGAAGAAATCGAACTGAACTAATGTTTCTCAGTTATAAATCGGTTTCAAAGACTCTATATATTTTAATTTTGTAAATTTTATATTTAAAAAAATATTAATTGTATAATTTAAACTTAACTTACGGCTTCATATTCTCAATTAACTTTATTATTATATAACTTCAATAATCGTTAAATTCATAATTATTAATTTCAATTTTACTTATTTTTGAAAAGTTGCTGCATAACACCAACTTTTTGTTAAAAAGGGGAGTTGTTATATAAAATATATTGTATTGCATTCATTATTCAAAGTACTTCTCATACTCCTATAACTTTATTATCAGGTAACATAAAACCTTCAGTATGTTATCTGAAAGCCAGACGTAACTTAATACTGCTACGTGTCTTATCATATAACTATATACATTGTAACCAACGTTTATGATGATTTGCTGAAACCTTATAATGTTCTTTCTTTAAATTAATCTTTTGCCAATTATATTTTAACTTTACTTTCAACAATGTCAGCATAACGAAACTTATAAAGTCGCAGCAAACCCGTTGCATGAGCAGTATAATTTTAGTATTGATATTATTGTTATACTCACACATCTAAATTCTTGTTCGTCCGTTAAATAAAATAAATTGTTTTTAAAAAGTTTAAATCCAAACTAGTGATTTAACATGTATATGCTACTCAACAAAATCCAAATAATTCTACAAATTTTACGACAACAGATATCAAACAGTTTATGGGAATTTGCCTTTATACATCAATAGCTCATTTGCCTAGCATTAGAGCTGACTGGAGCACAGACATAGGCTATGATCTTGTCAAAAATGTGATGCCTCTGAATAAATTTCAAAGAATTCGACGTTACATTCATTTCAACGATAATTGTAGACATGTAGGACGGGACAATCTAGGTCATGACAGACTACATAACCTTCGACCTCTGGTTGATCACTTAAATGAAAGATTTACTAGCATTTCACTTGAACTTACTCTTTCAGTGAATGAACAAATGTATGCCACAAAAGTGAGGCATTATATAAAACAGTATATACCCATGGAACCTCACAAATGGGGTTTCAATTTTTTTGTACTTGCCGGTGTTTCCTGATTCGCTTATCGCTTTGAAATATATTCAGGACAAGAGAATTTGCAAACTAGACCAACTAGGGAAGGGGGGAGGGGGGGGAGTGTAGATGTGGACTGTCCCTATGTTATCCAAGAATATAATCGACATGGGATAGATCTAATGGATAATTTCATTGGACGTTATCGGATTATGCTGAAAAGTAGAAAATGGTATTTACGAATTTTTAATCATTTACTCGATTTGAGTATGGTGAATGTATGGCTATTATACAAGCGAGTCTTAACTTTACAAGGAAAAAAATTGACATATTACCGCTGTCAAAATTTCCGAGCCAAGTGGCAAACTGTCTCTGTAATGTGGGAAATATTAATGCTATAAAACGGGGTAGACTTCTGATAGATTATTCTGGAACAAGTTATTCAAGCTAAAAAGCACAGAGGCAATGAACAACATATTCCCCCAAAAGACGTTCAGGTTGGACACTGGCCAGTTCATGCGAAGAACAGAACCAGGTGCAAATTTCCAAGTTGCAAGGATTATACTGACATAACATCGGAAAAGTGTGGAGTAGTTCTATGTTTAAATAAAAAAATAGTTTTAGAAAATTTTATCATTAGGGAAAATATTATGTATTTATGCACAATGTTGCATTTTTGCAACAACAAGAAATTTTGAGAATATAATGTGTTTTTTTGAAAGTAATTTTTTTATTATTTTTCCCACGTGTTATGTTTAAACGAAAAATAAAACAAAACGAAAAACAAAAAATTTTTTCGTTTTTGAAAACAGAAAAAAAATCATGCATTTAAGGGAGTATATTTCAGAAAAGCAAACTGAATTTTACTAGAACATTACTGATTAACCATGAAATCCAAAAATTACTTCTTAGATTTGTATTGAAATGTATTTTTCCCCTTTTGGCTTCGGCTTTATAGAAAAAACCCCATTTGCTATAGACAGTTGAACTTTTTTTATATACATTTATTATTATTAATTTAAGAATCCTAACCTGATTATCGATGTAAACCTCACCCGATTAGGAAGTAAGTTATATGGGTATAATACTTTTCTTGTCCAAGCGTCAGGCCATTAATCACAGATTGACATACATGAGACACAGATCCTCAATAAAATTTGTCATGAACTCTCTAGAATAACTTCTTAAATCTGCCATAATGATGCTACTACTGATAAACTAAGAAACTTAACCTCAATTGACATAGAATTGTCAATGTGTACCGTACATGTACTTTCTGCCTCCAAATACGCTTGGATCAAGACGCGCTAGAGTAAAGGCATTAACGAACATGAACGGGTGTAAGTACAGCTCGTAAAGAATATGAACAAGTCTTAAAACCGCGATATCGGACCGCCCACGAGGCGCGCAGTAAATAGCCTGGTCTTTAGTCAGTCGCATTAAGACCTTTATAGAGTAATGTATGTGCAATGTGAATGTACACATAGTTCGATCTGACCGCGCATAAAGTGCATCCTTTTTCCTCCCAATGATGCCTCGGCACACATAAGAGTATCAAACTTTTTTCTATTATTGACGAGCAGTACATGTTTTAGGTCATGTACATGTGTCTATAGGCAAAACTGATACTTTAAGATACCTACAGAAATATATGTTTATCTTTATCTTAAGATATGTAATTGAGTTCATGCATGCGCGTAATGTGTGGACAATGTTCGAAATAAGAGTCCGTCAAATATATCTTCTTTTCCTACTTATTTTAGGACAGATATTGGCAATGCTCTGTTAATTAAAGTAAATATTTTTTAGTTTATAGTAAAAATATTATGGTAGATTTAAAAAGTTATTCCAGAGAGGTCATGACAGATTTTATCGGATTCAATAACTCTTTATTCATATCTGTAGAAAACAAAGTCGAAATATTATATGATTAGAAATGTAAAGAGAAATATATGATTATAAAATGTTATTGCAAAAACTTGAAGAAGTAGAAGCAAAGGCAATAAAAGATAATTTTTCAGCCATCCGGATATAATTCCACCAATCATCAGGTCCTAGCTTTTCAAGCAGATTTCTTCGTATTCAAGCCTATTCAGTAACTTATATTGCTTTTTAACGTATGTATTTTGGTATGTCTTTTGGATTTAGCAAACATAGGCCACTTCAAATACAGTTATTTCACTCATCGATGACATTAGAGACCAGAGGAAAGTGGCAGAGAAGTATCTCTATCTGTAGGTAATGGATACATGGTACAATACAACGTATCATACAATAATATTAATTTTCTTCAGTTCTTGTTAAAATAAAAAAACATACTGAAAAAGATTTTTTTAAATATGTAATAAACTTTCAAAGCGATAAATAAATAAACTATTGAAACAAATCCTTACTCAAAATAAGGAAAATAAAAAATTAAAATAATAACTTATCATGTCAGTATCATCGTCAAAATCAATAGACGAGACTAAATTTATTTCCATGTTTAAAGTGTAAAATCTGTCTTGTGTATTGAAGTTTTCATAAAAGTATTTTATTAACCTTAGTTTCTTGAAATATCTCTTGCAGGAAGCTGTTATCACTAACAAAGTGGCATTTTTGTGAATATATTTCAGAATGTCCAGATGGATGAAAAACTGGAATATGCTTCTTACTGCCTACTCAAAGATTTTTTAGTAATATTCTGTTAAAAAATTGAAATCATGGGATATATATTTGGGAATAAAAATGTTGTGTCTTGTTAAGACAGAATTATGCCAACAACTTGGTAGCACAACATTTTAAACATTCTAGTACGCTTCTGTTGTTTGCCAGCACAACTTTTGCCGATCATCTTTTTTATTTTTGTTTTTCTTTTCTCTGTGAAAAGAAATTTACTGACTCAGATACTTGACCAGTTTCATCCCCTATTATTTCGTAAAAAGTTTTCGAAAAAGAATTATTTATTCATACATCACTGTCATAGATTTTCTCTATGTAAGAGTATTAACTTCATTAATTTTGAACAAAATTTTCTTCCAGAATACCATAAGACATACAGACTTAAAGTTCCAAAGCAATTTAAGGAATAATTTAATACCTATTGAGTCAGATTTTGAGTTCACCTCACCAGCGCTCATTTTCTGAAGCAAGTCAATCTTTGTCAGTGGCTTAAGATTTAATTTTAAAGAACTAATCGCTTCTATATTGGAGCACCAGCGGATATCACTGTGACTTTTATATCTACTTTTAAGAGTGGAAGTAGAAAGAAGTTATTAACTATTAAAGTTCTGTTACCTTAAATACATCTTCGTTGAATAATACCGAAGCCAGTATGTTCATGGTGCAATTTTCAGAAAGGAAAAAATTATCAGAACTTCTGATAGTTTTAGTGGATGATTCCAATTTCCAATCAATCAGCCTGTATTATAATAAGTGGATAAGTGTCAAACATATCTGTGGATCAGCTAATATTGGCCTGTACTATATTTTAACATCATAAATGTCAAAGATGAAAAGAATGCCGCTTTAAAATCAGGAAATAAATTACGGACTATCAATTAAATAATTATTGAACCATCTCTTTTTAAGGACGTGACCTTAGACATGTATTTAAGTAATATTCTTTTCGTAACAACTTTATAATTTATCTTATTACACATAAGCGTTAGCCCAAATAATTTGTACATATATTATAATAATATTAATAACGATAATAACTACGTGTAATGTAACGAATAAATAAAACATAGGCTAGTAAATAAGCTGTCGTCCAACATAAAATAATAACTAAATGTTAGTGTGCCTCTAAAAATTTAAATTCAGATGTGTACGAATATTAAGTAAATATATCATATAGACAGTTAATGATGATTGTTGATGTGCATCCATCCCTGACGCTTGATAATGACCTGAGATACATGGGTGTTGGGTCGAGCAGTAGCAACCGCTCTTTATCCGAATTATTAATGATACCAATGATCGTTACATTAACCTTATAAGTTGATTGAGCAAAATCAATTAGAAAAGGTCAGTAATTTCAAAATTAATATAGACTAACATAATATGATTACATTTTCAAGGACACATACATATAACGCGTTTGATACTCTTTATTACTACAGTGGCAGCTGGCAATAAGGGGGACAGGCACACGTACCCCCCTAAATTTTTTAGAAAAAAAACACGTGTTTTCTGTTAATTCTGTAAAACATTAATTAGAAACTTTTTATAAAATATAATAATATTTTATATATAAACTTTATATCTTTATACCATAATAGTTATTTATGTACCAAATCAGTAAAGTGAGTATCGAACGAGTCTAAGATTATGAGACGAGCGAGCAAAGCGAGCGAGGCGTGTAACAGGTGAATTCGATCAAGACATTTTACTGACATGGTGCATACAAAATTTTATCGCCAACCGTAAAAATTTATGATTTTAAAAAATGGGGATATTATAAAACTTTTATTGTGGAGCTGTGACAGACGTGAGAAACGTGACAGTGACAAACGATTTCTTTTTAATATCAAAGTCATGGTTACGTTAATAAATATTTGCGGCAGGCAAAAATACTTTACCTGCCGCATATGCGGCGGGTATTCTCGCGGGGAATACTCTACATATTTCACAGTAAAAAAGTATTTGTTTACTAAGATTATGAGTCGAGCGAGAGAAAAGAGCGAGGCGAGTAACAGGTGAGTTCGATAAAGACACTTTCTTAAAGTGTTCCTTGCACCACTCTAAAAATCGTCATACTGACGATTATATTTTTCTACTGATTTTTCTGGCAGAAGTTACAAAATTGTCTCTAATGACTTCTTTTGAATTTTAGGCGGCCTGCAATGAATATCTTATTATTTTTTATAAATAATCCGCCGGAAAACTTTTATTGTGGAGCTGTGGCAGCCGTGAGAAGCGTGACAGTGACAAACGATTTGCGTTTAATGCCGAAGTCATGACTACGTTAATAAATATTTGCGGCAGGTGAAATACTCTATTTCATAGTAAAATAAAATGTTTGTTTACTTCCAAAAATCGATATGGTAATGTATGGCTTTACTGGCAATTGACGATAAAGGATTTTTAAAATATTAGTTCTACACGCTAGATTCTTCATCGGGCCACTGTCGTAAATTTTAGGAAAGCTTGCGTATCGGGACACGGCGCCGCGGTTAAGGACACAACATGTTCAGATTGCCCTCGGAGTTATTTGTGCTCAGCTGTACTTTTTCGTTGAGCAAGTAATATTCGATGTGTTAGCAGTTAAGTCTTGTTCCCACGGCCTGTGGCTTAACGAGCATACGCACAGACTTATGGTCTGTCGAATTCTGACCGCAAGCCGTTCGTTCCTATGGTGCGGAGAGGCTCGTGACTTGGCGAATCTCGAGCGGCCACTTGTCGCCAGTTGCGTTATTGAATTTTTATAATAACGAACGTCAGTATCTTGTAAGTCGCCATCAAATTTTCTTTCTTCTGTTTCAACTCTGTTGAAGGATACTCAACATTGATGTAACCTTGGATTAGCTTTCAAGCATCATATATTTTGTTTCTATATTTGTGATCACCGTTTTGGGGGTTCCAGATAGAAGGTTCTCCCTCGTACAAGTCGAAAAACTCCATAATAACTTAATTTGACCACTCAATAATTATCCCAAATCACCCACTGAAGGAGTTCAGAAAACTTTCAGTACAAACCTGTACGACTGCAACAAACCAGAACAGATCGTAGAAACGGGTACTCGAGCCGTACTGAGGCTTGTCATCCGTCGAATTCCAAGCCCTTGATGTCCGAGTATTTAGCGACAATACACGGGAAATACCAAGCTACTCGTACCTCAAGCAAGAACGAGCCTTTCGTTCCCATGGCGTGGTTGAGGTATGAGAAACTTCGGACTAGGTCCGTCAAGCCACACGTCGTGGGAATAACGCTTTATATAGCGAAGATTTAATCAAATTCAATAAGATTATGTCAGAAATGGTCACATTTTAGTAGGTGACCGTCTATCGTAGTTAATTGTTCTGTTCACCGCGTAATGTGTTGTGATCATCAGTCGTAACTTTAAACGTTTAAAAACGTTCAATTCAGTTAATTTTATTAGTCCAGTGACTAATAAAACAATAACTTATGAATAATGGACAGAAATTTAACGGTTAAGTGGGCTCGATGCTCGATTTAAATATTTAAAAAATGCACATTAGAAAAAATCGTAACATTACAATAAATTTATAGTAGTGTGTACGACATTTTTAAGTGATTATGTGGGTGTCCTAAAAAACAAACGTTTTTTGTTCGTTTGTCTTTACAGACGAGCTGATTTACTCTACAAGTAACGGTAGAATATATGTTTTTGTCATTTAGCATCCCCACATGTCACACCATTACTGTGGTCACCCATGCAACACACGCACGAACTGCCATCTCTATTTACTAAACGGTTGTTTTCGTGTGTGTATCACGAAATTTTTGGGTCGATGTATGAAATGCTTTTCGTTCGAATTTCGGCATTTTGACAAAATCAATACAGTAAATCGACCCTTGCGAACAACGTGGTAACTTTTTTTTTATCCGAAGCCTCTAGAGCCATGTTCCGGAGGTGCCTTCGATATGAGCAAGGGAGCGGCGCAATATTATTGCGATTTGCTTACTCGTTGTATTATTACATTTCCAATCATATTATTTTTATATAAGAGTATTTAATAGCTGAAAAATATTAAAGGTTATTACTTTTATAGCAAACTTACATCCAAATCCACTAGATCCGACGCTACTGAGAAAAACTAGTTACAACAGGATGGGGCAACAACCTATTATGCTATAGTTGTAAGAGAGTAGTTAATAGACAAGTACGTAAGAGAATTCCTTTCCTAATAATAATAGTATGAACAAATCGATAGCTCCTGACTAAACGTTCACAACAACGAGTGTATATAAGCATCAAACAAATAAAAAGAAAAAACATATTCGGTCAAAAAATTAACTTTGTATATGAACTAGGATTATTTCAGGAATAACAAATGTAAATAAATTTATAATAAATTAAACTACAGAAATAAGGAGATTATACTTCAACCCATCTGCAAATGCCTTATATAATAAGGACTACACAAATTAGGTCAAAACAACTATTCTCCTGGCTATATGCCAAACGCCGAGCGCTGAATTACATGACAAAATTGTATTTTGTCTAACAGAGTTAGCACTAAAATACAGTGACTCAGATTGTTCCAAAACCACAAGGAAGATGCAAAGTGTCACCTATCTCAAGATGTCGTTAACTGCAGGCCGGTTTCGACCTTATCTTGGGCCTCGTCAGTGCAGTAATTCAGTGCAGTGTAATGTAATTCAGCGCTCGGCGTTTGGTATATAGCTAGGAGAATAGCTGTTTTGACCTAATTTATTTAGTCCTTATTATATAAGGCATTTGCAGATGGGTTGGAGTATAATCTCCTTATTTCTGTAGTTTGAATATTACCCTCTGCGTAGTAAAAGTGCATTATTATAATAAATTACTAATACAGTAAATACTCTTAAATTAAGAATATTTCAAATATATATACATATGATCTTAGCTTCAAAATGTTACATTTTGCCAGTGGGCATAAATAAATCTGAATTATGAAGGCAGTGTATAATGCATGTTAATTTCAATTTATACCGATGTGAAACCAAATTCACATCGGTATAAATTGAAATTATTAACATGCAGGGATGTTTTTTTTTTACCTATATATTATATATAGAACAAATCTGACTTGGGTCTATAAAGTATCCAGCTCCATTTACAGTAAATTCTATTTTAAAATTATTAGCCACAGGCAATTAGGTGAGAGTGTAGCCTGGATAGGTAACTTCAAAAGCAAGTGGAAGAAATAATAAATCGACTGGACAAAGAGATGCTATTGAGTGGCCACCTAAATTATTAGACCTTAGGCTGTTGTATTATTCCCTCTGAGATTAGATCAATAATATGTAATAAATCCAGATAACATCAATAATTTCAAAGAAAGAGTATAAATAGAAATAAGGAATATTTCACCACAAATTTTAGAAAAAGTCTTTCAAGATTTAATATATTTAAATAAACAATTACAACAACATTCATATAAAGTTATTCAACAAACTCACATCTTACTGTCTGCAATTATCTAATCACTCAGTTAAATCACCAAAGGTTTAGATCGTTGAAATCAGCTAACCAATACAAATCAACGATATGACAATATACAGGTTGTTGCATAAAACATATATCCCGTGTATTGCAGTTGAATATCCGGTATATTTAAAATGTCAATTAGAGTACGTGTATTTTTAATTAAAATCTTTTTTTTGAATATTAAATATTTACTGTCATTTGTACGAATGTTTATCATATTATTATTCTTGTATATATATATATATAAACGACCGTCGGTAGGAGACAATTGTGGTAGAAAATAATGTTAATCCGATCGAAATTATATATTTTACAATATCTTATATTTCGTAATATAACATAATGTAAACTTATTATGGGAATATGTAATATTATATTATATCAAATCATCATTGATTATATCACATAAAATTAAGAATTTCGAGTTAAAGCATAAATATAGCAACCTTGTATTCTTATAAGCCATAATAACGTTTCTTAATGTTATATGCACTAAACTGAAAATGAAAGTACTCTTTTAAATTATGACAATATTGATAATTACATAAGTGTATCGCCACGTTTTAGTTTTTATGTAATACGTATTAAAATCTTCTCCAAATCGATGTCACACCTCACGTATGTCCATGACATAGTATGACTACGTGAGTACGTATTGTGAAACAACGAATAATTAAGATAAGTTTAGCGATTTTTACCTAAATTACAATTTACAATTTTACTAGAATGTTATTATTCAAGGCGATAGGTGTAAATCACTTGTTTAGTATTAATTGTCTATAACAATATACATATGATATTTTAAGATTTCTTTATGCATACCTCATCGTCTGCAATCCGTTGGATTTACAGATGTTAATTTTTTTAAGATGTACCTGCCCTATCTGCCAGTTTTTAAAGACGGTAAATATCCGTCTATTACCAGAGCGGTAAATAAATAAAATAATATGCAATATACGCTTGTGGCCTGTGAAACATCACCAAAAATAAATTAACATCCTCCTGATAAATATTTGAGTAACGAATAATATTAATCGGTTATTATATTTAAAGTAATTTAAATGGACACTCTCAATATCGCCCCATATCAAAAATTTGATTTATAGCGCTAGACTTAACGAATGTGTTTGCGTCAGTCGAATAATAATAAGCCTTATTATAACAAAGCTTACCAAAACGCCTTTTTTATATTTAGGTGCAGCGAAGCATTGTTGGATATTACCCATCACAAACTCTAATTATCGGACACATATCACTGAACAACAAATTAATCACAACAATCACGTTTAACTTTTTAACAAATAGACGAAAAACAAGCCGTTAAAAAGCATATACTTCGGTTAGTAATAATGATACAAATTTCGGCAAGACGATTTTATTAATATTTCGACGGTAAGTTTCGATTCGAATTGTTTAAAAGCGCGTGTTTATTTTTTGCCGTGACCGATATGATGCGCGCGCCAGATGCGCATCAAGAATTTAGTGCGGGCGGTTGGAGTAATTTCGTCATTGTGCACGTGTTGTCAATTATTTATGATTGTCTTCTTGCCTGTGTTGTGCAAAATAACAAGTTCAGCCATATTCGTCTTCAAACAATAAATCAACAACTGGTTTCTTTAGATGATGACATGAAACTACATCCAGAATTTGATTGTATTAAATATTTATGATGACTACAAACACTAAATTTTTAACTAGCTTCCATCACGTCAAAGGTTGCTACTTTCTCTATGTGTAATTATATTTTTCTATATAAGTGTAGATATAGCTAAAAGTCTAAATGGAATAAAATCTCAAATATGTTGTATTAATTATCGACAAGACGGGATAAACTTAAATACACTAAGTGACATGGAGACTGCAACCCTCAGTGAACACAGTTTAATTCGGCCAATACTTTATGCATATGTTAATGTATTAACGTGGAAATGTATAAATACAATCTGGGTTAAAAGAACTTTAAGATTGTGGAGTAAAATTCAATGAATTCATTACAGACCATACACTTGTTCATAGGGGCATGAATCGAATGCCTTCTTCACACCCTAACCTGGACAGCATACCAGGAACATTCATGGGAAGTGAAGTACATTTAACAGTCTTTTCCTCATAATATCTCACAAGTTTCCAACTTGGGAGAAATCGGGGCATCGTCGTGACCATGAAAGAAGATTGGCTTGGGAAGCTTTCAAGAAGCCGAACGTTAACCTTGCTATGTATATGTGATGGCGTATTATTTTGTGGAAGTACGGGATTGGATAACATTTTGAGGAACGGAATAGAGGCGGGTTGTAGTATATAGTTGCAGTTTGTATATAGCGCTGTGAATTCACTTCTATTCGATATGACTAACTGCCACCTACAATCAAGGGAAACCCATACTATATACAGTATGGTGTACATGTCGCTCTACATAGTACTGAATATGCCGTATTTTCTGTCGTATATTTCCAAGCAAACAAAAAATAAGTGAGTCACTAAATACAATAAATATAACTAAATCACTAAATACAATACCGTTCCGTTCCACAGTCAAATGGATCCTTTCTCTAATCTACTACAATCACTAATTTCCCTGGTTGGAAGTAAATAATACAGATACGTAATGTGAGCGTACATAATGTGCCTATATGTGTAATTTCGCTCACATAATGTGGGAGAAATGAAAATAATCCAAAGGACCGTATTTATCGATTACAACTCACATTGTTAGTGATTTACATTCACCATGAAATTGTCTTTTACAGCTAATAATCTAGGACGGCAATCCTGGTGTCCGATATCTCTAGATCTTCATGTTATGTCTTCCAAAAATCACTCCCGATAATCTCATCACAGTTGATTCATTGGTTTATTTCTATTCGCTCAGTGAGCAATGGCCATGAACTACAGACCAGTTTCAAGTTACCCAATTATATGGCCGCCTTTTAAACTAACTAAACTGACGAACATTAGTACGTCTTTATATACTAGGCATTGTTTTTAATGAAAAAAATGGATATACCGGATAAACCAGAACTTACGACAAATCTACATCGAGAATCTCTCGATGTCTAGAAAAGTGTAGATATCGATTGAATTATAAACTGTAATAAACATCCAGTAACTTGTACACCGAGAATCGAAAAAGAAACCACCAAACCGCAAAGCGGTTATCAAGTAGTTCCCGAATAGCAAGACTATTACATAATTGCTATAGGAAACAACTAATCCTCGGGCTAAAGCCCCGCCAGACATTGAATCATACCTAATGGAGATTATCGACCCCCTTCTTATGTTTCTGCACGATCAGCAAGGTTTCAGAAAAGAAAACCCGCCACGGGTAGAATTCAACATCTGTCCCGGATGGGAACCGAACAACAGACAGATGTTTCGAACTTATTAGTTCTCATCAGTGCCGTACACGGTACGCCGGTCCAGGACAAATGCCAAATCAAATCTGTGGGGTATTCATTTAAATCGATATGATCTGTCAGTAACTTATAAGTCGCGATTCCCGACATATAAATTACTGACATAGATCGTATCGAATAGATGAAAAAGGCCTAATTTGAATCTTTTTCTTATAGTGCATCTCGTATCGGAAGTTCTCTATCATTGCAGCCTAATTTGAGTATATTCTTTAAATGTTAAAACACATTAAATGTTACACAGAGTATTAAAAGTTTTACATAATTTTGGTTTTTAAAATAATATTAAACAAAGGAAATACTTACCCTTCAGCATCACTTTTCTCTGAAGCACTTGTTTTAGATGCCAGGAAACTATGTACCTTAACTGTAGCTATGAAACAACTTGAAATGAAATATTCCTTACGTTTCTCATGATTGTAAAACTTGTCACAAGACAAAAAACTCTACGACTATAGTATTTATATTTTATATATTTACTAAATGAAAATATTCGGAATTTAAGGTAATTCAGTATGAAAACAAAGCTGTTTATTATACACTCGAAAGATATTATGTGCAATTCATTTTATAGTAGCTAAAGTAGATATATTAATATATGTATTTATACTAGAATTAATTCGTTACATAGTTCATATGGTGTTACCCTTATTGCAAGACTCTATTACTTTCCACACTCCACTATACTAGCAGAAAAGTAATGTAATCGTGTAAAAAAAAAGTGAAAAAACACTTTTTTTTTGAGTTTATTTTTCGTTTTTCGGCCTAAAAACCAAAAAAAAAATGGTTTTTAAAAATGTATTGCTGTGTATATCGTCGTTGTCGTCGGCATTAAAATTTCTTGTTAACGCGATAACTTAACTAAATCGTGTCGGATCGATCGGGTCTTGACTAATTCTGATCGGGGACGTCTCTCAAACGACACCTATTGATTTTGAAGTGGATAGAATACATACCACCCTGTCCATGAGTCATAAGAGCACGATGGTGGACTATTTGAGAAATTTGTTTTGTTAATACAATAACTCAACTAAATCGTGTCGGATCGATCGTGTTTTGACTGATTCTGATCGGGGACGTCTCCCAGATAACACCTATTGATTTTTATGTGGATAGAACACAGTCTACTATGTTCATGGGTCATGAGAAAGCACAATGGTGGACTATTTGAGAATTTTTCTTGTTAGGACGATCACTCAATTAAATCGTGTCGGATAGATCGGGTTTCAACTGATTCTGATTAGGGACGTCTACCAGACGACATCTATTGATTTTGAGGTGGTTAGGACATACCCACCCTGTTGAATGGTCATGAGAAAGCACGAGGGTGGACTATTTGAAAAAACTAAAACTGTTGCATAAAACAGATATTCTGCATTTATGTGTTGGTTTATTTTTTCTCGGTCACTCAATTTCGAGATAGAGATGTTCTACGTGCGGATAAGTCCGTTTTAAGGTTTTAAAACTGTTTATTTTATATAATATTTTACTGTAACGTACACATTTATTTTGTATACAATTTGTTTATATTTATTTAAATCCGGTTTTCTACTATTTATTTTTTTTTATTTATGAAAACAATACGAAAATCATTAATAATATTAAGTCCTTCTACTGCTAATATAGACAAAGAAGTACGAAGTTGAATTACTCGCTTTTTTACATTATACAAGAGATTGATTTGAGTTATTGCTTAACACATTTATGTATCAGTTCTTGTATGCATGTAAAATTATTATTATATTTTATTATTTGTCTGCACGGTTGTATTCTGAAAATATATTTAAATTTGACTAAATATTGAAAATCTCCTAATTAAACAATTCTTTTATACCTATAAAAATGCTTTTAAATGAAAATACAAATTTTCATGAATGTTAATGTCATTTTCCTAAAAACTAATGGCATTTTCAGTTACAGGATAAAACAAAACTAAGCAGGATATGTCATGTCATATAAAATATTAATTTTAATTGAGCAAATAGCCGTTTAGCTTTACATAACTTACAATTAATGGCAGAAAGAAAATAATGAAGATATTTCAAGTGTATTTATCCCATCTAAATTAACAGCACTCGTATTTTACAATAAGTATTTCACAAGGGAACACTTGTACAATACCGTCTAATATATTATGGAACGCCTGGTTGTAACAATGTAACAATGTAATTGTAACATGTCGTCTATATCGTTATTTCTTATTTAGCGTATAATTTATAATTTACAATATGTATCCACTATATATGTTCAGTTCTAATGGAAAGGGCCATGAAATTATGTCATTAAAACATTACATTTTAGTATCACATTATTTAGCTAATAGCATAATGGACACTAAGTCTTAAAATGTTCTTTATTGTAGTACCTCTACAAAGTCGTACCGTTTGTTTCTTTGTATTTATTCTGTTTCCCAAACGGTGCATGCTTTGCATATTCACATGTGCGTAAAGAGTAAAATAGAAGTTTTTGTTGCATCCATAACACTACTTAAGTAAAATGGACGTACAAAGAAAAATTTCTGTTGTATACATAACCCTTTCTATACTACATAAACAGAAAATAACTTTGCATGCAACAAAAACTTTACTCTCTATGCCTTGATTGACCCTTAAAACATGTAAATCTATAGAGCGCCCTAAATATACATAATTATAATGTCAGAACTATATTCGCACAGTGTACAAAATATATTACAAATAATAGTATTTCAGCAAAATTCTATGTAATATAGTGAATATTTTAACATATTCCAAACTTATTTTATTACTTATGACCGTAATATTGCATGCCTGTTTGTTAGAAAATAAAGAAAAAGAAAGGTGAAAGTAGGGGTAAAATGGCAGATACTCTAGTTTTCTTTAATTATTAATTAACCAGTTTCACGGAAAACAAATGTATAAAGTAACGGGTAGGACAGAAATAGTAACCTATTTTAATTACTTTTACTTTTTTTCTTATCTTTAATTGTTTTTGTTTTGTTTATGGATTCTAAAGAAAACTGAGGAATTTCATAACGGAGTACCTGTCAGTTCCAAAGAGCTCAAAAATTGTCGAATTTTACATTCTAAATCAGAAATCCATGATTTTAGCTCAGCATCAATACTGAGCACATTTAATACTAGATATTCTCCCACTAAAAAACAATTTGCAATGTTGTTGTCAAGTTTGGAGAAACGGGGAGTGTGAGAGATCGCTCTAAAACAGGTAGACCATGTTCGGGCTAGATGCCCTGAGAATATCAAGCAAGTAAGAGAGAATGTAAATAACGATCTCTCAAGTTCAATCAGAAGACGATTAAATGAAATGAACAGAAATGGATGCATATCGTATCGTATTTTCTCATATAGAGATAATTGCATTCATGTCATCCCTACTATGGTTCGGAGTGCCAAACTGGGCCCAGTATTAGGGATGTTATTGTATCATTGTTTGAGTTCCAACGAGGAGAGTTTAGCACCTCTTTTAAAAATAAGTGTGTTTGTTCTCATCTGTATGTGTAATATTCCCTACATAGCCTCAGAAGGGAAGGATATTCTGTGTATAAACTAAACAATGGGATAGTATCATAACTAAACTTTCATAAACAAGTAAGAATAAAATGTTTAATTCATATTCGATTTGAGAGATATTATTAGTTATAAATTGCAATAAATACCCGTCGACAACATTTCTGTATATCTGTTCTAAAAATATGCTTGCTAAAAAAATTGGTCTGAATTTCCACTCATACGTTATTCAATGTTTTAATGTACAATTTATTAAAACAATATATTATTAAATCAGAAAATGATTTTTTTCTTATGAACTAAGGAATCTTCTGAATTATTTATGTTACAAATCTCAAATAAATATTATATGATTTGATTTTTTTGATTGATCTCTATAACCAAATACTTTCATGTGCTTTAATTTTATTATCTTATTACCCTTTCTTAAATAACTTCTTTGACACAAAAAAAAATACATTTCTTAATTAGACCCCTTTCAGTTATTGTGGTTTATTAATATCATAGACCAAAATTTTAAAACGTACCCATAAAAACAAATTATGTACAATCAAACATTTGTGAATCTTAAATGTTAAAAAATATTATATATTTTTTCTTTATTTCTTACCATGAGTTTAGAAAGATACAACATGTTATACTACTTATATTTACAAATAATACCTCTTAAATTCAGTCATATAGTGTTTAACTATTAAAGAAAAATGTGTGTTAGTATAATAAAACTATATAGTCATTCAAAATTGGTGCCGTTCATTATTTTATTTATTGCCTACCTACGCCCAAATTTTCATAAATGGAGATTTAATAGACCGAAGAAAGAAATAACTAAAGTTTAATATTTATTGCACTAGCAAATAGTGAATTGCCACCAAAACTGCATATTTATAGTGTTCACATATCCAGCTCGTACCTGGCACCTTCGCCAAAATATCCCAAGACCTCCCTTAATTGCAGTGAATTATTTGATGTTTGATATAAACATAATCATGTTAATCTTTTATTTTATTTATTACATCTACCACGAAGTGTTACTGCTACTAAGAGACTCTAAAACGTGATACGTGATAGAAGCTCAGATTCTATATGTTTAGATTCCAAATCTCTGTCAGATTCAAGAGGTTAGGAAGGTAGACAGGGATGACAGAGATTCATTCTTTAATAGAAATATTGATGTTGTAGCTGCAACTTCTAACTATTAATTTCTATAAAACATGTTCAATTACCGCGAATGTACCATAACATGATACTGATCTTATTGGACA
Organism: Rosalia funebris; assembly: GCA_037954035.1. Lineage (NCBI taxonomy): Eukaryota > Metazoa > Arthropoda > Insecta > Coleoptera > Cerambycidae > Rosalia > Rosalia funebris. The sequence continues at coordinate 17,457,725 of JAZFAV010000007.1, read as the reverse complement.
TTATCAAAATTATTTCTTTATCAGAAATATACTTGTTCATTGTAAAATTACGGCCTATTATAATTTCTGGAAAAAACTGTGTATAAATCTATATGACATAGTAATATTTTATCAGAAAATTATATTTCTTTTGAATAGTCCTATCACATTTGAATAATAAACAGATCTTTCTTTGACAACAAAAAAATATATAATTTTGTATTTAAGAAATTGTTAAATACATTTTTCTTTAATCGATTGTCTCCCTATTACGTATTTAAATAATTGTTGTTCGTTGCGCTGAGCACCTATCATATAATCACGTCTTATATACCTCGTCTGTGTATTTTTTTTTGCATAAATTACACACTTCTCATATTCCACTACGAGCTCTAGGGTCCCCGGAGCATACGGTCTGGTATGCCGGAGGCAACACTGGTGTCTCATCTATCTAATATGAGTGCTCGTATCAAATAAAATATAAGAATGTGGTTGTACTCGTAATGATGAATCGTGTCTGTTGACATAGGCCGAGACGGCAGACATTGGACAAGCCGCACTATGGCAGACCCTGCAGTTATCGTCAGAAATCTCCATACACATAACATGACTCCGATAAACGATCCTGTTAAATATACCATCTTGGCAGACCATTATTAACCCTTTGGACTTCAACACGGCTGACCTTAAAAAAGCGAAGGACAGCATGTGGAACAAGCTGAGGTTTTTATAGAAAACTTCATGCATTGGCTTACCTTTGTAAAGCTGCAGAAGCCTTGCGTTCTCTGCGGTTTTAATTTGGGCCTTTAATGGAGCGGAACTTAACTCGGTAACTGGGTTTTGAGACCAAGTTCATCAACCGCCTTTTGTACTATAGTAGTTAAGCTATGAGAGTTCTGCGACAAAATCCCATATATTTTCTTATGGAGGTCCATTCTGGTCATTTTTGAACAATTTCAAAGTCACGCAGTGAGGCTGGCAGCGGTAGGCGGGTGGTGGGGGAAGGCGGGTGGCGGGAAGGCTGGCGGCAAAACAAAGGTGAAAAATCAGCACTTGTGCCGTTACCCACCCCGCTTCACCGCCGCCAGCCTTTCCGGCGCCCGACTTCCCCTCCACCCGCCTTCCCTCCACCCCCCACTGCCAGCCTCACCGATTGTGTGACCTTGAAATTGTTCAAAAATTACCAGAATGGACTTCCATAAGAAAATACATGGGATTTTGTCGCAGAACTGTCATAGCTTATCTACTTGCTGTCTTAAATAGAAACGCCCCAACACTTGTATTGCCATGATTCTGAACTATACAGAGGAGGGGATCTGAATTTCTGATGAATTTACAGGTTTTCTCCAGAATCATACAATTATGAAAACACTCCAAACTCAAAAGTCCACGGCCTTGGTGTCTTGGAAGATATAGTCGTGTGACAAACGATTTAGGATGTAAACTCCTACTGAGATATACTCTTGCCAATATTTACGTCGAGTTACCGCAGCTGATTATGCGTCCCTTTTACTACTTCAAAGGAATAGAAGAATAGTGGAATGCCAAACATGTTGATTGCAACCACCTTGTTTTCCCCGACAGTTACGAGAACCAGATCTGTCGGAGGCGGTGCATATACTTGCTGCGGAGAATATTCTTTACGTCGTTGGCTCCTTGGGTTGAGCTCGATACCCAAATACTCTTCGGCATCTAAATGATGCTTTCGTCCACGAGATGAGAATCTTTTCCGTAATCCTCGCTTCTACCTGTCTTGAGCTCGATCAGTGCGGATTTATCCAACCCAATTCCGACTGACTCTGTATACTCTTGTGTAGTTTACTTCATCTCTATTTGCCAAATAAAAAATCCCAAACGACTCTTATCTCACACCGTGGTTTGTTTTTATAGCTAGGCTCAGGTAGACTGTTCCGTTTATCGGCAAGATAAGAGAGTTTTGTATTTGGCAAATAGCGATGAAATGTATAGTACCACCTTAAAGGATTGTGAATCCCTCTCTCCGGAAGCATAAAGTTTAAGATCATCCACATAGAAAAGGCGGGTGATCTTATGGCGGAGAATGGCAACAGTGAGATGCAGAACCGAAGAAAGTTTAGGGAATCACCCTGAAATACGCCCCTTCTGAACTTGAAAAGCGGCATCAATTCTTCTAAACATCTCACTATGGGACCGGGCACCATAAGATATCGGAGCAAGTAGAAAATAAGCTCATAAGATGTAATGTCAAATGCCTTGCGGTAATCGATCCAGGCAATGGAGAGGTTTTGCGTATACTGCATAGAATCCTGCGTGATGCATCTGTCAATTAGCAAATTTTCCTTCCAGTCAACTAGACCTCTCTTTGACCTTCGTTCCTCCTATATCCGTTCATACATTTGTTTAGCCATGTGGAGCACCCACATGTACAAAATACGTGTGAATATCGTATAATATGTATTCAGACAGGTTATCGGACGGTGGCTTTTTCCATGGCGGTCGTCATCATCGAACCATCCTATTTGCTGCGCCCCACCACCTTGCCAACGACCCTCATTTAAATGGGGTCGATAATGGGGGCCACATCTTCTGTCGTGTGGAACTACAAGTTTGACCTTTCCAGGAGGTCAGCCTAACAAGTCCACGGCCGACACTAGAGAGGAATATGCTTTCCCTTCCGTGTATGATTGAGCTACCGCGCCGGTCTGATTTTACACGCTGTGCTGGAGTAAGTGGTGTCGCAACTCACTAAAGGCTAAATAGATGTTGAATAGCCCCTCCTGCTTTTTATTTTTATTATTAATACAGTACCAACAACAGTTTGGTGTTACTTATTTGTCACATAGAAGTTTTTAGGACGTTGCAGTAGTTCCAAAATAGCCGTTATGTTATTGGGACTTCCTGAACCTTTAAAGTTATCAACCAAGAATTAGCAGTTTCGAGTGAAAATTATTACGCTTGCGTGATCAATAAACGATTCTTCAAAGTGACGTTCATTAAGCATTGAGCACCAAATTAACTAGTCATTTTCTAAATATACAGTATATTTACTTACCAAATGTGGTGTGTCATTATGTTAAATATAATTTTTAATAACTGTTAAAAATAAAATTGGGTACTCAGCATTACCAAATGATGAAGTTAATGCGTAACGCTGATTAGTAACAAATACTTTCAAGATTCAATGGCAGTAGTTGGTACATAATGTCTAAAATCCATCCTGGGGAATGTGCAAGTTATTCTACTGAGAATAAAATCAGCATTTATATTTGAACAATTGTCGAAAGCACTTCCTAGACTTAGCAGTAATACGAAAGGACAAAAGGACAAGTCTTAAAATTATGTTGGTGGATTTTGCAGAAGTAGTGCTGTGACCCGTAAATCACATCTCTGTATGCCAACCATTTATACAAAAGAAATTGTTGAGTCATGTTCGTGAACGCCACAGAGCCTACAAAATCTTTGAAATCTCAAGAAGTTGGCCTTTCTTAGAAGAAACTGGATGTATAGATCATCCCAGATATCTTCAGTACGCTAGCGGCTTAATAATTTAATTAATGATAATCTGTTAAACTTATGACCAAACGTGGTTACAATTTTGATGAATTTAAACCGTTGTTGAACCGTGCGATAACACATATGACATGATACACTGTTCTGCAAAATATATTTGATGGTGTTAGAGCGGTGTGTTATATTCTGCTGATAGAAACCGCCAGCCATGCATGTAACCATGACTATATGTGTCGTACCTAGTTACGGCGAAAGAATAGACTAGAAAACTCCGTACAATATCTTGGAATCGCCCTCAGCAAATATCTGACGTGGCAGAAACACGGCGAGACGTGCCAAGAATACCCCAAACCAGGATGATGCCTATATTGCTAGGACAATACGCTCTTGACATGAAGACTAAGCTACTACTGGTAAAGCACATTCCAGTTGAAGCACGCTTGCACAGCTTGGGGATACACAGCAAAGAGTCACCTCCAGAAACTTCAGGCTGTTGAAAACACAGTACTGCAACGAATCATGAGAGCACTGTGGTATGTGAGAAATGCAGATATTTGGAGGAACCTCCAATATGCTACAGTACTAGAGAAAATCAAGCAAAAAGCTAGGAAAACTTACAACCAGGCGTAAGATACGAGTGGCGACGGACTACGACACGGAAGAAGTAGGATCTCATAAGCGACTGAAACTCCAATTAGTGGTGGATCCAGGGTGAGTTTAAAAAACACTAAATAGTTTTAATTTTCTGTAATTCAGGTGGACCATGTTGGTGGACGAATATCAAAACCTAATCTCTCTTATATTTTCAGGGGACCGAAAAATATACATCAAAATTGACCTTACACCTACTCCGAGAGAGCGAGCCGACTCGCTCTTCCGAATTCCCGATACCCTAGGGCGACCCCTATTAATCACAGGACGGGCCAGGCTGTGCCCCATTTAAGGCTACACAGTTCTAATACTATCCCAGCGATTAAAATTAGAACGACCTGAACATCGCGAAGATGTGGATAGCCAGACAGACCTACACTTCTATACCTAAGGACCCTCTAATACCCCGTCTAAACGCGGACCCCCTCGGAGGTTGATAGCCGACGAAGACAAGAAGAGAGTCCAAAAAAGCCTCATCCGGTGGGGCCCGACGAGTCAAGACCAGGAGAGGTCAGGAGGTCAGACCGGACTCTTTGCTGTTTGTTTAACTCCCGTCACGCGAAGGGCGAATTTTTACCCTTCGCGAGGGGGCGAGACTGGCGAGGGAAAGGACAGACCCACCCCGTACGAGGGGATCTAGGTTTACGACAATGTGTCGAGTAAATAACGGCTTGCATTAATCGGCTCTAAACCCACTTGTATCAACCTATTATCAGTCCATCAGGTCAGAGTGGACGCATATCAAGTTCATATACATAATTTAACGGTCTGGGTCTGGTATATATTTTATAAATTACTTGACCTGAATTTTAATTTATATTTATATACCTTCTATATATAGAATAATTTTTTGTATATATACTTATTGGAAGTCACGTGGTTGAGGTTTAGCTCGAGCTACTGTTACATCTAACCCTTGGAGACACATACATTCCGTCGACTGAAATTGAAATCCAATCCACGCTCAAATTACTCCGAGACCACAATCTATACCAATTCCATGCTATTGGCGTAATTATCTTCGATTAATTCAGAGAACTTGGAGATTTTCTGCGAAGTAATTATGATTAAATATTAGCCTTGGAAAATATAGCAATATCTATAAACATCCATGTAAATAGGGATTCGAACCAGAAGGCAAACAGTCCTGTGAAAACATTCCAATCGATTCTTGTCTGCCCCGGCTTTGAACCTTAGAAAATAATGTAAAAGGCTATAAAGTAGTTCACTACACCACTCGACCAACTATTTCACATAAAAAATGTGTTCTTTTACATAATAAATAAGATGTCCACATTCTACGTCATATTTTTGGATGAATGGACTGAACAACCTCTGGTTCAATGTTTTGAAAATTATTATTTGTATAAGAGAATTCTATATTTGTTTCCCCGTAGCCAAAATTAATCTCTCTTTAAACATAATTGATTAATCTAAAATCTGTTATAAACCTAATCCATTCATAGTAAATAAATTGTTCCCTCGTGCATAGTGGGTAAAAACACTAGTTCTACTCGGCATGTATCTGCCATAATATTCGTATGTATTAACTTCTAAATTCTTATCAAACACTGAAAGAAAACATCTCATCAAACGGTGAAGGTGAGATATCTGGGTGATGGGACATAGAGGATCTATGATGTATATCCAACATACTCGTATACCCTATATGTTGGAACTATAGGATTTCAATTGCGCGCCATTTGTGTTCTGTTAAAGATAGGGCATCAATATTTAAGAACTGTCATCTACAAACCATACGATGTCTGACTGTCTCATTTGGAACTATATAATGTGATTCGTGAATAAAACTAATATTATTTGACAAACTGAGGTTTTTAATCCTTCGACATAAAATGGAGACAACAGAAACAGAGAGAATATGATTGTTGTGCACAACGTCGAATTGATGTGTTTGGATACTCCCGTACACTTTCTCTCACTGCAACAACATTTTCATTCGACCTGCCACGGCGATGACGTATTGGTATTGCCTTATTAATAACACAATCCGTCTCTTCAATTTCTTGATTAAGTTATGAACTACTAACTCCGAAGGCGCTTCATATTGTCCTAATTTTGTGCGAATTTTTCTTAATGCAGCTGTAAATGATCGTTTAGTTTCATAAAACAGTTGTACACAAACTATTCGTTATTGAACTGTTAATCGCTGTATATTCACGTCGTATGATTATACATAGATGACAGTTGTTAAATATTGATGCCCTATCTTTGACAGAACACAAATTACGAGTAATTCAAATTAAATAGTACCAACTGAGACACTATATATTTGGCGTACTTCCTACCAGTAAAGTAAAGCAATAACAAATATGTTTCTTTTATATGAATAAACTGTTTTCTTAAAATAACTTTATTCCCACTGCCAATATTTAAATCGTTTAAATAATGTACAAAATAAGGCGATCTATAAATAGTAGTCGATCCTTGGCAGTGAAAAATAACATGAATATTTTCGTACATAATACGTAATTGATTGTATTAATTCTATTTCATTTTTGGGAATGTAATTCAAAAATTGGATTTCGTGTTATTAATATACTTTATTATTCTGTTCTGTGGATTAGATTATGTCTATTGTTTCATATTCTTGGGCCTAACTAAGTATAGTAAAATTCATCGTAGTCTATGTTAATCCAACATCCGTTTACATACACCATGACTCATAATTTTTACAATTTACGTAACTTCGAAAGCACTCCACATAATTTATTGAGCGGGCGTGATATGCAAACCAATTTTTTATATTTGAATGGTTCTGTGAATAAGTATATAGTGTGTGCCGAAACTTTACAGCCAACTTTAAATAAATACATTTCTTTAAATCTATTTCAAATAAAAATTGTCTCAAAATAAAAAAACGGTGTGTACACACAATTTTAAAAAATATACATCGAATTTCATAAAAAAAATAATATATCAAAATTGAGAAAGAACTATTAAAAATTAGGCTATTGGATATACTTAAAATAGGGAAGAATACATCTCGCATATGCTATGTTTATATTTAATTTTTTTATATCTAAATTCATATCAACCATTTTTTATATCTAAAATTCATAATTGCATCTGCCACATTCCCAGCATGGGCCAAGAACCATAATGAATTACTCCAAAAGACCTTCTAAATAAATATACAAATGACAATACATATAGAAATATAACGAAGGGGGAACAGGAAGGTTACATAAAAATTAATCATGTTTCTTTACATTTTTTCCTCAATAAAAGTAGAACCCATGTTCTACTTTTATTCATGGGGTTAACACGGTTCACATAATTTCATGGTAAAATTTTATCTTCAGGTAATCAATTCCATCAAAATACTATTACCATAAATTTTATGCAAGGCAATTAAATGCTTGCAGTGTTCAAAAATTGGCACAAACTGGCAGCAAGCGTGATCTCAAAACTTGAAGTCAAATTTAGGGGTTATACGTGGTATCGTGGTAAACACAAAATTACTGTACGTTTGCCCTTTTTTTTTATTATAAACACGATTATTATTTTGTCAACTTTTGAACCTTGTAAATGTTTTACATAAGCCCATATAGAAAATGAATAGTGACAGGATTTCGGTTTCTTGTTTTGAGTTCCTATTTAATTAAAGTGGCCTTGAAAGTATCCCTAAATGTAATCCTAACATTAAAGTTTCCATCTGGTCACACTACTTCTTATAATTTTATTTAATTGAAAACTGCCCATGTTAACATGTAGTTATTTCTATTTTGTTCAATAATACATTAGCATCGTAGACATTTTTAAATTTGAATTATCTTACAATATAAATAATTGAAGCTTCCAGTAGTTGTAGTACTGTATATATAGTAGGAGCAGTAGCAGTAGTATATATACTGCTAAAATGAGGTTGGATCGCTCCATTCAGTTGGAATAGTTTGGAGTGGTTTTGGTTCCATGTTCGTACTTCAAGTGGTTTCCAAGAGGTAGCCTAAAATGTAATTTTGAGGTTGAAATTCAGACACCGTGTGTGCCCATTTAAACTGAATTGTAACAAATGAAGTGGCATTATAAAGTTTAACAAATATCAGAGGGGAACAGTTTTAACACTTCACTTTGACAACAGAAGCGTGCACCTTCTGGACCCATCTTGATTTCTAATTAATAACGTTAAATGATCAACACGATTTTTATACTTAACTGCACTCGATTTCAACATCATACTAAATGAGTTTTTCCCCTTTAGACCATTGTCAGATATTGAACGTTGAATACTTCAAATGTTTATTTATTTCTATAAATATGCCACGTGAGGGTGGATATTTTATTCATAAGCAAATTATTCGTTCGAGCAGTCTTCTCCATAAACGTATTATATAACATTGTAAAATATAACAGTAATATGGCCCGCAGTTCAAATCTTGCGGTCTTATTGTAACACCCTATAGAAATTAGTAATTTTCGGAACAGAAACTCCTCATGTAAGTGAATTGACATACCGTTGATAGCCTAACAATCTAAATGGCCTTTGTGGTATCTATTCTCCATAAACTTGTTATTAGTGATGTAAGATTAATATTTACATGCAATTTTGTATACTCAGATTGTCCATAATTAGTTTGACTTTGCCGATGGCGGTAAATGTGAAATTTGCTGTTTCAATTGATTTCTGGAATTACGACCTAGTTACTTTTATCGACATCCCGATATGTCATTATTTTCAATTCATCTAATAATTCTATACATAAGTCTGCCGTATGAAATATATGTATATTAACTCCCTGTGCTAACGAACTAACCGGTTCGGTCGTCAGTAAGGAGACTCCGTACATGCTTACATAAATGTAGATAGATTTACTTATTACATATTAATGCGCAATAACATTTTTATGATCTCTGTTTTATGTAAATTAAATGGTTGGGGTTATAATCGATATTGTAAAGGTAATTTAGAAGGTATTATACATACGTGTATTTTTCTTTTTTTTTTTTACAGAAAAACAAAAGAACAGGTGGAACATATAGTTATTTAGATTATAAAGTACCTAATTAATCTAATTATACTTATAAAGAATAAAGTTACTCAATTTTTTATTATAAGTTATTTAATTCGAAGTTTATGACGATCTAATATTCAGTAGATCGTATGCCTTATATTAATGTCAGACAGATTAACGGGTGCCTTAAAGTTATTTATAAATTAAAGTGAGTATGTATAATAATATTAAAACGAGTAAGCAAATCGCTATAATTTTGCGCTGCCCCCTCGCTCATATCGATGGCACCTCCAGAGCATGCCTCTAGCTAGAGACTTCGGATAAAAAAACAAAAGTTACCACGTTGTTCGCAAGGATCGATTTACTATGCTGATTTTGTCGAAATGCCGAAATTCGAACGAAAAGCATTTCGTACATCGACCTAAAAATTTCGTGACACACACACACGCAAGCAGCCGTTTAATAAATATAGAAGATAATTGCATGGAATATACGTATGCAACATTTTTTACAAAAGCATCAATTTGTTTACTGAAATAGTTTTAATAAATTTATAGTATGTTTTACTGATATCAAATCAAAGTCGATTTATTAATTTTTTAAAACGTATGTATATATAGAACATTAGAAGATTGATACTTGTATTTATTATTCTAGATCAATTGTTGAAGTTCAAATTATCAATCAATTTCATTTGGTATCCGCGATGCCCATGTTGCTAATTAAAGAATAATTGAATAGCACAAATTTCTGATATTCTTATGTTCTTGCTAAAAGGCAGTCGTGCAATTCTTTGGTACGGGTGGCTGTTAGACCTGCAACTAAAGCTAACCATCGTGAATGCTTCACTGTGATACATTCCGTTAACTCTGCGACAGTCGATATTCCGTCGGGTAGATTCGGAAATTTGAATCGATATAGGTATAATCATATATAGATATAAACAATCCAGTTTAGATTTTCCGTAGTGTTTGTTGATGTTTAATGATTACATCAACCTGTTGTCGTAATAGTTCTGATAACTTAAATATTTATATCTCTCATCTCTGTTTTGTATAACGTAAATTCGTCGAAAGTTTGCATCTCTCTTACACGTCATATAGATATTACCAAATTTAAATTTGGTTTCAAATAATATATTTGGTTTGTAATCGAAGCTTGTAGGCCTGTAAGAAATATAGGGTCTTTCAATAGGGACGCTCGAAATTTGTTAGGTTATAGTGGCCATGTTGTTAAAGCAACATCTGTCGAATTGTTGTGAACTGTTCAGTAGTGTATGGCAAATTATAATGGAAGGTTATAGCGTTCAACAACGTGTGAAAATTATCAAATTTTATTTTCAAAATCAGTGCTCCATTCGAGAAACGTTCCGCGCATTACGTGATTTTTATCCTCGCCAAAACCGTCCTGTCGAGTCGACTATTCGTTTGGTGGACAAATTCGAGTCAACCGGTTTGATAAATAATCAGCCAACACTCGTACGTCACCGAAACGCAAGGTCTGCTGAAAACATCGCTGCTGTGCGTGAAAGTGTACGGGAAAACCCAAGGCAGTCAATTTCTCGTCATTTACAAGAACTTGACCTATCTGCTACCTACTTCAATTTGGCGAATTTTGCGTCGGGACTTGGGTCTGCACCCGTATAAAATCCAACTGACTCGGGATGTTAAGGTAAATGACCATAGACAACTCCGTGTGTTCGCTGATTGGGCTCTGGACCAGTTGGAAGTTGACCCAAATTTCGTCAAAAAAAAAAAAAATATATCTTTAGCGATGAGGCCCATTTTTGGATGAATGGATATGTGAACAAGCAAAATTGTCGGATTTGGAATGATACAAATCCGCACGAGATACTCCAACACCAAATGCGTCCCGAGAAAGTCACTGTTTGGTGCGGATTTTGGTCTGGCGGAATTATCGGTCCGTACTTCTTCCAAAACCAAACTGGCATTGCCATAACCATCAACGGTGGGCACTGCAGATCGATGATGAGCAACTTCTTGTGTCTTAAACTGGATGATACGGATACTGACAACATGTGGTTCCAACAGGACGGTGCTACGTGTCACACATCGCATGCCACGATGGACACTCTGCAAGCGATTTGAGGGCATGGTTATCTCGCGCAGCAGCTGAACTGACCACCGAGATCGTGCGATTTAACGCCTTTAGACTTTTTCCATTGGGGCTATCTTAAATCGCAGGTATATGCGAATAAACCGCAAACAATTGCCCTCAAAGTCAACATAACGAACGCCATCCAGCAAATTCGGTCAGATTTATGCGACAGAGTCATCGAAAATTAGACCTCCCGAATATGTGGCACCAAGCAAAGCCGCGGCGGACATTTGAAAGACGTTATTTCTATACTTTATACCATAGAATATTCTTTCAAATAAAAAGAAAATTAAGTGAATATCTCACACACAACTTGTTTTATTTACGTTTACAAATCGACCACCCTTATTGAAAGACTCTTTATTTATATATAAAGTATATAAACAATGAAACATATAAAAAAGTAGTCAAAGACCATAACCGTTTTCTTATTTTTTTTATTAAACTTCAGTAAAATTTTTATGCTGCGTATAATGTGTTGCTATTTATAAAAGACCGTTTCGTCAGTTTTTGAATAAATATAATCATACATGAAAGCTGCCTAGTCGAAGTACCTTGCAGAATGGTCTTCAACATACCTGTGTGTGGGAGACCTGAAAATAAAACAAAATTCCAAAAACACAACAAAAATTGTGTTTAACGGTTAATGAGACAACAGGTTTTAAAAAAGCATTCCATGGTCAACATTACAGTACGTACACTTGATCCACTTTGACATTACGTGCGTATCCATTAGCCACTGAAATATTACAAAAATGTATTAGTGAAGCTATTCAGCATCTGATATTAACTACATCACAAAAATGTATGTTAATTTAATAACGGGTATTTCAATAAGGACGATCGATTTTTAAACGTAAATAAAACAAACTGTCTGTGAGATATCCACTCAATTTTTTTTATTTGAAAGAAAATTTGATGGCACTAAATATGAAATATAACGTCGTTCAAATCCCCGCCGTGGATTTGCTTGATGGTACGTTTTCGGGAGGTCCAATATTCGATGACTTTGTGGCATAAATATGGCTGAATTTGCTGGATGGCGTTCTTTATGTTGACTTTGAAGGCATCAATTGTTTGCCGTTTATTCGCGTAGATCGGATCAACTTCCAACTGCTCCGGATCCTAATTAGCGAACACACGGCGTTGTCTACGGTAGGAATGGGAGAAATAATCGATTAATCGATCATTTGATTACATTTTCCTAAATAATCGATTAATTGATTATTCGATTAATTGATTATTCGATTAATTGATAATCGATTGTTTATAGAATAATCGATGTAATCCACCAATCGATTATTAATCTAGATTCGATTAATCGATTAATTGATCTACAAATAGTTTACAGAAGTTTTACGGTTACACATATTTTATCATCATTTATCAAGCATAGCATTAGCTTTTACTCCGCCGTTTCGTAAAATATTGCTACAGTGCCAGTTGCAGTACAGTGCAACTTCGGCAGTCGGCACTAAAATTATTTAAAATAAAAAAAATTATCTGTGACATCATGACAGTTCGCTTCAGCCCACACTCCACAGTATTTTCTATCTAGAATATAGGGCCAAGAGAAATAATCGATTAATCGAAAAATAATCGATTAATCTATCATTTGATAATCGAATCGATTATCAATTAATCGATGAATCGGAAATAATCGATTATTTTTTATAATCGATGATCGACTGTTATATTTCATAATTGACCCAGCCCTAGTCTATGGTCGTCCCGATGAAAAATTCGCCAAATTGAAGTCGCAGAAAAGCCAAGTTATTGTTAACGACGAGAAATTGACTACCTCGAGTTTTCCCGTACACTGACACGCACAGCAGCGATGTTTTAAGCAGACCTTGCATTTCGGTGACGTACGGATTTTGGATGATTATTTATCAAACCGGTTGACTCGAATGTGGCCACTAAACGTCGAATAGTCGACTCGGCGGGACGGTTGTGGTAAAAATAAAAATCACGTAATGCACGGAACGTTTATCGAACGCAGCACTGATTTTGAAAATAAAATTTGATGATTTGTACACGTTGTTCAACGCTATAACCTTCCATGGTGATTTACCATACACTATTGAACAATTCGCAACATTGACAGATGTTACTTTAACAACATCACAACATGGCCGCTATAACCTAATAAATTTCGAGTGTTCTTATTGAAAGACCCTATACATAAAGTGTACACTTCACCTTATATCAGGAACGGTTTCAAAGTGTTACCCGAACTTGTAGATACATAATAGCCCACACCGAACAATTTTTCTCAAATCTCCCAAAGGCACTCGGGAGTTTCATAAACAGCGTCCTGGCATTCCAACCTCCAAAGGTTATTCGATGAACATGGTTAAAGGTAGTGTTATATTATTTGCTAAATTTCCAAGAAATAAAGTCCTTAGGTTTATAGTTTGATACTAAAGAATCAACTGCCATTGAGAAAGTCAGATAGAATTTCAAGTGGAAGCAACTAGCGGATGTCATATTACAAAATCATAATAAATTACAAAATAATCCATTATATTTAGGTGAATCATTGTATTGTGAACGTTTTTACCTTTAAATGTCAAATATAATAATTGTAATTAAACTAAATTGACTATTTAAAATTAATCCTTTTTAAGAGTAGGTACATATATTGCATCATAATCAATCAAGACTGCGTTACTTTCTGTTTTTCAAGATTTTATTGGAAACCATTAGAAAGTAATTTATATTTGTAAATTATATTGAGTATATAGATAAAATGTCAAATCTAATCATCGGGATGTATAGCCTCTGTGTATTTAACAACAAGTTTTATGAAATCTTAGGTATAGTAGTGCTATAATGGAGGCGCACGTTATGTAACTACTGTGCCCTCTATGTTATGAATTTTTAATCAGATTTCTATATTCCTTGCCATTTGTTGTGCTACAGGGCTAAAACTCTTATCGACTTTTTTATTACTTTTCCGCATACGCGGAAATAGTAAATTTCAATTAGAATAGTAAATTTCAATTAGTTTAAGAACAGATAATTCCTTATATGTATATTTTTTTACTGAAAACAAGGCACAATAAATTATAACTAAGAGGTTTTAACGTTTGTTTGTTTAACAATACCAGAATATTATTAGCATATTTATTATGATTATTCGTATATTTATTGAAGGACCATCCAACTAACAGTACAGACTTCGACTTACGAAAGTCAAATCAAATATGAAACGAACTTTTTATTAACGCTCGATATATATTGGGTGAAGATGTCTAGAAAGGGGATTCAAGTCCATTGGCCTAGCTCGCCAGAGCTGATAGGAGGTCAGAAGCGTCATCTCTGAGTAATAGATATGTACGCAGGTCTGTTGAGCAATGCATTTTCATTAAATTCTTGTAGCGAGAGGGTGCCTGACTGCACAGTTCACTAAAGGAACCCTTTCAAAGGCCTAAGTTTACGACTGTCATAAAGAAAATCAAGTGGCTAAGGGTCATGCACGATATACCCGAACAAGCATCGCTGTGGCGAACATTCATGCGATGTATGAGTACTCAATTCAGGGGCGACTGGTGTATAGGTGCTGCAGAGCTGCAGAACTGCCAAAAAAATTAGATATTTGTATATTTTCGCGACATAATAATTACTAAAATTAATTAATAAAATGATTTGGTTAGTTGGTGCGGCTAACCAAATTATTGCGTTAAAGTCGCATTCTGCCCGCCGTCCTCTATTGAGTAGTAAACCAGATGAATTATCTGGGTCTCTACGCGAGCGCGTTGCGTTACATTGAACTGGGCCACACAAGGTAGTTTAGCAGCACGGCTCGGCACACCCGTCCTCCCCCTCAACTCCCGCGAGAATCCATACTTGGCGCTCGTAAATGCGCGAATTTACACGGTCATTGAGCTGTATTTCTTCCAGCTAAGGCAACATCAGTGAATGTTTACTCCTTCCTACACGGGCGGGCGTAAACCGTACCTATTTCGTATTTCGTGTTAATTTGAGATTTTAAATACTGTTTTGTGAATTTGTTTAGTGATTTATTGTACTAATTATTAATATTTATATGCTGTGATAGTTACAATAGATTTAGTTTATAATTTAGTTCATGTGAAGCGATTTTTTAAATACTCTTATGAAGAAAAAATTGATTTGAAAAACAATGGTAGGCCATTGCCCGATATTGTTATTGAGACTGCAGGTGTTAGCCGCAGAAAAGCATATAAACGTCAATTTAATAGAGACATTTATTCGAAGAACAATTGGATTTGCAATTGGATTTGTGGGTGCAACAAAGAAAATGCGTTATTTTGTTTTTCTTGTTTACTTTTTGGCGGTGATAAAGCATGGATGGAGGTAGGGGTGACAGATTTGGTGCACTTAACTGAAAAAATAAAAAAGCACGACAACTCCAAAAGCCATCTACATAATACAATGGAATTAGCTTTATTAGGAACAACTAATATTAAAGCACAGCTAGATTCAGCTTATTGGATAAATGTGCAAAAGCATAATGATAATGTGACAAAAAAGAGATACGTTTTGTCAAAAATTATAAACTGCATAAAGTTTTGTGGGGCCTTTGAACTGGCGCTGCGAGGACATGACGAAGCTGAAATCTCTCAAAACCCGGGGATATTTCATGGTTTGATAATTTTTTCTGTTGAGCTTGATGTAACTTTAAACGAGCATCTACAAAATGCTTCAGTATTTAAAGGAACCTCTAAAGAAATACAAAATGATCTTTTAGACTGTATATTAAATGTATGTCATGAAGACATAATTAAAGAAATTAACAAACCTTCATTTTTGGCAGTTATGGCAGACGAAACAACTGATGTATCTGCAAAAACTCAGTCAGTGGTAGTTTTAAGATATATTCTCGATGGTGAACCGATTGAATGTTTTTGGACATACCTGAAACCTACAAAATGTGACGCTGAAACTCTTTCGGAAAATATTTTAAGTGTTATAGACCCTCTAGTAGAAAATTCACCTTACAGGCCTTTTCTCTTAACCAAAGAATATGACGGCAAACATGAATGTTCTTCAAAAAGGTATTAAATTCCAAAAATTTTTCTTGTGAAAGTCTATATTTTTGTA
The DNA here is from genome assembly GCA_037954035.1 of Rosalia funebris. Taxonomy (NCBI): domain Eukaryota; kingdom Metazoa; phylum Arthropoda; class Insecta; order Coleoptera; family Cerambycidae; genus Rosalia; species Rosalia funebris. The sequence goes on along the minus strand of JAZFAV010000007.1, from coordinate 17,441,424 downwards.
TAAACGGATTTTACATAAAAATTCTGAAGTATCAGGAAAACTCGTGACCTTGAAAATTTTCAAAATTTCCGTCTGCGGCGCAATTTTTTTTAAGGTCCCTACGGCGTCAGTAGTTTGGATACGTGTGAAATTTGCACGCGGACGGCCAATACTCTAGGATCGGCCCTGTGCAGAACACCCGTTTCATTTCATCACGAGCCGCCACTGACTCAATTAATCGTTTCAGATGACTTGGGTTACCGAAAATTGTGACCATGGTGGGTTCCTCGTCTCCTAACGGAGGATCAGAAAGTAAATCGTCTTGCAGAATGTGAAAAGCTTTTGGCATGATATCGAGCAGAGGGAGACCATTTCTTGAGTCATTTTGTCATCTGTACTTAGACGTGGGTGCATCATTATAACCTTGAATTAAAGCATGCACTACCTAGGTACTCCCTTTGGGCAGGTTTAGATCGTCAGCACGCGTTTGTCATATGATGTACTTTCTCTTTCCAGAAAACTTTTCATCTCCTCCAGGAAAATCTCTGGGTCCTCATAATCCCTACCAGGAAAGTGGTTCAGCTCAGCACTAGTTCAGTTCTTGGTGTCGGTGTCCACTAAGTTAGCTTGCGGATCGCACCAACATAGCCCTGATAGCCTCTGGATGCATTCCTGTGGGAGTTCATTGTAAACTCCCACAGGCTCAAGTCTCTCCCTAATACTTCGCTGAAAGTCTCACATGTCGTTGCATCGTGAATGGTTCTCATGTTTTCTTGCGCACCAAGGACTTTCATCCTGCTTTCCGGCTACTACAGGGTTATACTGCTGTCCGGCTAGCGGCCGTCGACAAACGTTTCCGATTCAACTTCAGGGTCATATAGTCGTCGCGTCCTCTGTTAATCACGCCTTGGGCGGTCCTCTTGACCATCTCCATCCATGTGCCATATAGTAATACTCGCCCGGCAGCGATTCACGGTGCTGTCTCTCGTTCGTCGCCTTGCGATACGGTGGTTGTGACCTAGTTTTCTAACCTCCTGGTAAGGTTCTAGTTATGGCTTGGGGACGGGGAAATGAAAATTTCCAGGTCCCTCGGTGGTCAATTTAAATGTATTACAAATCTTTAATGGGATCAATTTATGGGGAGCTCAACCACATAAAAGATTCAAATTTCGGTCGCATTTTCCTCTTTCACGATGCCTAGATTTGACTTCGGCTAATCTCACGATTCACTTTTTCTGTATTAACTGACCAAGATTTGTCCAACCTGTGTTGTATATGTACTTTTCTGGAAAATGACCGTTAGGGAATCACAATTCCCTAACGGTTCCTAAGTTATTTTCAATCTCTAAGTTCCATGGTTAGTTACAGCAAAATGGATTGCGTCTTTGTGAGCTATCGTGATGCCCATAAATTAATACACGCGAGAGGCAAGTACCGCCTGCAAACGAGACTCGCGTTACTGGCAGCGGTTCGCTCCATTCGGCCTCCTTTGGTCCTGACGCCTTTAGTCCCGCTGGCGGGGACTTCTTCTCGGCTATTTCTTTGTCGTTGGTAGCTTTGTTTTGCTGCATCGCTTCGCCAGCGTCGGCCCCCTGGGGGGTTTCTCATCGTCGGGAATTTAGGTCATGCCAAGCGATCTTCCACGACAATGCGAACAAACCGCGACGCTTGGATCGCCGTGGGGAGGTGAGTCTTGTTACTCGGGAGGGGTCCTTCTCAGTTCGAGAAAGATCCCAGGGTTAGGAGTCAGGTGTCTGGAGAGAAGGTTGTGTGTCTGTCCTGAAACAGAAAATGATTAAAGGGGCAATAGGGCCTCTGACATATAAATAGTTGGTTGAGCAATAGGACTCGGCTGTAATAAAAGTTTTGTTTTGACCTGTAAAGGAGGTCTATTTCGTTATACTACCTGGATCTTGGGACGCTTGTGTCTTCCTGGTTCTCCGAGACCGCTTGGATGAGAGGGTTATCATGGACACCTGCTTGATCGAAGAGGTTCCGAGCCCTGGCTCGGATTTTCTCCGTCACGGTGGTGAGGTCCCGGTCACGCCGGATGTCGGTGTTCCTCAGGTACTACGGTGTGTCCACGGCAAGGCGGAGGGTGACATTCTCAACGGCCTGAATCTTCAGGTGTGTCTGGGCAGCGTAGCCCCAAGCTGTCGATGCGTACATCAGTTGGGGCTGAAGGACTTGTCGAATGAGGACAAGTTTGTTCCTGAGGTTCAGCTGGCTCTTGTTTCCTGTCATCGTTCAGAGTTTGGCAGCGGTAGCTTTGCCGCGTCCCGTCGCCTGGTGGATGTGGTCCTTCCATGTTAGGCTATTGTCCATGACGACTCCAAGGTACTTGGTATTGTCTCGCCACTGGATGTCCTCACCGTTGAAGTTTACGTGTCCATCCGGGGTTTCCCGCGTCTTCTTGGAAAGCATCGCCGTGCTTTTCTCGGCGTTGATGGCCACGTTCCATTTGTTGCACCAATCTGCTAGTTCCTCGGCAGCTCGCTGCCACGTCATTCCCATGCGCGCCCTCCTCGACTTCGCGACGATCGCCGTGTCGTCCACAGGCCAGTGGCCGTACGCTCCGTCCTTGGTAGGTCTGAGGTGAAGATGTTGAAGATATGGTGTGACAGCACTGCGCTCTGCGGTACTCCGGCCTCCATGCTCCTGTATTCTGATACAGAGGTCATTACTCTAGCTTGGAAACGCCTTCTTGTCAGGTAGGACTTGATCAGCTTCACCAGGTCCGTCGGGTAGCCCATGTCTACCATCTTGACTAGAGGCCCATCGTATCACACTCTTTCGAAGGCCTTTGAGACATCCAGGAACATCATTGCAGTCTCGTTCTTCCGGTTGAACCTCTCCGTGATGTATTCAACCAGTAGCAGCACTTGCAGCTCCCTCGAGTATCGCGGTCTATAGGCGAACTGCTCGTCGGGGATGACTTCCAGCTCTTTGGTCTTCTCGTGGAGGCGGGCCATGATGAGTATCCCTATCGTCTTGCTGAGCGTCGGCAGCAAGCTGATGGGCCTGAAATGTGACGGATGTGTTAAATTCTTACCTTGTTTCGATATGAATATCACAGCTATCTTCCATCCTTCTGGAAAGTGGCGGGTCCGCAGAACTCCGTTCGCGATGTTCAGCAACGCGGCTACTCCTTTCCTTGGCAGCCTCCTATGTTGCCGATGCCATCGTGTTCCGGGGCTTTCCTGATCTTGAGGGTGCTCAGGGTGGCCTTGATCTCTTCTATGGTCACTGGTCTGGAATGGAACCCGTCGTCGGCGGCATCGTCGACACGGCGTGCCCTCCTCCTGACGTCGTCCGTCCACTCCTCGTCCTATTCTTCCGAGTGATTTTCGCGGCACTGGCGCTCTAGACTGTCAGCGAATGCCATTATTTTGTCCTCGTCGGTGAACACGGGCCCTCCTCCTCCGTGTAACGGTGGAATTGACGGACGCGCACGGTGGATTACTCTCTGCGTTTTCCACAGGCTGTTGTCCGTTGGGTTGAGGGACATCAGGTGTCGATTCCACGCTTCTTGTCTGTTTTCGTTCAAGGCTACTACTCTCCGGCTCAGCTGGTTTACTGCCTAGCTGTCCTCGAGTTGTCCGGTACGCATGGCTTTGCGTTTCGCCGCCCTACGTTCCCTGATCAGGTCGTTGGTGGAGTCTGTAACGAAGCCAAAATATCGATTATTTTTTCTTACCCTTTTTTCCGTGATGCTGTCTCTCAGTGCGGCCTGGATATCCTCGGTGAGCCTGACCACCGCTGCCTTGACGTCCCGCGCTGATTCCAACGGGGGGATGACCTCAATGCGACGATCCGGACACGTCGGAAACTTATTCCAGTCCGTGTGTCTAGTGATGAAGTCTTCTCTCATCTCCGGGAGCGCACTGGGATGGATAAATATGGGCGCTTTTGGCGTAGTCAGCATGGGCGGGTAAAAAGCGGTAATCTCGCTCGGCTCGCAAATACCCTCATCAAGGCAATTATACCTGCCGAATATTAGTAGTCAGCATTCGAGATCGTGCATCCGTCGCCTCACGACACGCGTAGTACTTGTAACCGTTTGCTTTGTATTCATCTTGTACTTTCTATATATTTTTATTTACTTATATTTTCTTATACCTTGTAAGCTTATTTTCTCATTCCATTTCATACTTTGTTGTTGAATAAAACGTATTGTAAAAATTGTGTGTTTGATTAGCTGCATAGTGAGGGAGAAGGCTGGTGTGTTACACCTTATATATTTTATCTACATTTACCCGGATACGACTGCTGTTGTTGTCAGTATATGCAAAGAATTCGTTATTAAGGGTAACCATACGTATACACGTCGATAAGGGTGACTCGAACCATGTAAACGAATCAACCTAGTACGATGCCAATAACGCCGCCACGCCAGAAGCAGGCCGATTCCACGGACCCAAAACGCACCAAGAGCATTAGTAAAGATTCTATAAACCATTCCCTGTCGAACGAGCCCTTCAAGACCACGCCGAAAAAATCTTAATTCTACACTGAGAGACAAGTTAGCTCAGCTCTATCCTGTTATGTCGACATAGAGGAGCCTGGGACTGGCGGAAACGAGTGGACTGCATACACGCCAAGGCTACTAATGAGCGACATCGATATTCGGCGTGGGGAATCCGTTTAAACCGCTATTCTTCATCCGAGGCAACCCCTAATGACGGATTCACCCCAAATATTAGTGACTCCTTCATATCTGTTCTTCGTAACGAGAGCAAACGAAGGCCGAATGATACTGCAACGCTACGCGCGTATGCGCACGCGACGGTACCCTATCCACGCAGCATCCTGACCTTACGACGCATGTTAGATCGGCGTGGTGAATTCGTGGCGTGATGGATTACATCACGCCGAAATTCTGACCAACTAACAGTCAGTTCTCGCCAAGCATTCGACGAGTGGCTTACTACCAGCAGACAATCGACTAGCGACCAGGACATACCATAGCAACTTGATGCCGACGAGCATTCCACAAATGGATCAGTGACCCAACTCTCAATCACCCCACTGTCCAGCGAACAGTTAGTTAGATAAACAGACGTTTATCTTATCGATTATCGACAAATTGGTTAACTCTTTCCGGCACGGAATTTGGAGGACAAAAAATACCTACATACACAGACATTTTTTTTATTAAAAAATTGAAGTAAACATATAAGAATGGTTAGATATACTGTAAAATGAATTAACTAAAATGAAAATTTTCTTTTCCGGGTTTAAGTTTCCGGGTTAGACCATGGGATGCATAATGTCCCAGTATGCTTCATAGCAAATGGACGTCTTGTCATTCAAGTCTAAATTTCCGAGGAGCCAACCAAACCTATTGACTGACATTAACTTTGATATAAAATAGTCATGCAGGTCAGGTTCTGAAGACTAATAGTCTCTATATCTCGGGAGATGTTTTATTCCCATATAAATATTAATCCCTAGAAATAGTTTTATTTCATCAACGTCAGTTTTTTTGTACTTTTTCCGGCAGTTAAATGTTTTTGTTCGGTGAACAAATTGGTTTGATACACTATATGATCTAAAACTTGATCGGATATAAATAACTGGAAAAGTTCAAGAGGTGTGGGAATTTCAATTTTTTTACACAATCAGTTATACCACAGTTTGTTTCATCAAACAAAATAGGCGGATCTGGTTTGTTCGTTTTTGACCATGTAAGTTCTTTTTCACGAATAATGTTTATCCTAATGGTTGCTAGTGGAACATCATCATCAGAATCCCAATCAAGCTCGGTGTCACTAAATGTATCTTCTATTATCATATCATTTCCGTTATCGAAGGTTGGTACATCTACATCAGAACTTATATCATCATCACTACATTCCGATTCCAGATTAGAAGGCGGAACCAGAATTTTTTCATCTGACATATTAATTAACTCATAAAGTTCGTCCTGGCGCATGTCTTCTAAACGCAAAGCTAACTTTTTGTTTTCGTTCATCGCTCTGTGAATAAAAGAAGACATACCAATAAAATATGCACATACAGCATGACAGGTTAAATTTTTCACATGCACATTCTGCTGGCTCCAATTTAGTTATTTCCAATATCAACACCATGTAACTTCACCTATATGTTATGTACCTAATATACTTACCAATATTTACAGTTGTGTTAATAAAAATCCAAAAAACTGATATAGAAAATACACCAAAATATGACGTCTAAACTCACTACATTTATTTGCGAATAATGATGTATTACTGGGCTATAAGCGCGCCACGGTTTAAGTAATACTCCTTTTAAGGGTCATATTAGCGTATTGTGTTATGGGACAAAGTATGGACACCTACATGCTTTAAGGCTGTACGTTGAAAAATGGCCGGCATAAATTTTATCCCAGTATGCCATGAATGGTAAAAATTAGTGGGATAATTTGTAAACCGATATGCCTGAAAGAGTTAAAGGCCATTCTGAAGTCTCCAAATTGCAGCCGTCATTTCACCGGGACGTGCGCTCTCCAATACCCCAACTAGGGGATTGTCGCCTATCTTATCTTGGATGTTTAAGCAGCTAATTGTCTTATTTCCGGCTTCAACTGCACTTCGTACCGCATCATAACGCCCCCTAACTCAATTTGGGAAATAAAAGGCTGTAACCCAGCGGGTTACGTACATAAGAAATTTGGTATATACGTCTCATGGATACCCGCATCACCTTTCAATCCTTGGGAGCGACAGCTGAGACTCTTTGAAACTCTATTTTTCACTACACCAATTCGTTATATCTTTCACCACTTTGTGTGGACCACCTGAACCTTCTCTTGACCTTGAAGTTTTTTTTATCAAACCCTGTACTGTCCCCAAAAATTATGCAATCTAATCTTTTCACTAATTTCTTGTGAATATCGATTGCACTCTCAATATTTATATAATTGTGTTCGATTGCCTGAACTGAATTTATTAAGGAACTTCATGCATCACTCTGCATATATTTTGCTCACTTTATACCATATATTCGTTTTTCCAAATTATATTATATGGAACTTGTGGGGAGAACAGACCCACTTGGATGCCTCATTAATGGCGGCACCATACATAAACAACAACAGATAAGCTAGTGTTGCCAAAAATGTATTAATCTGGCAAAATCTGGACTTTTTTTATAATTTATAATACTGTTGATTTTTTCTGGAACATGAATACTTTTCTCATCATTTAAAGCCTATAGCACTTTTTGTACATCATTTACTATTTGCGATAATTCACCTAATTCAAATAATGAAGTATTTTGTAACGTAATTATGACATCTACTATTTCAGCACAGTTATTATGGATAGTTTTATAATCTACTTTCATTTAAACATCTGGAATTTTATAACTTCCGTTGATGGCAGCTGATTTTTTAGCATTGAATTATAAAACTAAATTATTTATTTTTTAACATTGCATTTATTTGCAAATAATGTTCTACATGGGTAAGAATCGACTGTGGAGGTTCTGCAGTATCAGGACGCAAATTTTCCGCACATTTACGCTATATGAGGGTAATAGAGGCGACACAATAAACAGGCAGTATAAATATAAATATTTACAGTGCCACAATGAACAAAATAGCAAAGCTAAACTGCTTGAACCTGCATTGTTTCAAATATTTCAAGTCTACGCGACGATATCTCGGCCGCCACGGAGTTACGCCAGGTTAACAACTTTACTCATAATATAACACTAAAATAGTATGTCAGGAAGTCTTAAGGATATTTACAACATGTTTATAGTTACGTTACATTTAGAAGTGAATTTGCACTTAACTATCACCATAGACTATCAAAAAATGTTAAAGAGGTTTTAGAATTTTGTTTGCTCTCAACAAAACTTTTAGGGATTTTTTCACAACAAAACTTAATTTGTGTAAAATCTAAAAATGTCAATCACAGAAGGTATCTCAACTTTTATCAATGTAATGCGGTTCTCATCTTCATTTATTGTTTTACAGAATTACCATAACTATTGAAATACTTCTGGAAATTTTCCCATAACTTGTATTTAATGGTTTTCTATATATGGTATATGTGTATGATAATAAACCATATTACAGCCTTGTAATCACCAAAACACTACTCACACCCTTCAATAGTTATTTGCAATAACAAAATCTTATTACTAAAGGTGATTAGAATAAAATTACCCAAGGGTACTTTCTCATGAAGTGTTAAAAATATTTTGATTGATTTTTTCAGAGTATATTTTGATAGTATAACAGGTTTGAAAAGCGTTTGACAAGTGCTACGCTTCAGCCGTGTGTACCACAGCAAAGCATGGATACTTAATTTATAAATAAACTTCTTATGTCATAACTTCTGATTTCAGGAAATGCCACTGAGCTCCACGTCAATTGTTATTGAGTCTTCAAAACATGTCCATAATAATATAAAAAAGATTTAAATATTTTTCTCAATTTTATCGCTTTCCCCTACATTACTCAAAAAATTACATGCTAATTTGAAAAAGCTGTACAGTATTTACAGTAAATTTGGCCCATGTGTACGTTTTCATTAACAAGTTTATGCATAAAATTATCATAAATAAAGTGTAGCAAATGTCAGTTTAGATTTTTGCCCTAGTACAAGTATATTATAACAATTAAGAAAATTTTTCAAAATATTCTTGTTATAATATACTTAAAAAACTTATATTCTCAAATAACGTAAAAATAAAGAAAGATTTTTTGGCCTACCTTGTCCACTTTTTTTTTTAATTGTACAAATAACTTTAATAATCTTTTAAACAATCTAGTGAAAAAGCACCCTTAAAACCATCATGACAAGAAATTTATTCCAAATAAAAGTTAAGCTATTAAGTAATTTATTCTTCTTTTACTTAAATATAATTCTTATGGAAAACTTATAATTTGAGTGGAGTAAAAGATTGGGGATTAATTGTATCAAATCAATAAATATTATAAAATTCAAGATATCTACATAGTAATGAATAGATCATGTAGAAGCAAAACAAGCTAACAATTTGTTCAGTATAATAGAAAATATATAGCAAAAAGGTGTCGAGAATCATGACGATAAAGAATTGTTGTTTGTAAGAGAAAAGATGAACCATTGTCAATGTTAAATGCATTAAAAACTATGTATTGCGAATAACTGCATCAAAAGAATACTCTTCTTTCAGATCTATTTTTCTTGTACTAATTTGATGGCTTTTAGTTCAACAGGAACAGTTCTTCAGTAACTGCATTTTCTTAATATCATAAATTAAGCTACCTTTATCATTCATGCATAACAGTTTAACACTTATTTGCAATATTAACATTACTATAACACTAATACAAAATGGTTCAAACGGAAAGTAATTGAATTTTAAACTAACTTACTACAAAAACTGTTAATTAAAATTTCGATAAATTAAATTATTTGTATTTGTCATTCTCTCATATCATTAACAAAATATCTGAGTAATGAACAATTTGAGCATTTGTAGGTGGCATTTTCTCACAGATTGACTATACATATAAAGCTTATAGGTGGTATGCTAAATATAACCACACATTATTATGTATCAAGGTCTAAAGGGTAGCATAATAATATTATACGAAAATAGAGAATATAAACTCCTGGATAACATTAACGCATCAGTGAATTTTCACATTATTACTTTTATTTTTTTGAAGATTTACATCATAGTACCTATGTGATACTATAATTAAATGATTTCAACTAATATTTAATAAAGTAGAATGATATCGTGAAAAAAAAAACATGAATAAATAACAGAAAGGAATGATGTTAAATGCAATGAAGTATTAACGAAAAACTTTAGAAACGAAATTGAAAGTGAAATTAAATCATAAGAATTTTAATTCATCCGTGGGATGAAGATCCTTTTCTAGTTCGCATCACTGCTTCCATTCGTCTGGGCATGCTGTTGACCAAGTAGTGAATGATTTTCTGAGGAATATTCTCCCATTCGACAAGTGACTTGTTTGAGTTCCCTAAAAGTCATATGGGCAAGTATGTGGCACGTAACTGATAGTTTTAGATGTATACTATAGATGCTCTATGCGGTGCATATCTGGACTTACTGGTGGATTCCAATCCATAGTTGGAATATTTACAAACTAAAGGTAGTTCAGTACCTCTCTAGCAATGTGGGGCCACGCATTATACTTCATAAAAATTAAATTGTCCTTGGAAAACAGAGCAAATGGCATCACATGTTCTTCTAGGATGTTTTTTTATGTAGAAATCTGCTTTCATACAGGAACCAAGTCCAAGTAAATAATGACATCCTCGGGGAGATATTGCAGGCAGCAACATCTCTTCCGGTCTCCGCCAGACTCGTTGACGTTCATCTGATGAATTAAGATTTACTCTTGTTTCGTCTGAAAATGAAACTCGCTTCCAGTCATCAATTACGTGTTCTCTTGCAAAACGCAGTCTACTAAGTTTAGCTTCTCTGATGAGCAATTGTGCAATAACTATAGTATTTTAATGTTCAATGCTCTTTCATTAAGCTTTTTCCTGACTAATGGCTGTGCAGAAATTGCTACATTTCGAGCTGCTACTAGGGTTCTGTTTAGTTCTAAACTGGTAGTATGCCTGTTTCTTAAAGCGATTTGTCTAAGATATCATTCATCTCTTGCGTCTGTAGACTTCTTACGAACTTATTCCTGGGTTCCACAGTAACTTCAAAGTTCAGTGGAACGTTTAAGTGTTCAAGTAATTGTTGATTGCCTAACTCTTAACAAATTAGCCATATATCGCATACAACATCCCTCGTTAACCAATTTTACCACTTTCACTGCTTCATCTCCTCTTAAATTGCCTGGACTATTCATTTCTTCTACTGTAAGTGTACTGTACAGTGTTTCATTCATTTCATGACATTAATTAAAAAAAAATTGCATAACTAGATTTATTGCCTTTTACAAATCATTTTAAAGTGTTAAATGTATTATTACTAAACAATTACAAAATGTTATTTTGCACCTGTCAAACAGGTGCATCAGTAGTGATAGAGGTAGGATATCCTCTACACCTAGACCTACATATATTATTAAGTATTTAAAAATTACAAGAAATAATAAAAAGTTTTGCTAATGCCTTAATTTTGTCCAGGAGTGTATATACATTTTTGTATAAAAAGGTGTTAACAAATGTTTTACATAACAATTAATTAAAACAAACGAAAATAAAACCCTAATTATACCATAAGTGTTCATTTATTTTTTCATATCAGAGTATACTAAAGTAAACATAGACTGACCATTATTTGAAAAAAAATGTTAAGATTTACACTTGATTATTTACAATCGTCACTGAGATCTCTGGAAAAATCATTGGAATATAAATACACAAATCTTAATTTTATTGGAACATATTAAAAGAAGCTTAGATAATATTCGTATGTTTAACATGCAGTTTTTTTTTTTTTGTAATTTTTGCTTCTATAAGATAAATTAAACATACAAAAATATTACAAGACTATTTTGATATGAAATTAACGTTTAAGAAAATATAGTTAACTTAACCTAAGACGAGTAAATATACTCAACTATGTACAAAAAAATATATATATATGAACTTCAATGGTAAAGCAAAATTTGTCACATCTGCCGATAATTAATTGGTCACTTATGTAGCAGAATGTAACAACAGTCATTAAATAAGAAGAAATACCTAAAAAAATGTATAATTACCTAATGACCAAAAAGGTGGTCAAACTATATAAAATGCAATAATTAAATATGTATTAGAAAAAACAATGCAGATATCTATTTTCCCCATAGCATTTTGGTGGTAATAAAATTTATACTTCAAAATAAATTGCCACAATCATACAAAACAATTATAATATATTTTTTATACAATATTCTAAAAAGTAATATGTAATAAAATAATTTGGAACTATCAATATCATTCTATTGAATAACTAGCTAGTACCTGGCACACCTTGCTATGCCCTAAAAATAAAGTGAAACACCAGACCAATCCGAGTAGCATTACATCAATATTTGGAACATACAAACATTTGCATTTATATACAGTACCCGTCAAAAGTATTCATACCCCAAACAACATTTTCATCTGTTAGTCTGTTTTTGATTATGCTCTCTATGAATGTTATTGATAACAAAGCAATATAGTGCTTGTAGTATTCTCTGATAGATGGAATAGTAAAAGTATACTGGGGTTTCCCCGATACCAAATAGCATTAAGATTTAGAGGTAAAACGTTTTATTGTGTACGACAAAAGTATTCATACCGCCTAGTTAATAAGTGCATTGTTAATATGTGCATTATTATGTAATAAACTACATTGATTTTATCTAACTGAAAATAACAAGATTTATGTGATACCAAATAAATCAAATCCACATGTAGATTGTCACTATTAATAAAGTAAAATCTGCATAAATTAGTTTAGATCTCTGTAAACTCATTGTGGACGATTGTTTAAATGGAATGGGTTACAGAGACATTGCAAAATATAATAAATGTAAATCAATGATACAATCAATAATAGTAAAATATAGGAAACACCAAACAACAGAAAATAGACTAAGGACAGGACGGTTGAGAAAAACAAACGCACGTGGTGACACCAGAATTGTCCGACAAGTGAAGAAAACGCATACTGTATCTGCTAGGAGTATTAAGGAAGAACTGTGTATTAATGTTTCTGAAAGGACAATTCAGTGAAGGATTCGAGAATGTGGATACACATGTCACTATAAAATTAAGAAACCACACGATTCGAGAAAGAAAATCGCGATTAAACTTTGCAAAAACATATGTTACTAAGCGTGAAACTTTGGGAGGAATATAAATTGGAGGGATGACAGCAAATTCTAATTAAGAAACGTGAATAAAGGACGAGTTTGAAGACGTCCAGAAAATAAATTTAATAAAATGAACATTCAAACTACCGTTAAGCATGGGGGAGGGAATGTGATGGTCTGGGGTTGTTTCAGTTATAGAGCAGTGGGAGATCTTGTACTAGTTAATGAAAGGATGACAGGAGCATCTTATGTCAATACACATTCCTCTCATTTGCAGTGCTCTGCGCAAAAGATATGTAGATATAGGAAACAATTTCATTTACCAACAATATAGGGATCCTAAACATACAAGTAAAGTTGCATCACAGTTTTTCCAACAAAACGGTATACAGCTTTTACCTACTACACCACAAAGCCCTGATATAAATCCCATTTAGAATTTGTGGGCCTACTTAGATGAACATGTTAATAATTTAACTTTGGAAATAATCGTACTCTATTTTCCAACACTTTGCTTACAACGTGGAATTATGTTCCCACAAACCTGTTACAATAATTGGTTTCTAGCATTCCTACCCATCTCAAGGCGATAATCGAGGCAAAGAGAATGAATACTATGTATTAATTGTTGTTTTTAGTTGGTAAGTCTAAAGTTATCAAGGGGTATGAATATTTTTGTCGATATATTATCATTATGTTTCAGACACTTTCGCTGAAGATTTATGAATTAATACAGCATTCTTGGTTTTATTTGTTATATGTATTAGTTTATTAGTTATATATTTTAAATATAATGTTGAATTTGAAAAACATGGATTATTTATTATAGTAAATTTTGCAATTTATATCAGGGGTATGAATACTTTTGACGGACACTGTATATGTCAAAATTAATAATTAGGAGATATATTTCTGCCATGAAAATTATTCCTTCAGTAATTCAATACAATGTCAGATCTAAATAGCATAAAATTTGAAAAGTCGGAATATTAAATTGCACTCTAATCACTTTAGCTTCTTTCAACCTAAATCTAAATTGCACAAAAAAATATTTCTTGAAAAAAAAAAAGGATAATCTAACTGGCATGATTGCAGCATTATTTCAAGATATAAATTTTACATCCATTGTTTCACAATAAAATAAAATCAATTACAAGAGTTGAGAGTCCTACTATGACGAGGATGCTTCTGCTTCTTGTAATAATTATATTTTTCCATACCAAATTATATAAATTTAGTTAAAAATGATTAACTACAGAAAAACTTACATAAAATTTACTAAGCTGAAGTACACTTTTTAAAAATTATTTACAACGGTCGACATAATGGAAAATTAACTACTTGTATGATGTTAATATACTCGAATATAAACGATCCAAGTGTCTTACAGTCTCTATCTCATTGCACACTAATATCCACACTGAAATACACTAAAGTACATCTACATGTTAAGTTGGCAATCTTGTAACATAAACTTCGTTAATGAATTTTTTATAGAGCTGCTTCAAATGTAGGTTATGTAGCTATATTCACAGTCTTTACCTTATAGTCTTAAACAAATTTCTACCAAGGTTCCACAATCTTGGTACTTAAGTTCACAGCAGTTCATCAATGTCGTTGAAATTGCCTAAAATTTTAAATTTCTATTCTACTTCCAAAGGTTAAATTTTAATATCTTTTGTTTTTTTTTTATTTTCCTCTTTTTTCCAGATAGGTAGATCCATTTGATTTAATTTCCTTAATCAGAATTGTAAAAAAGTTCAGCTTCGAAATAATAATTAATATAGTTCTATCGATATCACAGCACATACATTTTTTTTTAAATAGACATTGTAAAAAATATTAAGGTGGATATTAAGGAAATTAAAATCAAGGAGCATTACTTAAAACGTAATGACATAATCAACTGCCTGAATTTTATTTAAAAAAAAAAAAGAACTGCCAGTCTTATGTAACTAAATATACTAATTCATCTAAACTAATCAAGGCAGTGATATCTGTACATTGTATCTACAGGTTATCCCATGATTCTCACTCATACCTGATTATATATTTATTATATATACAACAGATAGCCGTTTGTGTACAGCTGTTTTTTTTCCTGTGACACCGTATAATAAAATATGGAGAAAACCATGGCACAACCTATTTATTGGCAGATCTACTTGGTATATAAGATAAAATCACACTCTGAGCGACTAAATATACACGAAACACACACTATGTTATGTTGCAGCGCGATTGTCCTTTTGCATTGCATAGAATCCCTGATTTATATTTGGTGTAGTGTTACTTACAAACTAGAGTTCATTTGAAACTGATTAGAGAGACACAAAATGGAGCAATATACACGAATGGGCGTTACCTATGGGCCAATGCCCTGGGTCAATCCCATTGATGGGGAGACGGTGGCAACTCTGAAGGATGGGCAACTGTCGAACTGAAAAGAAAATAACTTCTTTAGTTAACATTTAAATTGATAAGTACTTACAGATATCAAGAAATGGATGAGGTATGATTGATCTTTTATGTTGTGTTGCACAAGTGCTGCGTTGTATCAAACGTGCATGCATTTCAACTACAAAGTTAACTAATTAATTTTTGTTTATAAAAAATACGTAGGTCTATTGAAAATAATTTCAATGGAAACTGTTTAAGTCTGCTGGCAATTAAAATACACAGGAATTAGAAATAATGAAATGATGGACATGCATGGTTTGCATTCATAAAATCTGTTGTTTATTTACATCTCATTGTTAATAATACATTAATACAGGTTTGTGTATTATTATAACTTTGAGGAAGTCATGATGACAGTCATGGTGATATGAAAAATTGTTTTTATAAAGTACCATTTGGTGTAAAAAAAGGCACACACAACCACAATTGCTTAAAACACTTTCCATCATACTAATAATCAAATTACTAATAAAAACCTGATTAAGATATGCTAATGTTTACAGTTTGTACAATTTTACAAAAAAAAAAAAAGATTTTTTTCAGTAACAGACTCACAATTATTAGAACATTGTAATGACTATATTATATCAATTTATTTATGATCAGTGTTTTGTGCATAATATTTTGCCAACTTCAAAAAGAAAATTGATTGTCTGTATTAATTGCATGCATGTAACTTATTCAAGCTTAGTATGACATAATTTTTGTACAACAGGCAGATAGATTTGGATAAAAAGGAACCTTAAAAGTATATCAAGCTTTTGAAAAAATTAACTGAAACTGAATACATTTTTAAAAAATAAAAATTTAATAAAGTTACTTATACAAACGTAATCTCTCCTTGTCAGATAACTCGCAATTTCTTTGAGAAGTCATGTAGTTTAACATTAAAAATTTTGATTTTACTAATGACTCTATTTTGTCATGACAATTTATGTTAGTATTAGTTTTTTAGATGACAATTTTTTTTTAGAAGCTCATAGTATATTTCTAGATCCACATTGAACTCATATGTGCTTTCAAGAATTATATGTTTGTACAAATAAAAATGTAAAGTTTTCAGATTAATATCCAGAGATCTGGAATAAAGCTTGAATAATTGGACACTAGTTGTTGCTGAAAATTGTTTCAAAATCTTTAATTTTATTTGAAATATCAACATTATAGTAAAACAATAACTTATAATCCAATAATATTATATCTCGTTCTGATTTGCTTATTTCTTAAAGTAATGCAAAATTTTACTTGATAAAATTGTGATTTTTATTGTACAGGTTAATGATATCTCACAAAAAGATTCTATTTTGATAAATCTATTCTACATAGCCAGAAGAATTTCAAAACACAGCTTTTACATCAATACAACATGAAACATAAAATTCCCTTTGGCATCTGTTACTGAAAATAAATCTTAAGTACCATTTCCTTCAAACTTCTTCCTGTATGAATAATATGACTGGTAATGGTAGAGATCGAAATTTAGGAGTGAACTGTTGCAAACAAAAAAAAAAAAGGACACTAACCTAAAATTAAGTGCAGTCACGCAGCACAGAGAAAGATGACGGGTGATAACAGAATTTCTAGGGTCTTCTTGAAAGGTGCACAGCCTTTTTCCTTCCTGTACAACAACCATCATCTTACTTGAGCCGTAAAAATGAAAAACAAAAATTTTGTGGGGTTTGTTAACTTTTCTTGCGAGATATTAAATGAACTTGAAAATTAGATTTGAATATGAAATACCCTATAGGAGTTTGTAAGGATTTATTTACGTTACTTCTAGCGACTTACTTTTGGAGAAACACACAAATAAACTTTCAATTGAAATTAAGGAGATAATAGTAATGATTCATTGTAAGAAAAAAATTAAAGCCCTATGGGTTAAGTCATCATAACTTCAGTAAAATATATTTATTTTCAAGGGAACCTTTCTTAAACAATCCAGATTTTAAGTTTGAATATAATCTACATGAAAAAAAAAACATCTATTTTAACTGGTAAAATATTAAGTATATAATAAATAACATTTATATAATAATGTAACTGTATTTACATTTTTAATTTAAAACAGTGTAAGAGATCTAAATTAAAAATTAATAACAAGTTAAATAAAAAAAAAATTGATAAACATCAATTGTTGATTTGAAAAGTTAAAGGAAATTAATATTTTAATGAAAAGACATTATAGATCTATTAAAAAACTATACTAATCTTGCCTGAATAATTTAGTTGCAGTTTTAATGGAAATTCTTCAAATGTCATCATAACTGGCAATAAAACTGCCTCATGAAATAAAAAATGTTGAACAATTTTTATTTAAAAAGGGCTTTAATTTTTATTTGTCTTAAGTTGTAATCTTGATTGTACCTTCACAGAAGTATACAAAATTAATAACATATTTACAAGAGTTATGATTGATAAATGTTATTAATATATATAATAGATGTTTTTTATACAATATAGTTTTACAGTAACTGATCAATATCATCTATTTTCAGAAAATAAATAATTTTGGAATTTTTGGCTCGCTCTATTAAAAATTCTCTATAAAACAGAAGTTTACAAATCTTTCTGAAGCTATTTCTAATTGGCTGCTCAAAATAATTATTTACTAAAAACACATAATAAAATACTATATATCTTTTTGAATATTAAAGAACTTGCCAAAAATGTATTGTTTTACATGGTTTACATATGGCAATAGTCCATTATTAATATTACTACCAACAGAACTTATTACACCCAATAACTAAATATAATTTTGTCATAAAATGTAACTAAAGCTGTATCTTGTAAAAGATGGAGATAGAAACCAAAATAGAATCCAAAGACAGAACTTCTATGTATGATATATTTTAGTGAATTTGGATATTGGCATGAAAAGTTAACAAACAGTATATACAGGTTTTGACTTCCATGCATAATGCATATAAAAATACATGTGTCTAAGTCTTGCAATATTCTTTAATGAAGCTAAATAAGAAAAAAACCAAATCATGTAGAGCAGGAATATAGATAAGGAGAAACATAATATTACAAGACCTAAATTTAGTTAGATTGCGAATAAAGCGAAAGGGGTATAAACCAGGTAACTACATTACAGAGCAAGAGAAATTTCTAACTACAGAAGCAAATAAGTCTAAGACGCACGCGCCAGCATGGAAATCATTGTATGAGTACTACGTTAATGATCTGTGTAAATGATAACATGTAGAAGAAAACACACATAACCTTTTGGTGTACGTTATTTTGTAATAAAACAGCCTTATAGACAATTTTACTATAAAATAAGGTAGCAAAAGCAAAGAATATAAAAACAGAAAACGAGTGCACAGTGGTTATAGAGGCGATGAATTATGATGAACAAATTTGTACTAGTTACTGTATGTTCATTCATCTTGTAGCAACTTGCATAATTGTGTTATTAAATTATTTTCCCATTGCTAACATAACATCCATTTATTTATACAACCTGTTCATTTGTAACGGTAAAACTGTCTCGTAAATATTATAAGACAAAGAATATTCAATAATATATCCATTCTATAGTATTCATGACTGACAGTTGACAAAAAAATATGAATAATTGTTACATATAAATTTCTAAAAAAATTAATGATACTAAACGAATAACAATAAAGATGATAAAAAAATTTGGGGATAAAAATAAAAATAGATGATTATAATTCTTAAGATACTAGAATAATCCTGTAGTATAAATATTAAATGAAAGCTTTAAGAGTAGATGATGAATGATGCTGATGACTGTTTGCTTTCTACCTTTTAATATATAAATAAGTAAATATAATTAATATATGTATTAGTACCAATAAAATGCCATAATGTTAAGAATAACCAATTGAAGTTTTATTTTAAATAATGTAATGTGAAGCAAAAAACTGTAAGCCTCTTATTTTTCTAATGTTAATTATGAAGATAAACAGTTGTGAACAGCAAGTAATCATTCACTACATAAATGCTTATTATTTATCAGCTGGGTGTTATTGCATTAGTATTAAAAAAAAGTGAATATATTCCATAAGTTTAAACGCAGATAAGCATGTTAAAAGATTGAAGTTGATTGCAATTTTATATCAAATTATAGTATCACAGTGATATTGCTTTAAATCATTACATAGTTCTAATATATGTATATGCGTAACAACACATACAGAATCATCCTTTATTTCAGAAGGTCAACAATAAAGCCCATCCTATGAAACATATAAAGAATTTATATGTAGTACTGTTGACTAATAAAAACCTTAAATAGAAAATACCATATAAAGGGTGGTCCAACCATAATGCACGATGTTAATTGTGAGTCACACCTTAACGTCAAGTTTTTTGCCCAACTTAATTTGACATTTCTTTGTTTCAGTGTTTGACAAATTTAACCATGGAGAGGTACACAATTGAGCAGCGCGTTAAGATTGTTGAAGCCTTTTACGAAAATGGGCGTTCAAATCAAAATGCATTACGTGCACTTCGTGACTTTTTTGGTCAGCATAATCGACCAAATGTGTCCACAATCGGGAGAATTGTGCGCAAATTTCAGCAAACCGGGTCCGTAGGAAATGTGAAAACACCTGTGCATGCTCGCCCAGTTCGTTCTGCGGAAAACATTGCTGTTGTTCGCGATAGTGTAGCAGAAGAGCCGTCAACCTCGACTCGTCGTCGTGCCCAACAATTGAACATCTCACGAACATCACTGATGCGAATTTTGAATAAAGATTTGAATTTACACGCTTACAAGGTTCAATTGACTCAAGAGCTGAAGCCTGCTGACCATTTCAAGCGTCGTCAATACGCCGAATGGTTGGTTGAACAGACAGAACTGAATGGTGATTTTACAAAGAAAATCATCTTCAGCGACGAGGCACGCTTTCACCTCATTGGATTCGTTAACAAGCAGAATTGCCGCAATTGGACAAATGAGAATCCACGAGTGATTCTTGAAAAGCCGATGCATCCACAAAGAGTGACTGTTTGGTGCGGTTTATGGGCTGGCGGCGTCATCGGGCCGTGCTTCTTCGAAAATGAGGTCGGCCAAGCAGTTACCGTGAATGGTGTTCGTTATCGCGAGATGATAAAGGACTTCTTGTGGCCAGAAATTGAGGATATGGACCTGGACGATATGTGGTTCCAACAGGATGGTGCCACTTGCCACACAGCCAACGAAACAATGGCACTTTTGCGCGAGAAATTCAATGGCCGTGTTATCTCACGTCGTGGCGATGTTAATTGGCCGCCACGATCATGTGATTTGACACCGTTGGACTTCTTTCTTTGGGGATATTTAAAAGAAAAAGTGTACGTCAATAAGCCAAGAAGAATTCAAGAGCTAAAGGACGAGATAATTCGGCACATTAACGACATTGAACCTCAATTATGTCTCAGAGTCATTGAAAATATGGACCATCAGATAGAGGTACGCCACCGAAGCCGTGGCGAGCATTTGGTCGATATTTTGTTTCACACATAATTGTCATAGATCCTTCTATCTTAATAAAAAATATTAAGATAATTCTCTGAAAACTTTTTGTTTTATTTACAATTAACATCGTGCGTTTTGGTTGGACCACTTTTTAGCTCACTGAAAGTCAAAAATACACATAGTGCCAAAAGTTTTGCATCGCTCAGTTTTAATGATAAACTTATTCCACGAAAATTTAAACTATTGTAAGATGGTTTAATAGCCTTTTCTCACAATCTTTGGCAAAGAATGAATTTAATGTGTCAATATACAGGGTGATTTAAAAAAGTAACATTAGATATGTTTTATTAAACAATTAATTAATTACAATTATGACCAATTACCACAAGAAATATTACTAATACAACGTATTACCACCTCTCGCGTTAATGCAAGCTTGAATTCGTCTCTCCATGCTCATAATTAACTCATCGATGGTCTGGAAGGGTAGGTTTTGCCATTCTTCTATGGCAACTCTTATCAGCTCCTGCCTGGTCAGTGGAGGCTGTGGACGTCGCGCAATTACCCTCTTAAGCACATCCCAGGCATGTTCGATGGGATTTAAGTCTGGCGACATAGGGGGCCACTCCATACGGTCGATTCTTTCCTCCTCTAGGAAATTACGGACAGCATTAGTTCTGTGGGGAGGGGCATTATCATTCATAAAAACAAAATGCTCTCCAACTGCCCCTCTCCATAGTTGAACATGTTTCCGGAGAATGTGTTCAATGTAATTTTGTCCATTTAACGTACCTGGAATAGGAACCAGTGGCGTTCGTTCACCAATCATGATACCGGCCCAAAACATAACACTCCCTCCACGATATGGAACAGTTTTGACAGCATATCTGAGTCGATTCTGATTTCCAGGCTCTCTCCAAACACGGCTTCTGCGGTTGTCGGAAGTTAGACAAACACGGGTCTCATCCGGAAACATCATGTGTCGCCAAAAATCCATACCCCATCCCTGGAATGTATGGTACCACTCTAATCGAGTCTGCCGGTGTCGCAATGTTAATTTCGGCACTCTTGTGGGCCTCCTATGTTGTAATCCAAAGCCAACCAATCGCCTCCGTATTGTAGTAAGGGATAACACAACACCAGTACCTTGTTTAACTTCTCCCTGAATGTTGGATGAAAATCTATTCCGGCGGGCCACCAGTGACATGAATCTATCAGAATTTGCATTACCAACACGGGGCCTGCCACTTCTTGGACGATTGTTTGTTGAATTCGTTGCTATGAACTGATTCCAGGTTCGGGATACATCGCTTTGGTTAATTCCCAAACGCGCGGCAACTTCTCTTTGAGAAGAACCCTCTTCAATCAGAATCACTATTCTGGATCTGTCCAATTGCGAAATTACATTTCCGACAGTTTTTGCACACTTTTAATCAGAGCTGATAGCAACAAAGAAGACAACACTTGAACACTGTCAAACATGAAATGATTGAAATTTGTTTACACAACCATCTGTAACATTTATTTGACATTTCTATCTTGCATGATGGTAAAAACTAAAACAAAAAATCATGGCCTTCTTTACTCTTTCTTGATAAAAAAATTCAAAGAGCTAAAACTGATAAAACTTTAGGCACTATGTGTACATAAACGGAGCTATATGTGTAACATGCAGAATTGCATTTTCATTTCACATTGTATTTGGAGGTCAATCACGAGAGTTAGTTATTTTAGTAATAAAGCATATATATATATATATATATATATATATATATATATATATATATATATATATATATATATATATATATATATATATATATATATATATATATAAGTTCTGTGACTTCATCGTTTGATGCTCATTAGATCTGTGTTGTTTTGTACATATCTAAAAAAAACTTTAACCCTATTCATTTTATCACTATTTGCCAAATAAAAAACTCTCTTATCTTGCCAATAAACGGAACAGTCTACCTGAGCCTAGCCATAAAAACAAGCCACGGTAAATTTTGAGATTTTTTATTTGGCAAATAGCGATGAAATAAACTATACTTGTCTACACTAAAAGATAAAATTTTGAAATCCAGTCATTTTAATAAAATTTGAAGTTGAATAAAACTATTAGTGACGCTACTGAAGCTTCAACCTTTTAAATTTTGGGTGGCACGTGGGCATGGCTCTGCTTATGTTTCTGATTTCAAACGACCTCTACTATCTACAGATACTATCATTCCTGACAATAAAAATTAAATGTAATGATCTTTCTTGACAGGTCCTTAGTCCTCTAAAAAATGTATGTTTGTAGTAGTTAGATACATACCTTTACTGGGTGTTTACTGAAGCACAGGAAATAAAATGTTGCCACAAGAAAAATGACATACTACAGAATTATATGATAAGTTAAATATATTTTAGTATTCAATTATTATATATTACATTTAGTATTATAGCTGAATAAATGGAAATAAGATCCTGAAAAATTGATTTTGATGTACTTCTTATACCATTATTTCTATTTTAGAAAAACTGTAATTAAAATGTGTGAATATTTTCCAAACTACAATACAATATGTTTTTGATCACTTACTTCAGTTGTATGATATAACTCAGAAATTGTTATACACACACATTGAATGTAAAAAATGTAGAACCATTTTTGTTTGGACTTTATGCCTAAATACCACAAAATGTAAACAGTACAGTCGTTTTTCAACGTACCACTATTTGAATATCATACTGCCTATAATGTCATCCAATATGCAAATTTCGAAAGATTTAACATTTTAAGCTTAAAAATGCTTGAATAAAAACATTTCCTCCAAGAGTAACGAACACTTTAAGACTGTACAGAAACATAAAGAATGAGTGAAAAACATGTATTAAGTCTTAGAATCCACTTATAATAGACATCTGTAAAATTGGAATGATGTATAGGAAAATGACATTATACTATCATTACTGACAGTAAAATTTAATGGTCTTTTTTGACAAATCATTGATTCTCTAAAAAATGTTTTTCTTTTTGCTGTTGTATTGGTAAGATACATACTTTTACTGGATATTTATTGAGTCAGAGAAAATAAGACATGTTGCTACAAGAAAAATTACATATGCTACGTAATTATATAAGACAAATTTAATATATTTTAATATTCAATTATATATATAAAAGCAAAAATTAAAATAAAAAAGATTTAATTTGATGAATTTTCTTATTTCATTATTTCTATTTTAGAAAAATTGTAATTAAAATGTGAGGAGAGAATATTTCCTAAAACACAATGCAATAAGTTGTTTTAGGTTTTTAACAATTAACTAAATTGTATGATATAACTCTTGAATGTAAAAAATATAGAAACTTTTTTTTTTGACCCTATGCTGTTTAAATGTCACAAAATGTAAACAGTAGGAACTCTTATTGCAATATTTGAATATTCAATATCAAAAAAGCCTTTAATGTAGTCCAATATTCAAATTTCAAAAAATTTAACATCTTAACCTTAAAACCGCTTGGATAAGAACATTTCCTCCAATAATAGTAAACACTTTCAGACTGTACAGAAACAGAAAAGATGAAAATGTAAGAAGAATGTATCCACTTATAAATGTATTTGTAAAACATCATATAGGATAGTACACTATATTCTCACAGAGACCTAGAACATTTAATTGCATTTAGCTCTTATCAGAGTTAGAAGTTTTGGAATGTATCCACAAAATGAATATAAATGTAACTTATAATATAAATTAAATCATATTTCTATCATTTTCTCTTTGAAGAAGAACGTCATAAAAAACTAAATTCAACAGGTTCCTAAAAAATAAAAATATAAGAAAAAATGAACTAAAACACAATTGTTTGTTTACTATATTTAAGGTTGTCTTGTCACCTTGAATTAGGTATTCAATAGGTTCTTGAAAAATCTATTTATGATTTTAGATCCACTTAAACCATTTGGTATATTATTATTAAGAACATTCCTAAAAAATATTCCAAATAATGTAATATCCAAATATTTATTTCCATAATTGCCCATTCATTCCATATTATCCATTTTCAGACAAAGGTATTGCTGTAAATATATTTCTACAGCTATACTTAATAGGCAGACATCATGAATCATTTTGTATACAATACATACATACATTGAATACATATTATTCTGAATTGATTGACCCGTTACTTGATGAAAATCTATATTTATACAAAATTGAAACTTTTGCTGGTTAGATTTTCACTTTTTAATTGTTAAACATAACAATGGTTTCGCCAACACAGTTGCTTCATCAGATGTTGAATACATAGACTCAGTCTATGTATTAAACATCTGAACACTGTGTTGGCGAAACAATTGTTATGTTTAACAAATAAAAAGTGAAAATCTAACCAGCAAAGGTGTTAATTTTGTATAATTACATATTATATTTTATTAGTATGTAGTGGTATTATGCTACTAATATATGGTGATTATAACTAGATATGTATTTACATAATTTAGGCTTAATTATACTATCATCTGACATCTGCTAATATTCAAATATAAGAGATTTGATTTAATACAAAAGACAATGTATTTGAGCAAAGATTGATTAAATTTGAGAAGTGATTAAATATTTGAAAATCTAACCATTCGAGTGCATATGAACTTACATATGAAAATATATTTTGACAGAATAAATCATATGGTGCAAAATAATCAGATAAAATGATAATCTTTTATTCAAACTTCAAATTTTAGAAGGATTTAGAGGAAATTATTGAATGCGAATTGCTATTTTCCAAAGCCTTATTTTTCCAATTTTAAAATGGTAAAAAAGTATGTATTAATCATATTATTTTATTTATCCCTGTAATAGATTCTTGTTCGGCCCATACGATATAATTATAAAAGGAATGATAGAAATGATAAAAAAAAATGATAAAAATGATTTTATATAATGATAAAATGAAAGATGATTTTCAGCATAACCTCATATAATTTTAACAATATTTGATAAATTTAGTAAGTTTCAATCTATATAGTGGCATCCAAATAGTCCTATGGTCGTTTTTATGTTGTTTTTTTAACATTTTTTAAAACGCCTTCTCTTTTGTTTGTTTGTGAAGATCTTGAAAAAAATTATTAGAAAAATTTGCTCAGAATGCTAGGGTCAATATTCGTCCAAATTTTGTATAAATATTTTGTAAAATAAAAATAAATTTTAAACTAATTGTAATTGATCACTTAAACTATGTACTATTTTTATTCTTAAGTACCTGCTGAATAATTAGTAATTCAAGTAATTAATTCAATGAACTTAGGGTGAAGGAAAAGGCAACATTTGAGGAGGAAGCCTTAGCGGATGAGTTAAAAAAAATGGTAAACAATGTTAACGTACACCAAAAGATAAGTGAAATGTGCGGTCACCTATGCAATGGCGCTGCGCTGGTCTGCGGCGACGGCGGCCGTCTTACCTGGCGAAACTCTTGAACGCCGCAGATTGGGGGTTTATACAGAGCGGAACTCGACTCGTGTTTAACTGCTCTGCTATGAATTTATGCATCTCCTCTGAAAAAAGAAAATCAATGATTAAACTATGGTAACAACTTTTTAAAAATGAGTTAAATCTATAATTGTGGTATAACATATAGACACTAATAGATTTTCAGATGACAGTTGTTGAAAGATGTTATTTTCATTATATCATAAATCTTGGATCAAATGGGTTTTTAGGTGACACTTGCTGATAGGTTTTATTTGCATTACATCATAAATCTTTATATATAAAAAAAATATATTTTATTTTATTTTTCTATCTTCTATGATGATCAAGTTCTCACCATATAGTTTTGGTGTTTTTAAAATAATACTTTTAAGCAAATGATTCACAGAAAATTATTCATAGTGAAGCAATCTATGCAAGCAATGTAATGAACGTCAATTCACTAATAGGATTTAATAGATACACTGTAGATACACTACCGCACTCCAGGCCGAGCTAGTTGCAATTACATACAGTGTTCTGGGGACCGACCAAAAACGGATCCAGGAGAGGGTACGTATCTCCTCGGATAGCAGGGCGGCGTTGCCAGCCCTGAATTCAGCAACAACAAAGTCAAAGCTGGCCTATAATTGCTATGAAGCATTGAACCACTTGGCAGGGAAGGGACTGGTGGAACTCTTATGGATACCTGGGCATAATGGCATTAAGGGAAATCTAATTGCAGATGACCTTGCCAGACCAGGGACCAGGAAAAACCTGTATGGACCAGAGCCTGCAGTGGGAATAAGTCGGAATCTGATCAGAGACCGCATCAATGACTGGGTAAGAGACCAGCACAGAGAAAGATGGAGCGGAGTAATGGGTTGTCGAATAACCAAACTCTTCATCGAATACTCAGAGATTGAGAAATGGGCCCAAGAATTCATTAAATTGAACAGGCACAAAGCCAGAACCCTGGTGGGAATCATAACGGGCCACCATAGTACTCTGAATTCATATAAGCACAAGCTGAGGCTGACTGACAGCCCGGCCTGCAGATACTGTAAATAAGACGAGGAAACCTCGATTCATCTTCTTTACACCTGCCCTGCACTGGAGGAGAAGAGGTGTCTTATATTAGGGATCCCTGTTATCCTAGAAGGTGAGGGATCCCTTCTGAGGGGAGGCTTAAGGTGAGGGACATGCCCAAATTGCTCCTTTTATGGGATAACATTTTTGGATAATGACCCGATAAGAGGGGATCGCCATGGATGAGGCCCAGACCCACAAAACATAATAATAGTAATACACTGTAGATAGATACAATGTATTTTTGTCTGTTTTATTAAAGTCAATGACAAAATTTGTCAAGCAATTCTACCAAAGTTTTCTTGTTATTGTAATCTCAAGCAGTTTTTTAATAATGGCTTGAATTAGAGCACATAATTTACATGATTGCAGTCTATTTTCGAACTGGTATAACTAGAATAATAGAATTTTTTACATAGGGGTGGTTGAATAGTGGGAGGGGTGGTGGGTGACTAAAAAGGCGTTATTAGACTAACTTTTCATATAAAAGAATTTGTTAATGATGTTCATCAACATAAAGAACAACTGACTTCAAAACTTTTGAAACATCTGTAACAAGATACATTTAATACAAAAACAACATGAACAATTGAATTTTTTCAAGTACAATGTGATTAATTTTAACATGGCTATTTTCAACAAGATGGTACAACAATACATATAACAGGCACTATAACTTTTTCGTAAGTTTTTTATAACCAGCTGATAAATTTACATACACGAGTTGAGATAAAATTCCTTTGCAAGAAGTGGAAAGAACTAATGAAGAATGTGACATAATGATAGAAAATACGTGATAGCATCAGGAGGCACTTGGACTTGTGCATGCAATATTTGCAAGCTACGTTTGTCGGTATGGCATGTAATTTTAAGAGTTGGCGCATACAGAAATTAACCTACTCTCTTTAAAATGTCAGGCTGCAGAAGGAAACGTTACACATAAAGATGAGAACAAACACACCCATGCTCAGGGAGAGGTGTTCTCCTCATTGGGAATTGATTCCAAGCATACAGTGATGCTCCCAATACTGGGCCCAGTCCATCATCCTAGACCACAATGAAAATTACATTGTTCCAGCTATTTCTATAGGAAAATATGATAGTTCAACTAATTTACACCCATCCATGTAGTGGCTGCTTTCTCATTATATTATATCATAAAATATAAATTAAAAAAAAAAAAAAAGTTAATTCTGAATGACAATATGAAAGTTTTTTTGTCTCATACTTCATTAATTTAAATACAGTGTATTCAGTGTTTCACGATTTTTATTTAGCACATAAGAAATCTAATATGAAAAACGTGCTATAAATGTAAATCTAATTTATCATAAATTTTCTTAATGGATTATTTGAAATAAAAAATAATAGTCCACGATAGAATAGCATGTCCTCTATTTATAGTAGAAATTTTATATAAATATAAACTACTCTTTAATGGATAAAAATTGAACAATGTAAGGACTACATTTCTTAATTGTTTTGCTTTAGTAGTATATTGAATACATCCAAACAACTGTAATTCTCATTATACGCTGTTTCCTTTTTGTTGGGTTTATGTTCCCACAATTCTGATTTTGTTATTAATAATCAAAATACCACAAGGTTTTCTGAGCATATGTATAGATTAAAAGAAATTCTTTCAGGTTCCTGTCTTCTAAATACCCTTCGTGCATTCTCAAATTATTTTTAATATTTCCCTTTTACAAATTTGATCAAGTGTTATCAAAAAATTAATTCATTATTAATTTTCACCTGCCAGTTAATTATTAAGTTTTTTATGTCCATGTGTAGGGATATTGGTGACACAGTTCTTTTAGAAGGATAAGCTAAGTGTTGTATATTATATTTTTTCTTGAAAAAGTTCTTTGAGAAATTAACCTTAATTAAAAAAGTTTTCAAATCATCAAATTGAATATAAAATAATTACTTTTTCAGTCGAGGTAGTTTCAAGTAATTACTTTTATAAAATTTAATCCCCTTGAGATGGTACCATTACACTTTTAATTTCCAACTTCCCTACATTTATAAAGTTCAAAGAAGTCTTTTGATATCACCTTTTATATAATGCTTATATTATTGCGTTTCTGTATACACATCTGATGTAGGCAGTTACCTTTGACTTGGTTCGTTGATAAAAGTTTCTTTTCCCAATGGTCATCAAATGCTTGCGGGGCCGTGCTCTCAAACTCTGACGTATACTGTCTCATACCACTGGCTGTGGTATAGCAGCACTTACACATGCAGGAATGGTACCTTAACCTACCTTCATCTAAATACGGATGTGCTAGAGCATCTACGACAGATATACGTTTATCCTGGAAAATAAAAATATATTTAGTTTCAATTGATATGATGAATACGCCTAATTAGAATGTACCATTTGATATGGTTTGAGAATTAATACAATCATATTGGAGGCAATCACTTGTTTTAATTTTAATCCAAATAAACACAATTCCAAATATTACTTACAATAGGAATAAGTTTAGTTGAATGATATAAGAGATATGTATTTCAACGATAAGTTAAATTTTCTTATGTAAACTTTAGAATTTGCAATTAAGGAAAAGAACATCATATATTCTAATTATATTAGTTTAAAAATATTTTGTTGTATTACATATTACATATTATTTGTACTGTATTAATGGATACACTCTTCAATAACCTTATCATCATCATCATCATGAGGTCATCAGTCCTAAGACTGGTTGGACGCTAACCTCCAGCTTCTATCTTGTGCTAACCTTATATTTATGTTAAAATATACTGAAGCATATTTAAACTTAAATGCATTTAAACACCACTCGTTTTTTTTTTTTATTTATTCGTTTATTCTTTAGAGATATCTGATGGTGTTATGAGAATTCCAATTATGAGAATTCCAAACTACAACTTAATTATTATATATAGATAGAACATATATCCATAATATAATAACCAAAACTAATAAAAAAGGAACATACATATGTAGTTATGTGTAAGTACCATCACTGTCATGAACTTGCCTTTCATAATACATTCTTTTGCATGTTTTAGAATTAGATGACATATTAATCATATTCTACATATTGAGACCCTTTACTTATGCAGTGCCAAACATTCTCATAGTAAAAAAGGATGATATTGTGGGTTGTTATGCACAGTCTACAATTATACAATGTAAAATTTGTAAAGTGCATGATTTATTTAGTAGAACCGTTCGATTTTGTCAGCGGGGCATTGCATATGTGCGCTTACGTACGATCGACTTTCGCAGTAGTTGTAAACATCTGTTTAATGGTGCACCGTGTATTTTGATACCAACGTTTTTGCGTTGCAAACTGCTAATTCATTATGTCGAATGTATGTAGAGTTAAAATAAGAATTTATAATTCGGAATAATTAATAGGAATTTATAAACTTAAAATATAATGGTGTAAAAATGTTTAGTTTGTAATAAACCTTTGTTGTACTGGGACAAAACGGACTCTAGGAAACATGTAAACAGTGCTAGAGCGCTATATAAAAAAGTGGCCTAAGGCCAAGGACTGAATTTATTTCACTTAATTTTTATTTGTTGATATCGTGTAATTTACCATTTACTTTATTTAATAAATAAGCATTTCGGTACTTCTGGGATAAATATAATCTCACCGTTAACTTGCCAGGTCAGAAAAAATTGCAGACCATTTGTGTGGACACAAATCAAAAATACGAAATCTGAATTACATAATAAAAAATCGTAACAAAAATATTTTAATGATGTTGTAGTAGAGGCTCTTACCTCTTAAATTATCACGTTTAATCTCCATAGCTAGCAAACAATTACAAAAATGTATGGGCGAAAAAATTATGAGGCGTGGTGCTATTATTAATAGCATTAATAATTAATTAGAAAAATTTCAACTTTCAAGAAACATAATGTTTTTGTTTGTGATTGATGGTGCCGCAACCATGCGTTCCGTAGGCCGTTGTCGTAAACAAGAGCGTGGTAACAACTTCTTACATATTATGTGTAAACTTCAAGCGTTTTATTTTACGGCTGAAGAAATTCGATATTATCCAAGCATAAATGGAATAATAACATCTACAACAGTGGTTTTTCTCAAATCTAAATGTATTTGACAATTTCATAGACAATTTACTGACATCCCTGAACCACCACAGCAGATTCTGATTCATTGGGGAACATGGCTACAGACACCATTTTATTATTTTAAGCATGTCCACAAAATAAAATCTGTAATGTTACAATTTAATCTTAAAGAGGAAGCTGCTATCAAGGAAAGTCACGAGATACTTGAAAATACTCAAGTTGAATCAGATTCTATCCTATTTTATAATAACTGTTCATAATAATTACAAAGAAAAAGTGGAGGCAATATAAAATTACAAAACGCTTTCTTGTTAGTGGAGTCGTTGCAAATAGCGAATTCTGTACAGACAGATACATAATTTAAGAGATGAAAAAATTAGTATTATACCAAAGTTTCACACTGCTTTAGAAAAAGATTAAGATTTTGCCAGATTAAAACTAAAGTGTTTTGCATCTACAGATCTGTTACATAATTGCAACGATTACTTTAATATTGCCAATATTGCATCACTAAATGTCAAATGGCCGTTCTCTTAATATAAAAATATTTTTTCACCATGGCAAACATTATTCGTTGAAACAACTGTAGAGACAGGCCTAATACCGCATATGTTTAGCCGAGCTAATTAAGCTGATAACATTGTTTAGGAGGGTATTTGTTTTACAGTCTTGTATAAATTATAACATATAACGTTATAAATTGATAAGTACCTGATTAGTTAAGTAGCAATGAGAAGTTGACCTGACTGTTAAGTACAGTCCATGAACTAAGTAATAACATTACTTAGTTCATTTTTTTTATTATTATAATGCCCAAAACGTGACACCTCTGGTAAGCTGACGAAACGAGCGGTTCTACCGATCAGTTAACGTTGCATACAGAAAATTGCAGTTGGTCAGGTTTAGTTGATTTACAAGTTTTATCACATGTGTTTTATCACCTTTATAATGAAGCTTTAGTATGATTAGAGAATATATTTTGTACCATCATCAGAACTAGATGTTTTAGTTTTGTGTTATCTTATTAGGCCATACTGGACAATATGTCGTAGTATATTTTTCTTGTATGTAGGTAGAATTAAATTCATTATTAATAAACCCTCGAATTATAAATCAATGAAGTCTAAAACTAAAATGTAAGCCTGGAATTTTTAATAAATTTTGTTTATAGATTCTTGTAACTGTTACTGTTAATCACTGCTCATCTTCATCTTAGACTGGCGTTATTTAATAGCAATCGTTGTTGACATTTTCTCAATCAAAAATTAAAAATGGTACATCACAACTAATTATATGAAATAATAATTCATACTAAATGCATATTTTCTACTTACAGGATCAAATACCAGCATCTGACACAACAAATGTACAACTTCATGGGTCGCCTGTGACGATAAAGTGTATAGCGCTGACAGAGATGGTGGTTTAGGCGTTCTTCTCAACATATGAGTCTTGGCACCTTCACACGCGTATTTCATATCTTCTAACGAGGGGGTTCCTAATAATTCGGTGATGAGTTCTAACTGCTGTACAGGATTTTGGGCTTGAAATAATATCCTACGACCTAGTAATTCGCCAAATATACAACCTACGGACCACACATCAACAGCCGCAGAGTAATGTTTCGCTCCCATCAGGATTTCTGGAGCTCTGTAGTATTGCGTGACTACTTCCTGTGTCATGTGTTTGCTTGTGTCGGGTTCTTCTACTCTTGCTAAACCAAAATCACAGATCTGGAAAATATAAGGTGTTGATTATTCTATAACAGTTCTGAACAGTAGAAATGCAAAAATAATATGCCACACTAAACAAATTGTTACATAAACATAATAAAAAAACATCATATTAAAGCAAAACATATTTTGCTTGGTCTCGAATAATTAGTACTTGGGTCCTATTTTCATTAATTTAATGCCGATTTATGACAACTTAGCCAATAACTAAACCAATAAAATTTGGAATATAAGTAGTCATATATACCTTTTGAAAATAATCCATTCTAATGTTTTTATTCGTTTAGCTGCACGCTAAGTTGCCTAACTAAACACTGAAAAGGGGGAAGATTAAGATGAAAGATTGAGATCATCACCAATAATCCATCTCCCTTTGTTTTATGTTTTAGTAATAATGATTTCCGGTAGAATTTATGGCTATGTTATATTCTGTAAAAATATTGTACCATCATATTATTATTAATGAATTTAGCATTATTTTATGCACAGGATATTGTTAATACTTTTGGTATAATAAACGTAGACAAGCTGAATTGCTAAATTGATAATCACAGATAGGCCACTGTCAATATTCTTGGCAATACATAATAATTATGTTTACCGTAGTGGGTAATTATCTCTTCATATCTGAAAGCATTAATTAGGAGAAGTGTAATTAATCATGTGAAATGAAACGAATGACATAAATGCCTGTAAATAATTTTAAATAAATATTTCAATATTTTTTTACATGTAATAAATATTGAACAATTTTTTATGTAATATTTAAAAATGCTTGAGAATAGTGTAAATACTGTTTATAAATATTACACGGAATGTCAACAGAATTTGAGTAGACAATGACGTACGAACGGCTTTTATATACAAAACGAGTAAGCAAATCGCAATAATATTGCGCCGCCCCTCGCTCATAGGCACTTCCCGAGCATGCCTCTAGAGGCTTCGGATCAAAAAACCAAAGTTACCACGTTGTTTGCAAGGGACGATTTCCTATGTTCACTTTGTCAAAATGCTGAAATTCGAACGAAAAGCATTTCGCACATCTATCTAAAAATTTCGTGACACAGGAAAACAGCCGTTTAGTAAATAAAAGATAATTAGGATATAAATTTCAGTAAAAAAATATAGAAATTACATATATATATATATATATATATATATATATATATATATATATATATATATATATATATATATATATATATATATATATATATATATATATATATATAAATTACTTATGGATGTGGTCTATTATGAAGTATACACAGGATTTAAGAAAAAATTACTATAGATTTCTTATTTTCATAATAACGATATGTTCACGAAAACAACCTGCCTAATCCGATTTTAAAATTTAATTGTATTTTTTGCAATTCTTGAAATCTAATCCTTCAGTTACATGTTTAGAAATAAATATACTAATATTAAATATAAATAAAGTAATAATAAAACTAACACAAACCAGAGATATTTATTTCAAAGGAAATACAATGAATATTTTTTTCTTACTGAAAAATCCATACTCAAATACTGATTTTCTAGTTTGCAGCATGGTTTCAAAATAATACCAACACTTTTAAAGAAAAATAAATGAATTTCCTTTAACATTCAGATCATAAAACCGATTCTATAAAATTATAGAATGGGATAGACAGAGAATCTTTCAAGAATATGATATTCTGATGATGTGATGATGCGTTATTGTGTTTAAATAGGCAAGCACATAGTCATATATTGGATATTACAAATGGCCGCATGGTGAAGAGAAAGCCGACTAGTCGAAGTAAGCTGGAATTATTAACAATAACTATAAAACTATCATCTCTAGGTCGCACATGATCTAAAGACAATGCTGTTCATCGGCATGATACACTAGTAAATGAATAAGTACACAAATATCGTAGAATAGCGCCTAAGTACACCCAATTTTAAACATTTCGATTATTTGTTGAGGGAATTATGACAAAAATGTTGTGCGCGCAATAAAATAAAATATGCAAAATGTGGCTTGGCGTGTTTCAACTTATTTTTTTTTTTCTTATGGCACTTATGAACTTGTGGCACTTCTCCACAATACTGTACGCCTGACCAACAAAACTTTTAACTGTCAATTTGACGTGACCTAAAT
This sequence comes from Rosalia funebris, assembly GCA_037954035.1. Classification (NCBI taxonomy): domain Eukaryota; kingdom Metazoa; phylum Arthropoda; class Insecta; order Coleoptera; family Cerambycidae; genus Rosalia; species Rosalia funebris. The sequence goes on along the minus strand of JAZFAV010000007.1, from coordinate 17,406,285 downwards.
GCCGATTTGAAGTATTTTTGTAAAGAAAAAAATTATACCGATGGAGGATTTTAAAATATGATTTACAGATATATTCACTACTACTTATTACATGCACAGATTATACATTAAAAACTGCTTTAGCAGATTACGTACATTCTGACAAAAATTAATTTAACATATGTAAATATTATTAGCAACGAAATTAATTAAATTATGTAGTATTAATGTTTAATGAAATAAATTTACAATAAATTCATACATAAATATATAAAGTAGGTTGCAAACTAAAACGCTTTGATCACATCGTTGATTCATAATCAGTGGGCATTTCTTGATTGTCTTGCTTGAAGTTTTCTTTTTTTTTAACCGTTGCATTACGTTATAAATACTTACATCATCTGATGTGTTAGATGTAATAGACTTCATAATAAACAAGTATTGCAGCAGTTAGTATATTTCTGCCTATTTATTTTTTACGTTTCATGCAATGATATATTAAATTACAAATAATAATTTGGAATAAGCATGTAAATCCTCAATGAGGGATATTTCCCTCATTTACAGACTAATTACTAAATCGTGTTAAGTTTATTTTAGCTAATGAAAATTAAGAATAATGTTTATAATAAGAAGAGATTTTTTACTTTTGAGTATATTATCTTTGCGACATGCGACAGGCTTATTGAACACTTTTAGTGTTTTCTCCTACTTTTACGACTGCTATTAAAACAAAAAAATTATTGATCTGATGTACATCAAAATATGGGTTTATGAAAATTCATTCCAACCCCCTGGATGTATCTATTCTATTCTAGTTGTTTTAGAGAAATAGATCTTCCGAAACCGCTCAGAATGCATTTTTGTACGGCCCTATTATTTGGAAGTATTCCTCCCCTCTAGGCCTCAGAGTCGTCATTTTTAAGTTCTCTGTTTATGAGGTAATTAACAAGTTTGAATTGCTATATTCCTCTGATTTACTCATGATAACGTGATTACACATTTTTCGTTATTTCTACCTGTGCGCCAAATGCCTAGAGACTGCTAAGTTTAGTCATGTTAGAATGTTCCATAAACTGAAAACGTTTAAAGAAATAGCAAAGTATCACGCATATTTTAAACATTGGGGTAATTGAAAACTTATAGCTAATTTTTGCCTACAACTAGGTGGAAGTCGTATGACATGGTTTAGTACTTCTTATTAGTACTTTTATGTATTCGTTTGTTGTATTTGTGTTTTGTTATGATTTATTAAAGATTTTAATTCAGAATTTTTGGAATTATGTCAAAATCACATGTGTGTAGAAGAAATAGCAATAAGCCAGGAATATTTCAAACACCGTGTTCTTTATCGAAGGCTTTTAGCTAGTATATAGCTACAAGAAGATGAATGATATTTGGAGTATACGGTTTAGTGACACTATTAGTACTTTTATTTATTGATTTGTTTTTGCTATTGTTGACTGACATTCTCCAGAAATTCCGTGTTTCAAAACCTTGATGTTAGTGGGGTTTGTAGCATATACCTTAAATTTTAAGCCGCCTCATAAAAGTAAATCTAAGGGCGTTGGATCTGGAGACCCACAGGTCACTCTATTGTAACCCGGCGTTCAACACTTATTGGAATACTGTTTAAGTAGACTCTGTTTACTGTGACAATAGTGCAAAGGAGCATCATCCTATTGAAAACTTAATTTCAGATGTCGAAATTTATTATCCTCGAGAATCTCCTAGATTAGCGGCTCAATAGCATTCTGTAACATGTCCAAATACACCTCTCGAAATAGCTGAACCTGCGTAGAAAGCACAGATCTAACTATGTGATACTGATTATCCAGTACCGTGGTGGGACACCACGCCCAGTACCTTATGTTCTGAATATTCACACTTAGGAAAAACGTGGAATCATCGGTAAAATAAATGTACGCTATATGTTTATTATTGACCTGGTAATACAAAAAAGAAAATAGATTAAACACGTAGACTAATTTAAGATAAGACGCTATCCCAATAGTGGAAATAGGGGGGCGGTGTCAGTTTCAACAATCAAAATCATTATTTTAATCAATAGTTAATTCTGTTCGCTGTCGTCTTATTTATGATGATCTTTGGTTTTTTACTGATAAAAGGTTTGTGCAACATACGAATTTTTATTTAATCGAGTTAAAACTCTTATTCTTCTAAGTTATTGTCATACGAGTTAATGTTAATGTTGTACGTTACTTGTGGGCGTTCAAAATTTCAAAAACAGTCTATAATGCTGCTCTGAATATCAAATTATAATATGCAATTTTGTGAATTACTTTATCCTACGAGCAAAATCTGTCTCTTTGCTCGTAGACTTTATCGATATTACCGACAATCTATAACGCCATCTAACGTGAATTCATAAAATACACAATATGTAAAACAACAGTAAATGGACGCAAACAATAGCCTTCTATATACCTTTATTATACATTACGATATAGGACACCATACTTTAAAATGACATATTGCAATTTACACTAGTTTGTAAAATGAAAATGGAGGACCTTACCTTTAGAACACAATTACTGTTTACAAGGAGATTTCCAGGTTTAATATCCCTATGTAATATCCTAGCCGAGTGTAAATATTTTAAACCTATAATAACAAAAATAAAATTATTATCTTATTTATAGCAATATAAAAAAGTAATATAAGGTAATAAATAAAATACAATAAAATGGACGACGAAATATGACTTGAATGCATGTATGTAATTGGTATAACATGTGTTAGCATAGACACAAACTAATACTCATTACAAGTTGAAAACATGTATCTTAAATAGACGTCTGTATATCTATTATAACTTAATTTAAAAGTCCTAATGTTGGTCTGAAGATTTAACCGTAAAAGCATTATTCCGTATGTTTTACTACCACACGCCTTTAACTTACTGCTTAACAATGGATTTAATATTATACTGCTAATTAGCATGGCCTGACCCCCATATTTTAAGTAAAATACGAGTCTGTTAATTTTCAGGCACACATTATGTTCTGACATTTATTGCGAAGCTCTAAGTACTCTAAGATGCATATCGGTACCACTCGAGAAAATCATAAAACATATTAAGTAAATGTATTTGAAACTAAAACATTATTCGGTCCAGCATGATTATGCAGGTAATAAAATGAACTTAAATGATGTATTTAAAACGAAAATGTATTTAGATTCGGATATACCTAATCACTTTGTTTTCTATAGGATATGTGGGACATTGTTGATATAAATTTGTTTAAAATTGAGGAGAACGTCGGAGTACTATTTTTTTTAAATGTAAATAAAATTTTTTGATACTAAATTCATTTTTACTTTTTTTAACTTTACTATAACTGCCTTTACTATTATTTAATATTACTGCCGGAAAATGTACTTTATTTTAGATCTATATATTTATGTAAATATGTAGATAAGCAGTAAGTAAATATGTAGATATGTAGATAGTAGAAAAAAATAATGTAAGGTGTGCTCGAAGCGCAACTGTGTATTTTAAACAAATAAAATATTTCAATATTATTTTTTGTGTGAAAAATAATTTAACAACGCTGAAAGCAAATGTAAAGCAAAGCCCGCTTGATTTTTCAAAATTATAGAACATTAAATCGAGCATCCAACTTCAAATTGTAGGAGTATAACTTGCAACTACAAACTGTCAGCAATTTTGCAGGCCTTTTTTATTTTCTGTAGCACTTATGTTATTTAGAATAAACAGGTACTTGCTCTTTATAATGAACTGATTATATAATTATGGCAATTTCTATGATACTATTCCATTCGAACAGGTTACAATAATATTCTTATAAACAATGAAATACAAACATGTTTTAAGTTTAAATACTGTTAATAATTTTTTGCTTATGTATTTGCATATATGTATTTTCACTTCGAATCGTTCATTTTATTCCAAAATAATCGTAATTTCAAAACTGTAATCATTTATAAAAGTTGAATTTAAAATGGAAATTATTTTCCCTTTTCTGTTGTACGGAAAGATTAGAATCAGCTCGGTTAACTAAGCAAAATCTTAAGGCCTGGTTACACACTACGAGCTGCTGACGCGACAGTAGACAGCTACTGCCTCTAGTTATACGATGAGAGTAGCTGTTATGACACAGGTAAGCAGGTATTGCCTGGGAGATTGCAGTCAAGTGTGAATTTCGTTGTGTGCAAATGTATCGAGGATAAGAGTTACTGACATTTCGCAAAATCGCGCGAGTTGACGCCCGAGTCGTATGCGAGCTGCTGCCTTGTGGGTGGTGGAGGAAGGCGATGGGCGAGTAAAAACAAGAAATGTTGAAGAAACTTGGATGCAAGCTACTGACCGCCTCGCATATGATATAACTCGTATGAGGCGGTCATACCGTGCGAATAGCTGTACTGCAGTAATTGACTAGGCCAGCTCGCATGTTAACTCGCACTGTGTAACCAGGCCTTTAAGTTCCACACTATTATACACAGTGAGGATATGAAGAAATTAATAAATATCTTAGGTTCCACACTGTTATCAGTGAAGATATGAAAAAATTTATTGAAGAAGCCGAATATTGTAACATTCTACATCATACTCGTAATCATTTGATACGAGACAATTACTACTTTTTTCCCAAAAAGTTTCACTCACTAATCCTAAGTTCTCATTTTCTAATTGTACATTCAAATTGCTCCCTGATTGCGCTCTCTAATGCATTTTCAGTTATTTTTCGAAGTCGAAGTCGATTATTTTTTAATAGATATGAATTATATTTGACTTGTCTTTTATTATTTTAAAGTTCAATTAAAAAGAAATAATAAAGTTTTTACTCCAACGTTTCATGTTTAATAACTATCTTCAGAAAAACTATAAAACACATTTCTGAGGGATTTGATGACTTGAGTTATGACTACTTACGTTCATATATTTTATATATAACGATACATAGTTATTTTCTTTTGGTGTGTTTTATGTAAAAACTTGGGCATAACTGCGTTGTGATAAAAGTCTGTCTGGTTTGGTGTTTGTTTATGTTATTGATAAGGATAGTTTGTGTGAAGTATAACGTAAGTAGTGAATGAGTAGTACTGAGGTTCGTCAGTGTTAGATTTAAAAAAAATTAAAAATTATTATTTCTTTTTCAATCACATTTCTTACTCCGATTCTTTTTTACCGAAAACCAATAACTGCGATTTGTAAAGAATACTTTTACAATTTTTAAAACCCTACTTGAATTTTCTGTACGATCATTATTTCCCGAGTTAATAATTAATTATCAAAGTAAAAACTGACTTTTGGATTTGAACGACGATAACTCATCATCATACAAGGCTTTTAAACCCCTCAAGTTAAAGCGGATACACTTATCTAAAGAAGCTTTATGATGAAATCACTGAAAACAATTACTGAAATCCGTGGACCTTTTCAAAGGCAAGCAAATATTTGGATTTTTTTCGATGGTTTTCTTATAATTACTCAAAAACTACTGATGGTAAAAAATTCTGAATTCAAGATCTGAAAGCTAGAAACTTTGACTTGCTTTTTTGCTTTTTTAAATTGCTCTGGAACAATTTTTCTCCAAGTTACAGCCCTTTGAAAATTACCTAAATTGGTGAATAAATAAATCACAGTTAGGATTGTTCTTACATAATTTTTGTGTCTAGTTTATTAATATTTTTAATATTGTAAGGTTTATGTGCTATTATAACATCGAGTTTTTTAAATATTTGCAATATTTTCGAACGCTCTTGGTATATAGGAGCTAGGATACGTATTCGTTATTACTACTTCTTTGCTACTGATTGACTTTAGTTCAGAAAAATATTCTACAGTTTACTAATGATAGTTTACTAATAATAGTTTACTAACATTAGAGTACCAACTATTTTATTTAATTTTAATAAACTCAAACAAGTGAAAAATGATTAATAAAAAAAATTATAACACTTTTTACATTTAGCAACGGAAACATTTATTTAGGTAATCGTCTGTATTATTGATCGGATTTGTACTTTATGATTCGATAGTAGCATGTAATATTATTTTACACTGCCTCAATCGTCGCAAAATTGCAGATATATTTCTAATTTGAAAGTGTAAATTAAAATGATCATTCTAGAACCCTTTACCAACTAAAACCTAGTTGTGAAAATGTATCGGTGCAATTAAAAAGATATACTTAACGTTAATAAATCATAACTTCGGTGTATTGTATTTTTTGCCTAAGTGTACAAATTATATAATTATCTTCTTTATAAATTAATGTTCAGAATAAACTGTACATTAATCTTACTTAAGTATAATTACTTACTTAAGTATAATTCACAATGTGTATGTGTTAGCGTCAGTACAACTTTTTTGCCTACTAAATTAACAACTCCTTCCTCGAACGCTTGAAGACGTTGAAGGAAGAATTGTATCACTGGATATCATACAGTCTTGCGTGATACAAATTGATAAAAAATATCTTCTAAACGAACTTTAATTATAAGTTTGAACACAGGCATTTGTTTTGGAGACAGCTTATTAAAAACTATTTTATTTTTAACGTGTAATAGCTGACTAAGTCGTTAAATAAAAGTTATCAAGTTATTTTTGCGCAATGGCAGACTAGTTGCCTTTCTTGAGCAATATAAATGCTATAAACCTTGCAATATGTCCTACAAAAAATATGAATTCCAAAATACAATATTGTAACAACACTAACCATACAAAATAATATAATAAAAGACAAGCTAATAAAAACTACTATTTAGAATACATTTAGAGCAAAAACAGATAGAGTCAACGATCCTGACGGCTCGGCTTAACGACTGATAACTTCCTTGCATCTGAATTGTCACATTAAAAAACACGGACTGATGTGTCGACTCGGCGAGCATGTCTCTTATTTTGCGCATAAATCATGTATTAGATCGAGCGCCGAGGCAAATAAAACCGTGTCGATGGTAATGTATCTTGGTCTATTACAATAGACAGTACATGTCGAGTCGACGATCGAATCGACCGTCGTATTGGCATTTACTACTAAGTTATATAGATAATAAATGATCAGACTTACCTCTAAGTATCTGGTACAAAAAAACCTTGATGTGGTCCGATGAAAGAGGCTGGTGAGAGACTATGATTTTGTGTAAATCACTTTGGAGTAGTTCTGTTATTACATATCTGTATACGAATAATATTAAGGAAATATACGATGGTTGATATTATTTGAAATGTTTTACAATCATCAATCGGTAAGAGTTTTTATTTATAATCTGTTATATGTTGGCTAGTGATGTTCTTATTATATTATATAGGGTGTAAGAAATATAACTGCTGTTATTTTAACAATTGCTAGCTTGACCCTAAACAAATAAAAAAACATTATACAACATGAGTGTTCAACCCAGCGTTCTCCAGATATTTGAATTATAAAAGAAGGTCCCATGTATTTGGCACAACTTGTCAGCATTGCAATGGATCGCTCTGAGTCTCAGATTTATCATATGGACGCCTGCGTCCATAAAGTGGATGATACTTTTATGAAAGTACAGCTCTTATGGTCTAAGATGGCTCGCGAAGGTCGAATTCACAATAGAAATAACTTCCTCAGAATATACATTTTGTACATATAAATAATTTTATCAAAATGTTTTAGCCTATTTTTCACAAAAGTCACAACATGCGTTCAATGTGACCAGTATTATTTTTAGGACCTATTCCTCAATATTTACCAGAATCTATCGTACGTTTTTTTTATGATATAATTAACCATTAAAACTGATGTTGCTGAAGATTTAATAATGGGATCTAATGTTATCTTGCATATAGAGTCATTTGAAGTGTTTTTTTTTGTTTTTTTTTTTAAGTAAGAAAAAAGCATGAACGTGGTTTTATGTATTGACACTTGTTAAAATGACACAATAAGCTGATTTCTGACTAATCATCTAATCAGCTTATGCCTCAACAACATTATCTATCCTAAACGTTAAGATTTATGACCAAATTTATTAAAAGCAATTATATACTTATTGTTAGATAGCTGAAAAATGTTGAATTTAGGTAGCTGAGGGGTTTCATTGAATTTGTATATACTTATTTGTATTTCAAAACAATGAAGTAAATAATGTTACATAAATGCATATTTTATATGTCATTTCTCATTTATTTACTCACCTATTAATAATATATAATGCACCCAACTATTAATTAATTATGTGAGAAAACAGCCCCCGCCACTTTCAATTAGTTTTTCTTTCCTTTAAACGAAATAAACAGTAATATATATTTTGTATGTTATAACATATTATATTATAACATATATTTTGTCTATCAAAGAATAGTGACGTTACACTAGACGTCGGTTGTGTTGATTTTACTACACTATTGGTATGAAAATTCACACCAACAGGTGGGAGAATTCTACGATGTTCATTTGACACTAAACTGGTACGTCTCTATATATACACCATTTCGTGTACACCGTGTACTATGACCGTATTTGGTGTGAAAGTTTACAGACAGTGCAATTGGTGTTTACACCGATTGCACAAATGCAGTTATACAAAAGTAGTGGAGTAGTGAAACAATAGCTGTAATTAATTATAAAGATCAAGAACATCAAAATACCGATTTCGTTTCATGGTGCAACGCTTTCTCTAGTAAAATTCAGTTTTTCAAACTATTAATAATTAATAAGAACGAGTTTCTTTTTTGATTCTATGATCGACATATTTCATAAGAATCTATCCCACTCTTAGGTGAACGCCACTGACGTTATCTATTTCACTTCGCAGGGAAAGTAAAGCACATTAATTATTTCTGATGAAGTCGACACTTAAATTCAACATGTAATCCGGTTTTTATGTGAAGTTATTTTCATTAATATTATTACACGTACTCAACATCGCTGACACACTTGTTCACCGGAATATTACCTTGACGGTCGTCGAGATCGATAATTAAAACCAATCATGGATTCTCAAAAGTTATGAAAGTACAAAAGCACGAAAACATTTTCGAATATATATCAAAAGCCTTCCAATCCAATGTTCCAGTTTTGTTCAAGCTCAATTAACTAAGTGAATTGTATGTTTACATTTTCGCCAATTAAAATGTGAATATACTCAAATATTATACATACATACCTTGTATGGCATAGAAGCCATTACTGGCATTGCGGTTAATTGTCCGTAATAACACATTGAATGAAAAGTTCATATGAAGTATTAGACTGTTGCCTAGTGGTTTAAAACAATACATTATGTCGATTAAAGGTATATAGTTTTAGACATTTTGTGCTTATTAAAACAAGATATTTTTACTTTTTCGCACTCGACTATACCAGAGCGGAAAAGTAATGTAATCGTGTAAAGAAAAATGGAAAAATTTTTTCTAGCGTTTATTTTTCGTTTTTGGTCTAAAAACAAGAAAAATACACAGTTTTGAAACCTTAAAATGTACTTCTCTGCACGTAGAACATCTCTATCTCGAAATTAAGTGGCCGAGAAAAAATAAGCCAACACATAAATGCAGAATATGTGTTTTATGCGACAGTTTTACTTTTTTCAAATAGTCCAATCAGTCAAAACCCGATCGATCCGACATGATTTAGTTGAGTTATCGTGCTAACAAGAATAAATTCCGACGACAAGGACACGCACACAGCAAACATTTTTTAAAAACCGTTTTTTTTTTGTTTTTAGGCCGAGAAACGAAAAATAAACCCAAAAAAATGTTTGTTTTTTCAATTTTTTTTACACGATTACATTACTCTTCCGCGTATAGTGAAGTGCGGAAAAGTAATGCACATACTGCGTTGTGAATCTCGACAAAGGCTGTATTTCATAAACAGCATGAAAATGAAATTTGTAACGTTCTGCGTTCTTTTGATTTTCGTTGTCCATTACAGATCACGTAACAGCTTATTACAAATTATAAATAAACTATTTTAATTTTACCTTTATCTTTGTTACTTTTTCCAAACGCTAATTCAGTAGTAACATAATTATTATTAAACTCACCTTCACTTTTGATAATTTAACGAAATTACATTTTTTAAAATGTTAGATACCATCACGACGCCAACGTAATATAATAACTAAATACTTGTAATACATTCCCCTGTGGTGTAGATAATAGTAAATAAATTTTTGGAGTTAATTAAACAGGTAGCCTTAAAATGGTCACGCCTTCTATTGATCAAAAGCATAATTAACTCAAACATTAATTCATTACTGCCTATATTTCAAGGAAAGTGCCAAGAAAAATCAAAAGATCAAGTATTTTCCAGAGAATATAAATGAACACTTGTCCTCTTCAATAGGTCGCAAGCATTCTGGAAAAAATTAAAAGACCAAGATTTTAGTCTTACTATTAGTTCGTACGAGTATTGAAAACAGTCCCTTTGTTCAAATGTCGCTTTCAAAAACTCCAGTATTTATTTTGTTAGTAAGTTTTGTTTAAATGCAATTTAAACTTACATCCAAATATAATTAAAATATTATTGTATTGTAGTATTGCATTTACGATGTCTTTTTTTTTTGTCAAATCGAAAAAAAAATGGTTTTTTTATATTTTATTCTGTGGTCAAGAAAAACTTTGAAAATCGACAAAGAGATATTGATTGACCATTTAGAAAACATACGCTGGATTCAACTTTTGGCAATTAAATGAATAAAACAATTATTTCTACAATTACTTATCAACTATCAATCACGAAGATTCATACTTCATTCGTACTTCCTATTTTTGCCTTTAGTAAACTCTCTCTCTCTCTCGTACCCTGAAAATATTTCTTCTGACTTACCATTTAATTACTTGGATTACTAAATCGGCGTATATTTGAAACGCTCTATTTACTTTCTTAATTTAACCTAACACGTGTTATACTGGATGAAATAATATTGCAATATCCATCATTGTAACAAAGTTATTTTTAGCTATTATAATGTTCAGAGATGTGTGGTACATATCGAGAGACCCAGAAGTTGTTAAAACTAATAGATTGTTTTTATACTGTTATTATAAACCGTTCATTGAAAAATTTATAAGTTAATTAAACACTGAGAGAACAATTTATTTATCGGTAATGGATTGTTTATCCTGTTTTTGGATATGGCGAAACGAACATAGGTTCGAACTTCGAATGTTTTTGGTTCGTACCATAAATTATGTCTATTTTCAACCGATTTCTTAATAGAAAGCCGTGCGAATGACAAATCATGTCATAAACATATGAGATCTGTTTCTAGGTTGCTTTAGGCCCTCGGTTAGCTAATTATATTAGTTAATTAGTGTAGGTGGATAATTATTGTGAAGCAAGTTTCTTATTAGATTGGAGTCCATACTAATTAGACTAATAAGTGTTATGGAACAGATCCCTGATATTCATATTTTTTGTTTTAGTATTATATTAGTTAAATTGTTATTATAAAGCATTCATTGAAAAAATTATATTAGTTAATTATACACTAAAAGAACAATTTATTTATTGAAAATGGATTATGTTTATGCTGTTTTTGAATATGGCGAAACGAATATAGGTTTGAACTTCAAATGCATCAGAAATTCCTATAGGTACATGATATTACTATAGAACATATTATATAGGTTTAATATCCTCATTTATTAGGCGAAGGACACTTTTTGATGTGAAATCGAATGTTAACTTTGAACTAGAAATATTGGTTATTATTTAACCTTAAGTAGTATTGCATAAATTAGTTTATGTGAAGCAAATACACCTTAAATCGGAATAAAATATTCAGATTGACGTTAAATCAATTAATAGTTGTACCAAATAAATACCTTGTACCAAATCAATCCCTATTTAAGTTCAAAACAGTTTAAGTGTTTCTCTCATTCAAAGGCATAACATACAAAAAGCTTTTAAGAGAAAATATATTTTGTAATAATTTCTTCCTAGGTATATAATTGCAGATTTTAATTGAATTGTATAGCTCCCACACTGTCTACACAGATGTACGCCTACCTTAAACCAGCGCAATATAAACGCCGCCCGTCTTAGCTTGCCTATTTTAGGTACAGGTTGAAAGGTACTTCTTATAAATCATTCATTATTCATTTATAAAAGCTGCAGGCACCTCTTATAAATGAATATATAAATGTTAATCCCAATGATCCGTGTTTTTAGAGTGCCCCGTGTGTAGTGAATGAGAGACTCAGTGATAGTGAAATCTCCCAGTGGTTACGAGTAAGTGAAATTTCAAGAAAGATCAGATTGGCGAAGCAACAGGCTCAATTTGCTTCAACACAATTGATATTTAGAGTGGACTATGATAAACAGACGTCTCACATAAACGAGAATGATGTGGTGCAATACAATACGCCAGACGATAGACAGTGGAGGTCTAATACAAATTAGGTGCATGCACCTCTTATAAATGAATGTAGGTCAAAGATGCAGGCACCTCTTATAAATGAATAATAAATGATTTTAACACGCAAGAGAGGGAGAGTAATTATACTATTAATCTAAGTTATTATGATTATTAGTATCGATCTTGGTTATCAGTGGAAGTGGAATGGACACTGCTACAGCTCATCAAGAATAAGAATAAGTCTCAGAACTGCGATATCGGACCGTCCACGAGGTACGCAGTAAATGGCCTGGTCTTTATCCAGTCGCATTGAGATCCTTGCAGGGTGAATATGGATAAATATATATGTACACAGAGTTCGATCTGGCCGCGCGTAAAGTGCATTTCTCTCTCAGCGCTGCCTCACTCTTTCTTCTACGCATCCTAGAGAATCTCACACTTTTTCCTATTCTTGATAACCACTGATTTTTCCTTTATTTAAAAGGATGAAAATCCGACTCATTAAATAACGTGGGGGGGTATCCCCCTATAATCAATTATAGGAAGATAACTGATAAAAGTATAATTATATACGGTCTATAATTTAACCGTAATTCAACTTAACATATCAAAGCACAAAAATAAATGGTTGAGTATTATCTATACATTATGTATACATATATACATGTATACATATATATTATCTATACATTGTGTATTTAAAAATACACAATAACGAAATATGGAAGAATAAATTATTTCATTTACTGCAAATAATATGTATAGCTCAAGAAAGATCAAAATACCATACTGATTCGATGCAACAAATCTCACAAGGTACAAGAGAGAGGGGTAGTTCAATAATAAATTTCAAGTAATTGTTCAAGTAACTCGACGAGTAATTATTGTGAGAGATGTGAACAAAGCAAAGAATTTATGTGAACAAAGAATTTATTCCCATTCAATCATTAAACTGTCATAACCGATGTCCATAAATAAAGTGTGGCCGTCATCAAATAGATGTTGACGCGCGGTAATGATTAGCGTACGTGAAAGATATCTGTGCGCAACTAAACTTTCCTTAATTCCGTGGAATAACCTCAGTGACAATAGAGCTGATATGGTGTAAAAGCGCGAGCAAGTAATCATCGTGGGAACTGGTAAATCGGCCAGAACATAGGCAGAGGTTTAGATATGATACGGGCGCTTTCCTAAAAAGAATGCCAATCTAAGGTTAATCGCAAAAGGAAATGCGTATTTTTCTATATGTAGGGCAAATATATACCTAGAGGAAGAAAATTTTAATAATCAATTTTACCAATATAGGATGTGTTAAATAATTTACGTATGGATATACAGGGTTCCGATTTCGTTTTATCTCCTTTTAGTTGAAGACGCAATGAATAATAATAACCTTTTATATGAACTGCCACAACTTCAAAGGAACAAGTTTAGTAGTTCGATTATTTTGCTTTGCTAATTAAATTGGATTTTTAATACTCATCATGTATATAATATATTAGAGCAGGATAATATTGCCGCACGCCAGTGGCGTATGAGTCCTTTACGATCAATTTTATTCGTTATAAATGTTATACTTAAACGAAAATTTAAAACACTTACCCTCTTAAATATCATTAACTTGAGGGAGTCGTCGCTGCATTGGAATTATGAAGTATACGAAGTAGAACCACCACTGTTATCACTATTATGACTATCAGGCACACATGATTTTTGTGAAACGCTGACAACATCAAATATGTTTCCACAGTGTTCTCGTGGAAAGAGGTTCGTTTTGGTGAAAAAATATCTTTGTATTTTGAAAAAGATCTTTCAACAGAACCGCTAATAATTTTAATTGACATTTTCGATTAATCAGCCTGAATAAAGGCCGTGATATCGATATGGTAAATTTATAAAGTTAGTTATACAAATTCTAATAAAACTAAGAGTTCCGGGTTGGTCGAGTTTAAGAAGTCATTTAGCTCTGAATTTTTCTCAAGAGTATTCACTTGTATTCATAACACTAATACTTATTGTTATTTATCACTAATAAGTATTAATATACTCGTAATATATTTCTTTAGTTTCTCAATCCAGAAGACAAGAAATTATTACATCAGATCACTCAAATATCGGTACAAATCCATAATAAGTAGTTTGGAGTGCTGTAGATGGCGTCGTACTAATTTACGTTCATCGGTAATTTCTTCAAAAGAATTAAATGCCTGTCACTTTAGCGTTCTATTATTTCCCTGGGCCCCGAGCTAAACGGGGAACCCCCACACATACAACCCCCCCTGGGTGAGGGGGGGTGGGTCATGACACCCGGCGTAGAAAGAAAAAATAAGACAGAAGAGCATCCGAAGATGTCCCGGTCGGCGGAGTCCAACGAGCCAGAACCTAGGAAGATCAGGACCTTTCGCGCGGGAGCGATACTAGTGGGGGAAACAACGGGTTTACACCTGATCGAGACGGTCCAAGTCTACAATAAAACGAGTAAAGAGCACCACTACTGCTCGACCTAAACCCAATTATCTCAGGCCATTATATCAAACGTCAGGATGAGGGCGTTCTATTATCCAGAAGGTTTGTTATCAACAAAAGTTACGAAAAATATTAGTTTTTTTTCTCGGGTGTAATTAAAGATACTTTTAATAAATATTTTATCAGATTACATGTTCAGAACTACTGATGGGTTTTGATTGAAATATGTAAAACTACAGCTTGACCAAAATCATCTTAGCCGTGACCTTGAGGTGCGCAGTAGAACTGCCGCTTAGAGGGGGTAACGTGGAATGATGTTACTTGCGAATGAGCTAGCGTTACGGTTTCCTATCTCTGTCACTGCTGTAGCAGACTCTCTTCTTTATCTGCGCATTTCGCGGCTAAGTTGCGTTTGGTTAAATTGTAACTACATATAATTTATTTAAAAGTTAAAAAAATAGAAAAAAAAATAACGTGTGCATAATAATTAAAGCAGCCTTTTTTCATAAAAAAATGTATACAAAAAATGTTGCTTAAAATATTATAATTTCCTATGTTTTCTTTTAATATAAAGACGTCATAATTCCATTGTTATAAATTATAAGTGATTGTCTATTTGAAATTCACAGATAAACAAATTGTTTGATATTTGATAAAAGTATATATGATTACAATTTTTTGTACTTTTATTGTAAATTATACTTATGCTATCATGTACAATTAACTGACCCTAATTTATTCGAAATATCTTAGCGAATAAAGAAGAAAACTTCTGAAATTTTTTACTGAAGTCTTTTAACTTTTAGAGGTTATTCTAAAAACCATCTCTCCAAGAAAATAATATATATGATTTGATGTATTGTATATAAAATAATACGATTTGTTTTATATGATCGTTGTAGCTGATTTTTATGGTGAAAAATTGCACAGAATATTATTTTATTCCAAATATCTTTTTATATATACACTGGACTTGATAATATACAAGGCGGTACATAAAAGTACATCTGTCGAAATATACGAAGTTATGAATTTGTATAAACATTAATTGTAATGCTGAATACGTTTAACTTAATAATCGAAATGCAAATCAAGTACAGTAAATTATTCAGTATTTATCGACAACCCCTCTATTTTTCCCAACAGTCTAATATTCAAGCTTTGTAAAAAATATATAACCAAAAAAATATATTGTTTCTTATGAAAATCCAGTGCAGACTATAATGTATTTATTATTTACTAGAAATTACCAGCTTAGGGATCCCCTCAGCTAGACACGATGTTTTCACCCCACCCCCTTCCGTTTCCCATCAACGATGCCGGCAAAGGTCATGCATTCGTCTAACTAGCTTCGGGGGTTGCACTCCTATAATTGACGGTCGTCGTCGGACGTCATGGCGCCTCACAATTTTTTTTGGGGATCCGACATACGATGTGAGGTCTGCGAAATATCCGCACTTATAACTTTACTTCGACATAATGACCCTACAAATGTGTATCGTTAAATATTTGTTTTTTTTAATTACTTAAGTTTCTAGATCAAAATTAAACTATTAAAACAATCAAGTAATTAATTACAGTATTAACCAAGCATGTTTGATTATTGGAGGTCCTGAAGGCTTTTATAGGTAAGTTAGAAATGATACATGCTGTGTGATTATTTATATATATATATATATATATATATATATATATATATATATATATATATATATATATATATATATAATCGAGTAGCTTTTAACAAAAAGAAAGCACTTTTATGCTCGGGGGTAATAAACTTAGAAACAAGGAAGAGATTTTTGAAAACATATGTATGGAGCACGGCACTTTACGGCTGCGAAACCTGGACGGTAGGGGAAGCAAGTAGGAAGAAATTAGAAGCTTTTGAGATGTGGTGTTACCGAAGAATGATGAAAATACCATGGACTGATAGGGTTAGAAACGAAGAAGTATTGGAGAAAGTCGGCGAGAAAAGGAGTATGTGGAAAAACTTAAAGAAGAGAAGAGATAGAATGGTAGGCCACTTGCTGAGACATGGGGGAATAGTCCGCGATATTTTGGAGGCAGAAATAGGAGTGAAGAAAGGCAGAGGTAGGCCTAGATTAGACTACTGCTCGCAAATAGTAAGGGATGTAGGTTGTAGCACAATTAGCGAAATGCGTAGGTTAGCACAAGATAGGAGAAGCTGGAGGTTAGCGTCCAACCAGTCTTAGGACTGATGACCTAATGATGATGATGATGATGATGATGATGATGATGATGATGATGATATATATATATATATATATATATATATATATATATATATATATATATATATATATATATATATATATAATGCTAAATTCATAATAAGTCTTGGAAAGGGGCTGGAACCTTCGATGTAGCAACAAAAACAGTAGATTAGTTTTCCACGAACAAGGAAAGATCACACGTTACTTGACACGCGTTTCGCCAACCAAGTTGGCATAACTGGGAAATAGTTAAGACTGGTTAATCAGACAAACTATTTAACAATTTAAAATTGTTAAATTAACAAAATTGTATTAAAAAATATTTATTGATCGGGCAGTATTTGCTTTAACATGTCATATATGTATTTATGATAACTGTATACTGTTTATTTATACAAATTTTCGTATAATTTTCTTGCAATGTTTACCCTATCCTGTGGTCTTAAAAATAAGGAAAACATTTCCTTAAATATGTTGTCAACCTAATGGCTACTACAACTCATTTATGTTTGTATATACATCCCTTCATGATGTGAATTCAGAAGATTATTGAAGTGAGATGGACTTGGAGAAAAATACGAGTATAGCGCGATGCAATTTGATTGGCTCAAAATGAAATACCGCATATGCAGAGGTGCGTCAATCAGCAATAAACATTCCAAAAGGCCAAGTAAATCCAAGAAGTGCAATATGTCTCCAATATATCTCTAATATATCTACGATATATTATGAAATACATAATTTATTGTTGTACAGCAAAATTCCAATTGATTTAATGTTACGTCATACAGAAATTTACCAGTGGTATTAAGACTGATATGTATTCTATTCAAATTACTTTATTATAGTAACAGTTGGTGATTTCATCAATCTGATGACTGATGATTCGCCACTACTGGACTGGTTATGGTTAATTGTTCGACTATCATACAATTCTTAAACAAGTTCTAAGGTTATCGCAGCAGTGAGTTGTTGCACGGTCTTGTTGAAAATAAACTTCTCGCAGTTCATCGTCATGCAATTGTTCTATAAAAAGTTCTAGAATATTTGTTCGATATCATTCAACGTTTACGGTATCGCCTAAAAGAATTGGTCCAATTATTCTCTAGCGAAATAACGCCACCCAAACTCAACCTTAATAGGGTATAAACTTGATTCTATTAAAATGTGAGGATTCTCTGTATTTGTGAATTAACATAATCACTAAGATGAAACCTTGCTGCACCTCAGTAAAAGACGTTTTGTTGAAAAGGTCATTATTTGAATCATTATCTTTAGTGTTAAGGATAAGATTATTTATTTACCTGACCAGAAAACTAATGTGAAGGTTTAGTGCATCTAGCTGTTAAACGTTCATGAACGTTTCCAGAGGTTCTTCTTACAACACGATCTTTCTCCCTGACAATTTATCTTTACAAACACTGTCAAAACTTCGAAATATTTCGATCAAATGTCCTACATGTTAATAAAAAATGGCGTAGTCGATTTCATTACATGTTACAGTAGCTGAGCTTGTTAGAGGGCGTTAAGTGGCAAATACGACTAACTACCGACTGTCGTGATCTTAGTTCGATTCCAAGTGCCGACACTGACAATGTCGATGGGGCTGGATGCTATCTGCATCTTTTCAATATGTATTTCCCACCTAGACAGCTTCAGCTTTGGATTTGAGCAATTGTTTAATTTAGGTTGTGTTTTATGTTTTATTTACGGAAATGTGTTTGCGTTTATTCATTAACTTATCATACAATTGAGAGTGAATTGATATTTAGCATTGAATAAAAGAAGATTTATTTTTAAAAAGTAAGTTCAATGAAAATCGAATAAAATATGGAATAAAAGCTAATGATATTAACAATTGAACTAACACGGTCAATTTTGTCTAGTTCCAACTAATGTGACATACAACAGTCAAAATCCTTCTTTATACATTTTCTACACTTTGTCTTATTTTTTTGTACAAAGATAAAAGTATCTTATGCGCTTCTTGTGCGCTGTTTATTAGTAAATGATGTGTTATTTCCGTGCCTAATATGGAGTAGAAGGGTAGTAAATATTATTCCAGTTAAATCTATATGGATAATATGACAAAAAATGCTCTCTCATTGCATTTTGTTTAAGACAAATGCATTCGAATCATTGGCGATTAACCAAAACAAGTATCGAAACATTTTTTAGTGACACTGTTCTACTGCCATCTTTGAATGAGCCTCAAGGATCTTTCCTGGGTAAGTTTTTCTTAAGTGTAAGTCTACATATTTATGTACTTTTGCTACCCACACTTTTGTTACAGCAAATTAACGTAACCTAAGGACGGCCCTGAAATACACGGAAAATCCCTCACTCTATGGAATATATGTATCATTCAGTGTGAAATATGTTATCATACGATGGATGCAATTTACATATCGAATGACTGACTTATGTGAGTAACTGAATGAATTACTCAGTTGAATGTATGCGAGTGGTCATACCACCCGATAATTTACTTAATATACATCTAGATTAAAAATAATGGGTTCATACAAACATTAGACCTATACATTTAGAGTACTGTAGTGTTAAATGTTTTGTGTTATTCCGATAGGTGTTATTAATCATGCAAAATACATAGTTGATAAACTTTCCTTTGCAATAAAAACGGTATAATAATTTGTTTCCACAAATAACAGCGTTTTCAATATTTTAAGGAATAAACTGGCAATTACGTTAAGTTAATGCAGTCATTTGCATACAAAAAGGCATGTTTACGTCACAAATTTCCGGCAAAGCACCTGCGCTACACATCGAGTGCACGGAGTAGCAAGGCATCGGACAGGATGGTAGGTTGTTGGTCATCGGCATCTCCGCTTCTGCCAAGGCCGTCGGGCCTTTGTACCAAACCCGAGCCCAAACACCTGACCTGCTACTCCCAGGTAAACGAACAAATCACCGGAGAGCAACGCTCGCTAGGACGCCGCCGCCTGCCTCCGCCTCCTTTACCCGGCCGGCGCATCAAGTTTACCACAGGAAAAATCGAATTCTATTATATTGAACCGCATAGCACTCATTACTCGAAAATCCACGATACGAACATGTCTGCGCGTATACAAATTGTTAGTCATCAGATGATCATTTATCGCGTGCAACAAGGAAAAATCCTGCGCTGCAATTTCAGAAGAAACAGTTCATTCATGGATGGTTTCAAATTAATATGATTATCTTCTTTGGAATGTAACAGACGACGTATAACAACTATCATATTTTATTAATTATCTTGTTACATATTTGGCAAATTATTATTATCCGCAGTAAAATCTGCAAACTAGTGTTAGTATCAATGAGATCATGTGTTAGCCCAACTTTTTTTATCGCACGGCATAAAATCATCAAATTTAAAATTTATAATATATATGAGGAGAGGTGTCACCATATTCATGTACAGGGTTATCCACATAACATTCTACTCCCCTTAACTTTTGTATTTTTTGAAATAGAAAAAAATGTTGAATACGAAAGTTGTAGGAAATTTTACCGCGATCTCAGGCATATATTTAGAAAAACAGTCGAATCTCGCGTTTCGGAGATCTAGACCAAACTTATGCTTTTTTAAATGGAACACTCTTTTTATTTTTTGATTTTTGAAATCTACGTGCTTTTCCGATTACAACAATATATACATGTTATATCTTTGCTTTAGTAGTTTGCACAGGATCGCCTTTTAAAATATCGAATATCAAACAAAATTAAGATCGCCATGGAAAATTTGAAACAATAATTACGAGAATTGTTATAAACAGAGTTTGATAGTTTAAATTAGATTTTATTTTTGATCTTATCACAGTTATATTAAAAAGCATATTTCTGGATGGAACGTAACATTTTATTAAAACCTATAAATTATAGGTGTTTTATAATATATCCTTTTGTGCAATACAGAGAGCATACCTCAACAAATTTCGTTTGTAAGCCAAGATACCAGTTTCGTTCATGTCTCTGATCTCCCGACATATTCTTTCTCTAAGTTCTTCTACGTTATTTGATCTTTCCGTGTATACCCTACCTTTCAAAGTGCCCCACAAAGAAATCCAGTGGGGTCAGGTCAGGACTTCTAGCCGGCCATAAAATAGTTCTATTTGAACATATCCACTCCATAAAAGTATTAAGCTAAATGTATGTCTCTTGAAAATATTTGATTTATGTGCTGGAGCACCGTCTTGTTGCCAAACAATATTCGGCTCATTTAATTGGATTACTAAATCAGAAATCTCTCCTCTTAAAAGATCCATAAATACTTTTGTCCAGTTAAACCGCCTTCAAAAAATACTGGTTCAATAATGGAGTTGCAACAGATATTAGCCAGGTAGGGTTGAGCTTACTATACTACTATTATACTAACTATACTAGTTTCCTGGAAGTGAAATCAAGAGGTATCATTGACACGTCACGTTGCTCTTAAGACAGCATTGTAAAAATAAATGCAAACAAAGTCCACAGTTTACCGTAGAAAATACTCAGGTAAAGTTTTAGTTCTGAAGGTAAGGTGGCCATTTTACATGAACATCATTATTATGATGTTTTATGGGGTGTTAAAGGTTCCTGGAAACATATTTATTTTTATGAATTTTTTTATCGAAGACAGTGACTATAGCTGGCATTGCATAGGCATAAGCTATTATTATATAATACAAAGGGAATTAACATAAAAATTGTTTCTGAATGTGAATAATTATTCTGTTTGGTTTCGTCTACGCTCTTATTAATAAATCATCCACCGAAGATGGCAAACTGCCAAATTAAGTTGTGCATGGTGCAGGACAATACCTATACAAAAATAAAAGAAATTCATAACCTGAGCGATACCCTTAACATACGTTTAAAATTTTTAACATGTGTGAATTTTATTACCTATTGTATTAGCGGTATTGACCTTTCAAGCATTTTATAATATATTGAAATAAAGGAAATATTATCAACACAAAAATTATAAAATAAATACAAATATCGTTAATTAAATTAATTAATAATTGGTCTTGGTTCAGTGGCATGCTAGTTGAATTTAAATTTTAATCTAAATTAAAATCCACAGGCAAAGTTAAAACATATTAAACAATATTCAAATTTATTATTCAAAAATTAGTCTCTAAGCCCAATACATATGTTGAGAAATAGATAATTTCTAATCGATAACTGCTAATATTCTGGTATATACATATGTATACATATATAGAGCTTATGGAATATAAAAAGCTATGGATTGTATACAAATCTATTCAATACTCATATTCCAGTTTTAATGTATTATCCCATTAATTTTTTAGTTAAATTCACTTCTGTTTTCTAATCGCGTTATTATATCTACAATGTTGATGTTCCTTTATGTTCTTTACTAGAAAATAAAAAGTAAAAAAGAGAAGACTCATTAAATTATTGTCTTTCAATCCCTAACAAAATTCTGATGTTTGCATAATTCAATCAATAGACTTACGAACTTTAACCAAAATGTGTACCATATGTGATAACTAAAGCTGTCCAGTGTCCACCGTGAGTAGTCAAAATGCCATCCCGTAGACTTGGGATATTTGAATCGATGTAGGTATAAGCAATTAAGTTTAGAACTGCCATAGTGTTTTACCACCTACATATTATATAAATATACCAATATACAGAGATTTAGGATAGTTTCTGGTATAATTTTATATATACACATCTCAGATACTAAGAAAAAAATAACTGAAGCGCCCCACAAAATAAAAAAAGGTGTAATTAACCTCCTTCTGCCTCTCCTCTACGCTAATGGTAACATGCATTACTATACATGTTACAAATTCAACATCACATACAGTGAATAGGTCGTTGCACGTTGATAATGGGAAATTTAGTTATATAAATTTCACCGCCTGCTCACGTGGTTAACAGGTATATCTTCTTTATATCGTATTGTCTTAACACCGAATAAATTAATCTCAGATGAAAATTATAGCGAGGTCAAAAATACAAACTCTTGACCAATTTTAATATGTAAACAATGTGAAGTTCACAATCTCAAGTCTGTTTTAAAATGTGAGAGGAAGTGGTTTTTATTTCCTCAAAAAAAATAACGTTGCGAAGATAACTAAAGAAGTGTACGTACTACTGGGTAAGTGTTATCAAAATAAGACACTAACTTAAAATTCCAGATTCCACATTTCAAAAAAAAGTGATTAATGCAAGACAGAGATTAGTGTAAAGGAACAGTCGACAGTACACGGAATATCAAGTTCAACTGCGCTAGCTGTATTCGTCCTAAATCTAATAATTTATTGACCCGATACAGTGGGGTTCTATCATAGGGGACTAAGAAGTTGTTTTTATTTATTATTGGATTGTCTTAAAATTTAAATTTTAGATCTCTGGTAGTGATTATCTACATATAAGTTATATAGTTGCTTATATACGACACCGCGACTGATAACGCATCAAAGTAGGCAGCTCTATGGGTAATTCTATACTATATAGCCACATTGTTTTTGTTTCCAGGGTGATTGATGGTTATTTTTTCTATCTAAATGCGTTTGGTCGAAATATGAATACATTTGGTCGACAAGTAAATAATGTATATTATTCAATTATATTGCCACTACGAGGTAGTTAGACCTTTAATTTCAAGGATATTTAATACCCTTAAGATTAATTTGAAGCTGCTTGTGTAAGATTTTTGAACATAATTCTGAGATTTATAAAAATACCACAAACAACGCAAAATTTATTGTAAGGTTGTTTAAATTTGGATGTAAAAATAACGATATAACAAAAAATAATTCTGATCATTTTGAATTTAATTGTGGAAGCCATTTTTTTAATGTAATGGGGATAACTATTAACCCTCCATTCCAAACGCCAAACTTAAATAATATAATATGAATTTTAATTATGATACTCTAATTATAATCATTCGGTGATTTCTTATGTTCCTCTGATATAACGTGACTATATTTAGCGCTACCATGCTAATTTGTATAACAAATTAGCACAAATATTCCAGCAGATATTACATCGAAAATTACCGTTCATCAGGATTAATACGAATATTTCTAGAATAAGAATGTATATTTTGCCGCCTGCAAGGTTAAGTAAGTAAATGTAAAAGTGGGTGATAGATGGAACTTCCCACAAATCAAGTTTTCAGATTTGTTGAAACTAATTAAATTTTTGTAAAGTTCATAACGGTGCATTTGATTGTCCATAAAATTAAAACATTCAATACACATTCAACTAAATATGGACATTCTACTGCGATTCAACTGGATGAACGGTAAGTTTCAATTAATGCATTGCATACTTTTTATATATACTAAAATATTCACCAACCGTAAGCATGAAATGACGATGAATTCGCGAAAACTGAGACACCGCAGAATATTTTTAATTGTTTTAAACCCAGCGACGGGAAAAAACTAGTCGGTAGAATAAAATCCATACATTTATTTTATAAACGGTAATGTTAATTCATAGATCATCAGCGTATTATTTTATAACTTTTAATTTGTATTTGCGGTATTATAACAAATGTTTAACAATATATTTTTTCTCCTTCCTTATTTTGCACCATATTATACAATATAAACATAGGAACTATCTTAAAATGAAATGATGTATCAAAATATTATTTTACATCCCACATTTGTCGCGCAGCATTCGACTACAAATTTTGGCGAATGCGCTAGTTTCATTGCTATGAATGAATGCATGTTACCCTGTTTATAATCATATAGTACGAAATATTCCTTTTTATTTGATTATTAACATAATGATACACCAAATACGTAATGGTATGGTTTCTTTTATTTCTGTACAAAAACAGTTTAGACAGAATACCACAATAAACCTCCACTATTTACTTTCATATCGCCACGCACGTGCTACGTTTATTGTTGACCTAAAAATCGTCCCTATAATAAACGAGGAAACTCAAAATTAGTTGCCCCGGACATTTTCTCCCAGTAACAGGTAATTATATCGTATGTAGACGGAACATTTAGGTGGGGACTATTAAAAATGTAGTAATCGTATCGGTGGAACTGGATGATTCTACTACGAATGAATATTAATTGAGTAGGCGGCGTTAAAGTATTATGGATATACTTTAGTTGCAAGTTGTACAACTTTCATCGTTTGACGAACATAAATAATATAATATTATTTTTAATTAAAAGGTAACAATATTGAAGACAATAGAATATTAATAAGCTATATTTTCGCCTTTTCAAATTCTAATTTGAACTGAAATCTTCTTGACTAATTTACACTTGTATTTTTAACATTATCAGAAAATTATGTTCGATTCAAGTAATAGATATTCTGAACGTATTTCAGATGTGCACAAGGTGTTTTATTATATCATATGCTACCACATTCAGTAATGCATGCAAAAGGCAGTAGAATGTCAAAGAATCATTAGAAAACTTTTAAAACTTGGAATGATTTCGGAAATACTTGGTTGCTTAATTCATATTCGACGGATTTGGTGTTGATTTGCAAAACTATTTTTTTAGTAGCCATTAATTATTAATGGTAATATTTTTTATGAATGTTATATTGTTTTTACGGTTTATATAGCTTAATTGTTGTACTTAAACAACAAAGGAAAACAAAGAAAATATTTTACAGGACAGTTTTATTTTCTAACCATCTGACTACGTTTATATTTTTGCTAAATGATGAGTTATTTTTTGTTTATTCGCTAACGAAACTATATTGATAGATCTGAATTTTGAAATACGAAATAGTAGGGTAATATACGAGGGTCAATCAAAAGTTATCCGCAATGTTGACATAATTCTTCTTACCTTGTTCATACTAACATCTGTCCTCGTTTATTTTATTGGTATGCTGTTATGGTCCTGCTATTTCGATCCTAATTCCTCCATTTGTGTTCCTTTTATTGAATATAGATCATGGCCGCTCCATTAGAAGTTTGGGCCAAAGAGAAACAACGAACAGTGATCCGGCTTTTGTGGTCGGAAGGTGTATCAGAGGCCGAAATCCATCAAAGACTTTCGGCGCAATACGGGAACAGTCTATTGCCGCAATGGAGTGTCTACGAATGGATTGAAAAATGGTAGCACAAGTGTTACGCACGAGGAAGGATCCGGACGACCATCTACGGCCACAAATGAAGACAACATTGAGCGTGCATGTGACATGGTTCTGTTAGACAGATGAGTGACTATTGATGAAGTGGCACATCGTCTGCAAATTAGTCGTCGTTCTGCCTACGAAATCACCCACAACAGATTTGGGTTTCATAAAATATGTGCGAGATGGGTCCCATAACAACTCACAGTGTTGCATACAAACACGCTTGGACATCTGCCAAAAACATTTGGATCGCTATGGTAACGAAGGTGACGGCTTCTTAGACAGAATCATCACTGGTGACGAAACCTGAATCCACCATTACGAGCCAGAGAGTAAACGACAGAGTATGGAATGGAAACATCCACAATCGCCCAGCAATAAAAAGTTCAAAACCCAACTATCCGCAGGAAAACTGATGCTTACCGTTTTTTGGGACGTAAAAGACCCAGTACTGGAACATTATCAGGAGAGAGGCACAACAATAAACAGTCCGCGTTACAGTGAGATGCTTACTGACAAGCTAAAGCATGCAATTCGAAGCAAACGCCGAGGACTACTGTCGAAAGGTGCTGTGTTGTTGCATGACAATGCCCGTCCACATACTGCTGCCCACATTGCTGAAACGCTCCGGAAACTCAAGTTTAAAGTAATGGCTCATCCTCCGTATAGTCTTGATCTTGCTTCTTCTGACTACCACTTGTTTGGTCCACTCAAAGAGGCATTAAGGAGCCGTTGATTTACCTCGGACAAAGAAGTGAAGGACGCGGTGTATTCGTGGCTCGCTGCTCAGCCGAAAACCCTCTTTTCTAAGGGCATCAGAAAGCTTGTGCAACGATGGACCAAGTGCGTTGAAAAGCAAAGGGACTATATTGAAAAATGATGTTAAGTTCAGTTTCCTACTTGTATTACAATAAAAGTTATAGCTACATTGCAGATAATTTTTGACTCACCCTCGTATGTAAAGCCAGCCCGCTCCGCTGACTCGTTCTTAAACATACGAGAGTGAAGACAGCTTCTGGATGAAGACTGGTCACCTAGTTCTAGCAAACATATATGCAGTTCGAATGTTTAATGTCGTAAAGAAGTTTCAGACTGGACACTGTTGTCATTATACGCATCGGCTCCGGAGTTATGATCAGATAGAATTAACACCTCTCGGTGCATGGCGTTTTATCTGTTTTGCTTTATATACACTGAGAGAACAATGTATTTATTGTTACATGTTAAAGGAATTACATTTATGACAAACAAATGCTGATTTTATAGTAAGCTTTCTCGCAACTGTACTAATATGAAAAAGATAAAAGTATCTGCAATTTTTAGGTAGTAGAAACAAGTAAGGATATGCTATTCCGAATATGATGAAGCTAACTATATCTACTAAATGAAAGTTCAGGTTACGTAACCTGTAATAAATGGAAATCCACACGCGCACAGATGTATTATGGCCATTATATAAAAGTGTATAGTTTATTTCATAGCTATTAAAATAAAAATAAAAAATCCCAAACGGCCCTTATCTCATACCGTAGCTTGGTTTATGGCTAGGCTTAGGTAGACTGTTCCGTTTATCGGCAAGATAAGAGATGAAAATATGTTGCTGACTAATATTGCGATTATTTTACGGTAAGACGCATTGCATTGGCGATAATTTAACATATTTACTTTCTTCACTATTGTCCGTAGCATATTTATTTACAAATTGTCAAATAAGGGTGCTTAAATAAACTGTCTTCGTCTATCCTTCCTTTGGACACCTTCGAGGCTTTTAGAAGGAATATATAAAATTCTGTGTCCAATCTTTTTAAATTTTTGGTTATATAAATAAATAAATAAAAAAGGTTGGGAAATATAAAAAAAATAAATATACGTATAAAACGTTGGAAGATATCAAAGATAAAAATATATAATTCAGACGACATTTTTATATGACATTAGAAATAATTCTTTTACTGCGAATAATCCTACATTAAATTAAATTGAATCTATTGAAATGGTTAAATCTATTGGTTAAATCTATTGAAAACATAGCGCCCGTTGATATGCGTCATCCATTTCTAACCCACTCAAATTAAATTAAACTTCTCAATTCCAAAAATAGCATAGTCTTGGGTGATCACAACGGAACATGACGAGCCAAGTATTTTGTATTGACAATCCGTTTAAGGGATAATCAATGTCAGTATTAGAATCAAATTAAATTTATAAATATCGATTTTCTTACCGAATAAAATATTACCAGAAGGATCAATCACGTCTCGGATATTAACATAAGTTTGCCAATATATAAAAAATAGGAAACATATATTTTCAAGGGAAAATATGCTTGTTATTTTATATAGTACCAATCAGCTGTGTTTCTATTATGCCTACAAGTAGTGCAAGAGCGAATATATTAAATCTGTAGAAAATTGTCAATAGTTGTAGACAATATTAATATGCCTGATACAACTAGGTAATGTTTAATGGTAACACATTACATTGCGAATTTGAGGTGTTATTGAAATTTGCGGATTTAAGGGTTTTCAAGTATAAAATCAATGTGAATAATGTAAAAGAAACTGTACACTTCTTAAAATAAACTGCGGACTAATACAGATCAATAATCACAATAAAAGTACTGAAGCAATTAACAAATATAATTTTATTAGTCTTACTTATATTTATTATTTTTGTACTCATTTATATCCGAAATTGATAATAAAAAGAATGAACATATAATTAACATCCGCGCTTACTTTGGATGTAGAATACATATTAGAGACTTATACTAGTTATATATTTTTCATGCAATTATTTAAAAGAAAAATGTGTCGATGCAATTATTAATAATAACCATGCAAATTAATTATAATTAGGTAATTAGATGCTACATTTCGTATTACTCAATAATTAACTCAATCAAAGTATTAACTGTTGTAAAAGTTTTAGCATGTTCCAGTTAGTTTTACTTTTCACTTGTTTTATTATAATATAGGGAGAGTACGAAAAAATTTACAGAGCGAGAACGAACTATTGGATATTTCACAGAAACTTCACCATATGAAAAGTTATACAGTGCTATTCAAAAGTCCCCTCCCCCCTCTTATCTTTTTAACGATTATACATAAAGTAGTGAAATTTGGTAACTGAATATTAAGGGTTGTAAACTTCCCTACTAGTGCTGATAGATGCGTCAAAGATGACGTCACAAGGTCATTGTGACCAATAATTTTAAATGGAACCCTATGGCAAACGACACCTCTTTTAAAAGGTATCGAAAAAACGTATTCAATGATACTAATATTGTTTGTATTTATGGTAGTTTTGATGGATTAAATCAGTAATCAGTAAACTTGGATAATAATTTTAATTACAGATTCAAGAATCAGTACCTACTTATAGTAATTGTTCGAAGTGAGCTTCATCTGCTTCCTGACAGTAAAACATCCTATTGCGAAACTCTTCTCGTACTTTTTCAAATGTGTCTGCGGAAATAGCCCTACATTCTGTAATAATACGTTGTTTTAAAACATCAATATTGTCAGGCTGAGTGGCGTAAACCTTCGATTTAAGATAACCCCACAGAAAAAAATCTAAAGGTGTGATATCCGGTGATCGAGGCGGCCATTCCATTGAACCTCGTCGTCCAATCCATCCACCAGGATATTCTTCATCCAAATACCGTCTTACTGCACCGTAATAGTGTGGAGGAGCACCATCCTGTTGGAATGTTATTTCCAAAATGTCGAAGTCATCTTGATTATCTTCCAAAATTTCAAGGATTAACGGTTCTATTGCATTTTGCAACATCTGCAGATACACCTCACCGGTTAAGTTGGTATTTAAAAAAACAGGCCCAACGATGTGGTTTCCCAGTATACCTGCCCAAACATTGACCTTCTCGGGATACTGAGTATGTGTTTCACGAAACATGTGAGGATTTGCGTCACTCCAATATCTCACGTTTTGTGTATTTACATTTCCATTTAGATAGAAAGTACTTTCGTCACTAAAACACTTTTGTTTTATTTTGTTTTGACATAGTCTGGCTGTTGGTTAATTTTAGTCTCCATATTTTCACAAAATTGCAGTCTTCGGTCTGGATCGTCGTCTGAGAGTTGATGAACCATTTTTAATTTGTATGGGTGAAATTTGTTTTTTTTCAACACCCTGTGCACTGTACTTTGACTGACTTCACAGGTTGATGCAACTTGAGTTGTTGAAGAAGTAGGATTTACTATTACTTCTGCCAGTATATCAATTTCTTTCT
The DNA here is from genome assembly GCA_037954035.1 of Rosalia funebris. Taxonomy (NCBI): domain Eukaryota; kingdom Metazoa; phylum Arthropoda; class Insecta; order Coleoptera; family Cerambycidae; genus Rosalia; species Rosalia funebris. The sequence continues at coordinate 17,375,925 of JAZFAV010000007.1, read as the reverse complement.
CATCAGAAATTTGTGGTCTGCCAGATCGTTTTGCATCATTAATACTACCCGTTGTTTTAAACTTACGAAGAAGCTCTCTCAAATAAGTACTCGAAACTGGGCGATCGGGAAACCTTTGACAGCTAAAAAAACATCAAATTGGGGAGACTTGCAAAAACGTCAGATTATTTACTATCCAACTATCCAGTGGCGGAGCTTGAATTTTAAATTTTATTATTAACTGATTTAATTCATCACAGCTTTGCGGTTTTTGAAAGCCAGTTGTCAAAACTGCCGTAAACAGACACAATATTAGTATCATTGAATAGGTTTTTTCGATACCTTTTAAAGGAGGTGTCGCTTGCCATAGGGTTCCATTTAAAATTATTGGTCACAATGACCTTGTGACGTCATCTTTGACGCATACGTCATCTATCATCGCTAGTAGGGAAGTTTACAACCCTTAATATTCAGTTACTAAATTTTACTAGTTTATGTATAATCGTTCCAAAGATAAGAGGGGGGGGGGAGGGGACTTTTGAATGGCACTGTATACAGTTTGTCTTTGTCTTTAAGTGTAACTAACCTTCCTCTCCGCAGCCCAAGGCTTTAGGAGAAGGAAATCGACATCCGTGTGTCCAAACTTTTAAATTTTATACCTAAATGATTTTAAAAATGTAAAACGAAGACAGTAGGATTTGGAGGAAAATAATGATGATTACATAAGAAATCGGCTAAAAATTGTTACATCGGAATTAAATATTATTAATTTTAATATAAATATTTTTAATATATAATAAATAAATATTTTTAATATATAATAAATAAATATTTTTAATATATAATGTTAGGATAAACCTCAGAGCAGTTTAATATCTCTATTTAAGAGCGATTTGTATTAAATTTGGTATTCATACACAAAATAATTTTTTTATTAAGAATATTCAGATTTTGTTTCTTTTCCCTTCTTAATTTTCAGAGGACTTAAAACTAGTTATTTAAGAACACCTGATACATTTTCGAACGTAGAACAGAAACCATATTTAGAAACATGATCAAGAATTGAGTAAAAGGGAAGCTCAAAAAATAAAAATAATGAATTATGTGAACACTTTACATATGTTTATTGCCTGTGGAAGTTGGGAGTCGAACCCAAACCATGGTATGTGGTGATTGGCTGCGCGATGCAATAGATTGAACTATCATGACCGGTAGGCAATTACGCAGCAACAAAAACAGAAACGAAATTTCCACAAACACCTAATGATTAATCGTCACTCAACGACCGTTTCGCCAATCAAGTTCAATTGCAAAGTGATTAAAATTCAGTTTCAATTATCTCCTGATGGTTACCGAAACACGCGTCGAGCGAACGTGCGTCAGGCGACGCATAATCGGAAAGTGTGTTTGCGGAAAGTTAGCCTGTTCTTTTTTTAATGATATAATAAATCACTAATGAAAGCGCTTTACATTTTGGAACATTTGTGGCATAAAAGGATTTATACCTTCAGTAATTTAGGCTATAACATGCACCGGGGCTGGGGCAATTTCGATGTATTTATAAGAAATCTCGTTAACTACAGGAGGTATCGAAAAATGGAAATTTAAAAGTTAATTATTGTAGTGTCAAAATTACTATACTAATGTTTATAATTCTTGTACTAAGAATAAACTAATTATTTTTAATTTTTCAGTTATTTTAGTAGCCATTTACGGTGTATTTGTACACAAGTAAAAGTCCATAAGCGGAAGTAGCTTCCAATTCGAGTGAATTTGATTTGATATCTCTGCCTTAAAGCACTGACTTAAACAATTAAGAATATGTCTCATACCATTTTTATTGATATTTTATTTTATAATAACATTTATTAAATTACCTATAATACGATTATTAAAATCCTAACATTATATATAATTGAATTGAAACTTAGAAATAATTTGTTTATGTAAATTATTTGTGAAATTAGAATGAAGAAAAAATCTTTTTATTTTAATTTTCATAATAAAATTTTGTATATATAGATGAGATGATTATGGAATTGACTATATAAATAACATTGATTTTCATCTTAGTGAATGTTTTTTGCAACAAATAGTCAGCGAAATTATAAATAATCACATAATCGAGGAATTTTTAAACCTGCCGCTCCGATGTGAATCGAACCCGATCGATCCGGCACGATTTAATTGAGTGATCGTGCTAACAAAAAAAAATTCTCAAATAGTCCACCATTGTACTTGCTCATGGCCCATGTAGATGGTAGAGTGTGCTTTATCCACCTCAAAATCAATAGGTGTCGTCTGGGAGACGTCTCCGATCAGAATCAGTCAAAACCCGATCGATCCGACACGATTTAGTTGAGTTATCGTGCTAACAAGAATAAATGCCGACGACAACGACACATACACACACATTTTTTAAAAACCATTTCATTTCTGTGTTTAGGCCGAAAAATGAAACCAAAAAAATGTTTTTTCAATTTTTCTTTACACGACTACATTACTTCTCCGTGTATAGTGGAGTGCAGAAGAATAAAACATACCGTGGCTTGTTTTTATGTCTGAGCTCAGGTAGACTGTTCCATTTATCGGCAAGATAAGAGAGTTTTTTATTTGACAAATAGCGATGAAATGAATAGTACATCTGATTAATTGGAGAAACTACATTTTATGATTAAATGGTACTGGAAGCCTAACTAAATAATAAATAAGGATTAATCATTTTTTATGTATTGGGACCACTGAGCATTCTCTTGTTGTAATTTTATATAAAAGTATATATCTTGATGATAAATCGAACTGTTAACATCATGTACTAAATATATGAAATAAATATGTCACATATTTATTTCTATGAAAACATATCAGTTACTTTCTTATGTAAAACAAAAAGCTGAACAATTTTTGACGATTTACGAATAATTATAATGGGAGGACTAATGTTATTGTCGTTTTCATACACCTTTTCAATCCATGGCATTACACGGAATACAGGGCGAGGGAAAATATAGAGACGAAAGTAATATCTCAGGGCATTATATGGATTAGAAAAAGAGGCCCTGGTGCTGCAATAAAGACCCTTTTTTGTTTCTGCCAAGCCAAATGCATAGCGGAACTCGCACAACGGCGTCTTTGAAACTATGTGGGGCCTTATTGCTTTGGGGCCCTTCCCCAAAGCCATCATCGTCACGTCACGTAATTTATCCACAGAATACTAATGCTTATAATATCTATAGAATGCTTCTAGAGGGAGATTTATTTTGAAAATTATTTGTGTTTAATATATTAGCTAACAGAATATTTTCCAAAATGTTAACTGGCTACAGTAAATAAGGGTAAAATCTAAAATCGTTAGAGAATATGATAAGCAAATTGGTATATTTTTTTCAAGGGGGTTGTGCAATGACTCTATAAGCTAATTATTCCCAAATGAATATAAAGAAAAAATCATACTTTATCATTTTTAAATACCTATACAAAAGAACGAGTGGTATAATGTCGTAAAAGTTGGAACAAGTGTTTTAATTATAACGTATGAGTTATTTGATCGTTTGGAATATTAATAAAATTTTTATTGTAGGTATATGAAATAAGGATATTATCCTGTATGATTGAGATAATGTCATCTGCCGTAGATTGCTTTTTCCAACTTACTATGCATTTGTTTATTTATTATAATTAATATGAAGTATATAATTATTTTATGAAAACACCCACTATTTCTCTGAAAACTATATTCACAATAGATTAGCATATTTGCAAATAATGAAATATTAATACAAACTATTTGATTGAATAATGTCACGTACCATCGAAAAATAATGTAACGAGACACTTTCAATACGTTCTCTTGAAATATAGGCAATGATTATTAAATTTTATTTAATTTAATTATGCTCTTAATTATTAAATTAATGAATTATTATTAGTATTATTATTTTTCTTTTGAAAAGGACCCCGCCACGGGTAGGATTCGACATTTGTCCCGGATGGAATCCGAACGACAGACAGCTGTTTCGAACTTATTAGTTCGCATCAGTGTCGTACACGGGACGCCGAACCAGGACAAATGCCGAAACAATTCCGTGGGGTTTTCATCTAAATCGATAAGATCTATATTTGTAACTTAATGTAAGTCGGAAATCGAGAAAGGAACCACCAAAAGCTCTGGTCGTGCAGAAACACGAGAAAGGGGCCGAGGATCGCTGTTAAGTATAATTCAATGCCTGGCGGGGCTTTAGCACGAGGAGTAGTTGTTTCCTACAGCGATTATGTAATAGCCTTGCTATTCGAAAACCACTTGAAAACCGCTTTGCGATTTGGTGGTTCCTTTCTCGATTTCCGACTTGTAAGTTATTACCAGTATTACATTATTACTAGCATCTTATTACATTATTCTTTGGTGGTGCATATAATAAAAGTTTTATTAACATTTAGGATTGCCTAACTTGACAACATTTAAAGTAATGTCGATTTTATACCATCGAAACCTACAGGCAATATTCTAAGAATAAACATTATAAGATCTGTTGCTTACTAATTTTGACTATTAGTTACCAAACCAAAGAACCAATTCCACTACATGTAAAATTTTTCTCACAAAAACTTCATTTTTTATATCCCATTATATAATTATAGACAATAATATATTGTCTATAATTTTACACCTGATTTGTTCATATTAATTTAAGCTAACAAAGAGCAAAATAATGTTAACGCAGCTATAAGCTGTTATTTTTATTGTTACAGTAGACAGCAGAGTTATTTTTACTATTATATACATCTAAAACAATACGATATTTTTTCAGACACTTCGAATATAAATAACGTCTCAATCATCAACGATATTCAGGAACATTATGTAAAATGAGAAGACAAACATTTATCCATCATTGCAAACGCATTTTAAATATATTTTTAATTTTTCCATGTTTCATTTGAACAGTAAAAAGAGATAATAAAGTAGTGTAATTCATGTAATTTACATAGTTCTAACTGTTTATTTAACAAATAAAATATACGCAAAATTTGAGGTGTTACTTTTAGTTTTAACAACTTTTAGACATTTTATTAAAAGATCACTCTGAAAATGTAAAACAATTTTGTATTTTATTGCATAACGCGAAATTAGAGTGAAAATCATATACATTACTTATATTCATAAATATAAAAAAAAAAATATATATATATATATATATATATATATATATATATATATATATATATATATATATATATATATATATATATATATATATATGTATATATATATATATATATATATATATATATATATATATATATATATATATATATATATGTACAGATATATATAATAATTATTTTAAAGCTCTTCGAATAATATTCATCTTCGAGCAGAAATATAGAACAGAAAAGTGTTATGTCTGTTCCTTTACAAAACATAACCTCTCGAAATACAGATTTATAGCTAAAAATTACTTCATCAAAGTGAATATTTTCATTTAACTTTTCCAGAAGAACATGTATTTATATTCGTTTATGGCATAATACGTTATCAAATGTTTTTCTGTCAAAGATGTTTTCTGTCCTCATTGCTTTTTTATTTTCAATTAAATTATTATCCTCTACTTATTAGAAACGTTTCTATACACCAGAAATCTGTATTCTCTACCATCCACATATTTATTATTTATTATAGATTATCAACGTTGCTATTATTTGTTACATACGTATTATATGTTTCGTCAGCATAATATATGTATATGCATTCTATTCGTGTGAATTTATGACTCTCTTCTAAAGAATCTGAGTCTATTAAAACATCTAAAGAAATGCTGTGAATGTGTGTGTGTGTGTGTGTGTGTGTGTGTGTGTGTGTGTGTGTGTGTGTGTGTGTGTGTGTGTGTGTGTGTGTGTGTGTGTGTGTGTGTGTGTGTGTGTGTGTGTGTGTGTGTGTGTGTGTGTGTGTGTGTGTGTGTGTGTGTGTGTGTGTGTGTGTGTGTGTGTGTGTGTGTGTGTGTGTGTGTGTGTGTGTGTGTGTGTGTGTGTGTGTGTGTGTGTGTGTGTGTGTGTGTGTGTGTGTGTGTGTGTGTGTGTGTGTGTGTGTGTGTGTGTGTGTGTGTGTGTGTGTGTGTGTGTGTGTGTGTGTGTGTGTGTGTGTGTGTGTGTGTGTGTGTGTGTGTGTGTGTGTGTGTGTGTGTGTGTGTGTGTGTGTGTGTGTGTGTGTGTGTGTGTGTGTGTGTGTGTGTGTGTGTGTGTGTGTGTGTGTGTGTGTGTGTGTGTGTGTGTGTGTGTGTGTGTGTGTGTGTGTGTGTGTGTGTGTGTGTGTGTGTGTGTGTGTGTGTGTGTGTGTGTGTGTGTGTGTGTGTGTGTGTGTGTGTGTGTGTGTGTGTGTGTGTGTGTGTGTGTGTGTGTGTGTGTGTGTGTGTGTGTGTGTGTGTGTGTGTGTGTGTGTGTGTGTGTGTGTGTGTGTGTGTGTGTGTGTGTGTGTGTGTGTGTGTGTGTGTGTGTGTGTGTGTGTGTGTGTGTGTGTGTGTGTGTGTGTGTGTGTGTGTGTGTGTGTGTGTGTGTGTGTGTGTGTGTGTGTGTGTGTGTGTGTGTGTGTGTGTGTGTGTGTGTGTGTGTGTGTGTGTGTGTGTGTGTGTGTGTGTGTGTGTGTGTGTGTGTGTGTGTGTGTGTGTGTGTGTGTGTGTGTGTGTGTGTGTGTGTGTGTGTGTGTGTGTGTGTGTGTGTGTGTGTGTGTGTGTGTGTGTGTGTGTGTGTGTGTGTGTGTGTGTGTGTGTGTGTGTGTGTGTGTGTGTGTGTGTGTGTGTGTGTGTGTGTGTGTGTGTGTGTGTGTGTGTGTGTGTGTGTGTGTGTGTGTGTGTGTGTGTGTGTGTGTGTGTGTGTGTGTGTGTGTGTGTGTGTGTGTGTGTGTGTGTGTGTGTGTGTGTGTGTGTGTGTGTGTGTGTGTGTGTGTGTGTGTGTGTGTGTGTGTGTGTGTGTGTGTGTGTGTGTGTGTGTGTGTGTGTGTGTGTGTGTGTGTGTGTGTGTGTGTGTGTGTGTGTGTGTGTGTGTGTGTGTGTGTGTGTGTGTGTGTGTGTGTGTGTGTGTGTGTGTGTGTGTGTGTGTGTGTGTGTGTGTGTGTGTGTGTGTGTGTGTGTGTGTGTGTGTGTGTGTGTGTGTGTGTGTGTGTGTGTGTGTGTGTGTGTGTGTGTGTGTGTGTGTGTGTGTGTGTGTGTGTGTGTGTGTGTGTGTGTGTGTGTGTGTGTGTGTGTGTGTGTGTGTGTGTGTGTGTGTGTGTGTGTGTGTGTGTGTGTGTGTGTGTGTGTGTGTGTGTGTGTGTGTGTGTGTGTGTGTGTGTGTGTGTGTGTGTGTGTGTGTGTGTGTGTGTGTGTGTGTGTGTGTGTGTGTGTGTGTGTGTGTGTGTGTGTGTGTGTGTGTGTGTGTGTGTGTGTGTGTGTGTGTGTGTGTGTGTGTGTGTGTGTGTGTGTGTGTGTGTGTGTGTGTGTGTGTGTGTGTGTGTGTGTGTGTGTGTGTGTGTGTGTGTGTGTGTGTGTGTGTGTGTGTGTGTGTGTGTGTGTGTGTGTGTGTGTGTGTGTGTGTGTGTGTGTGTGTGTGTGTGTGTGTGTGTGTGTGTGTGTGTGTGTGTGTGTGTGTGTGTGTGTGTGTGTGTGTGTGTGTGTGTGTGTGTGTGTGTGTGTGTGTGTGTGTGTGTGTGTGTGTGTGTGTGTGTGTGTGTGTGTGTGTGTGTGTGTGTGTGTGTGTGTGTGTGTGTGTGTGTGTGTGTGTGTGTGTGTGTGTGTGTGTGTGTGTGTGTGTGTGTGTGTGTGTGTGTGTGTGTGTGTGTGTGTGTGTGTGTGTGTGTGTGTGTGTGTGTGTGTGTGTGTGTGTGTGTGTGTGTGTGTGTGTGTGTGTGTGTGTGTGTGTGTGTGTGTGTGTGTGTGTGTGTGTGTGTGTGTGTGTGTGTGTGTGTGTGTGTGTGTGTGTGTGTGTGTGTGTGTGTGTGTGTGTGTGTGTGTGTGTGTGTGTGTGTGTGTGTGTGTGTGTGTGTGTGTGTGTGTGTGTGTGTGTGTGTGTGTGTGTGTGTGTGTGTGTGTGTGTGTGTGTGTGTGTGTGTGTGTGTGTGTGTGTGTGTGTGTGTGTGTGTGTGTGTGTGTGTGTGTGTGTGTGTGTGTGTGTGTGTGTGTGTGTGTGTGTGTGTGTGTGTGTGTGTGTGTGTGTGTGTGTGTGTGTGTGTGTGTGTGTGTGTGTGTGTGTGTGTGTGTGTGTGTGTGTGTGTGTGTGTGTGTGTGTGTGTGTGTGTGTGTGTGTGTGTGTGTGTGTGTGTGTGTGTGTGTGTGTGTGTGTGTGTGTGTGTGTGTGTGTGTGTGTGTGTGTGTGTGTGTGTGTGTGTGTGTGTGTGTGTGTGTGTGTGTGTGTGTGTGTGTGTGTGTGTGTGTGTGTGTGTGTGTGTGTGTGTGTGTGTGTGTGTGTGTGTGTGTGTGTGTGTGTGTGTGTGTGTGTGTGTGTGTGTGTGTGTGTGTGTGTGTGTGTGTGTGTGTGTGTGTGTGTGTGTGTGTGTGTGTGTGTGTGTGTGTGTGTGTGTGTGTGTGTGTGTGTGTGTGTGTGTGTGTGTGTGTGTGTGTGTGTGTGTGTGTGTGTGTGTGTGTGTGTGTGTGTGTGTGTGTGTGTGTGTGTGTGTGTGTGTGTGTGTGTGTGTGTGTGTGTGTGTGTGTGTGTGTGTGTGTGTGTGTGTGTGTGTGTGTGTGTGTGTGTGTGTGTGTGTGTGTGTGTGTGTGTGTGTGTGTGTGTGTGTGTGTGTGTGTGTGTGTGTGTGTGTGTGTGTGTGTGTGTGTGTGATTCATAGATGATCAGCGATATGTGTGTCATTCCCTTTTCTGAGTGTATAACACCATTATTAAATTGATAAAAGATAGTTATGGATATATTTATGCGTTTGTATATGCATATGCGCTGAATATATGTTTCATAGATTGTTGCAATCTAGGTTAGTAATGTCATGTTTCTTACAAAATATTTTCGAGATCATTTAAAACATAATATATTTTTGAATAGCACAATAACTTAAATAATAAAACTAGGAAATTAAATAAATTTTGAATATAAAAAAATTACATCTTAGATTAAAAAACTCTTGTAAGCCCTTATTTATTCCAAATGTTGTGTTCCTGCTATTAATTATCAATATTTGTAATGAAGGAACGTTTTCTTTTACAATTGTTAGAATCTTCAAATAACCTTAATTATTGGAGATATTTAATCGTTTACCATTCTAAGCTTTTATCACAGAATATATCGTTCGTATAATTAAAACATTTTTAGTTACAGAAATTTGCTTCCTTCCCTTAAAGCTACGAAGGGGTAAGTTACACATACGATACTTCTCAATCTGGCTCCATTGGAACTTGAAATCAAGTAGGTATTATTATTAGCCCTGCGCCGGGCACCGGACATAAAAAACGAAAGAATAAAAAAGAAACATTATTTCATTAAAAAATAAAGCCTTCATATATATGATCCTGAAATTGTCCACTCGTTAAAACCTGCTGTTATTAGATTTTTGAAAATTAGTATATCATTACTTTTCAGGCAAAGTTTCCAGTTTTTGACAAACCAGCCAGTCATGACATTTTGATAAACCACATTTTTTTTAATTGACCCTGTATACTGCTCTACAATAATAGAAAAAAGTGTGAGATTTCTCTATATATGCGTAGAAGAAAGAGCGAGGGCAGCATTCGCCTATTTACGTAGACCAGGCTATTTACTGCGCACCTCGTGGGCAGTCCGATAGAGACTTGTTCCTGTTCTTGACGAGTAGTATGATGTGTGTAGTACATAAATGTGATAAAAATGAGAATTTACGCCAAGGACGACTACATATGTAATAAGTTGTGGTCATTTATATTTATTTCACATACCTGTAGGCGTGTGGAAAAATAAATAATAATGTTAAGTAAACTGTAAGGTAACTTTTTAAATTATTTTATATGCTGCTTTATTAGTATTTTCGATTTATATACAAGGTGTCCTGAAATGTTTTCCTCATCTGTTTGTTAAACATAAGGTTTAATTCTGGTTTCAGCAAACTGGGGTTTGAGAAAATACTACAAATTTGTCATGGGAAACCGTTAGATGTTTCCTGGAAAAGTGATCTCTAAGCGGGGCGACGTTAATCGGCCGCACAGGAGTCCCGATTTAAAGACGATGGATTTATTCTTATGGGGTTATTTAAAATCTAAGGTGTACGCTGATGATCCTAGGATTTTGCTTTAGTTGCCAGAGTACGTGAGGAAATTCAGAGGATTGAACCAGCATTATGTTGGCGAATTACTGCGAGTATTAGGACGCGCTTTCAGGAGGTACAGTGGGATGAAGTAAGACCTTGACGATATTATTTCTCATACATAACTTTCCCTACATTGCAAATTTAAATAAAAAATAGTGAATGTACATATGCTTTTTAACAACCGAGTTTTATACACCAAAAAAAACATTCCTGGACACGTATTATTAATATAATTGTATACTTTTATTCGTATTTTATTGTCAGTTCTTGTTAAAATATTTACTATTATAGACATACAAGAAAATATTCTGGTATTAGTTAATCTGAATTAATTAGTTAATCTGCAACCACCTGAAGACTGTGGAAAGTTTAAAGTTCCTGATTGTTGTATAAATCTTAAAAAATCCATTCAATCTACAAATTTTAGAAGTAGGTTATGTGAAACCTTGGTTAGTTGTTCCAGGGCCCACTATTCCACCAGGACCAAATGTTCCCACATTTGCAAGTTAGATAAATGTATTAGCAGAATTCTAACAATAAATCTAAATATTGGTTAAAATAATTACTAGACATAAGTAACAAAGTTTAGTTTTTATTAAGTGTATTATTTCCGTTATTGAAATACTTATTGGATTTGAAATATTGGATTTTTCAATAATATGGCAGACAAAGTAAGTGATCCTGACTAAAAGTTTTCTTGTTCATTTAATTATGCATGTAAAACTAAATAATAATTACTGATAATAAATTTTCTCATATTAGCCTAGTAATTATTAGAAGTATTCTTTATTGTAGATCACAAATGTCGCTAATTCTATTTACTTGTGTAATAGAATTAAGAAGAAAACTTAGGCACATTATTATTTGCTCTTCTCAGTTACTTTCACTATTGTTCTGTTTTGGTACGAGTATCTTAAAGTGTAGGACATTAAAAGACAAGTGACTAATCAAGTATCAGTAATTACTCGTTACTCATCAGCCCTCATCAACAGTCATTATTATAATTCGTTTGGTTATTGGTATACGACCCATCTTAAAATAATGAACATAATTTGGCATAGTTTTAATTTATTACAATATGAACAATAACGAAAATAAACCGAAAGCTGGTATCTCAATTAATATTTCGTAATTGCTGTAAGTATAGAGTAATCGAAAAATATTGCAAATATATAAATTTAAGTTTTCTGAAAAGATATATCGAATAAAATATATTACTAGGGGTACTATCTATGTATGTAGATGTAGACACATATGTATATGTGTTTAAACTTAATTCTTATAGATGACATTTTTCAGATGGAGTCCAAAAAAATTACGGGGTCAAGGTCGGAGGAATAAGATGGGCAATCTACATGCTTACCAACAAACTTATGGGCAATTGGGGGCGCGGTCAAGTAAAATAGTTCCCCAGTGAAACAGGAGTTGTGCTGTGAAAAGGGGTAGAAATTTTGTGTTAAAAACAGATTCTTCGTAATTGATGTTGTCTTCTGTAAAAATGTTATAACTATATTCTTAAAGATATAAGGGTTAGAAGCAGCGACAAGGGGGTTTCCCCATCAGCGTCCCCCCTAAAGTATCCCCCTTGGGGAGCTATACCGCCGTCTTCACTGCTGGAAGCGTCTTAAAGATGTCTATTCTGAACTACTATTTGGCTCTTTCGCCGATTTTCCCTTACTCTCCCCAATCGTGTCAAATGATTGTCCTTTTCGCGGGTACTTGAGCTTTGGAAATGGAAAAATGTCCGCAGATGATCGTCATACTGATCGCGTATGTGTTAGGCCGAATGAGCTGATACGCTGTCGTGATGCAACACGCGCTTTGCCACAATTCAGGTCTTTTTCTCCTCACAACTTCAAGGGATTTTGTCCAGGTTCACGGTAAACAACACCTTTCCAGCCGACCCAGTTTAAAGAAACACAGAGTATGACTTTGACATTTGGGTTTACCTGGCGCGCTTTTCTACATGATCCCTGTAAACCCGTCTCCGATGATGATGCCTTTCGAAAACTTGTCCTGACCAAAGTCCGATACTATTTTTGTTCCTCAGTTATCAGTTTCGAAACTTCGTAGCTACACGGTGCATGTGCAGTTTTTCAGTTAGAATTTTATGATATGAACTAAATGAAAATCTGCACTCTTAGGGCATTTCACGGATGGTTAAACGACTATTTCACCCACGAGGGTGTTCACTTGGGCAATATCAGCGCCCTACGTCAACATTGACGGTCTTTGTGAACGACGATTGTCTTCCAACCATGTCCCAAGCATGTTATTTGAACTTCCCATTCCACTCATGTCAACGTGAACACCTCAAACCTTGATCCCCGAACGCTTCAACCTTCATTCAAGTCTCGTGTAACATTTGAAAAGCTTTCTCTATTTCAATAAAAATTTTACACAAATTTCCGGCTCTCCCTTCTGGTTCATTTCTCAAAATCACCAAACGAAAAAAATTGGTGCACTAAAAGAACCCTAGGTTTGCAAGTAAGAAGGTTATTGTAATTCTGCAAAATCGGGAGTATTCGGGAATGTTCTGGCTAAACAGTTATGTTAATCGCACTGTCTGCCGACCATCAGTTTGTGCGCGATTTAAACAGTTCTGGAACGTAAATACAAGGGTGAATCAAATATAAACGAGACTTTTGGTCCTGGGCATGCAATAGTAACGCGTGAGGGTTCCCGCTTCGTGGGGTGTTGGGTAGGGATGTCAGGAGGGGGGAGAGCAGGTGGGCGACCTTGCTCGTTCCTTTTAGTACCCGTCGTGACTATCTGAGCAGGAGGTGCCTTCGTCAAATGCGCAGCGTGTTATCATCAAGTTTCTCATCACGGAAGGTGTAAAACCGGCTGAAATCCTGACGAGATTGACTGCACAGTTCAAGGAAGAGACACTGCCTCGAGCTAGAGTGTTTGCATGTTATAAGCAGTTTGTGGAGGGTCGTGAGAAAGTTGAAAATGAGAGCCATGACCACCGACCTCGCACCAGCATCACCAACGACAACATCGTCCGCGTTCAATAACTTCTTGAGGGTGACAGGCGTCTGACCACCAATGAGATTGCATCTAAGGTTCAAATAAATTATAGAAGCACTTTTTCGATCATCACAGAGGAGCTAGGGTTTCATAAGGTGTGCGCGAGGTGGGTCCCTCGCCTTCTGACAATTGAGCAGAAATTTCATCGTTTTCAGGTGTATGAGCGTCTCCTAGCGAAATTTCGGGAAGAGGGAGACTCGTTTCTCACTCACGTTATCACCTGCGATGAAACGTGGGTGCACCACTATACCCCTGAGTCGAAACAAGCTAGCAATGAGTGAAGACGTCAAGGGGAGGTTGGGCCAGTGAAAGCCAAGTCAAGGCCCTCAGCAGGCAATGTTTTGGCTACAGTTTTTTTGCCCAGCGTGGCTTGTTGCACCTCGATTTGTTGCATGATCGCAGGACCATTAATGCGGCGTACTACTGCGACATTTAAGAGGCTAGACTTGCATATCGCCGCAAACGACGTGACCTACCGATGAGAGAAGTGAAATTGGAGGAAATGGGCTGGGAGACACTTGAACACCCTCCCTATAGACCCGGCCTATCACTCGGCGAATTTCGCCACTTTGATCGTCTCAAGGAAGCCATGGGAGGGCAAATATTCAACAACGATGAGGAGGTTGAGGCCTACGTACGCAATTGGCTGGAGACACAACCAACTTCATTCTACGAGCAGGGCATTACAAAATTACCTACACGCTGGAAAAAATGTGTTTCCAGATCAGGAGATTATGTAGAAAAATGAGCTGTTATTATTTTTAAGTTCAAATTAAAAAAAGTATCGTTTATATTTGATTCACCCTCGTATAATATAATTCGAGTAGTCCAAGTTGTTGTTTCACGACCAACTCCATGTTTACAACTGACCAATACTATATTAGCAATCGACTGCTCATGAAATGTTGAGCAATAACTCACTACTCATATAGTTTAAATATATTTGATAATAGTTTTGATATCAATGTGGTTAAATAAAATGTATCCACAAAATATATATTTCTCGCACTTTTCCATAACATCCGTTGCTATGCAAAAGCATTACAACCGAGGTCTTAAAGTGAAAACTACTTAATGCTCCGTGTCAATACCACCTTTTTTTTCCTAATAGTAGGTCAAATATATCAGAATCCAGCGTTTAACAGTGGAAATTGTACCCTGTACTATGTGTAATATCCGCGTTGTCTAGCAGTTATTCACTCTCCCATTTTTGTTCGTTCGGTGAGAGGCCTGCAACATGTCAACGGCACTTTTTCTTCTTCACACGTGTTTCGTGACGTCACACCCTTCTAGTATTACACCGCTATCCCACCCTAGCGCTCCACCCCCCTAGGTCGTAGGTGCCGAACACACCAGCTGTCCGATAACGACGCGAAATACTAAATAGGCCACTTTAGACGGGGCTCGGCATGCTTGGAACGGATATTTAAATTTATCAACCGGAATCGAATGACAACGTCGCAAAAAAATTCCAAGAGGCTCTGCCAGTTCGCCGCCGAAGGCAATGGAATTGCTGAAATGGAAGGCAAGGGATACATTTTTACTGAACAGGCGATTTAAAAATATGGTCAGAAGCAAGCGCAAAATAACCAGTGGAAACTTCCACATCAAGTAATCCGCAATTTTTTTCATGGAAAACATTTTCGGAGAGAAAAGAGAATGCCTTTTTTAGAAGACTACAATGTTCTATAAGAAATTATATAAAAAGATATATGTAGCAGTGTTACATAGAACAGAGTCGTAAATTAGAATCACATGTCATAATTAAAGTAACTCTTAAAGTATATTGTAATAATACCGATTAAAACTGGAAAAATATAGATGTTATAGTTGTATTATGTTTTAATGTAGCTACACAGAATGTATTCGCATATTACTGGCATTACTGGCATACTATATAAACAAGGAATGGTGTAATACTGTATAGTGCATGTTTCAAAACAGTACACTACTCATATTTAAATAGCGTGTATTCTGCCATTTGGAATAATTGGCGCCCTATTTGGATCTGTTGAATGTAAACCAATTACAGATTTCCAAATCTATTAGTAAATTTTAAAATCAGAAAGTTTATCGTGCAACAATCAAATATCATGGAAGATATCGACAATGTAAATGTCAAAATTCCAAAAATTCTAAAAAAGTGAGGGTATGTATATTATGCCGGGTTTATTTGAACTTTTAATGACTGATTAAAAAATGTAAATAGTAAACTGGAGACACTCACAGGAGGTACTTAATGTTTTTATTCATACAAAATTTCCGAAAAGAAAAGAAAACCCGCCACGAGTAGGATTCAACATTGTCCCGGATAGGAACCGAACGACAGACAGCTGTTTCGAACTCATTAGTTCTCATCAGTGCCGTACACGGTACGTCCGTCCAGGACAAATGCCGAATCAAATCCGTGGGGTAGTCATCTAAATCGATATGATTCATGTCAGTAATTTATAATTCGACAATCGAGAAAGGAACCACCAAACCACAAAGCGGTTATCAAGTAGTTCACGAATAACAAGGCTATTACATAATCGCTATAGGAAACAACTATCTCTCGGGCTAAAGCCCCGCCAGGCATTGAATTACACCTAACAGCGATCCTCGACCCATCTCTCGTGTTTCTGCACGATCAGCAAGGTTTCAGAAAAGAAAACCCGCCACGAGTAGGATTCGACATCTGTCCCGGATGGGAACCGAATGACAGACAGCTGTTTCGAACTTATTAGTTCTCATCAGTTCCGTACACGGTACGCCTGTCCAGGACAAATGCGGAATCAAATCCGTGGAGTATTCATCTAAATCGATACGATTCATGTCGTTCGGTTCCCATCCGGGACAGGTATTGAATCCTACTCGTGGCGGACTTTTTTTCTGAAACCTTGCTGATCGTGCAGAAACACGAGAAAGGGGTCGAGGATCGCTATTAGCTATAATCCAATGCCTGGCAGGGCTTTAGCTCGAGGAGTAATTGTTTCCTATAGCGATTATGTAATAGCTTTGCTATTTGGGAACTACTTGACAACCGCTTTGCGGTTTGGTGGTTCCTTTCTCGATTCCCAATTCATACAAAATTACTTATTCTTTCTTTAAAAGGTAATTAGGATGTTATAATAATAGAGATGCTTTATACTTAGTTCATACACATGTTGGGTCACGTGTGCGTGACCTGTGACCAAACGCAACTCTACTACAGCCTTAATCGTTTCATTGTCTACTTACATATGTCTGCTTGTTTCTCAAATGACACAGTATTGCATACTTTATATATTGTTATTCTTGTTTTCATGTCATTCGTTTTTTCTAATAGTTTTACTGGGAGATAATTATTCACTTACTCAAATATTTATTAAGGGTGATTTACGCCAGAAGGTTAACAATTAATTATGTCAATATTTTTAAAGCAATATAATAAAATTCTGAATTCGAAAATTTAGAAAGTGAAAATCTAACCAGTGAATATTTTAATTTTGTATACAATATAATAAAAACTAAAAAAAAGGGTCATACTACTTTTGAGATGTTGAAGAGAAATGTATTCTTAGGCGTAACAAAATATTGAAATAATCAAATAATCTCTAAATAAGCGATTAATAAATATTCAATTAAAAAACTCAATGTCAAATGCATCAACGTATCATACGGAATGAATATTGCAGTTACTATGTGCTCTTTTTTTTTTTGTTTATAAATTTCATCAAATTTATCATAGTGAATATTTTGGCATGAGAAAATGTTCGTAGTCATAAGGCTGATGTGCCACGAGATACTAGATAGCCACGTCGTAGTCCAGATTTAACATAATTACATATTTCTTTTAGGTCTAACTGAGAAAATAAAACATACACGATAGCTGGAACAAAATAATAATGAGGGTTAAATAATAATGAGTACATCTTGAAACTAATGACCAGATATATAATAACAAACCAGATGTACTTAGAGATTTTATCAATAATGTTTCAAAAATTCGATAATAATTAGAAGTAAATTAGTTGTAATTTTTTATTTACTTATTATTATTTTCTTTGTGGTTTTCCTTAAGCAATTTTCAAGTTAATTCTATTATCATTATCGATGTAATTTTTTATGCAACTTTATCAGGTTATAGGTTAAAACACTTAATATCATAAACTACATTTTTAAAAATGTATGTATTTCAATGTTTAATTAGATGAGTGGTTAAATAAATTAATTGAATTCAAATACTCAATCGTAGATCTAAAATGTACAATGAAAAAATTATTACACTTATATTTAAAGCCACAAATCTCAGAAGAAAACAATTCCCATAAATTATTTATGAAAACATCATTTTCATTTATTTTCCTTAAAACCTTTTTAACTTTTCTACACACATTTTTCAAATATAATACTTTTTAAATATGTTACTTATTAAATATATTAGGGTTAATTATTTAAATTGCAGTTACTAATACCTCGTTCCAGTCATGGGATTTAATTAAATATAATTACATATAAAAAATATCTGTAACGTTCATCATTTCTCTATAGTTGCTACAGAAGGAAAATAGTTCTCAAACTTTGACTTGTGAGCCTCGCGTACTAAAGCAACATTTTGTTGAACGTTTTTAAAAATATTTACTGTTCCTCATGTTACTCGTAATTTTTTTCACGTCTCAACAGTGTAAATTATATAAATAATAAAACATTATTATACAAATTTATCGTCTTTCTGTAGATCAAGCTTTGTGTATTAATGATAGTTTATGCCTCTTTTCCGGCAGACTGAAAGTATTCAAACATCATCTGCTAAGTGCAAACCAGTCACCTAATTGTCAAGTAGTTGAACCCACGACAATCGTCATAGAGTAATAATAATAATCTGATAACTTTCGAAAACGTTGACAGATCGTCCAAAGGCGTATGTGCGGAGCTGCAACATCGGGAATTAAAAAGTTCACTTAACAACAAAATGAGAAAAAAATTGCGCCTCATATTTTTCTAAATAACAACAATCAACAATCTAAACATCTTAAAATTCGCAATTGACCTTTTGGCTATGAGTTTATAGAAAAAACTCATTTTCCACCGACATTTGCACTTTTGTTTTTATATATTTATTATTATTAACTTAACCCTAACCACGATTACTGAGGAAGGTAAATAATATGGGTACAATACTCTTCTTACCCAGGGGTCAGTCAGGACATTATCATTAAACACAGATAGGTAGACCACGGTATGATTGAAATAGGTATACAAATAGTAAGTCACATGGGAATACGAATTCTGAAGTGACTGTACTATTATATATTTCTATTCCTTAAGAACATGATTAACGTTCGATGTACAATTACATGGTTTAAGGAAAGTACTGTCTAAGTATTAGTTGGGAGTGAGATATTCATAGGTATTATAACATGCAGAATTGGGACTATTCAGGAGCTTAATTTTATTTGGATGCTCTGAACATATACCATGATTTAACCTCATCATGGTAATATTTACTGATAACAATCTGGTTACCTTTTTACAGTTTAGATGGGGTAGATTTGATTGTAAAGAGGATGTAATTGTGTATACTGGTTATTTGAGTTTGATGCATACCTTTTCAAACTTTTTTGCCATGTATCAGATAACTGTTGCTTGAAAATATGATTAGAATATTAAGAAATATTTTGATGACATGGCTGGTGCCCCATTCATATTTTAAGAGTTAATTATAGCCCATCTAGAATAAATGTGATAAAAAAATCTAAGAGTTTAGGAAAAAAGTCGTAAAACAGGAAATCCGTTTATTTTTTTTTATAAAACTTTAATCTTTTTGAAGTGAATACTTCTTTGGCGGCGTTCTGATATTTGACGAGAATGGAGAGTGAATTGGAAAAAATGTAACATTTCAAGATTTCGTTACACGAGAGAGAAAAAAGATATAACGTAGAGAGAAGGAGAAAGAGAAGAAGGAGAGAAGGAGAAGGAGGAGAAATACATCACATATAATCAGTTTAGGCTATTCGCGTCTCCCTATTGTCGCACATGCGCGCGTTATAGATGTACGCGTCCAGACGTTATATATAACAGCTGAAGCAGCACGCGTGTGTACCGAATATTTATCATTGTGTTTTGTAATTATTTACGCTATTTACATCTGTGTTCTGTGATTATTTGATAATATCCTTGAACCGTTTAACTTGTTAAAATCTAGAAGATATAATATATTTCATTCACCGCTTCCTACTGGTTTACAGCCACACAGGTGCAAATGCACTTGGAAGAGGCGAAGACAAAATCCCTTTGATTCTCAGGGGAGATTTCAATGTAAATTTGGGATCCAATGATTCTTTGACGTCGATTAACTTTCTTCGAGAAACATTTGGTCTGCTTATATAATAACAATCCCAACAACAAAATCCGGAACAACAATAGATGCAATTTTTACACGTTATCTAGAAAATATCGAATCACGAACATATATTTGATATTTTAGTTATCACAAACCAATCATATCAGTATTACCAATTGAACCACCAGCCGAAGATAGTGTAGATAATGAATAAACCGAATATTTTTTACACAAATCTTATATTGTTATATTTCTTTTGAAATTATCCCTCTCCCTTTCTCTCTCTCTCTCTCTCTCTTTCAATCTCTCACTCTTAATCTCTCTCATTCTCTATTCTAAAGAAGTATTCACTTCTATCACGTGTACTGTGCTGCACATGATATATTTTTTTAAAGCCTGTGTGTCTTTTTGAATGTTACTTTGGTACGCATTTTTATTTCTCAAATTTAAAGTCTTTAACTTTAAGAAAAATATAAATATAGGGGAAGATATAAAAAAACTGACTAAGATCAGACCTGAAGTAGACTTGCCTAAGAGACAAATCTACTTCACATTTTTTTTATGCACATCGTATCTTAAGCTTTCTTGTTACTGGAACAATATAAATTGGCATACCAGTTCATTAATAACTACTATATATTTGTATTAAAATTTTAAAGTAAAAAAACATAAAAAAACTCGATAAAGCTACAAGAATATATAAGAAAATATATTGTGAACAAGAAATATTTTAGTGTTTTGTTTGGAACAATTTAAAATAATTGTATGAACTTAAGCACTACACTAATTACATAAAAATAATTCAAAATATGATAATTTACTTTGATAATTTAAAATATGTTCACTATTTGAAAAATTGTATATGTTCTATTGTGGCCTCTAAAAATAAGTTAATATTTCGTTTTTAGTAAGATAAAATATCAACTTCCTTTTATAGGTTATAATAGAACATACACATATATTCTGTGGTAAATTAAATTTTTTATTCAATAATTTTTAAGTTTAAATAATTTAATTTTATAATTTAACATTGTTGCAAAATTCAGTACTCAAAGGGGTACATTCTTCAATCGGTTCTAGTATACATTTGTAATATTGGTGTAGTATGAATAGATATACTGAAAAAACTTACAAAGTATAGAAATATCATTAAAAATAATGTAAACTATAAGTTCCAAGTGGAATTTGTAATTGTTTCGTTATAAACAGGTTTTAAAATAAATGAACAAAGTAAAATGTTTAGAATGCAAACATAAAATATATGAAAATGTCCTTATTACGAAGTACTTGTTCTGAAATAATGTTCTATTTTAGTTCAGAACAAGTATAGATGAGGAAAATAAAAATGTAAATTATAATCCACAACGAAATTTAAAACATACTGAATACAACTAAAATTTTCATTAGTATAACAATTAATTAAATACATAGATTACATTACACATATTGATCTTGACAGTTAAACCTGCGTGTATTTTTGAGTTATCGACTTATTTAAAAAATAGTGTCCTTTGGGGAAAGCTTAACGTTCTAAGGAATAAACATACACCTTAACTGTACTCATGTATTTATTTCTCATAATCTAGATTTTGACAGTTAAATTGTATATTGTAAATTGTAAAATTATAATTGTAAAATGTGTATTACAAATTAATTGACTTCACGAAAAAAAAAATATGTTCAATAGCTAACGTTTCGAGTGCGTACAAAGCGAGACAGATATGTCGTTGTTTAAAAACAAAACATTCATTTTACGTTTAAAACTTAGGAAATAATCGATTTTAAAGATTTGCAGATTGAAAATAACTTATTTTATATAGGCAATCGTGTTCCCAAACGGGGGCAGAAAGAATTTTATCTAATCTTCCTGTACACGAATTTCGAAGAGTAATTGAATATTAAACTAAAATACGCTTACACTTTTATAAAAAAATGTATCCTAGCAGTTCTTATATTTGTTTTTAGTTTACATTATCGTTACACTGAAAGAACAATTTATTTATTTTAAATACCCAATATTCGTACTTTGCATATGTTAACGGTATGAACTTCTGAAGAATTATTGCATGTATCTATTTCTTTACATCATTTATCTCGATTATGAAATAAGTCAATGTCAAGTTATGACAAGGAATCTGTACACTTTACGCGATTTTTCATTACCACCTGCAATGAAACACGCCTCTACTAACAAAAATAGCATAAAGAATTTGAAATACATATGGTTGTCAATTGTATTAGAATAGCGAAGTTAAGAATGTTAATTTCTCATTACTTTTTCTATATTCTTCTCTCATTCTTTTTAGCCCGTCTACTTGCCGAGCGCACTTTTTTAATTTTTTACTTTATAATTAGCACAAATATTTTACCTTATATACCAATACATTTTCTATCAATTTCAATATATAATAAGCCTTTTGATTTTCAAACATTCACGCATACAATCATCAGAAATATGGGTATTAGCGTATCTAGCGAATAATGTAACCGATTAAACCAAAAAAAGATAAATCAGGTGAGGTATTGTCGTCGCTTGCCTGCTGTCAAATTAACAATCGAGATTGTCCGATGAGTCGTGACCTAATAATACCCAGTTCATCCACTGTTTGCCGGATATTCAGTCTTGTACTCGCATGAATACTACAGCTAAATACAGGCATATTATCTCTCCCTCATTCATTACACACAGCTGGGATGAGATACCCAGAACGTATTTATATCTTGACTATCGATCCTTAACGGTTGTTCACCATGACTCGTATGACTCGTTTATAAAAACTCGTTTCGAAAAAGCGTTTCGAAAGTTTTCATGTACTCAGTTATGGTGGATGTGAATACTATAACGACGATTCCATAAAATATAGCTGTCACGTAATTACATTTAAAATTATACTTAATATCACACAAACAATCAAAAAGTAACAATCCAGGATTGTTGGCATCAATACTTTGAAAATTCAAGTGGCAAAAAAAACTTTTCTTTTTAGTTCAATTACACTGGGAAAACACTCTATTTATTGTTAATGAATTATATTCATGACAATTAAATGCATATTTTGGATATGGCAAAGCCAAGAGCAGGTCAACTCCTATTGGTCTCCTTTTTCATTTTCACATTTTTCTCCATTATTAGGATTACAAGTGCTTCAAAGTATTACAAATCATTAAATTGCAGTTTGTAATTCTCAATACTGACTCAGTAAATACTGTAAGAACTAATAAATCCATCATAATTTTTAAATGGTTCTATCATCATCATATCGGTTTATAACGTCCTTCGCCGTCTTCCGATTCCTAATCTCCATTCCTCTCTATTTCTCCACATGTCCTCGTCCGGACCTCTCTCCCGAATTTCATTATCAATGCCCCCTCTCCAGCTTTTTCGTGGTCTTCCTCGCCTTCTTCTTCCTTGTGGTTTTCAGTTTAGAATTTTTTTGAGTATTCTGTCATTTGGCATTCGCTGAACATGCCCGTACCATACGAGTTGTTTGGTTCTTATGTCATCTACAATGTCATATGTTATTCCCATCATATTTCTTATTCTCTCATTTGTTACCCTTTCTCTCTTTGATTTTCCAACTGACTTCCTCCAAAAGTTAGTCCTCCTCCAAAAGTCTAAATGGTTCTATATTTGTTTAATTTCGTTTTCTAGATATTATGGCTAATACTAAGTTAATACTTTAATACTGGACTGGGTCGAAACCTTTGATGTGAAGATAACACTCACGTAGTTTTTCACAAAACACAACGATTTGTAAAACATTGATTTCCTGTTTTCATTCCTAAAAGTCCAAGTGAGTCATAAACGCTGTTATTATTTGTCAGTAATATGATAATATTAATTGACAATAGTTTCAAAAATTAGTACTTCCTTCAAATACAAATGTTCTTTTATCATTGGCAACGTTGCCCGCCGTGGGTGCTGTATCAGTGGTGTTACATTTGGGTAACTCTGCCGTATCCGAGATACTATCGCGTAGACTTGAGATATTTGAATCCATATAGGTACAAGCAATTCAGTTTAGCTTTGTCTCGTGTTTGACACTCTTCGTATTATATAAATGCAGATGTGTTATATAAATTGTATGTAAATATATTATATAAATTATTATAAGTTATACGTAATTGCTTATATATACGATGCCGCCAATAATGAAATATCCCTAGTCGGCAGCTCTTATCATTAGACTTTTCTAATAACAAATACATATATAATGGTAATAATAACAAATACATTTATTATCTACAAAAAAAAAGAAAAAAAAATGGAGCGACGAAAGAAAGAGATCAAAAAAATTTCAAGTAAAGATTTGTTCAAGTAAAGATTTGTTTATGAAATGCTTTAAAAATTATGCCCACAGTTGTCATATACGAAAATAATCTCTTGAATATGTCTTTGCGATGTTGAGGTATAGCAAGATGGTATTTTCTTATTATATTAACATTTATGTTATGAATATCACTTCTATAAATTACTTATGTGACTGTGACTTATGACCAATATACACAGGAAGTTCAAACGACAAATATATTCCTAGTTATTAAAATGGAAGCTGCAAATTAGTGAATTACCTAATAATATGGCGATAGTGCTTTGAGGATCGTTAAGCTTTTATATTAAAAATGAAATTAAAAAATACTAAAAATTTACTATTATAGTAATATTAAAAAAATTGAGATATAGAAAGTTCACAAAGGCAGTCAAACTAACGCGGATTAAAGTAATAAAGTAACCCAATGACTTAACCACAAACTTAAGTAATGTAAAGTTATCATTTACACATTTAAGTACATCCGAGAAAAAAAAAAACAGAAACCTGTTAAAGTGGGTTTGAAATTGCAAATCTATAAAAGCCTGTACAATATAAGCGTGACATATTTTGGAAAAAAAAATGTGTTTTGCAAATATATACAAATAAAAATTATAGAACAACAATTCTGATAAGCTAGCTGCCTACATATGGATATACCTAATTACACTACAAAGTGTCGATTATCGAGGTAGTAAACCGAAGGTTTTTCAACAAAAATAAATTCCGTCAAGGTCGCACAACCGCATGAAAACTTGCCAATATTATGAAACGCTTTACAACTACTAGTATTAGATAATCGCATGTATAAACAAAGTATAATTTTAGAGTACACGCTGAATGATAGGATATCCATTATCCATGTTCGGTGTGTCAGCATCCGTCTACGTAATAATAACTCAAAATAACTGCTGCATATTTAAAATAAAATAGATTTTTTGTATCTACACCCACTTCAAATTGTTTTTTAATAATGTATCGTAACTTTATACGAGGACTTACTGCAATGTAATTGATTTCTTGAAAACTGCACAAAGCTTCTACGAAATAATTGACTGATACATGTTTATTAATAGGTCGTTTCTCTGTTTCTATTATCGAATATATTATGCAAAATAACTTTAATATGTTCTATATTTCAATACTTTACATTTGTGGAAGTTGAACTAAATAATCGAATGGAAAGTTTATTACAAAATCCAGCTGGCAATTTGGTGAATGAGATTTTATATTTATTACAATGATGACAAGTAATATTTATTTTCCGCTTAAATTAAATTGTGTCTATTTATTATTATTTCCTACTAACAGAAGTTCACTTATACGAGCTGTGGAACTAACAAACTGTGGTGCATTTTCCGATTGATGATACATTCAGTGAACCATTTTGAAACTTCTTGAAAATCTTCTTTTATATGTGAATATAAGTTTACGGTTCACAGCCTAATATAACAAAAGATACATTTAATTTTAATTACACCGAGAAAAGTGTTTAGTGTTCGCTATTCAACTGGCGTATATTTGTGGCAGTTTCACGAAGTGCGCTTTTTATATAACGGTAATTATAATTCATTCATATATGTATATTCAGATTGTAATTATATAAACTAAGGATTTATTTATGAATGGAAAATTCTTATAATAAATAATAAACGTTTCATATGTCTACGATTTTTCTTATTATGCTGTTTTTCCTTAGTGCAGTTATATTTATTTTAAACATAACTAAACAGTGTATAGTGACTGTAGAGTGAATGTCACAAAATATAAATACAGTGCTTTCACAAAATATGTCACAAAACGTATTGGTAGTTTATTCAAGAATTCCGGAACGAGTCAATTTCTGATTTTATACATAATACAAATTATACATTAAACGATTACGTAATACATACTAATATTGCACATCGTTATAGCTACAGTTGTTCAATTTTACAGTTATTATTTTCATTGTTCCATGTACTTTCATGTGTTTATTATGAAGGAAATAGTGTCTGAAATTTGTTTGTTATGAACCGTCAACCAGAAGTATGACAAAATAATTGTTAAATTATTTAGAAAATCATTTTCTAAATAATTTAATACTCGAAACAACGTAATTATTAATTACAGTGCATTCAAAAGAAGAAATATTAGCTATTGATTTTTCATTAAATCATTTTACAATACTTTAACAGTAAACAATGAGTTTACTGTTGCGTTGTTATGATCAGATATAATAAAAAATACTTGTATAAATCTTACATGACAATTTAAGTAAAGGTTAAAGTGAAAATGAGGTATGTCATAAATAATTTAACGTGAGTCATAGAAAGGAAAATAGGGGTAAGAGAGGACGTACTTCGACAGTAGCATCGGGTAGAAAATCAATTGAGCTGCAGCCAGACTTCGGCTATACAAATTTAAAATGTATCATATCTGAAATATGGTTATCTGTGTAATATTAATTTAAAATTTACATTGAATATCTACTTAAGATATGAGTATTTTAAACACTATTATAAATAAATTGGGGTTTTTCGTCCCCGTTTAAGAATTCGAATTCAGCGTACATGTATTCAGATTCAGACATATTTTGTATGGTAGTGCAGAGCATCACACTAAATAAGAATATAATTGTAAATAAGAAATATAAACGGTACAACATACACATTGAATAATGTCCATAATTTTTTAAATATTTATTTTACACAAAAAAATATTTTGAATAAAAGTTTTTTAACTATTTATTTTACATATGTTGGTGACCTCGAAACTATTCTTTCGGCTATGAGCTTTCTGCTCTCTCATTCAACTTTGATTTTTTAAATAGTAACCTCTATATTTTTTATAATATTCTGAATGAACGCATCAGTCTGCATATGATTGCATAAATTTTTCATTAGTTCTTCGTAAAAAAAATCCTTTCAATCGTAAAAATTTTATTTATCTTACATCAGTGTTCAAAATGTCTACCGTTATTTTCGATATAAGTACAGTTTTAGTCTATATAAATGATCGCCTTACATTCACAAACGCTTCGTTTCTTATTGTCCTCGTTTTATCAACAATTTAAACTTTTGAATAAATTAAATCATTTGGAGGCTTCTTGTACATGTGGATTTTTATGTGACCATATAAAAAAGTCACGGTTTTGCTGATGCCAATAACGACGGGACTGAAATGGAACAATGAGGTGGCCGTCTCGATCACCTGATTTAACCTCATGTAACTTTTCTATAGCGTCACATAAAAATCATGGGATATAAGGAACTACCACATGATCTAAAATCTGGAATTGTTAGTGAAATGAGGAGGAAATAAGAGGTGAACAATTTGTGAATGTAAGGCGATCATTTATAAATAAACTTGAACTGTATGTCGACAATAACCCTAAACATTATGAACGTTTAATGGTAACGATATGATGTAAGGTACATTAAATATTTATAACTGAAATTATTGACATTTGCTAAAATTTTCTTAATGAAACCTGATGCAAATTGTACGTAGTCATGCGTAGATTAATGTGCTAAATCAGAATAGGTATAATAAAAAATAATAATTATTTACTTTACCATAAAATTCTCAAATCCTCACCAAAATTTTTGGCAACCCCTCTATTTCGGTGTTGAACAAGATAACCTGACGTGACACCATTCAATTTTTCAACATTCAGTTTTTGGTGGTTGGACAGAAAATGAAATTTAAAATTTTTTGCACCTGGCACCACTTTCTCGTATCAAATAACTTTCGATAAAAACTTATCCGAGAAAATATTTCAATATATACTTGTGAAATATTATGTTGTACATATGTAGAGATATTTATTTTTTCTTATAAATATTTTAAATAACTTGAAAAATGAACAGTTTTAGTTATAGAACCCCTGCATACTGATCCACGAAATCGTAACTTTAAGCATGCTCAATGATAAAATCCATCGAATTTAAGATAAGCCGTTTGTATAGTACATGATGGTTCAATGTAAATTGTAAACGTTGCAAGTAAATTAAAAATATTGAAATAATAAGCTTTATGGCGATTTTAATATATGACATGTATAAAGGAAGTGCTGTAACATGTACTAGTATCTACATAATGTAAAGTGAAAGTCATTTATTGATAAGAGAAACTAGTCACGTGCGTAAAAGTTGAAAATTAATTTTTTTGTCTAAAACTGTGTCTTTTCTAAATCTGTGTCCAACCGTCAAAAACTAAAACAAGATTCTTGCTCAGCGCTCTCAAAAATACGGTGGTAATCAAATTTCCGAGTTTTACGCTAAAGTAAATAATTACCTAACAATATCTATTATTGGTTACCATTTGAAAAAAAAAACAAAGCTGGGTGCCAGAGCAACGAACTGAGAGCCGAAAAAATACATCACCAACATACTCGTATGTGAAATAGTTAGTTAAAATAGTGGTATTTATAATAATTAAAACCTTAAAGGCATGATTCCACAGTTTTTCCAGATCCTGTATATACTAGTAAATGTTAAATAAAATGTACGAAATGCTGTTTAACTTTTTACGAGCTGAGACGACTCTCCACTTTTTAACTACGCTTATTTGTCCAGTACTGTTACAGCGGACTACACTCGTGGAAGTATATCTTAATTATATATCTCGAGTGTTACTAACAATGAATGAACCACTGAATTCAAGTCATTTAATAGGCAATTAAATGGCAGCGGAAGTTGTAAATTAAAAACTCTCGTGTTCGTTCGGTTTCGACCCCAAAGGTTAACACTTTAACGGGGTTAACTGTTACGAAAATTCACATTAATTCTAATAACGTGGCGGGTTCTTATTAGCAAGAATGCGAAAATTTTCATTACGGAAACTTATTACGCTGCCTCAGGTTTCATTACCGTTACCCGCAGGATTTGAATCGAACAGACAAATGTACTGATTTGTGTATTGAATCACTAGCAGAAAAGCTAACACTTCCAGATTATTAAATACTCTTCACCAGAACTTAAACTCACTTACGAGTAGTAAATATTATATACAAAAGGATACATTTCTTGGAAGAAATCGAGATGCGGTGGTTGCAGAATATCTAAGGCTGAGAGTACCTGAAAAAAAGAAACACGTCATTAGTCCTATTAGGTATATCTAAGCATATTAATGTGTAAAATCAGGCTATTGAAAATGCTTCTATGAATAGATCTTTTCAAGTTCAGGTATCTACACTGATATAGAAGTTATCGAAGAAACATCAAGTGAGAAAATGTTATCAGTGTGAACTTAGCAGAACAACTTTCAAGAATCGAAAAATGCATAGACTCAGTAATTGCCGTTAACTAATCGTGAAAGTTACAATTTAACCGTTCTTCAATATTAAAAAATTTTGAGTGTTCTGCTCAAGTTAGCAGAACATGTGTCAAAACTATTTTTTTATTAAAAGTAAGTATATAGGAAATTGCCGCTAATTAACCGTTAATTAACCGTGAAAGTTATAATTTAACAGTTCTTCAATTTTAAAAAATGTTGAGTGTTCTGCTAACTTCACATGAAGTTAGCAAAACATCTGTCAATAATTTTTTTGTTAAAAGTAAGTATATAGGAAATTGCCGCTTTTTAACTGTAAAGAAATGGTATAAACTAAATTTGAAAAATACAATTTTGTTTCAATATTAGTAAAATAACTGAAAACTGGAAGTAACGAAAGAAAATAGATAAACACCAAAGAAAATTGATAACTTACATCTTCACAGAAGACCAGAGGATGAATTAATTAAGATTAAAAGCTGTTCTGTTAAGTTACGGGGAACAAAATCCAAAAATCTGGAAAAAATTGAAAAATGTGACCCGGCGAAGATGTCTCGATTAATTAAAGGAAGGCAAACGGTAAATTCCTGAACTAATTCCCGAGATGTTTTCGAATTCGCCGTGGTACTTTTGCAATATTTTATTATGATTTATGAATTTTCTCTCTGTGAACTTAGCAGTACAGCCATAAATTTTGTTTGAGAAAGACTTATCGGGGTCAGTTTTTCTTCATAAATTTACCGTTCGCGTTTTTTTAATTAATCGTGAAGTCTTCGGATTTGCCGTGATAATTTTGCAATTTTGCATTCCGATTTTTGGATTTTCCCATTGGGAAGTTAGTAGAACAGCCATTAATCTCGCCTTACGGGGATTAGTTTCCGTTCAGGAATTTACCGTTTGCCTTCTTTTAATTAATCGTGACATCTTCGCCGGGTCACATTTTTCAATTTTGTTCCCCGTAACTTAACAGAACAGCTTTTAATGTTAATTAATTCATCCTCTGATCTTTTGTGAAGATGTAAATTATCAATTTTCTTTCGTGTTTATCTATTTTTTTTTCGTTACTTCCAGTTTTGAGTTATTTTACTAATATTGAAAAAACATTTATTTTTCAAATTTAGTTTATACCATTTGTTTACGGTTAAAAAGCGGCACTTTCCTATATACTTACTTTTAACAAAACAAATTTGACAGATGTTTTGCTAACTTCATATGAAATTAGCAGAACACTCAAAATTTTTTCAAATTGAAGAACTGTTAAATTATAACTTTCATGATTAATTAACGGTTAATTAGCAGCAATTTCCTATATACGTACTTTTAGCAAAAAAATATTTTTGACAGATATTTTGCTAACTTCATGTGAAGTTAGCAGAACACTCAAAATTTTTTAAAATTGAAGAACGGATAAATTATAACTTTCACGATTAATTAACGGTAATTAACGGCAATTAATGAGCCTATGCATTTTTCGATTCTTCAAAATTGTCCTGCTAAGTTCACACTGGTGAAAATGTTGAATGTCCAAGGTCAATTAGTTGTTCGTAATGTTCGTAACTATTATACATAGAAAATACAGTTTTCTTGTTCCGTGTATAATATACTTTTCTTCTATATACAAGGTGTTATGAAATGTTTTTTTTTTTCATTTGTTTGTCGAACATGAGGTTTAACGAGGGCACATGGTTTCAGCAAGATGGAACTACAGCCTATATTGCAAATTTATTATAAAATAATTATATTTCACAAATTTTCAACACTATGCTGTTGGAAAGTGTTGACAATCTTACAAATATTGGGAGATGGAAACCTTCCTGGCATTAATATGGGAGATGGAAATCTTTTACAGTAGCAGATAGTTATATATGTACAAAACATACATATACATACATATATACATTCATGTATATGAATGTATGTATTAGAAAATTCTCATATAATTCCGACGAATGTTATTTTATGTTACTTGCATCATAAAAAGTGTGATGCAAGATGAAAAGGGCGAAAAATGTAAGGAAAGTGTATATATCATTCAATATTTGAAAGTATATTATGTAGTAACAGGACTGAATGAATTCATGAATCCTAAATGAATAGTCTGTGTTTGTCAAAATTAATATATAATAACGACGTTGCAAAAGTGGGAACTATTGAACGTTGAAATCGGTCACAGGGACATAATTCCAAACCCTTGTATTGAGTTTCCTCTCAATTTTCTTTTCCCTACGAGAAAATTTTGAACTGCCGGTATAATGACCGTCATGGTTGAATATTTGAATTTTATTGTTCAGTTATTTCTGAAGCATTGTCAGGGATCATCTTTTCTTTGTTAAAACAATTGTGTGGTATGCTGCAACCAAAACATGAACGATTTCTAAGTAAACTGGAACATCCTACAGACTACAGAATATTTTGTGTGAGAATATTAAGCCCTTAAAAATAGGGATTACTCATCTCAAATGGCTAATACAGATTTCCAATCTCTGTTTCTAACTACTAGATGTTTTCAATTGGTACAAGTTAAATGATAAATTTGACGATTTAATGGACTCTTCAGCAAGTATCTCACAAAATTATTTTTAAATCAGTATAGTCTAGTCCTACCTCTCAATCAGTTCAGGTTCTCTTCAATGTATCGAATGGTGGAATGTGAATAGAAGCTCATTTTCTATAGCTAAAAATTCATTTTATTTTTATTATTTTTTCAGTCCATAAGTTTAAATCCAATTTCCGTTTAAGTCCATAATTATTTCATTTCAAATGACAACTTTCATTATCATCCCTTTATCACAACAAGCTGTTTTACTAAGATTTATTTTTTACATAATGATGATTAAGAGGCAAACAAGTGGTTTGAAATAACACATTAAATATCAAACAATTCCGTAGAATTTAAACAATACCATTAACAAGTTATAGTAAAATTCCCATAATCTGCACTTCCAACAATCCGGATTTTCCAGTAATTCGAACGAAGGTGAAATATCACATTCTTATGAGATCAACAACGCTGATTTCATAATCCGAATTCCAAACAAATGTGTATATATTAAATAAACCATAATATTACCGGTAAAGAGCCTCTATTAACTGAAAATGCCCCTCGTCACGCAGTAGAGATGTAGACCAACGATAATGGCAGAATCATAACCATGTTACTTGCACTCAATTACACCCCTCTAATCCAACTGATGAACCAGAACGCGTCTGTTTCAGTAAACTTCATTACCGCTTAGTCCGCGTTTTGTCTTTTGAAACAAGTGACATTTCCAATACCTTTAAGAGCCCAATTTTGACAAATAAATGCTCTGTTTCTGCCAGTCAATTCTTAGCGCAAAGTAACAGCTGATTCGACAAAAAAAATGTTAGAAAAAAAATTGATTTCTATTCAGACGAAATGTGCATGACAGTAGAATCAGATTCAGTTTATGATTCCAACGATCTCATTTCATCTTCACTGGCAGAAGATTGAAGATGATGATACATTTTTCAAATTATCAGCACGATGGAGCATGAAAATATCCAACTGAATGGCACTGAAGAGCATTTATCGTTGCATAGTGACGATATTGACTTGGAAGAGGAAGTAGGCAGGATTGAACCAAAAGTGAAGCGTGGTGTGGGGGGAATTCGGTATTTCAGTACATACAGTGGGCGTTGAATTAAATGGTTTGTCTATACTAAGAATGCCGGGACAATGCGAAAGGCAACCTGAGCACGGTGGCATTAAACAACCAAATTTCATTACGAAATTCGTATTTTCAATTTTTCTCAATATTTTATCCACACGCGGTTACAATTTTAGTATTCAGTTTAATACGATGTCATGAAAACAAAAACTATGATTAAATTAAGGCTGTGACTAGAGTCCCGCCGCGGGTCCCAGGTCAAGTCCCGAATAACGTCATCAAATTACGTCATAGGTAGCGTTTCGGGACTTATGTTGCGCCCCGACGCGGGACCCTTATCCGGTCCCGAATTTATAAGGAGAACCGCACCTTCGTTAGTTACAGACATTTACATATATGGCGTCCGAATTTTAAACATCCAAACTTCACAGACATGTGGACAATCTCAATCTGAGTAAAAAAATTCCTATTAATATACCTATTACCTGGCTTCCTAAGGGAGATACAGGGTGTTGAAATTCAACAATTTTTTTTTTATTTTCATTAACACTTTTCGAAAAAATAGAGATATAGTTTTCAAATTTTGTACACTTATTTACGCCAGCAAGACCAATATATTCTATTGTTTTTGTGGTCAGTGATATTCTGGATGTTCATTTTCTGAGAATCGGGCAAGATTTCAAACACTAGAACTTTCTCGTCGTACACTACTGACTATGATATATTCTCAATATTTTTTCTCTTGTAAGTTTGTGATATCTCGAACGGTTTTCAAGATATTCTCATTTCTTTGCGCATGCTGCAAAATTTTTGCACATAGCAGAATAAAAACGTGAGCAAAACGTTTTTAAAACATTTTAGATACACTTAAAGTCAAAAATTGATGCAAACTGTGAGCTTATAATGCGTAATTATAAGCAAAATAAGTTGACTTTCTAGTTTAACTTAGGAGTTCAAATACATTTTTTTGAAGACACAATTTTTGAGGAAATAACAGTTTGAGTAACCGAGTATACTCTAAGTGCATCTACTACATCCAGGCAAATATATACAAACATTTTTTATTATGTTCTCCCTTCATGAAGGGATTTTAAAGAGATTCGCAAAAATCTTGCAGCATGCGCAAGAAATGAGAATATCTCGAGAACCGTTCGAGAACTCTCAAACTTACAAGAGAGCAGAAATGTTGCGAATATACATCATGCTTTAAAAGTAGTGTATAGACAAACGTCAGTGGCGTACGACGAGAATGTTCCAGCGTTTGAAATCTTGCCCTGACCTCAGAAAATAAACATCCAGTGTCTCACTGACCACGAAAACAATAGGATATATTAGCCTTGCTTCCGTAAACACGTGTACAAAATTTGAAAACGGAAAATATTAATGAATATTATAAAAATAGTTGAATTTCAACACCCTGTATCTCCCTTAGGAAGCCAGGTAATAGGTATGTTTATAGGAACTTTTTTTACTCAGAATGGGATTGTCTACATGTCCGTGAAGTTTGGATGGTTAAAACTCGGACACCATATATGTAAATGTTTCGAGCAAAGGTACGGTTCTCCTTATAAATTTAGGACCGGCTGAGGATCCTGCGTCGGGGCGAAATAAAGTTCCGATAAAGCTACTGATGACGCTAATCGGGACCGGATGCTGGTCCCGAGTCGGTAAGGAATATGAATTGCGAAACGATACCTATGACGTCATTTAATGACGTTATTCGGGACTTGACCTGGGTCCCGAGGCGGGACTCTAGTCACAGCCTTAAATTAAATGTCAATCTGGCAATTAATTTTGAATCTGAAAACTTTGAGTTATATTGTCCTAGTTTACAATCGTAAAATGCGTCTAGCATCGTTTACGAATAGCTATTAGTCATAGAACTGCAGTCACCATAAATGTTCTTTCCAATAAAATAGGCAAGTGTTATTATTAAAACATCTCAGAATGATCAATATCATTGAGTACATCCGCAATCCCAAGATGGCGTACTTTTAATAGCAAATCAAGCGAATCCGAGAGTGAGTCTACGAAATTTAGTGTCTCAACTGAAGATCAACAATAAAATTAGAAAATATTTCAGTCGTCATAAAATCAAGTTTTATAAATCAAGATTAAAAAGAAGGTGATGAAAATAAATTAGAATACTGCTATTGGATCTACGGAAATTTTTTAGACGAATGGAATTTTCTACATCAAATTTTGTTTACTGATGAGGCTACATGTACCACTAATGGGGTGGTATCTTCTCAAAACTGTAGATACTAGGCTACATAAAATCCTCATAGGGTTATTAATTGTAAAGAGCAGTATTCAGATATTTGTTAAATTTTTCGATACGGAATTATGGATGCAATTGAAAATCTTAATGTGTGACAGATGTTTTTCATCCTTTATCGATTCAATAGTTCTTTTGAATTCTGACCTCCTAGGTTCCCCGGTATTACACCGGGGTATTACACCATTAGATTTTTCTTTCTGGGAAACAGTGAAGAATAAAATTCTGGAGATCAGAAATCGAGAAGAACTTTGTGCTAAAATAAAACAAGCCTATCACAAAGTCCGCATTCCAAAGCTGAAAAACGTAGCCAATCATAATGGTAAAAGAATTGAGAAATGTATTCAAATTGAAGGAGGATTAGTTGAGAGAGGCTGCATCCCATTATTAATTAAAATTTTTATTTATGTGTAATGAGTAATTATCACAATAATTCCTTGTTTTCTTTTCTCTTGAAATGTATTTATCAAACTGACACTTTTGTTTAATAATGTTTTCCCCATTCTCATGACATCCTATTACATACATTGAAAAGCAAAATTGTAATTGTATGTGGTCCACACACACACGTTCCGGAAGTCTTATAAGTCCACTTAGGTGGACTTATGGAATGGCACGGGAGAAAAAATATATAAAAAACTAAAAATGCGAATTTCGTAATTAATTTCGGTGTTGGGGTCAAACTTAGATTCTGAATAACTTTTTCTAATAACTTTTTTCGATATCTTCAACGTGAAGCAAAATATCGAGAATGGGTCCCATTTGGGGAGTTTCTCAGTATGTTACTTAAATTTAAGTTGGTTTCCTCAAAATATACGTCTTATACAGGACCACAATTGTGCCAAAGCTCAAATCTGGAGTTAAGGAATAATAATAAGTAATAATTTATGCACAGTATATTAATAATTTATATATGTATTTTAATTCGCATGGTCCGGAACCAAAAATGTACAAAATCAAAAACATATATACGAACATTATTAAAATTGTCTAAAATATTAAAAAACCTAATAAATGGATCGATAAAATAATACTTGTAAGAATAAAATAAGTAAGAAACAATTATTATTACTGTATTGTATCATTAATTATAACTAACTCACGTTGATATAAAATCTGTTAAACATTTGGAAATAATCAGGTTTTTGTTCGTAAAACGTTTAACACATAAGAAACGTTTGACAGAAAAATTGTATAGTTAAAACCAGCGTAACGGGGACTAAAATAATTATAAAGCGTTTGCAGAAATAAATTGCATAGAGCCATGTGAAACATTTACAAATGACCTCTTTTTGCGGTGCGCTGATTCATTTAATAGTTCGCTTCAGTCAATTTACATATTTATAACATAACAGTTAGATTATCGGAATAGTATTACTCACGTTTTCGTGTTTGAAGAAACATAGCATTTTTAATTCTCTAAAAACTCTTTTGGAGGAGACTAACGATTGGAACACATTGGGTAACTTTTTTAACGCCACTCTTCTTCCATCCCTCGGGTCCGTCACAGCCCTGTAACAAAATCCGTGAATCAATCAAGATGTCTGGAGAAAATATTTGAGGAAATTAGCTGAGCCAGAGATATATTTGGTTACTTGCGTTAATACAACTAAAATTTGTTGTATTAAACAAAAAACGTGTATTTGTGAAATGGCTTGGTCAAAGCTTTAAATATATAGTGCATGTCTAAAATAATTAGTTCCTTGGGTATCCCCCTTTAACTTTGAAACTGAAAGACGTAAAAGGAATTAGACTACATAGTATGCTAAAGTAAAATGAAAAATAGTAAAGTGAAAAATAGGTGTATTACCAGAAGCCAACAGATTTCGTTTGTGTAACTCCATTAGTCTATTCCGAGCTAGTTAGTCCTCTTCATTCATTTCTCGAAAATTTGGGTTTTGGCACTTAGATCACCGTGATCTGAGTCGCTCTGCCACTCTACTAGTCACATAATTGTCAGATTGCCGCGCCATTTTGAAAATTATCTTTAAATAGTAACAGTGTGCGAGTAACACTTTTGTAAGCTGCCTCAAATATTTATTGAAACGTTTTTATATTGCCATACGTCTTTCGATGTTTGAAACGATTGATTTAAATTAATATTTATTATGTTTTTTAATTTAACTCTATTGCTTGTCATGACACAAAAATGATATGACAGATAGAGTTTGTGATAACAATTAACAGAGAAAGAAGAAGAAACAAAACTAGTTATAATGCAAAATTTTGTTCCAGAACAACGATATAATAGATAAGAAAACATGCTATTATGTACAACTTGTCAAGAATAGGAAAAAGTTTCTCTGTGTATGCGTAGAAGAGCGAGGCAGCATTCGGGTGGAAAAGGATGTACTACGCGCGGCCAGGTCGAACTCTGTACAATTTGTGTAACGAATCTTTGCCCGTGTATCAATTTAGTGACGACGTGCGACGCACGGATCACATGCCACTCTCAATTGTTACTAATATGCCACAATTACCAGCACGTATGTCTAGCGATATATGTTTCAATCAACTACGTACGGCATAGGCAGTTAATAATGTGCCGAACAAAATGCAATTATCAAGTCAAGTCTTAGCTTTATTGTATAATTTGACTCATTGGTGTCTCAATATTTCTGTAAAATTTATTTCATTTTTCTTTCATTTATTTTGATTTATGTTGAAATTATTTCATTTATTTTGATGGAAATATCACTTCTTTTAAATGTTTTTGTGGAGAACCTTTTCATTACCCTGTTATACATAGGTTGACGGATTTGTGTTGTACTAACTGCTATCCTAAAATGTGTTTTGGCACGACACTGTTCAAAAATGCCAGTTGATTGATTCATACAATTATTACCTGTGACGCACACGCAAAGAATAATTATACAAACCACACATATTGTTATATATTCATCGATATTCACTCTGCAAAGGTCTTCATTCGACTGACTGTGAGTAAACACCAGGCTATTAACTGCGCACCTCATGGTGGTCCGATATGGCAGTTTTGAGACTTGTTCCTATTCTTGACAAACTGTACACATGTATAATGATGCATCGTATATTTATTTTTATAGACACTGAAAAATGAAACAAAATTCTGGTTCATTAAAAATATATCTTTAATTTATTTTTTACGAAAAGACCGATCTTTTCAGAAAACCGATGATAATATTTGACAGTTTAAAATCTACATACCTATAAGGACATATATTTAGAGTAATGGCATTTTTTAAAATATCAAGACGGATTTCACTATACAATGGACATCTAAGGAAAGTATACCTACTCTACGTTTTCAGTTTGGAACAAATTACACAGACTACAATGAACATGGCCGATGGTATAATAATTTGTATTGCAGTAAGAGATAATTCTTCGTTTGGAAGACATTCTAAACTATGCACATATTCGTGTAATATTCATGGAAAAATTACATAGATATATTGCTGTACTATTTGAGAGAAGATGTAATCATGGAATAAATCATAATGACATTCAGCTGCCTTTTGCATATCATGCTCTTGCAAAAAAAAATTCATATTTCAGAAATAACGATTTCTTATTAAATTTTAGTGAGGCTAACGAAATATCCATTCCATATATGTAAACAATATTATCAAAAAATTGTTTAATTTGGGTGTTCCAAGTTATACGTAATATTTTATTTAGAATCTAGTAGTCTATGATAACATATTTTTTATTGACAGCTGTTTTTCTAATTAAGGTATTGCGTGAAAACCACAAATTCTAGTTATTGTACCCGTCTCTAACCTAACTGATCTGGTGGTATATGTTGGTGAAAGCCTATGCTCTGTCTAGAACCTAAAAATTTTTATGATACGCCAATACTAAGTCGAGTTGATTTTTTTTAATTTTTAAAGTTATTTGTCAAAATGAAAAAAAATTAATAGATAATAGAGGCAGCTTCCAAATAAGGTGTATTTGCACACTGTTGCTATCTAAAAATAATTTTCAAAATGGCGCCGCAAAGTCATATTTAACATTATTTTTACTTATTTATAAGGTCTTTTAGGTTTTCCAGTTTTCTCCTCAGGTTAGGGGGGAGGGGAGACTTTAAACGCGTACTATATCTCTTATATATTATAAGAAGGCATATATACACGTAAAATTATGTTTATGAGAATATATTTCATGTAAAACTTAAAAACATTCTCATATTTAAGGATTCAGTCAGATAATATATGAATTTCTATTGTATACAAAAATACAAATGATTTACACTTAAGGTACTATTCGTTTCAGCGCTATTTGCCAAATAAAAAACTCTCTTATCTTGCCGATAAACGGAAAAGTCTAACTGAGCCTAGCCATAAAAACAAGAAAAGGTTATGTTTTGAGATTTTTTATTTGGCTTATAGAGACGAAATAAACTATATATTGATAAAAGCATTGAGAATGTTAACATAACAGTAAAATATACAGTACCTACTTTATGTAGTACTGGTATTTTGCAAAAAAAAATATACATATAAACTTTTTTTGTTTGAAACAAGGAATATCTTATATATAATTGACATGTATTAAATAACGTGTTCGTTCTAAGAAACAGTCGTGCGAAGTTTAAGCATAAGGGTAACAATTTCGTATAAAATATGTACCACAATTTTTCTATAATCACAAGGAACCGCAGCGATTAATTGTTCTTGTAGTAATATTAATTTAAGTAAGTCCACTGCCCCATGTAAACTCCTGCTGTCGTATCAAGGAAGTGGATGGATGACCTAGTGAATTCTTCTATAAAGGTTTTTGAAGCCCAGGGTTCATACTGTAGGCGGGGATGACTGACCGTTCAGTATTGGGGTGTTGTTATACAGTGGCGAAGCGTCCATTAAGGCTGTAAGGCGCAGCCTACCCTGTATCTTTTATCTTCATATTGCCACTTGCCTTTGTCAGAATGATAAACATTTTCTATTCATATTATCATACCTATTTCCATTTAAACTGAAGCGCCAGCATGTCGGCAACCGGCAGTGCGGCAAGCCTTGGCAAGCCTGCGGACTGAGGATCTGGGCTGACTCTCTACCGCCTTGGATTTTATAGAGATCCGAGATGCCAGACGCGAAAAATTATATGCAATTTAGCTAGCCTGATCGATGAGTTTGCGTAATCCAGTGGCTATAATATTGACCTTGTTAGAAGAAGTAATCTCTGATTGGCTCAGTTCAGTTAAGTTTAGTTCTTTAAGTCTATGATCTATGGGGCCATGTGTCACTGTGTATGTTCTGTGATTGCATTCAATAGTAGTAGTTGTATAGAAAATAAATATATTTTGTTTAGCCTGCATTCAAGAGTTTCATTTAAAAAACAAGTGAAAATAAAGCGTAAGTAAAAGTAACAATTCAACAGACCTGTCGGTAGTTGTAATGATTAGTGTTATTTTTAAGGATAATGGCGGCCCTAGACACTGCCGATTTAGTAGACTTTTTAATTAATAAGACTGGTTATTTAAATAATTTATCTTTAGAAGATAAACTGAAAAATTAAAACGGCAAAATCTACCAATTTATTTCAAGAACTATAGATGTATTTGCAGAAAAGAAAACGCGGCGAATGGAATTGATATATAAAAAATATAGGTAAGATGTTTTTGCGATTTAACTATTCAATATATATATTGCATTAAAAATGAGCAGCCCCCCTCCCTAGTCTAATCCAGGACAGCCTACCCTCAGCTTAAATCGATGCTTCGCCACTGTTGTTATACGTTTAGGTTCGAGTTTTAATGGACAGAGTTTGGCACCTCTTTCCGGACATGGATGTGGTTGTTCTTATCTATCTCTAAATATAACCTCCTCTTCCGCAGCCTGAGGTCTTAGAGGAAAGAAGTCCATTTATATGTAATTTAACTTTAAAAAAACCCGAAAACCAGAAGCACATAATTAATAATACATAATATCATAACACAATTATAAAACAATTGTTATTTGTGTTTTAAAATGATTGTATAAAAAAATTGACTATATAATGCCTAACCGCAACTAGAAAAATGATCTCATCAACGGAAATCATAATACGACTTACTGGAAAATTATTACAATGAATTATGGAACATAATTAGTATGATACGTTTATTATGAATAATAAACGTTTCATAATAATTTATAATGCATATTTAACAGATGTTTTAAGTAAATTAAATTGTCCTAGTTTTTCCTTACAATCAGCGAACAGTACTTTAAACATAGTTCGACAAAATATAAATATATAGGTGACTCGATCACTTTTATTAATAAAAGCATGTTGATTGAGATTATGTGTTTTGTTATGAATTGCATTTCAAATTTTCCACGTAGGATGTTCTTTAGAAGGAAATGTATTCTCGATACTTACCACCTCTTGATACTTTGTAGGTAATCTCGAAATCTGACAATGTTAGTCTTATAAGTAACCTTGACTTACTTAATTGGAAAAAAACGTGTTATAACCCTGATTCTTTATCACTGATTCAATTTCAACCAAAGTAAGTTTTTAATTCCAATCTTGATCTCCAAGAGTTAAAATAACCTTAAATAAAGTATTTGAGTGGTTGTAATATCTGTTCCACTTTTAAATGTAACCATTTCCTTGCACCAAAGCCCAACCCCTTCATTTTAGAATCTGATAAATCCAAGAAGAAATGGGACCTTGGCGAATTTATTAATTCAAATAATTTTTGACACTGTTCTAATTTTGTTAAATCTGACTGTTTTTTATTTTAACTGCATTTATACATAAGCAAATAAGCAAAAAATATAGTATATTTGTTCATTAAATCGGTGTATTAAAAATGCCTTATTTTAAGTAGTGCAGTTTCGTAAAGTTCAAGATGATCATGTTTTAAAAATGGGGTATGGATCCCATATCACATCTTAAATGTTAACTATTTGAACCATATAGAAGTCTGTGGGAAACAAGCTTACAAGTTTGTGGAAAAGTTGAGTCAGTGTTGAAAAAATTGAATTTCGCGCATGTGGCAAATTTTGCGTGGCGCTGGCAAGGGATTGCCAATCTAAGAATATTTACAACTAAGTTACAAATAAAACCTTTGACTACAATTTAGTAATAAAAATACAAATTTTTATTTTACCATTGAATTTGAAACTCCTGTAATTTTGCGGAAAATAAAAATTTAGAAAGAATAAAAAGACTGGCTATGTTATTTATCCTCAATTATGAAAACAAAAAATTACAAAACATTTTAGAAATAGCTAGGTGCGCAGCATCTTCACTCAAAATAAACAGTTTTAATACTTTAGAACGGACTTTTACGCACGTAGAACATCTCTATCTCTAAATTGAGTGGCCGAGAAAAAAATAAATCAACACATAAATGCAGAATATGTGTTTTATGCGACAGTTTTACTTTTTTCAATTTGTCTCAAATAGGCCATAATTGTGCTTTCTCATGACCCATGGAAAGGGTAGAGTATGTTCTATCCACTTCGAAATCAATAGGTGTCGTCTGGGAGATGTTCCCGATCAGAATCAGTCAAAACTCGATCGATCCGACACGATTTAATTGAGTGATTGTGCTAACAAAAACAATTTCTCAAATAGTCCACCATTATGCTTTCTCATGACCCTTGAACATGGTAGAGTGTGTTCTATCTACCCCAAAATCAATAGGTTTAGTCTGAGGGACATCCTCGATCAGAATCAGTTAGAACCCGATGGATCCGACACGATTTAGTTGAGTTATCGTGCTAACAAAATTAATTTCTCAAATAATCCACCATCGTGCTTTCTCATGACCCATGGACAGGGTGGGGTGTGTCCTATCCACCTCAAAATCAATAAGTGTCGTCTGGAAGACGTCCCCGATCAGAATCAGTCAAAACCCGATCGAATCGATACGATTTAGTTGAGTTATCGTGCTAACAAGAATAAATGCCGACGACAACGACACACACACACACACAAACTGGTTTTACACTATTACATCACTCTTTCGCGTATAGTGGAGTGCGGAAAAGTAAAACATTTTAGTAATAGTTTTTACTATATAATACCAATGTATGAAATACCTATCGACTGTAGAAACAAATAGGGCATTATGTTTAAAAACCACCACAAAGTTAACATCACCACTGGTGAAATGGAAGGTGCCATGAAACATTTTGTCAATCAACACTTAATGTACTTAACGATCACTTAACAATTTCAGTTGTGGTTACGTAGGAGATGTTTGACATACCCAAAACTTAGATTAATATCTTGTAAGGTAAATAAGATTATTTAGTAGAGATTTTATAGCTCTTAGGTATTTAATAATACCAAAAATGAGTTAATTATATTTAAACAACGTTTAAAATTCCTGACTCCCGGGGACTGATAACTGGCAACTATTAGCTTAAGTTTTAATGGGTTACTTTATTAACAAAAAGATAATTAACAAGAGTTGGCATAATAAAAACATACGAATGGTTTTCGATTGTTAAATTGTTTATATTCTGGATGCTGTAATTTCATTTAAGTACGTTGTGCGACAAGTAAACCATTAAAACTACCGATGTTGTTAGAATATATAGTAAACAATAAAGCGAGGATTCTTTCAAAGGCACATATAACATATTTAAGTGTAAAAAGCGAAAGATGGATCAAATACTGGCGAAACTGTGCCAGTACTTGAGCTGTCTGTAACTGACATAGCAGCTAC
Source organism: Rosalia funebris (assembly GCA_037954035.1). NCBI lineage: Eukaryota > Metazoa > Arthropoda > Insecta > Coleoptera > Cerambycidae > Rosalia > Rosalia funebris. Next base: position 17,332,237 of record JAZFAV010000007.1, on the reverse strand, counting down.
ACTTTCGTTAATTTTTGTTATTAATAAATGCATTAAGTAGGTTACGATTCATTGATTAAAAAGTTGAGGATAATACCAGATATTAACGACAAAAATACACACAGCTCGGTCCAGCCCATGCTCCAGTGATTTTGGAAGGAGTTTGAAGCTTTTCACCCGACGACATCACTCAACGGCATTTTGAATTAACATTAAACAACGCAGAAAAAATTGAGTCTGTACTTTTACATTCGTCACAAAAATGGTTTATCGATTCGCTAGTCCAATACGTCAATTCAAGGTTTTGTATTACATCGAAAGGATAAAATTGCCTCTTCTTTAGTGACGTTATTGACGAGTTTAATATATACGCAATTTGTAAAGCAATTATCGTACTTTCTGCTTTTGAGAAGAGATTAAAGTCTGAGCATTTAAGTGATAAATTATAGCGACATCCAAGTACGTAAATAATTTGATTAACGTAATATTGCCGATTAAAATGAAATTATTATCTAAAAGACATGCAAATCTTTAGAATATGGAACGAGAGGAACTGTTGTAAACATACGCGGAGTTAAATCAGCGGTTTTGCCCCTGAGAGGATTGTATTTGGGTATGTACCTATTTAGTTTTGAAATATCTCGAATAATGCTTATAAATCCCTTTTATTATTCATTAAAAGCAACATCAGATAATACAATATATAGGTTATACTGTTATTTATGAAATTTAAAGATTGTTGCTTTTCTGACATGAGAAAGACCTCTAGAATCCTATTTCAGGTCTGATGGCCAGTATCTTTTTAGTCTTCTGCTGCTGCATTCCTGCAAAAGTGGTTATAATAGGGGGTTGATGTGTTTGTAGTCTCCCCTGGTGCTTATTCCTTCTTTCACGTATTTTTTCTTGGATTTATTGGTATGCGAAGATCGTTGAATATCGTTGGGTTTGTCACGTTCCTTAGCGCGTCAGCTATGGTCCTGAAGATTTTAGATTGTACCCAGTGTATAATTGATACGCTTGATTTACTAGTGCAGCCCCATAATTCCGCGCTATATGTTCATATTGGCCTGATAACAGTTTAGTATATTAAGATTTTATTTTATAATGAAATTTTTTATTTTCTTTCCAATAACCTTCAATTTTAAGCCAGCCTCTTCTTCTTTCTAATGTGATCTTTCCAAACGAGTTTGCTGTCGAAGTGAACACCTAAATATTTAACGCATATTGGTATTTCCAGATTTTTCCCAAATACTGGTGGACTTTGTTAATTTCTTATAGTACATGTTATGTGTCTTGGAGGTTTGAGGAGACAGTTATTAGATCTTCGTCTATAAACAAGAATGTTGTTTCATCTGTAAACGTGCCGGGAATAATGAAGTCAGATATTGGAAGGCCTGAAGTGTGGCTTGGATATAAGATGGGTCCAAGAACGCTTTTCCCTGGGGAACACCAGCTTTGATGAGGCGAAAGTCCGAAATTTCTCCATTCACTCTTGTCCTAAATTGTCTATCTGATCAGTACGATCTTAAAACATTGTAATATTGTATGGGAAATATTTGCTTGATTTTATATAGCAGGATGTTGTGCCACATTTTATCAAACGCTTGACTCAAATCAATAAAAACTGCTGTACAGTATTGTTTCTCATCTATGGCTTCATTAATTGCATGCACTATGCGATAGCACTGCTGGATAGCTGAATGTTCTTGCCGAACGCCGAACTGATATTGGAGTATGTTTAGATTGAGTTTATTCAGTGAAGGAGTAACTTTTCTAGTAGTTTACAGATGACGGGTATTAAACTAATACTAATGGACCCATGTAATGTAACGTTGGGTAAGTTTTTCCCTGGCTCAGATATGAGAACTACCTTTGATTTAAATTTGTGGGCCAGTAGTAGAGTCTGAAGTAGAGTATGGCGTTGAAGATGTAAGTTATCATCATAATTCTTTTTCTGGGTAGTTCTTTCAGTATTTTACAAGTTATCTTGTCTAATTCTGGAGTTTATTTGTTGTTTAGAACATAAATTTATTTTTTGACTTCCTTAAGTCTTTGTAATTCTTATAAATCTCAAGGCTACATAATTTATAACTCGATAGACTTCTGCTACATGAATACACTTATATTACCGTAGATATCATTCGACTGGAAGAAGGATAAGTTACCTGTTCTCTAGGGTCTCCTTTTAGTAGACAGCCTCTATATCAGGCACCACATACGAAAAATCTGTATAACAATTTGCAGTTAGTTAGTTAGTTTTTGTGACCACCGAAGATTCACTTCACATAATTTTTATGTATACCTAGTGAAACAGAGTGTAACGAATTACTAAAAGGTTGTATTTTCATTTTCCTAGACTGGCTTAAAAATCCGCAACTTTCACTTTCTTTTTACCTATAGGTGCTGTTAATATACAGGGTTCGCGAGTAGAATTGTGTAAATATATTATGGTGAAAAATCCATAAAGAAAAAACATCTGTAAGTCATAACTTGAAACATTTATTGAAAATTCCGAATTCAAGAGAAATTTAACGCTTTATAAATTAAATGTGTCCATTGAAGTCACCTTCATCATTAATTACAGTCTTCAAACGTCCCCGGACGCGAGAACAGATGCATTTTATAACTTCAGGAGATAAATCTTGAAATGACAGATTCTCTTTTTCAACTCACTTTCATTGTTATTTTTTGTTATTGCTGTCTTTTTTGTTATCCTTTCAACGGCATCCCACACATAATAGTCGAGAGAATTGCAATCAGGTGAGTTTGCAGGTGCTCATCAAGGGGAAATCTGATCATAAAAGTTATTCTCGAACCTCTACTGAGTTTTCCTGACCATGTGTGCTGGTAGAGAATATGGGATCATGTATGGTCTTCTTGCAGCAACTTATTCAATCCAAAGCTTCATTACATTACCAGATCTTTGAAGAAAGTATGAGAATGAAATAAAATGTATACCAAAATATTCTGAAGACCGTAGTCAAGCCTAGGATTGAAGAAGTTACTACAGAAAGAACATACGAATTCCAAAAAAGATTCTACACCAGCGCATAGGGCCAGAAAAAATCGAGGCGTGCCTTGAGGATAACATTTTATTGTCATATTATACCTGGTACAAATGGCCTTAAAGAAATATATAATTGGTCGAACTCCGAGAAAATAAAAGACGAGTAAAATATAGGTTTTGAAATTGCAAAATATCTACAACTATAATTTAATTTGTTGTGAGTACAATATAAGTTTAGTTCTCACTCAAAATTTAATTCATTCAAAATATCTTTGTCTAAGATATCTAAGATATCGTTGTTATTGATTTTTAAACGATGCTACTTTTTTCTCGTAATCGCTTGACAATTTTTCACACTTTTCATTATGTTGATTTGGTCTTTACAGTACAAATGTGATACAGGTAATTATTATTATTGCGGCTTGCGAATGAGGGGTGCAAGTTGAGCACGACGAATACAATTTACCAGCTCATACAGTACGTGACGATGTCCTGAGAGAATACGTGGGAAAAAGAACGTACAGTTATATTTCCCACATAATCGGCTATGTCTATATAGCGATACCATATAACAGCGATACCAAAATTTAATGAAGAAACAATCGACAAATGTTATTAACAATTTATTTATTAGAACATTTTATTTATTTAAATATCTATAAATTTTATTATTTAAACGTGATAAGTTATCCAAGTATCGTTATTAGCCTACTCCTAATATAAGATCTAAGGTTTTCGTCATTGAAAATCTTTTGTAGAAAATGTTCTTATCTAAACATCCTGAATTCAAAGTTTAAGTACTATTAAAATTTATTAAACATCGTTTAATAATTTATATGATTTTCGTCCAAAATTTTCACTTTAACGGATTTTTTGTGGTTCATTAAATAACCAAGAGAGATGTTAAGACATTTATGTATGGATTACTTCTTATATATGTACACTCTATACTTAATAATAAATATAAATGTATATTTAATGTATGAATTGGAATCGTTTATTGTTCATGATAAAAGGGATGCCATGAGATTACATGATGATTGAAAGATGACATTATTTGATATCCTCTTGACCGAATCCTTAACATATTTTCTTAATAATAAATTGAGGTGCTGTGCGATTATAAAAACCTTGACCATTTTTGGTATATCACCGCATTTCCAAATTTAAATTGTCATCTGATCTCGTAGACTGCACTATATGGTATGCATCTAGTGATGTCGGGATAATAAGTAAACACAGAGTAAATAAAAACATGCTAAGGAAACAGAAAAAATATTCTACTGAATATGTTTGTGCTAAATATCATTGTATCAAATATCAAAATTGGTTCTCTTCAGCTGGATTTTGTTTAAACATTGTTAGAAAGTCTTAACCGGTGCCAATATTCACATGACATCGAATTATTGATTTTGTTCCAGTTCGTTCATCATATTGAAACAAAACGACTAAAGTCGGCAATAATTTGAATTATAAGACATTGAAATACACATCTCCGTTTACATATGCCTGGAAGAAATATGACGCTAAAATTCTATCGCCAATTATTCCCATCCAAACATTTACTTTTGTGATCTGCGAATGAGTCTCTGGTATCCAATAGAGCTCTGTCACTCGAGTATCTTGTCGTTTGTCCGTTTACCCTTCTATTAAAGTAAAATATAGCTTTGGTAATCAGTTATTATGTTCGACTCTGTTCCGAAAAATTTCAGTTTTCTGTCAGCATCATAGATAGAAGTACTTCTGAAGTTCGTGTACTTTAAATGAGGATAGTTTTTGTTTCTCTATATAACGGTAATTTATTGATTTGCAAAGTCTACTTGCTGATAATTTTTTTATCGAATTAAATTAATTCGATGAAAAAATTATTAAAATTATTGGATTTTTCGTTAAATTGAGCGTTACTTAACTCTCACTTTGATTTTTTGGATCAAATCATTATTTAATTGTTATTTGGTAATTGGAATAAACATTCCAAATCGCAAATTTCAAGCTGACATCTCAGTTTATCTCCACATCATTCTAATTAGTGCAATTTGACTAGTTATCTTGTATACAATTACCAAACGTATAGTTCATTTCATCTCTATTTGCCAAATAAAAAATCTCAAAACTTAACCTTGGCTTGTTTTTATAGCTAGGTTCAGGTAGACTCTTTATCAGCAAGATAAGAGTTTTTTATTTGGCAAATAGCGATGAAATGAATAGTAATGGAATGACTGACAAGACTTTTAATTGTCAGACGCAAACGACTACCAACTGTTATTAATGTTATTATGTAATTTCTTATTACCAGATCTACTTAGACACATGAAACGATCTGTGTTAATATTTTCGTTACTTATTAACCAAACTTCGATTTTTTGTTGAATTAGACACACGTAATGCTTTAAAACGAAGTTATGAACTTCACATTTGAAATTATAAAATTGGGACTTCGGGGATTAATGGAAGGGAATTGACAACAACTCCTATTGGTATGTTGAAAATAAATCAACATGCCCCAGAAGCTTCTCCGAAAAATATTAGTTTTAATTTAATGAATTTTATTCCAAACTTGAGGGACACCCTGTATTAATAGATAAAGGATATTTTATTTAACAAAATACACTAAAAAATCAAAAATCTAGTACATTACTTTTGATTTTTGTTCATATATAAATCCTAATTATTTATACAAACATTATCTAGATATCCTTATATGAAAGGAAATTTTATTATGCACTATTTTTTATGAGGTACAAATACAGTTTATTCTATTATTTAACCTACAATTTCAATTTCAGGAAACTATTCAACCAGACAAAACACTTATTTTAATACTAAGCGTTCCTAATCAAAAGGAATGATGAATGAAAATCGGTCAACAATAAACAACAAACAAACCCACTATTAATAAGGAATCATACGCTTAGAAACTACTCGTCCACCCATTTATCCGTTACAATGACCGTTGCACTCAATGCACTTTATCCGGCTATTTATATTCTATTATTAGTATAGTCGTTTTACGTCGTCGAAAGAAATTCAGGACCACTGCCCGGAAGCGACGTCGGGAGGAGCACCATTCGGATTAACGAAACAAAGGAAAATTTAAAGACCTTGAACCTGCAGTCCCGAGCCGTCTTGGAACTTCAACTAAGTTCAACATCCTAGATTCAAAAATAACTTGAAAACCAAACAGGACTCGCTTAGAAGCCGCGGAGCACAGATCCTGCATTAATCTTATTCTGCGTATATTTAATATCGGTCATTTCTGCTTGTCAACTAGATAGCTTTATCGTTACAACGTACTACACTACTGACGGTTATTATATTTAAACGGCCTCGAAAAGTTCGTAGCTCCGCGTGTGTGAAACTCCGCAGTTTAATCTATTTTCATGCGGCACCTTATCCAGACAAATTTAGCGCAGGCATGGGAAAATGTATTTCTCATATCCGCTATTATTAGTAAGGCATTATTCTTCGGGAATATACCAAGTCAGATCACTATTAACAGCCGAGTAACTGATCGAGGAAGCCGTTACTCTGTGGTGGTTTATAATTCCAACGCAATTGACTAAAACAACTACTAAGTTTTAAACCATTATACATACATATTTACACAAAAATCGTGACTGCAGTTTCAACACTTTATGTCATTTTCAAAACGATGATTCAACTACGAATAAAATACAATAATTTGGTTCCTATAATATATATGTATATACTTTTCAGTTACACAGAACAAGGGGTTATGTGGTTATGATAATAAACAGGTAATGTTTACAGGAAAACGTGTTTTATAAATGGTGCAATCCCGACCATCAAATTGTGGGAATTTCCAGGAATATTATTAAGAACTATTATACAGGGCGTTAATTAATTTTGGTAACAGTAGAAAGAAGAGATTGTATTATCTACTATATCATTTATCAAGTTAAAATTATCACTATGGCTGTATTTATAGATTTCTATTGCTTCTAACCAATTAAGTTATAAACCTTTGCTGGCATAGTATTATTCATATTATTAATATCTGGGAAATTATGTCCACCTTCTAAAATATGATTAGCAAAAGTAGAATGTTTTCTGTAACTTGAAGGATCTATTATGATTAAGATACCTAGTTCTAAATTTACTTCCAATTTGTCCTATATATGTGCTATTGCACTCCGAGCAATTTAACCTATAAACTCCCGATTTTTCATATTTATTAGTTTTATCTTTGGCATTACCAACTAAATTTGACAACCTTTGTTGGGGTTTAAATGCTACTTTGATATTGTTTTTTGAGAATGATATTTTTATTGACATTGAATATGTATCATAGTATGTGATGGTGGCATAAGGTTTTTGTTTATCTTCTCTAATATTTAGATAAATTAATTTAAAAATTTAAATTTGGATTTAAATTTGTATAAATTAATTTTTATTATTAATTATAACGTTAGAATAACAGTGAATTACTCCTCTATTGGTTTTATTTTTAACCCTTTTTATTTATTTTGTTACAACTTGTCTATTCTGGAATCCAATCGGATAGTCTGGAGGTTACAAAGTGGAACAAGTTTACTGAAAAAAGATGAATTTGGGTAAATTAATGTAAAGGGAATATAATTTAAAATTCATTTGTTTTCCCGTGCATACATTAATGTGAAATATATGACGGTTATTATTGACGAAATTGAAATTGAAAAATTTTAATAGAAAATATTACATCTTACATGTATATAAACATACAGTTTATATATAAATGCCAGAGGAGAGTGAATACATTAAATTATTTACTAGCTAGATTAATTATTTTAAATTTGCCTAATAGAACATAATATGGGGAAATGTGATTTTTAGATGAAGTCTGTAACATTTAGACTACAAATACTACAAGTGTTACAAATTCCTTTACAATAATGACACCAAAATCTCGGAACTGAACACTTCAATTTTATTAACTGCAAGGGAATGATTTTGACTTGCATTTGAATATATTTGCGCTGGTAATAACTTTGAAAAATAACGTTGCAAACATGTAACAATATTCTTAACTACTGACATCCATATATAATTTGAGAGCGTCGAAAAATAATAAGTCTATTGAACTTTTCACTTTATGCTGTTGATATGCGAGCATATACTTTCTAACCCTGCTATACTTAATCCTTTTGAAATAACAATCATGACAAAAAAACGTCATAATTTTGTTTATTAACGATAACCATATTTGATATAAAATTAGAACAATTTCCACAATATATTATAATTATTCTTTGAATAATTTAAAAAATAATTGACTTGAGGGAAATAATAGTACAGTACAAATAGAGTACAGATTGAGCAGAACTATTGCCCTTTACCAGACTACAAATAATTAATTAAATTCAGAGTTAAACATGTTATTATTCAATGGAGGACGTGATGCGTTTGAAACAAAGATTATTAACTACCTCTAAACTAATTCCTTATTGTCCACATTTCAGAGAAACTCAAGTGTCTCATTCCATTCCCTCTAAACTGTAAGTTATTATAAAGTTATCAATGAAAACATGTCTAATTATATTACATGTATATATTTATAACTAAAAACTATATGCAAGTTGTGTGCTACATTTCTACGAAAATACATACAATATATATTTTTATAAATTAGGACAATAAAAACAGGGTTTTTCAGCATGCTCCTTTATAAATATGTTTTGTAAATTATTTAACAAGGCTTCTCTAGAAATTTTCTTTTTACAAGTTAAACAAACCTAAGTGAATCCATGTAAAACAGCAAAGAGAGTTAAGCTCATTAAAAAAAAGGTCACCCACTTTTATAAACCATCGATGTACTTTATTTAGGACGTTTCATGTACAGACATAACATGACACATATTGCACCAAAAGTTTCAGGAAAAACATGGGGCTTCTACATTTTAGTAGCATTATAAAACTATACGAGGTGAAAGTATGATAAAAAAAAAGGTAATGGTAACGAAATATACAAAGTAGATTAATTACAAATAAATATAACTCACAAAAATAGCATTACCATATAGAAAAAAAAAACTTTTATATTTACTGGTTTGATGTAAGTCCAAATAATGAGCAGAAGTCGATTAAAATGAGTGAAATCTGTAAAATTAGGGGGTTACACCACCTTGAGATTTTCAGAAAATCGATTTTTTTTGCCATATCTATTATTTATATTTTTAGTATTTTAAGCATTTAACCATATGAAAATTCAAATTATTTTCGGAGTTTTCGGATTCCGTTGAATGGAGAAAGAGGAAACATAGCACTAGTACATTATTAAAGAACAAGAGCACAAAGAATTAAAGAATGGTGAAAGCGTTGATTTTAGAGTCAATCATCTTTCAAGGTACCGATTAATTGAAAATATCTGTTTTTAAGTAATAAGTTTAAGCAACTTGGTTGTAATATGAGCATACAAATTCATTTTCTGCATGCTCATCTGGCCTTTTGACAAAACCTTGGTTCTGTTAGTGAGAAGCAAGATGAAAGGTTCCATGAAAACATGAAGGATATGGAAAGGAGGTGGCAGTATCGATGAGATGTGCGATGATGGCAGATTACTGCTGGATGTTGAAAAGAGAACATCCAATAAATGATAAAAAAAAAACTATAAAACGAAGTTTTTTGTTAAAAACGGACAGATTTTCAAAGAAAAAAAGAAATTAGAGACTCAAAACTATTTGTGTTGTTTTAATGTTTATTAAATATAATGTTTATTAAAATGTAATTTTTCTTTTAGTTTTTAATTTATTCTGATTATTCAGTTGGTCAAAAACCTTACCTGACGGGCAAAAACGGAATGTAGATATGAAATCAGCGTAATTAACTCACTTATAATCACTTATCAAACCCAAATCAACTTTCAAAATGTCAACATTTGTAGGCCTGTGTTATTAAATCTTACAATTGGTCCAAGCGCAGTGCGATCATCTGAGAACTAGGATGTTTATCGGATATTTATCGTCCAACAAGAAACTAAAGAGGCCAGGAAGTTGAAATGAGCTGCTCAAATGGAGTCGGAGGATATCGCGACATCAATGGAAGTCCTCATGTATGGTCCAGGAATGGTAATTCTGTTATATACCAGATTAAAGGTATTTTCTTTTAATTTTGTTGAATTTAATACAGGTATTTGGTTTTAAGACGCTGACGCGGTACTTTTTTTCTTTTGAATTTTTCTCGAAACTACTTTTTTTCAAACTGGTGGATAAGATATCTCGAGATTTACTCAACCGATTTTGATCAAATTTATATCACATATTCTTTATAATAGTATCTAAAATGTAGCATAGAATTATTTTATTAGATGCCGTGTTAATTTTTTATAATTTTTCAAAACTCAAAATTTTAGTAAAAATGATTTTTTCCAAATAGCTGCCATTTCTACAAAATCTCTTACAAACATTTCCTCCTTATACTACATTTGAGCTATTACCTTTCTAAATAAGAATTTCTTTCTTATTATTTTTCAGGCGATGCCTGACAGAAAAAAAATCCATTTTTCAAATTGTTCATAAAACTGTAATGTATTTATGTAAAATTAAACATTATTTTATATATTTAATAGCTGCATTAAAAAATATATATACCCATTTTTCCGAGCGTCAAGGTGATGTCCCTTAAGAAAACAAGGTTTTGACTTCAGTGGGGCAGAATACATTTATATTCACAGAGAAATAATAACTACACACAACATTGGTTTGTAGTTTTGATTATATTGATCATAAGAAATACTATATTTACTTACGTTTATAGAATACCTGTATTTATGAATTTACACGCGAGTAAGGTTGGCGATACAATTTTATTATATTTATAATACCACTAATAAACGCCATAAAATAAATATATGTACCTATACATAACCTAAACTACAAGGAGGTCACATTTACCTTTTGCGAAATGCCGAAAATGTTATACTTATAATCTAAATACCTTTAACGGAATTAAGTATAATTATAAACAAATATATTAGATATTATATACCTATTTAATATTCAAGCATTTACGAACAGGAACATTGTTCTCATTGCAACTTTTTGAGTTATTGACATCCTTGTTGCTGTTGTTAACAAGTTAAAAATAACTAGTATTACTACTACTAATATGTTACTACACCAAGAGAACAGTTTAATTCTGTTAAGAATACGCGTTTATTTGATCTTCATTTGTTCAAGGTAAATATGTTAAATTGGAATCACTCTAACGCGTTTTACTTTAAGGCGATCATAAGCTTAGTCAGAAATATACTCTAATACACTCATCATCATGAGGTCATCAGTCCTAAGACTGGTTGGACGCTAACCTCCGGGTTCTCCTATCTTGTGCTAACGCTTTTCGCTAATTGTGCTACAACCTACATCCCTTACTATTTGCGAGTAGTAGTCTAATCTAGGCATACCTCTGCCTTTCTTCACTCCTATTTTTGCCTCCAAAATATCGCGGACTATTCCCCTATGTCTCAGCAAGTGGCCTACCATTCTATCTCTTCTCTTCTTTATGTTTTTCCACATACTTCTTTTCTCGCCGACTTTCTCCAATACTTCTTCGTTTCTAACCCTATCAGTCCATGGTATTTTCATCATTCTTCGGTAACACCACATCTCAAAAGCTTTTAATTTCTTCCTACTTGCTTCCCCTACCGTCCAGGTTTCGCAACCGTATAGTGCCGTGCTCCATACATATGTTTTAAAAAATCTCTTCCTTGTTTTTAAGTTTATTACCCCCGAGCACAAAAGTGCCTTCTTTTTGTTAAAAGCTACTCGACCCTGCGCTATTCTTTGTTTTATGTCTTTATCGCTTCTTCCATCCAATTTATTTTACTTCCTAAATAAGTGAAGTCTTTAATTTCCTCCAATCTTTCATTATTAATTTGTACATTCGTTTTTGCTCTGCTCTCGCGCCCTCTGCACACTAACACTTTAGTTTTGTTTCTATTCACCCTCATTCCATATTCCTCTGTCAACACTGCCTCCATTTCGTTCAAAGCTGATTCTAATTCCTCCTTACTAGATGTTAATACTGCTATATCATCCGCGAATCTCAACATTTTTAGTTTCTGTCCCTGTACCTTAATCTCGAAATCCACTCTATCTTTTACCACATTAATCGCCTCTTCGATGTACAGATTAAAAATTAGTGGTGATAGCGTACATCCTTGTCTTACTCTTTTCCTAATACCTACTTCCCTTTTTTCCCCTTCTACTTCTATAACAGCAGTTTGCTCTTTGTATAGATTGTGTACTACTCTCCTATCTCTATACTTCATTCCTGCGCTCTTTAGTATCTCGAACATTTTTTCCCATCTTACGTTATCAAAAGCTTTTTCTAAATCTACAAATCCGATATAAGCGTTCTTTCCTTTTTCTATTGTTTTCTCTAACATTACTTTTAGCGCTAGAATAGCTTCGCGAGTTCCTCTATTTCGCCTAAACCCGAATTGGTCTTCTCCTAGTATTTCCTCCGCTCTATTTTCCATCCTCTTCTGCACTATTCTGGTTAAGATTTTTGACGCATGGGAGGTTAGGCTAATCGTTCTAAAGTTCTCGCATTTGTCGGCTCCTCTCCTTTTCGTTATAGTAACGATAATGTTCCTCTTATAATCCTCCGGCATCTCGCCCGTTTCACATATGTATTTTACCAGTTCAAACATCCTATTTACTACTTTCTGTCCCGCATATTTCAAAATTTCCGCCTGTATTTTATCTACACCCGGCGCTCTATTGTTCTTTAGCCCCCTTAGTGCTATTTCAAATTCCTCTCTCAATATAGGTTTTCCTACATCTTCCCTATCGATGCTAGATTCTTCCTCTAATATCTCTCCTAATTCGTGACCCTCGTATAAATTTCCTAAGTACTGCTTCCATCTATCCGCGCTTTCTCCTCTCTTCCGATCAGTATGTCCCCCGATTGACTCCTAACGTTTCTACTTATTGTTCCTATATCCCTGAAGTTCCTCCTAATTATTTTGTAAACCTCATCGGTCTTACCTACTTGCAGCTTATCTTCCACTTCTTTGCATTTATCATCCTCTATCCATTGTTCTTTCGCTTTTCTACATTTTCTAATGATTTCCCACTTTATTGCCTTATAAGTTTTCAGTCCTTCCTCGTCTCGTCTGTTTCTGTAGCCTCGTCTCTTTTGCATTAAGTTTAAGATTTCGTCCGTTATCCAGGGCTTCCTAGCTTCCCTGTTCTCGTGTCCTAAAACGTCCGTAGCCGCGGAATCTAGACTATTCTTGATACCCTCCCACTCAGTTTCTGCGTTCTTGATTTCGTCATTCCTCACTTTATTTATTAATTGATCTGTTTTCTGCTGGAACTTAACTTTCATATTCTAATCCCTTAATATGTCTACATTTATACGTTTCTTATCCTTCCGGGTTTTCAGATTTTTGAACTTTAATCTAGCTTTCATGACTACCAAGTTGTGGTCGCTGTCTACATCTGCTCCTGGATAACTGTTACAGTCTTTTACTTGATTTGTAAATCTCTTCCTAACCAGAATGTAGTCTATCTGATACCTGTCTAATACACTATATTATAAATAATTTTTTTACCATGGCTTGCCATGACTAGAAAATTATTCCTTTATATAGTTCCACTAGTTATTCTTGTGAACTCTTTGGAAGCATAAAACAACTTTACCTCTTAAACCGTGGTTGATACTAATTTGACTCGACTGGTCACTTGTGATTCTATACCTGTATCTAAGTATTTGAAATTCATTCGGGTGTGTATTTTGGAGTAATGTTGTAGTGCTCTTGCATGTGTAGTGGCAAGTATGTTTGTAGTATCTACAGTGATATGTAATTTGAAAAAAGACAATTAGTAGAATATGGTTTCGTTTTCCAGAAAAACATAGTTAAACTCATTACTTCAAATGGCTATATTAATTTACCTAGTATATAGTAACTTTGAATTTATTTAACACTAATCTAAATATCTTATCTTAAATATGCATTTTCTATCACTACTTAATATGGTAAGTTTCCACTGATCAGGATTTGCTAATGTACTCGAAAAGTTATTATCTAAAATTGGAATTTATTTGTCACAAACATAATCCATTGCTGATAAATAAATTGTTTTCTCGGTGTATAATTACAGGCAATAATGTCGTTACAAAATGCGTTTTTTATGTAGGATAGTAGAGAGTCGACCGATAGCAGTTAGTAAAAAAAAACAGTATTTGGTTGACCGACAAGATTGGAATCTGTCGCTGGAACTGATGTCAAAAGAAGCTTCATAAGTAGTTTTGTTACCTAGTTATATCGTGATCAAATTGTTTATCATATATTATCAACTTTCATTGAAAAAAAAAGCATAAAATGACCACTTTGTTCAAATTAATTGATCATATAGTTTTAGATTATATCTTTGTTAGAATGCCATAGCAGGATATGAATCTGAGATAAGAATAGGTATATGTGAAATGTGAATCTTGACACTAAGATTCAAAGTATGTATAGGAAAAAAAGGGTCAAAGGGATAACAAATATAGGGCATACCCGTTTATATCGTTTTATATCAGAATAAAAAGGATTAACTTAAATGAATGAATAAATGATGAATGATGTTTTTATGGAAATATTGAAATTACATACAAAACTGTGTAGGATTAAATACAAATAATTGTTTTAACATTTAATACGTTTTCTTAACATTCTACAAATTGCTCCATTGGGACGTTATATATTGCCACCACTGGCATTACGTCAGAGCAGGATTTAGTAGCACAGACACATTTGTCACTGTTCAGATTTCCATGATTTATGGGAAATTAAAATGAAATTACGTCGCATGAATTACCATATTCAATATTATTCTCGTGTATTTACTTTATTCTTGCGGATTCGTATAAATTGTCTGCAATATAAACCTATATATGTACGTACGTTGTTGCTTATTATTTATCAATTTTACTTCAGCATTATCCTAAAAAGTAAAAAATATATGTAACCTAGAATATAAATTCTTCCTATGAAAATAGATAATATTGTTATAAGAAAGTACAACAAATGGTTTACGATTTTGTAGAAACACATTTCTTGAAGATGATATGTGTCCTAGTTGAAAACTGAACCCAAACGATAAGTTGGTAAATAGGCTCTCAACTAACTCAGTGTCTTTGTTTATAAAATACTACTGTGACAAAATATTTCATTTACATTCTAGCAATCAGGTCTCGTATATAACATTGCATAAACTTATCGTTTCAAAAATATTTTTATTCTACAATTAAAGGAAAACCTTGCATGTTTGAGGCAATATTCTACAATATTTCAATTTCATTAACTTATCAAGCGTTTTAAAAACAAATAATTTTCCATATCTAAATGACAGAATTATTCAAAACCATTTCATATAACAATTATATATCCATATAATATAATTATATATCTATATTTTACTCGAACTATTTAAAACGGGCTTTATTTTAAATAGTACCTATTTAATAGTATAGTTTTTGTATTAGTATTTAGTACATGGACTGTATGTACTAAATACTGTATGTCAAGTAGAAGAGTGACAGGATTAATTAAAAAAAAAAAAAAGTTCAATACATACATATATGCATTGCACCCGATCAGGACAAAGATGTAATTGGGTAACTAATGCGTCTAGTTGCCATTGGTGTTAATTGCTTGTAAGAATCTCCAAGAATCCGACGAATAACTGATTCAAAGTGTACGTGCCTTTTCCACTTGTGTTTAATGTATTCGTATGCCCACACATTTTCGATGGGATTTGCATCCGGCAACTGTGACGGCCAATCCAATGTAACAATACCAGATTGTGTTTCTAACTTAGTATAGAGCTTGCTGCGGTGTTTGGGATCGTTGTCCCCTTGCAGAATCCAGTGCTCATTTTTATCGATAAACCAACGTTTAGAAGACGGTAACGAAACCTTCTGGTAGAATTCCCGCATTTTCTGGGCATTTAGTCGGTAAACAGGTAGAAAGTGCCGAACCCCTGCTCTGAGAAGCAGCTTTAAAATAAACCTTTACTCAGTGTTTAACGGTCTGCTGGACAAGCCTATTGGTGGAGGTTAACCAGACTCGCGTGAGGATACAAGATATCCATGTAGAACATTCGTCGGTAAAAATTACGTTGATAGGCGAGTCGCGTCGTCACTTCTTTTTTAGTCAACAGAGGTTTCTCCACGGTCGCGCGCCATTTCAGGCCAGGATCACAAAGACGGGTTCGAATTGTTTCGTACCATATATCTAACTCTTTTTACTTCAATTTTGATTGTCCTTGACGTAGTGTTAAGCCAGGATTGCACGAAAATAGATTTACATTTTCTTTCACATGTTTTTAATCCAATTTGCCTATCGAGCCACGTTCCGGTAAATCATCGACATTTTTTGTCACATTATATCGCTGCACCCACTTCAGTACGAATGATCTCGACTTTTTCATGTATTTGGTAGTCATAGTATTTAACGTATTTCTCTTACAAAAGATCAACCACAACTAAATATTTTATGACAGTGCATCAAGGACAAAAGTTCCCTCTATCGCCTGATGAAATATGTACATGAAAATGTATGTACTCAATATATAATTTTAACATGTTTCAAATCTGTTGTAAAGTTTTCAAAATAAATGTGAAGTATTGTGAACCCCCTTCTGCCGTGATAGATCGTCACTAATTGTTAGTCGACAGTTGTTCGCTAATTTTTCGCTTCAAATCAAAAACTCCTATTAAATGTCTTCCTATTAAACTCCTATTAAATATAAAGATATTTTACTTTATATTTAAGTACATATTTAGAAAAATAATAGATAACATAAAGAATCTTCAGATTGGCGTCCGTACATAACAGATTACAAAATATATTGTAACAAACACATTAATTGTAATTTAAATCTAACATCGTAGACACTTCTAAGGCCGTAATTGTAATTTTAAAATTACATACAGGATGAAAAGCTTCCTCAGGACAGGGTGAAAGCCTCCCTTCGCGACTCATACTGTCACGATGTCAGTACTGTCATTTGACTGTCGTAATTCCTTTAAATGGCAATAATAAGAAAAACCACAAGAGACTGAAAAATAAAGACCTGTTGTGGAAAACGGAATGTGCATTTTTTATCTATGCCATATAGGTTTTGTATGAGAAGCCTATTACCAGGTATGTAAATATGAAACCGGAATTTGTCCATAGATAGTCTAGCTGCTAATGTAGTTGCCGTCATACCGCGGTTATAGGTGCCATTTTCTTGTTTTGACATCTGATAAAGGTTTTTATCTCACAACAATACAAGTTTCATACAACATCGTTTTTAATAGCGTTGAACATGTTGCATTTTGTGCCTGGAAACTACGATGCGGACAGCATTGATATTCTGTTACCATTTGAGAAAACTGCTGCAGGATCGCATCGAATGCTTGTCGAAACCTACGCTGAGCATACTCTTGGTAAATTACAGTGCTTTGAGCGGTTTAAAAAATTCTAAAGTAGCAACTTTGACGTGAGAAACGAAGAACGTGGAAGATCACAGAAAAAGTTTTAAATGCTGCTCGCCAGGTACAATAGGGTCATTTCTGCACCGAATTGACTGGCGATGAAAACTGGATATATTTCGAGAATCCTAAGCGTAAAAATCATGGGTAACTCCAGGCGAACCATCGACATCGACTGCAAGGCCAAATCGCTACGGACGGAAGACAATGCTCTGTGTTTGGTGGGATCAGAAGAGGGTGATATATCTATCTATAGCTGCTGAAACCTGGCCAAACCGTTAATACTGAACGCTACCGACAACAAATGATCGATTTGAATCAAGCTTTGCGTGAAAAACGGCTAGACTATCTCAAAAGGCAACACAAAGTTATTTTGCTTTATGATAATGCGTCATCACACACAGCAAAACGGCCAAGCAAACGATTGAGGAAATATTTTCGCATAAACGATTGAATAAATACATTTAATTGGAAAATACTTTCGTATGCGGCTTACTCACGAGACTTGGCTCCGTCCGATTACTACTTATTTGCATCGATGGGACACAACTTGCTGAGCAGGGCTTCACTCAACAACACCTCTACATAAGGACAAAGCGCTCACAAAATTTTAGCTCGTGACGTCATGAATGTAGGCCTTTCCGATATGTAGCGAAGATTTAGGAAGCCAGCTTACCGGTGGCGAAACACGATCGAAAGGCAACAGATGTTTGCAACGTTGCCAGACTACTACGATACTAGCGAATATTAAGATTCCAGTATATAAAAGATGTATCTCTTTCTCTTATATTACCATTTTCTTCTTCAATATCGTAAAACACATATTTCCATAAGATGTTCTTTCCTCTTTTTTAATGTGGTATTTCGTAATTTATTTACTTAATTATCAAATACTACTACCTTGTTCGACTTCCCTAACAAAAATACTTTCCTTACGGAGCCGGCAACAACGCTCATCTGGTACGTTAACCTCTAAACCTAAAAGTTGCTATATTCAGCGTTATTTCTTACATTTTTCTGAAATCAGAACTATTTATGTGCTTTTAAGTGCGTGAAACTTGTACCTAATATTTCGTTGTATATTTAGGTATACAATTTATATTGTTAGGCGTATTTTTAAATACGTAAAACCATATATTTCGGACTTATAACCTGTTGCTTTTTGGCGGTCCGTCGGTTTGTTTACAGCACAGTTTATAAGTTTTTGTTCGTGTTTAATTGTATGTTTTTCTCTTGGTTTCGGCTAGTTTTGTGGTAACTGATACTTAGTGAAATTATGCCTCAAAAGTGTTGTGTTCCTCGCTGTAACGGAAACTATTATAAAAATGGGCCTAAAGTTCATGTTTTCAGTTTTCCAAAGGACGTAAGTTTACGACAAAAATGGCTAAAAGCGATACCCCGAGATAACATTCAGCCCACAAACAACACGAGAGTATGTGAAGCTCATTTTCCTGAAGGTAGTATAATAAAAAGTACAACAGTTCAAGACTCAAACACTGGTAATATTTTTACAATAGATTTACTAAAACCACGGCTAAAAGAAGACTGTATACCATCTATTTTTTAAATTGCCCCTTTTATTTATCAAAAGATGTCAAAATACGGCAAGTAAAGATGAAAAGCTCAAAAATATTGATGAGTTAAATTTGTCAAAAGCCCTTGAAATAAGCAAAAATTGCTCTCAACAAGATTTTTCTCAAATTAAAACGTATTGTCTCAAATTTTAATAAATGATGATCACTTTCACGATATCAACGATGTATTGCCGTTAATTACATATTTAGGTGGTTATTGTTGCTATATTACGTTAAACAAATTACAATGTGCCAGCTGTAAACAAAAATTAGTATATGACGAACAATTTATTGTTGAGGACAATTTTGATCTCATTAATAAATTAAATCGTGGAGGACTTTTATATCCCCAAGGACAAGTTATAAATGTCCTATCTGTGATTTATATAATCTTCAATAAATTAATAAATGAATTTCAGGACACATTTCTAGAAATCTATAATAAAAGATCGTTCATGGTTCATTTAATTTTGGAATATTGTATTGAACAGAAACATGTCTCACATTTCGATGGATGCGCTAATCATAATGGAAAAGACATTTTAAAAATTATTCTCAAAAGTATTTCCAATGCCCTCTTAAAAAATTATTGCGCTAAAAATAGCGACCATTTAAAAAAAGGAAATAAAAAAGAAAACTCGATACATTAACGAAGTAGGCCATATACCTACCTATACATGCATAAATATTTTTTATAACTAAACGTATATAATTTGGGACCTATTTCTTTAAAAGTTTAATTAATGTATTTCCATGGCTTGTGTTCTATAATATATTTTTTATACCTAAACTCTCACCTCAACACTAAGTTATGCACGATGTTAGGTAGTAGGTAAATGAAATTTGAAACTGCATAACATGAACATGCATACCTATATTATACCTACTAAGTAATAATAATTAAGAGAAGGTGTGTAATAGTTTAGTATATGTATTTATGTGTAATAATCTCTTTTCAGTAGTGCGAAAAATGTTTATTATACATAAATACATATCCTGAATTTTGGCGCAGGTGTAGGGGAGTTGGGAGCCCGCACTTAATACTACACCTAGTATTAAACCAAAACTCAAACATAATTTTTGGGATTTGTCAAGAAGCCTGTCATATAACTAGCGTTCTTTAAAATAAGTTACTATTGATAGTTTTCATAAATATTAGTGTATGTATCCCCTTATATGATTAAAATTGCACGGCCTACATTGATGACGTCACACGACAAGCACTAAGGCCTTGTTATTCAGTGGGTGTTGCTTCACTTCTTACGAAAATGGCTCGATGACTGGTTTGACTCAAAAGAGCAAGAATTTTTTTGGCATGGAATCCGCAAATTGTCAGAGAGATGGGAAACATGTATGGCAATAGGCAATAGCAATGGGAAATATTTCGAATAAAATATATATTTTTTCATTTTCATACAATAAACGTGTATTCTCTATATAAAAAATTCCTATTCCATATTTACGTACCTAGTATTCAATAGGTTTTCTCATACAAACATGCCTACAAATAAGATTGTTGTAAACCATACATCTATAAGCATTGTCCTTGCTGCAGAAATAGGAAAAAAATGTGATTAGTTTTTTATAAACAAGTCATCGAAATAAATGAAAAAAGTAAAACACACATTATAAAACGTATTTCTAGCGCGAAAACTGCGTTCACGCCGATTACGTAAACGTGAAACAAGATCGTCATACTTCTATGAAGAATTAATTACCCGGCAGTATTATTTTCTATTTTAAGAACAATTAACCGTAGAATCAAGCGGCAATTACACAATGAAAGTGCGTGAAAGAGATAAAACACCGATTGTAAAAACGGTTTCGCATTATGTGGCCTATGAATTTTTGGGTGAAAGCTGCGGGCGGATAGGCAGGTGTTCCACTTGCCTATACAGGTTAGTTTTATTTCTACCTGTTTTACGATGAAGACTCAGAAGAACAAAACGACCTACCTACAGTCCTGTTAGTCGGGTACAGATATATGTTCGTCTCCAATTTTTGTAACCCAAGAGTAAAACCGTCTACATTCTTTATATTTTAATAATTTTAGAAGGTCCGATCCCAGTCCAATTGGTATATTTACCTCTTAATTTAAAGCTTTAGTATTCATATAATGTAACTCTCGTACACATACAAAAAAACCAACATTGGTGATATAAACATATTTATTATTATTATTATATTATATAGGTTTGGGCCTCATCAGCCACTGATCGCATGGGTAGTCCCTTGGCGATCCCCTCTTATCCGGGTCATTATCCAAAAATGCTATCCCATAAAAGGAGCAATTTAGGCACGTCCCCCGCCTTAAGCCTCGCCTCCTCTAGGATAACAGGGGTCCCTAATATAAGATACCTCTTCTCCTCCAGTGCGGGGCAGGTGTAAAGAAGATGAATCGAGGTTGCCTCGTCTTCTTTACAGTATCTGCAGGCCGGGCTATCAGTCAGACTCAGCTTGTGCATATTTAACTTCATAAAAATTAAGTTCAAATAAGAACACAAATATAGAGATACACCATTTAATTTCACAAATATTTGCGACGGAATTTGCGAAATGTACGAAGAAAATTAAATGTTCATATACAGCTTATCAAGAATAGGAACAAGTCTCAAAACTGCAATACCAGACCGCTCACGAGGTGCGCAGTAAATAGCCTGGTCTTTACTCAGTCATATTGAAACATTTGCAGAGTGAATACCGATGAAAGAATACACAGAGTTCGATCTAGCCGCGCGTAAAGTGCATTCTTTTCTCTCCGAATTGTCTCGCTTTTTCTTCTACGTATACCTAGAGAATCTCACTCTTTTTCCCATTCTTGATGAGCAGTATATAAAAATGATATTTTATAATTCTGATAAGTGATATTTTAATATCGAAAACTTTATCTGATATTGATTGTTGTATAACCGTTTTTTTAATGTCATAGATTCAATATAACATTGCGTCAAAATTGGTACTAACTCTCAAATGGGTGTATACATTGCGGAAATATTACTATTAAAAATAGTAATATTTCCTATTACATAAGTACTAAATAGTTGCTATTACATAAGTACACCGAACTAGTTAGGGCTATATAACCCCTTAGAAATGATTTTTACCAAGAAATCTACATAATCAATAGTAAAGAACCTAAAGCAAACTTATCTAAAACGTAACTGAAATGTGTAAAATTATGCCACAGTACGTAAATCTATTCTAATGACTAGTTAATCATTAGATCATGAAAAATAGAACAATTCTTTCATTATATTTGTGTGTAATTAATCCGTAAAACTATTTTATAAAAATTAATAAAACAAACAAAAACTCTTAAATTAAGTGTTCAAATTATTTAGCTTTAACCTCTTGTAATATGCAAATCGAAACTGAATTGACAATAAAAAGACAAACGCAATTTCTTATAGAGAATATTGTTGCTGGTACGGAAAGTGCGTTAGTTGGTATTGTTGCAAAAGTATGATTGCAAAATTGTTGGTACCACAACTCTAAGACCATTTCTTGACAGTACATTAACTGCTGACAACTACTTGGAGCTGCTACAGCAGCACATAGTTACTTCATTTGTTCATCCAAAAATGAAAATAGCCAAATACCAAAATAGCCAAATAGTACCAACATGATAACGCGTTAATATATTATTCACAAATTATGCGTCTTTCCTAAGAAGTGAATGGGTTAATAATCAGATATTGAATGGGTTAATGATTGGGTATTGAGTGGCCAGCTAGATCCTCGGATCTCACAGCAATGGACTATTTTTATGGCGATACGTAAAATGCAAGGTATATCTTAATAGAGTAAATACCATTAAGGCATTAAAAGAAAATTCATAGCAGAACAATTTTCCTACTTGACCAGGAACGATTTTATCCAATTTGTTTTAATCTTTATGTGCTCATTATATAAGTTATTATAACTGATATGTAAGTGGTCAATACAGTAAATCAAAACTGAATTGCACTGGATTACCTACATCGGTTCAAATATTTCAAGTCGTGACGGCATCTCGGCTGCGGCGAAATTACCCGCGTGTAACCCTATTGATGCAACGTGCATTTACGGTGGCCAGCTTTAATAACAACCAATAAATTTCATAATATATACTTCATCATATATAACTTCATCATATATTTTCAATTTATGGTTTTGGGAAAAATGTTGCTGCTGTCGCCAAATTTGTATGGTACACGTCTTTAACAGTAGTTCCCAGATAATGATGTGCTTATTCTATTAACGACGATTTCTCGATTTATTTTTAAAATTCATTTTTAATAACTAACTATTCTCCTAACTAGTATATTATCTAAAAACGAATTTGCTTTTAAAAATAAATCTCGCAATGTACATCACACTGTATTACATGGAAAATCAAAAGAGAAAATACTATTACAAGTCGATCTAGAGACATCAAGAGAAGGCAACAGCAATATAATTTGTTTATTTGACTTAATTAGAAGGGTCATTTTTGCCAATATGGAGAACGGGTAATACTGTCATTATTTTTATTCATCAGAATTAATTACATCACACGCAAAGAACTATTTTTATCGCTGCTCAATAATTCGTATGCGCGTACAAATTTATAACCACAAAGCACACAATTACAATGCAATTCTATTAATTAATGACGCTTGCAATATGTATGATCGAGCTGGTAGTCATTAATCAATAACGTCTACTATCTGATGCATACATTCGTTTTCAACAAGAAAGGAAATGTACATTGTTCATTTGGAGAGTTACAACGGAAACCAAGAAGGCCGTGGTTCGACTAACAATGCTCCACCCAGAGCTAAGGTCATCGTATGTTCTGCTGTATGAAGCTTCTGTTAATTCGACGGAAAATTCGTCTTTAATTGTGTTGGGAAATTCGTCCTCAAATTTATGTTCTTTAGGTGTGAAATAATATTATAAGATAAGGAAATTGCAGAGATAAAATTTGTAGTTGCAGAAACAATCAAGGGCGATTCTTGAATATGTATACAGGATGATTCTAAATTGTGTAGCTAAAATAACGCAACAGTAACTAGAAACCTACATTGGCTGATTTGACTTAATTTACCTATGTTCGAAAATGCATACTTAAAACAGTAAAAATTACGATACGATGTACCTTAAAATGATAAATAAAAATTTAATATAAATTATTTCGGAACTATTACTTTTCCGCACTTACCTATACTAGCTGAAAAGTAATGGAATCGTGTAAAGAAAAAATGGGAAAATTTTTTTTGTTTATTTTTCGTTTTTCGGCCTAAAAGCAAAAAAAATGGTTTGTAAAAAATTTTATCTGTGTGTGTGTCGTCGTTGTCATTGTCATTAAAATTTCTTGTTAGCACGATAACTCAACTAAATCGTGTCGGATCAATTGGGTTTTGACTGATTCTGATCGGGGACGTCTCCCAGACGACACCTATTGATTTTAAAGTGGATAGGACACACCACACCTTGTCCATGGGTCATCAGAAAGCACGATGGTGGACTATGTAAGAAATGCTTTTTGTTAGAAGACACCTATTGAATTTGAGGTGGATAGAGCACACTACCATGTTCATGGGTCATGAGAAAGCACAATGGTGGACAATTTGAGAATTTTTTTTATTAGCACGATCACTCAATTAAATCGTGTCGGATCGATCGGGTTTCGACTGATTCTGATTAGGGACGTCTACCAGACGACATATATTGATTTTGAGGAGGATAGGGCACACCCCACTCTGCTAATGGGTCATGAGAAAACGAGGGTGGACTATTCGAAAAAAGTACAACTGTCGCATAAAACACATATTCTGCATTTAGGTGTTTATTAGGTTTATTTTTTCTCGGCCACTTAATTTCGAGATAGAGATGTTCTACGTGCAGAAAAGTCCGTTTTAAGGTTTTAAAACTGTTTATTTTTATTGGATGAAAGTTTCCTGTTAATAAACTTCAATATTTTAAACTAAAATGTTAAAATGTACCAAGTAGATAATTTTGAGGATAAATGGAAGATAATTTTGGGGGATAAATAATCTTCATTTTACTCCGTATTTTTTGTAGTTTTTTGTATTGCGCTATTTTTGGTATGAAATAAATAACAATTTAATTTTATAACTTTTCCATAGTTTTTTTTTTCTGATACAACTAATTGTTTGTAAATAGATGGGATTGGGCTAGATACAATTTATTTTACTACTTATTAAGTAGGCTGATAAATAAAACATTTTAACTCCCATTAATTGTAATACGTCAAAATAACTGCATAACCAAGAGATCACTTTATTTAAAAATAAAGTGGTTACTAGTTACTAGTTAACTAAAAAATTATGATTTTTATACTTTTAATGGATAGACTGATATGTGACTCGTATTAGGCAATGTTTCGGTACAAGAGTTTGTGTTAGGCGGTACACAGAAACGTTTCCTAATCGTCTTGTACCACATAGGCAAACTTTTACCAATATTGAATGTCTACGAGAAAATGGGGTTAATATAAACAGACATAATAATGCTGGTCGCTCTCGAGATGTTCGTACAGTTCAAAATAAAGCGATTTTAAATCTTGTAGAAAATCCTGTAATTTCAATACGACAAACTTCAATCGCCAATGACAAGACGTCATCGGCTCAATAGGAATATATAAAAATCGTGTGATGCGGCAACTCCTGTGGAAATTATATTGAAAAAATTAAACATAAATCATAATTTTAATAATAAAATACTTTCTATTGGCGAGGCAACTTTTACAAGAAATAGCACGACAAATGTCCATAATGAATATAAATGGGCTGATGAAAATCTTCACGCCATTAAACTTCCACAAAACTGGAAAAAAACTAGTTTGGAAACAATTCACATATTTATAAAATATTTCGTATCTTAACTTTAAAAGGATGTAATTTTTTAGGAATGCATTTTGGTTTATTATGTCAAATTTGGATATCTACATTTTGACCTAAATGCATCATTTTGGCTACAAAATCACCCGGCATATTACAGTAATTTCTTGATCACTATGCTTATAAAAATATTTAATAATTGTTTTTATTTTTTTTTTTTTTATTAAGTACGTATTATGTTTTCGGGGGTTTTAAACTAAAAAAAGTTCAATGTTATGGGCTAAATTGAAATACTAAACAGTACTTTCAATTTTGATCCATATAATCTTATTGTATAGAAAAGGAAAACATATAAAATGTGGGTTTTATAGTAAGAGATAAATTAAAGAAAATCGTCGATTCCCACGACATTCAAGGTTACATGCGTAGCCTCCTTTCATAAAAATAATAGGAAATGTCGACCATAGACAGCTATTTTTACCTGCTACATATTTTCTACCTACGCTATAGGAAATTTGGCAAAAAATGCATCCCTAGCTTTTATTACGGAGGCGTTCCAAGTTCATCACACTTGATACACGTGGTTTAAACACTTTGTCCTATACCAAATATATTCATTTAATTTTAGCGACTGCTATAAAACATCTAAAATTGTGTTTTGCACGAGGAAAATTGTCATTTCTAAATTTATATTTTCAGTTTTACCAGACAAGGCTCGAAGAAGTGCACAAAGAAAGGACAGTTTTAAATAGAATGTTTAATATGTAGGCGGTTAGGGTTTTAAAATACAAAGGACGATATTGAAAAATTCTATACTGTCCTCGAGTGAAGGCAACTGCCTGACAGAAAAGAATATTTTAAGTAAATACAATTTGGATGGCTTATAGCAAAACAATGTCGTAAAGCAGGTACAGATGTTGCATTCAAAACGGGATGTATATAAAACTTCATACAGTGCGCGGTTAAAGTAAATTTCGGAACTGAGAGACCTAAAAATTGTAAATTGCCATACATAAATTCAAGTGCAAAAATAATTTTTTAATTAATAAATAGCGATATCATCAAGGATCACCATTTTGATTAATTCTTTTTAAATGGCAACAGCCTGCGAGAAACACATCATTTGGTGTTAAATATTTATCCAAACGTTGTTCTTATTTGGACATCTGTCGCTTGATTATTAAATTCAATATTGGCATAACATCAAACTTTTTAAGCTATGCCTCCCTGTAAAAGCTAAATATCAAGTTTTTTCTCTAAGCAAAAAGTCATCACTTGGACATTTTTACATATCGGGATTCTATTTTGTCTTCACATTTAAAAATTCGATTTAACGTACTCTTGATTAACTGATTAATAACATGGCACGAAGGAAAAGTTAATGCGATTCTAATTATTAGCGGGACTGGAAGAAATTTACATGCAGATGAAGACTTTTCAAGATCAGAGATATTCTGATATACTGCAGAAGATTCATAAAATAGGTATTATCCAATTGAGTTAAATATACGAAAAAGTAACGGCAATAAAAAGACGTTCAAATAACTTTCAATACATTATTATTTAACTATGTAAAGGGTATGATTAAACACGCTTAGTGAGGTTATATTACGATAATTTTTCAGGTTAACTACTTAAAGTAGGTAATCAAATTTGTATATTGGGTAAAAATATACCGTACCGAACAATAGTAAGATACACTTTAATTGACGTTGAAATTGACGTTATCATCATGAGGTCATCAGTCCTAAGACTGGTTGGACGCTAACCTCCAGCTTCTCCTATCCAAAAATGTGCTGTCTTAATATAAGTTTGTGTAGAAGACATACCATCTCTTAGATAGGATGTAAAACCGTAGGTCCCTTGTCTATTACATATTAGGCGAGTAAATGATCTCTAACCTATTTCAAGAGCGGGGGTTAAGCTGAATTCCAAGGTTGGGGGTAGCTTGCTTCCTGGCGTCGCACAGTGGACAAAATGGCTAAAATAGATGGACCAAAACCGATACTAAATTTTAAGGTTTTCTATGTTTGGCCGCTTAGTTTAAAAGTTAAATAGTCTAGTATCAACCCTTTTTGTGGCTAGATTGTTTATAAATAATGAATCGTTAACAATATTAGTCCTATCGCTATCAAAGTTGCACCTATATTTTTCCCGTCAACTGGAATTCAACGAAGGGGGTAAGTACTATGTTACCCACCATACGGCTAAGAACAAAAACCAATTTATCTTGTGAAGTAGTAAAAAAGGAACTTTTTTACTAACTGTATGTAAATGATAGTTTTTCACTAAAAATTAAACAGAATTAGTCCCAAAATGGTCCAAAATTATTTTTGTTGCATTGTGTTGCAGAAAAATATCTACTTCTAGAATAAATTTTACTTATTTTTTGCGCTTTTTGACGTCTTATGCTTTTCGTCGTTTTTTTCTTTTTTCAGAATATATCCGCAAACACTATCGCAGATTTGGAGAGCATAATACTCAAAAACGATCCCGGAAAACTATGAATAGGGATTTATTGACGGTGTAATTGGTTTTATCTGACCCAATTATTGCCAATTTCCGTAAACCTCCAAAGAATCGCAACCACGGTCTTAATTCCGAAGTTGTTTGTTGCAGTTTTGTCCAACTAGCCTTAATATTCCCGACTCGGATGTTAATGATTATGATGAGGAGGATGACGATGAACAGTCACTCGAAATTTCTAGCAGTGATAGTACTTATTTATATATGATATTAAAAATTGATTCTTCAAATAATTTTTACTTAACTGAATCAATCGTTGTAATTTTTATTTCATTCCGATCAGCCAAAAAGACACAAAAATATTAATTTTTTTTTATTGTTTAGGGTATATGTATATTATGTACATATAATTTTTGTTATTTCAAATATATCTTTTGAGAATTTATTGTTTCGTACAGTTTTCTAGTTTCCTTATTTATATATTGTGTTTTAGTTTTTATAGTGCAATTTTGGTGGCAGGAGGCTGCTTACAATGTTTACTAAAGATGTACTTTGTAGAATAAGAAAATTAAATGTTTTCCTTAAAAATTACTGAAGAAGTAATATTTAACTTTTTTTTTTTCGAACGTCTTAGGCTTAGTTTGCTAGCCATGATATGAAATATATTTGAAATCAGTAAAAAATTTCTAATAAAATGGCAACATAAAATAATTCTGTCAACCTAAATCGGCGATATTGCATCGGCGGTACGTCTTGGTAGCGAAAATATGCCGACTTTAAGAGTATAATAAATAAATATATAGTAAATTATTTCGGCCTACAACATTATTTCTGAAAAGTCTTATATGCAATATTTCTTCGAAGTTAGAAGTTTCCGTTTTTTCTTAAATAGCCGCCTAAAATTTCTTCCCATTTACAAACTTATTTTTAAAGCTATCTGTTGTAAAAATATATACAGAGTTTACGTTACTGCTTGATTACTTTTGCTAGAAACCAAATATTTGCATCTATCTATCGAAGTCGAAGTGTATACACAATTTAACGTTTTTAAGCTTCCTGCTTTTGTCAATAATGTGCGAATAAAATAAATTTAACATATTGTTAAATGAAGTTATATTATAACTTCAAGTGTTATTCATATTTTCCTAGAATGTCGAATAAATACTACTCGCCGATCAGTAATATTTAACAGTAAACCACAAGTGGTTAATTTCTTTTGCTAAAATATATATATATATATATATATATATATATATATATATATATATATATATATATATATATATATTCGTCTATAGGCGCGCTGTATTCACGAAAGTGGATTACGAATGCTAAAAATACAAAAGAATTTGCGTAAAATCAGACCGATTCAAGGTAAGCATATCCATACAAATTTAAAGCGTGACGAATTCCAGGTCTTTGAACTAAAAGGTCTCAGTAATCGTTATAAGAATTCAAGATCATATCTTATCATTGACCTCGGAACGTAATTTTTCTTACGAAAGTGTAAGGAGATGCCAGATATGATATCAACTGATAATCACTAGTGACACATGTTTTAGAGAAGCATTCAAAAGCAAAAAAATGTTTTGTATTACATACTTAGAATTACCGACACTTGTTCATGAGACTTATAAAGACTCGTATGAAATGAATTCATCAGATTATTAAAATACTTAGAAAAAAAGTATTAACATGTCTGTAGAGCACGCAAAGGCCTGTAACTTGTATGAAAATTCCCTGTATTTAAGAGTTACTTTAGTTAAAAATTTCGTAATAGTTTACTTTTAATTGGAATTAAATGCCATTTTTCGCTATTTGTAACCAAAAATAGAAACAAGGCCAAAGGTTGAGACGTACATATGTCAAACCTGTCATGTTCTAATAAAACTGTAATGCAAAACGACATAAATAATACCGATTTTTGTTTTTGTTTCAGATTCATATATTTTTTTATTCCTAAACAGGAATTTGTCTTTAAAAATAAAAAGGCACAACTGACTTTGATATGTTTTCTTAAAGGGCCGTTTACACGCTACGATAAATCGTAACGATGTGATTGTAACAATTTATTGTTACAATAAATCGAAAGAGTGAGTACTGTTTACACGCAACAATTTCTTGTCCAATATTCATTGTCGACCGCTGTAGAACTCAGTCAGCTGTTACGATGGAGGAAGTACTGTTGTGGTCTTTATATGTTATTTGTTTACCGTACGCAATGCATTGATCGTTTTCACTACAATGCTTCTGTCTGTCGACGGATCAGACTCCTTGTATTTTTTAACAAGCTCTGCATACGTCAGGTTTTTTTATTTCTGTCGGAGTATTCTTTGCTCTTAATGAGCCACAAGCAAGGAAAACTCCGATATAGTTCTATGAATTCACTTAAGAACTCACGAGGACTTTGATTGAAAACTGCCATAATCACTTGGCCAAAAACTCGTCAACAGAACAACGAAGAAAATACTACTTTTCCTATTTACAGCCAATGCTAAACTGTGTCAAATTGTAGCGATAGATCGCTGTTACTGTTTACACATTCCAACCTGTCGTTACGATTCGCAGAAATTGATGCTGGCCGGCACCAACCATCCAATCCAATTCCAACTCCAATATATCGCTACAATGTCCTATTTACACGTAACGATAAATCGTAACGATGTGATTGTAACAATTTATTGTTACAATAAATCGAAAGATTGAGTACTGTTTACATGCAACGATTTCTTGTCCAATATTCATTGTCGTGGTAGAACTCAGTCAGCTGTTGCGATGGAGGAAGTACCATTGTGGTCTTTATATGTTATTTGTTTAGTGAGAAAAGTAAAAAAGTCGCGAAAACCAAGAAGAAAGTGGAGTCGCCAGAGGTTTATGTACATCATCTGCACCCGCCCCGGATTTCAACGAATTGTTTTTGCTAGTTCTTTTTTATATACCGTACGCAATGCATTGATCTTTTTCACTACAGTGCTTTTGTCTGCCGACGGATCAGACTCCTTGTATTTTTTAACAAGCTCTGCATACGCCAGGTCTTTTTTATTTCTGTCGGAGTATTATTTGCTCTTAATGAGCCACAAGCACGGAAAACTCCGATATACGAGTAGTTCTATGAATTCACTCAAGAACTCACGAGGACTTTGATTGAAAACTGCCATGATCACTTTACCAAAAACTCGCCAACAGAACAACGAAGAAAACACTACTTTTCCTATTTACAGCCAATGCTAAACTATGTCAAATTGTAGCGATAGATCGCTGTTACTGTTTACACGTTCCAACCTGTCGTTACGATTCGCAGAAATTTATGCTGGCCAGCACCAACCATCCAATCCAATTCGAACTCCAATAAATCGCTACGATGTCCTATTTACACGCAACGATAAATCGTGACGATTCGATTGTTACGATAAATTGCTACGATTTATCGTAGCGTGTAAACGGCTCTTTAGAAGCAGTCTACTTCGTTACAAGAAATAGTTGCAGTATCCAAGCTTCTTTAATAAATCATACACTTTTTCGTGTATGTATTTTACTTCATTGAAACAATGGGACACGTAGTGAAAGAGAAAAATACATTCGTACACACTAAGAGCACGCCGTCATGAAAATGACGATAGATGGCGATATTATATCAATTATTCTATGTACTTGATAGTAACTGGTTGAGTATTTTGACCTTAAGCCCAAACGATAGTATGGAATCTGCATGTCGTTTTCTATTAGTTTTAGTCTTTTTGGTAGCAAGCTTTTCAAATAGTTTTGCGTTGATAGGCATCAATGATACAGACCTATATGATTTAACGTTATTTGGTGGTTTGCCTAGTTTTGGGAACAAAAGCACAACTATATCTTTTCTACTAAAATGTTTCAAATCTCACAGGGTATTTCAACTGTTATCAAATCAATGGCAAAGGCTTTTTGAATTTAACATACCTACTCCTAGTTTCTATTGCCTCATTTCCTGGACTACATCTTTTGAAGTAATCTGCATTGACTTTATTTAATGAGTTTTTCTGTCAAATATCTCAGGTTTTCGTTTATTGAATAATTTGATACCATTACGATAAAAATTACATTTTGTTATAAAAGATGACAATAACTAAGCAGTCAATGACGTTATACGATGATTAAATTAACAGTGCTATGAAAATATATACTCGTCCTTAATTTGGATTACACCATGAGTAAAACTCAAAACTAAAAATAACTTTATGGATATATTAGAGCAGTATATTACACGAAATCAGTGATTTATATTACAACTTTTTAGAATCTCATATATTGGTGAATAAGAGATTTATGAAAAAACGGGTCGGTAGTTTATAAAAAATTATAAACTCGCTGGTGTTTTTATATTTTACTTGGACTAATACTTGGACCATTCACCCTTTTCTTTTATTGCATTTAATAAGCGAATGTCCCTTCTATTTACTAAATTGTTTAAAGTTGTCTCTATAGAATTTCGTCCCAGGCAGTTACAATTCGACGCTTCATTTCAATCAACACTTTCAATTGAAGGCTTTGTTGGATTGTTTACTGCTCTTGTCATAATGCCCCATACATTTTCTATTGGGTTAAGATCCGGACTTAATGCTTTCTATTGGCTGATGGCATAAAGTCGATTCCATACTATTGAAACAAGATTTTGTGGACCTTACAGAATGAACGTGCATTATCCTGTTAAAATATTGCACCATCACCTTCAGTAAGGGTTCTAACAGGTTCTGATAAGCAGTCGCATTCATTCTGCTATTTACAAATGCCAACTGGCTTATCACAACAACCCATATCACAACAGAACCAACTGTTTCTGATCTTCTTGACATAATTTTTGCTCCTCTCGTAAATCATGCTAATAATAGCTAAACCCATGCGGTCTATCCAAATATTTTTTTTCGCCGCTAAAAAATACTGGGTCCCAAAAACTTTTTGTTTTGAACATACTCCTCTGCAAATTTTAATCTGACCTCTATGTGATGATGCTTAAGTGCAGATTTCTTTAAACATTTTTCGTATTTAAAATGTTCTGACTTCTACGTCCATTTTCTTGTGAGACTGGGATCACAGTCTAAATTAACACGGCGGACAGCCTGAGAAGATGACGCTCCTGTAGTTGATTATTCCCTCAGAATAACATGCTTGTTGTTGATGAAATTTTTGGACGACAGCCCCGAGCATTTTCTTTTTTTCGTATCTCCAAAAAAGTCTTCAATTGAAAAGGTTGATGAACTGAAGCGTTGAATTGTGGCTGCATGGGACAAAATTCCAAAGACAACTTTAAACAATTTAATAAAGAGTACGAACATTCGCTTATTAAATGTAATAAACAAATAAGGGTAAATGGACCAAGTATTAGTCTAAGTAAAATATAAAAACACCAATGAGTTTATAATTTTTCATAAACTACAGACCCGTTCTTTCATAAATCTCTGTTATTCACCAATACATGAGATGTTAAAAACTCGTAATATAAAACACCGATTTCACGTAATATACCGCTAAATTATATCCGTAAAATTATTTTCAGTTTTGAGTTTTTCTCATGATGTAGTCCAAATTAAGGCTGAGTTTGTATTTTTTCGCAGCACTGTATCATCATCATCATTAGGTCATCAGTCCTAAGACTGGTTGGACGCTAACCTCCAGCTTCTCCTATCTTGTGCTAACCTACGCATTTCGCTAATTGTGCTACAACCTACATCCCTTACTATTTGCGAGCAGTAGTCTAATCTAGGCCTACCTCTGCCTTTCTTCACTCCTATTTCTGCCTCCAAAATATCGCGGACTATTCCCCCATGTCTCAGCAAGTGGCCTACCATTCTATCTCTTCTCTTCTTTAAGTTTTTCCACATACTCCTTTTCTCGCCGACTTTCTCCAATACTTCTTCGTTTCTAACCCTATCAGTCCATGGTATTTTCATCATTCTTCGGTAACACCACATCTCAAAAGCTTCTAATTTCTTCCTACTTGCTTCCCCTACCGTCCAGGTTTCGCAGCCGTAAAGTGCCGTGCTCCATACATATGTTTTCAAAAATCTCTTCCTTGTTTCTAAGTTTATTACCCCCGAGCATAAAAGTGCTTTCTTTTTGTTAAAAGCTACTCGACCCTGCGCTATTCTTTGTTTTATGTCTTTATCGCTTCTTCCATCCCAATTTATTTTACTTCCTAAATAAGTGAAGTCTTTAACTTCCTCCAATCTTTCATTATTAATTTGTACTTTCGTTTTTGCTCTGCTCTCGCGCCCTCTGCACACTAACACTTTAGTTTTGTTTTTATTCACCCTCATTCCGTATTCCTCTGTCAGCACTGCCTCCATTTCGTTCAATGCTGATTCTAGTTCCTCCTTACTAGATGCTATATCATCCGCGAATCTCAGCATTTTTAGTTTCTGTCCCTGTACTTTAATCCCGAAATCTACTCTATCTTTTACCACATTAATCGCCTCTTCGATGTACAGATTAAAAATTAGTGGTGATAGCGTACATCCTTGTCTTACTCCTTTCCTAATACCTACTTCCCTTTCTTCCCCTTCTACTTCTATAACAGCAGTTTGCTCTATGTATAGATTGTGTACTACTCTCCTATCTCTATACTTCATTCCCGCGCTCTTTAGTATCTCGAACATTTTTTCCCATCTTACGTTATCAAAAGCTTTTTCTAAATCTACAAATCCTATATAAGCGTTCTTTCCTTTTTCTATTGTTTTCTCTAACATTACTCTTAGCGCCAGAATAGCTTCGCGAGTTCCCCTATTTCGCCTAAACCCGAATTGGTCTTCTCCTAGTATTTCCTCCGCTCTATTTTCCATCCTCTTCTGCACTATTCTAGTTAAGATTTTTGACGCATGGGAAGTTAGGCTAATCGTTCTAAAGTTCTCGCATTTGTCGGCTCCTCTCTTTTTCGGTATAGTAACGATAATGTTCCTCTTATAATCCTCCGGCATCTCGCCCGTTTCGTATATGTATTTTACCAGTTCAAACATCCTATTTACTACTTTCTGTCCCGCATATTTCAAAATTTCCGCCTGTATTTTATCTACACCCGGCGCTCTATTATTCTTTAGCCCCCTTAGTGCTATTTCAAATTCCTCTCTCAATATAGGTTTTCCTACATCTTCCCTATCGATGCTAGATTCTTCCTCTAATATCTCTCCTAATTCCTGACCCTCGTATAAATTTCCTAAGTACTGCTTCCATCTATCCGCTTTCTCCTCTCTTCCTATCAGTATGTCCCCCGATTGACTCCTAACATTTCTACTTATTGTTCCTACATCCCTGAAGTTCCTCTTAATTATTTTGTAAGCCTCATCGGTCTTACCTACTTGCAACTTATCTTCTACTTCTTTGCATTTCTCCTCTATCCATTGTTCTTTCGCTTTTCTACATTTTCTAATGATTTCCCACTTTATTGCCTTATACGTTTTCAGTCCTTCTTCGTCTCGTCTGTTTTTGTAGCCTCGTCTCTTTTGCATTAAGTTTAAGATTTCGTCCGTTATCCAGGGCTTCCTAGCTTCCCTTTTATCGTGTCCTAAAACGTCCGTAGCCGCGGAAGCTAGACTATTCTTGATACCCTCCCACTCAGTTTCTGCGTTCTTGATTTCGTCCTTACTCGTTTTATTTATTAATTGATCTGTTTTCTCCTGGAACTTATCTTTCATATTCTGATCCCTCAATATGTCTACATTTATACGTTTCTTATCCTTCCGGGTTTTCAGATTTTTGAACTTTAATCTAGCTTTCATGACTACCAAGTTGTGATCGCTGTCTACATCTGCTCCTGGATAACTCTTACAGTCTTTTACTTGATTTCTAAATCTCTTCCTAACCAGAATGTAGTCTATCTGATACCTGTCTATCCCTCCTGGCATTTTCCATGTGTACCGCCTCCTAACGTGATTCTTGAACAATGTGTTCGCGACTACCATCTTGTGCTTCTCACAGAATTCTATCAGTCTGCTACCTCTCTCGTTTCTGTTTCCTAATCCATAAGGCCCTACAAATTCTCTTTCTTTCCCCTCACCTACGACTGCGTTAAAATCTCCTACTATTACTAAATTTTCATGACCCTTCACAAATCCTATTACCTGCTCTATGTCCGAATAAACGGCTTCTAACTCTTCCTCGCTGTGGTTAGAAGTAGGCATGTATACTTGCACTATTACTGTTTCCACTGGCTTCGAATCTAACCTAACCATCATTACTCTCTCGCTGTATTGTAGGTAGCTATCTACACACTGTCCTGCGTTCTTCCGCATAACGATCCCTACTGTACTGTATATTATGGAAATATTACAATGGTTACAAAAATATAGGTGAAAATAAAATATTTTTAGTTATCAGTAAGACTGAATTCCAACTAAATATTTATAGGCATAATTAACGTAGAAATGCAATATCAACCAACACCGAAATTTAACTGTTGTTTTCCTTGTCTAATCACAATTACCTTTATAGCATTTGATTTACCGTAGAACAGCTTGTTTTATTGAATGAACCTGCTTTCCTATCGGCAAACAGGAAAAAATACCAATCGACAATCGCTCCCTCCGATAAGTTTATTTGGACAGGTTTATAGTAACTGCGATAGCAATTTAGTGGAAAACCAATTATTTAATTTGAAGGGGCGTCTACGTTTATTGGGTACGTGAGAAGTTGGCACACTCTCGTGTAATACATGCAGGAAGGCATGCAGCAGTCTGACTAAATCAACTCGGTGATTCTGATAAGCAGAGGGCGGATGCAATGCATTTGCTAATCGATCATCGCATAGCCGTGCATCAGTGTATACAAATTATGCAGTAATGTAGTCAGTTAGTCCCACGTTGATTCACTAATTACATGACACAATCGATATGGGATTGGGAAGTACATACGAAGGTTATAACATCATAAACCTCTTTATTATTTCCATTTCAATATTATACCAATATATCAAAAATTACCTTGGTCAAAGATGGTCATGAAATGGAAAAACGTCGTTGCTTGCTGTCAAAATCTGTCCAAATGTGTCAAGTTACATGCGATACTGACAATTAATAAAGTGCAAATATGTCAAATTATAATGAACACATTTAATAACTAACATAAGACTTAATGACTAGAGCAACACACGATATGCGGACAATGAGTCGGTGAATCAGCGTCTTCGCGCATGCAGTGGTGCATTATGAGTTTTGATATGAATGCTCTTGCATTACAAGGTGTAAGTTCATTATGCCGAATATACGTAAGGCTACAAAACGACTTGTTGAGCAAGTAAATAAGTTTACATGGGAATTTACAGATTTAAAATACGATGGTACCAAAATAATATGTTTAATTTGCGATAAACCTTTGTTATGATGTCGTCTAATTTACCATTTACTTTACTTAAACAACAAGCATTTCGGAACACGGCGATAAATATAATCCCACCAGGAAGATACAAGACTGGAATATATTGCAGACGTATGTATCATCTATGTGGGAACAAATACGAACAAACACGAAAACAATACGAACTCTTAATTATTCATTAAAAAAATGTGGTTATGTAGGCATGCTGCATGATGATGCCGCAACCATGCGTTCTGCGGGCCGTTGTCTTAAACAAGAGTGTGGTAAATTTTTACATATTACATATAAACTTCATACATTAGAAAGCTTAACAGCTTAAGTTATTTAAAAAATATAAACAGTTGATAGAGATTACTATAGATAATTCCTTTTAAATAAAAAAGTGGGGTAGACACGATGCATGCCTGTCTGCAGAAGAGGGAGTTGCTTACTTGTCTTCTCCAGAACGCGCGTTTGTCTTTGAGTGGAATATGAGTGGATACCATCCACTCATATTCCATAGGCTTTCCACACGTAGCCTTAGACTGCCTTTAAGGCATGTTCCTTCATAAATAAGTCAAGAAGTGTTGAGGCAACTTCCAAGGTCGCTGTGGATATGGTTCTCATTGCATTAGAAATAGTTAAACAAACTACTCTTTGTACATGCTGTAATCTTAGTACTGTGTTTTTTTTTTGTCCGACTCGGCAACTAGGTACTCTGTATTAGCATTGGTCCTCCAATGGCATGACGGCATTGCTGGAGGGTAGCACGTGCTTTATTTATTTTGTTTTCTGCTTGCGCTCGCCAACTTAAGTTACTATCAAAAATAACCCCCAGATATTTGATCTCGCTTGAAAGTTTGGTGTCCAGTTTCATTTTTCTGGTAAATAGAACAAGCTCCATCTTATTTGGATTTACAAATAAAGCTTGCGCCGTACACCAGCTATCAGTAATTGGCAGGGAATTTTGCATTAATTTACATAATACTTCTTCAAAACGTACAGCTATAAGAATGGCTAAGTCATTCGCATAACCTACTGCGCAGTAACCATCTGAGAAGTTCGCTGAGAAGTTCCAAAAGGCACTATCATGTTCCATACGAGTATTAGGGACGACAGTACGCCACTTTGGAAACATCCTCTTGTTACCGTGCATCTCAATTCCAAATTTCCTACATTTATTTGAACTATCCATCGTTCGAATCTGCGTTTATGAAGGGCGCCTTCTATACAACTAAATGTTGTTTTTATCGAAAGCACATTCAATATCAATGAACGTTCCTAAGATAAACGTTCTAGTCCATCTTAGGGACTAGATGATCTTTCCATCCGTATATAATTCCTGATAGACATTCAATGATCTTTCTATTCAGCTACTTACCTCTTGTAGCACAGTAGTAATCTATGGATCTGCCAGTTAGATAAGCGTGTTGTTTGGGATACAGGACCCAATTATTACTGATTACAACATATCTAATATTCCTATCGCATAATCTCTCCAAACCTCCTAGTACGAAGGACATGAGATTAATACGATTATCATTGTACCGATATGTATCATCGTTTCTTAATGATACATAATTATACACTTAAATCGAACATTACAAATATTCATATTAATATATATTTATACATTCATATTAAATCTATTCCAATGAAAGTGTTATTTAGATGATTCTTTGATAGATTTTGAAAATTTTACTAGCGTAAGTTGGAGATAAGAAATGGACTATATAATAACTGGAGTGTCTTGGTTCAAAATATCGAGGTTCAATTAAACATGTTTAAATAAAATATAATTGATTAGTGAGCTATAAAGTGATTTCTTTACGATTTTGATAGTCATAAATAACTGAATTGTGAAAATGTACATATCCTGAGAATCATAAACAATTCCGCACAAACACTATTTAATATAAAATTTTCTAAGAAAACCAATAGTAGATAAACAATACATGGAAATAAATATTTAGATACTTGAAAAATTTAATGTTTTTGGGGCATTCTACAATTTTTTTAGAATTTAAAAGCAACATGCAGGTCAGGCAATCTATATTATCTACAATTTTAGACGTTTGTTTTGATGAAATTGTATAGCTACAGCGATATCCAGCTGCTTAATGTCACAGCAATATTAAAACGCTGCCCGCCATAACATACTTTAATTATCTGATAGATACTCAGCGCAATGGGCGTATATCGTATAATAATAGTATAGATAATAGGTATCGGTTTCTATTATTATATTAAAATGAAGGCTTACTATAATATATAAGAGAACGGGACAGGTGAATAGTAAAATCAAATTAGTATCAACCTGATTTGTTAAATGTGAATTATATTTTGTATTTTCATAGATCATGCAAAGAGAATAATAATTTTCTAATTATCGTAAGCCATAATTTTACAATGAATAAAAATATTTCTGCTAAAGAATATTGGCCCAAATAAGAACATATAGCTGTCTAAGTTTGCGAATATTTTAGGACAAAATATTAACTGCAACATTATCTGCATCTTTAGGTTGAACAAATGAAGGTCGAATAAACGCGTCTTCTCATAGAAAATAAACTTCTCAGGTGTGGTGTGACCTACAATGGGGATGATAATTGCACGGTTCTCATGAAAAAAGTTTAATAGTTAAATTAGATAAGCATTCTTAGATTTTAACAACACAAAATCTATTTTAAGCTCAACATACGTATAACAAAAAATTCAATTTATAAAAATGGTCATTTTATATAATGAATAAATTTTGTACTATTACAATTCCTACATAAAATATAATTTATATAATATACTGCGACAAATAGATTGCATATACGAACTTTCGATAATGGCTAATAATGACAATGTTGATGTGCATGATAATTGCATATTATCAGCGTTTTGGTGAAATGAGCCGATGAGCGAGAGGAGTGTACGTATTTGGTGCAGTGCCCGTCTTGCCTGGCCTGCCGGTCTAGACGGCAGCAGGTCGCCTTGAGTAGACAAAGACCCGCCCGACCCGCCAAACAGTGGCGTACGTGCCGCCCTTGCATTCTAATCGATACACAACCACGAGGTGGTTCCAGGAAATTACTATCACACGCACGCATTTTTTGGACACACCAAGGGCGAACCTTAATAGAAAAGGAAATCGATTGTTTTCATATGGAGTGTTAGATATTAATTAACAGAAAATAGGCACTTCAAGTACATAGTTATAGTTTGTCTAAAGCATGGGGATTTATCAAACTTGTGATAGGTATGAAATGATTTTATATCGGATACGTCCTGGAAGATAAAAATTGCGAGAAATCTTGCCACTGAAACCAATTACAAAAACAATTACTTCTTTTTTAAGTGATTAATCTTCATTTCTTGTCTCTTCTTTAAAAGCTTATCCTATAAAAGTGACATTTTCAGGAAAGTAACCAAATTATATACTCTAACATGCAAACAAAAAACATTTGAACAAAGCTTACCTGTGTTCAGAAAATTCATTTATGAAACTAGGTAGAAAAATTATGTTTGATATTTACATTTTTTTACGATTCTTTGTAATTAATACTAATTTAATAATAATTTATTCCATAAATATTTTCATTCAAATCATTACTATAGAAATTTTGTGAGATTATATATATTTCATATATAACCGATATCAGTTTAAGATGGCAAAATAAACTAAAAGGATACGATAAGAATTGTCAAATTAAATAATGATGCGATAAGACATAGTCAAAATTAGATAGACACTCTAAAAATATATATGATAAAAATTTAATATTCTTAATGGACTATCATGAATACGAAAATGCATTTGTCAATATATTACTGACCTAATGTAATAATTATTGTTTATTAATATTTGTCACTGCAATTTAATAAACATTCCTCTCTGTATTAATTTAATAAATTAAGTAAATTCTTTATTCTTATCAACAACTATTGCCTATAGTTTCTTATAGTGACACTATATTTTTTAATTAGCCATATTATTATTAATAATAGAATTAATTAATGAGGTAACTATTTTCCATATTTTGAAATATACTTAAAATATACGATAAATGTTTATGATGAATATTTTTTAACGGCATAGATGAACAGTGTATCAAGGATAATATAATCTTAAATGAGTTGAATTTAGTTTGAAAAGCAAATGACGGAAAGCTATATTAAATTTTGTAAACCTTTAAAATACACACGATAAAAGTTTTCTCAATTCTTTAAACTTTGCTTGAAATTACAAGTCTACAATAAAGGAGCAATTTTCTTACACTATACTATAATTTCGACGCATTCTAGGTTCAGGAAGTTAGGGTCGGAGCAATTTTCTTACACTATACTATGATTTCGACGTATTCTAGGTTCAGGAAGTTAGGGTCAAATATGTAATTCTCGTTTAAACGATTACCATTATTATTATATTATTTTTAGATCGCTGGAACGAGATACCATAAATTTCATGTTTTACTCAAATATTTATTTTATGAACATTTGACATTGTTCAGAAAATAAAAAAAAACAGGGTTTCATAAAAATTACTTTTACAATTTTTTATATCATCGAATATATCTCTTCATGTGATATTAGGATATCAGTACATCATCAAGTACCTACATATATAAAAAAATATACTGATGTGTAAAATGTCCAAACTAATATAAGATACAAGTTAATACAAAAAAAAACGTGAAATAGGTACTAATCAATTATTCCAATAATAGCAACCAACCACTCTTAAATACATGATAAAATTGAAAATGATAAAAGATGACAGGCTACAGCTTATAAATCTTATTTTTATGACGTCAGAGCTCTCAACTCTAATAGGCAGTTTGTATGTTCTTTCAATGTCAAATAAATTCACCATATTCTTGAACATCCTGTACAATAAACCTAGAGCCAATATATTTACAATATTTTCCCCTTATTCAATACACAATTCGTAGTACTGTCATTATGTTTTCAATTAACTTATGGTGATTAAATGATATGATAAATAATTTATGGTATACGATTAATTTAATATTGATGCTGATAAATTACGAGTATTATATAAAATATAATACTCGTAATACGTGTATGTACGTAATACGTCGTATAAATATAATACGTGTTTTCTCTGTTGTGAATTCTTATGTCTACTGTACAATCTTATGTATTCTTATTCTATAATCTATCATCCTATACAGGGTGTCTAAAATAAAGGGTATAATTTTTGAGGCATGTCATATTAATAAATTGGATGAATAATAAGTTGAATAAAGTAAAAAAACGGTCGATTTATAT
The DNA here is from genome assembly GCA_037954035.1 of Rosalia funebris. NCBI lineage: Eukaryota > Metazoa > Arthropoda > Insecta > Coleoptera > Cerambycidae > Rosalia > Rosalia funebris. The sequence continues at coordinate 17,289,320 of JAZFAV010000007.1, read as the reverse complement.
TATCCCATTCATGGGCTCGAAATTGGGAACATATTTGAATCTGCCCACATAATATTTAAAGCGGGTTGGTTTGTTTTTGAAAACTATCTGAATTTCATCAATAAACACTAAAAAAACTATTACATAAGATCAGGAACTTATCAAAAATAATACCAGGCTGCATCACAAAATAAAAAACGAAAACAATCAAAATTGCTATAATTATAGCCATTGTTCAAAATGAGCGCCACCAGCAAGAACACAAACCGCAATGCGTCTATTAAAGTCTCCGCGTACGCGCACAAACACATCAAATATATTCTGAATATCTACGACTGCAGCAAATGTGCATTCATGCAAATCATATCGATAGTACTTCTTCTGTTTTACAAACAACACTTTTTTTTCTTCCCCTATAAAAAGTAAACAAATAGATTCATATCCGGACCAACCACTGGATAATTATGTCCTACGAAAAAATTAGAACAGACCAACAGGTCATATGTGAGGAAATGCCTTGTGCATAAAACATTTCTCATCGTACTTGAAGGATATTTTCTAGTAAATTTGGCAACACACCTCCTAAAAAGTGTATATAAATTTATTCATTTTAATTTTGTGATAACACAAATGGCCCACGTATATTGCTTGGAAGAATTCCACACCAAATATCAACTGCAGAACGTCGCTGATACCGCGATTGACGTATGAGGATTTACGTCACTCCAGACCTATATGTTGTGGCCATTTAAAATATCGTCTCGTGTAAAATAACACTCGTCAGTAAACAACACGTTGTGGGAAATCAGGAATTTATATTTATTTTTGTTGCAATCATCTACAAAAAGCGAGGCGAGGTTGAAAATCGTTCTCTGTACACGTTGTATCCGATATGGGCGCAATATACCACACCAGACTACTTTTGCAATGGTCGACTGCAATACCAGCTTCACGTTGTTTGTATTCCTTATAGGATCTTCATCAATTAAATTTAAAATCATATCTTCTGCCTGTTCAAAGCGTGTTGTGTTTGTTCTCCCCCCACATCCCTCAAAGGTGGGTACTTTTTGAACAGTATTTAAAACAGTATTTCGTGAGGGTTCTCTTTGAGGAAGACGTTCTCCATTTACCTCGTCGTCTTTTCAATATCATGGTGACACCCACATTGACACTAAACCTGTTCAAGCGGCTTATTCGAATAGAGAATATATTGTGAAGTCTACTGAAGTAATGATAGTTTCAAAATTTGGAACAGGCCATGTAAAGGATATTAAAAAATCTGGTCGTTCCAAGGCTACAACCAATCAAAATAAGGCTTTAAAGGTTTTTTTTTGTTTTCGTTTTAAGAAAATCCTCATACTTCGACTACTCAGGCTGCGTTAAGCAATGATGACCTAACCTAACCCAGCGATGGTAAAAATATTGCATGAAAATAACTACAAACGATGTAAAGTACATCTTGTGCAGGAGCTTTCTGAGGACGATCCAGACCGCCGAATACAGTTTTGTGACATGATCATGGAAGAGGCAAACCACAATCCAATTTTTTGTAATAAATGTTTGTTCTTTTTTGTAAATGAATTTGTACATAAACACAATCATAGATACTGGTCTAATGAAAATCCCCATTGGATGTTAGAACATCCAGCACCCAGAGAAGTAAACTTTTTGTTGAGAGTTGCTGGTCACAACATTATAGGTCGGTTTCTTCTTGAATATGCACTCACGGGCTTGCGATATTTTTATTTGCTGGAGCACCACGGTCCATTCTGGCACTTCAAAACTTGTTTTCCCAATCGACCATAATTTGCTGTGTGCACCTCCACATTATGCTGCAGCCATTCGAAACAATTTGAATAAAGTATTTGAACCGTTGAATTGGAAACGGGGGACCTGTGGAATAGGCGCCAAGGTTACCAGATGTATATTTGTTGGATTTATTCGTTCGGGAAGATTAAAAACGGTAGTATATAAGGATAAGCCAAAGAATTTAGAACAAATAAATGTTGCGGTACAGAATATAAAGCTAGAGTGGCTTTCAAAAGCAATAAAAGGATTTGAATTTAGGTTGGGCTATTGTCGGTCTGTGGCAGGATGGCAATTTGAACATTTACTTCAAAAATAATTTGTTTACATTGTTTCAAGTTGTAGCAATTACATCCGCTACAAAACAAAAAAAAAATAAGTAAATGCAACAAAAACGGAATTTTTTAATCTGTCGTACTGCATTTTTCAGTTTCATTTAAAATAATAAATCTGACATAATTTCTGAAAAAAGTAAAGATGTAGCAACATTGCATGTATCATTTTTGAGTCCGCAGTGCTTCATTATTTGTATACCTGTATACCTACCAAATTTCAGTAAAATCAGCGGTTCCACAGATATGTGACGTTCCCTTACTTATGACTAACCTTGTATGTTCATCGGTATTTATATAATTGCAAGTATGATTTGTTTGAATAAAATCGAATCCCCAATAAAAATATTTTAAGTAAAAACAGTTTAAATTGAACTAACATGTGTAACAGCAAATAATACATCCGAAGAAATACAATTCGCATAGAGTATCCGTAATTAAACTCTTGAGCGATTAAGATGCGTGGTAATTCTATAATGACCTTAAAAAAATAAGAGAATGGATGGTGAAATAAAGCCACTTGCGTAACCGTGCGTCAATACATTTTGCATAACGAACACAGAGATCAGCTATGTTGAACGTCACCGTTTCTACATATTTGCACTGCTGATAATGGTACTGTTATTTGTCAACAAAGGTATGTTTGTATATTTTGCAAAAGGTTAAAGCGAAAACACACAATTCACTTTCTGTACACTTGAACTCAAATACTCTTATCTGTTCTGACCTAGATAACAAGTAGGTATGTGGAATAAGATTAATTCCGTCGTTATTATAACACTACAATAGTAAAATTAAGTGTATGAAATACACTACAATACTAATTGGTAATATTTAAATTAGGGAATGTCGTATATAGGGCGGTATTGAAAGGAAGTAAAAAATTTGACTCAAAAGAAGGATATTATCTGACCTCAATTTACTCAATAGACCGCTCAAAGCAACGGTTGTTGATGTGTTAATTTTCAACATAAATGGTAATCTATTTGAACTTTATATGAAACAATATTTACAAAAAAAAAATGTAATAACGATTGACTTGTTAGTAATTAAAGCTTTGTACGACTAAGATACAATTAATTATTTTTCTTATTTCATATTATTTATGCAGTGACATCAAAATGTTTAAAACGCAAATATATGTTCGATAAAAAAAAAACTAAAAGCTAATTTAACAATTTATTTATTAATTATCATTTCTACTAGATATTATTTTTATTATATCCCACACAGTTGTTTGTTAAAAAAATATATTACCAATTTTCTAATTGTCGATATAATAAAATGTGAAGATATTAAAATACCTAGTAATATAATTATCGCTCGTGCTGAACATCATGGCATTTGCCATGACAAATTCAGCCCAAATATGAGATTAATTAATACAACTTCAGCGAATGCCTTTCTTCTGTATTTCACAATAGAGAAGGACCAAGCAAAGGACCTCCTCGCAAACGAATCTAATGTATGCCTACAGCTTTGAACGAATAGATCAATCGCAGGGGCGCGGGCGTAACGTACATGGATGCGAGTAATGCGTCGCATCCCTTAAAGAATTAGCAAATTAGTGTTATTTAAATATTCATTCGATTTATTCAATTATTACAATTTTTTAATTATTTTAAACCGACCGCAAACATATGTACATTATTTATTTTAAACGCTACCATCAACTTTTTTATTTCAAACCGGCCGTGAAGGCGCCCGAAATTATTGGACTCTCGCGTTACTGGCTACAGTGCTGAAATGCGATGGTCCACGTTACATCCAAGCTACGCATTAGCTGGGCGAAAAGGTCAATGATCTTACGCAGTCAACAGTGGAACCTCGAGTGGGTGTTGTCATTATTTCCGGACTCAGTTATGCGATTATGTGAACGCATCTTGGAGACTGTCGCCATAACATAAGGAAGGTTTGGAAGCGCTTTTTCAGGTAATTGTGGAAAATGAAAATGAGGAATGGAATCGAGAAACCGTTATTTGCGCTAGAGGCCTTTTAACTTTATTGCACGACTTTGACTTTATTTTTTTTTTGGCAGTGTTTTCTGCAATATTCCCACATTCCGATAGTCTGTTTAAAATTCTACAGGCAAAAATATCAGATATTAGTTACTGCAATAAAAAGATCGCCGATTTCAAATCACAATATTAAAAAAATGAGAAACAAATTTAGTGACATTTGGGACCGTATGGATAGATTTGTGTTAGAAAATCAACCACCAAGTAAAATAATGCGTTTGGATTTAATTCCTGAAGAAGATAAGAAAAGCACCTATGCACGATTGATTTTTGAAATTTTGGACGTTATTACTTTGAACATTAGTGAACGGTGTAGTGAAATTTCTAAACTGAAATTCTTAAATCTAGATTTCACACAATTTACTTCATTCGTGAAACGTTTTCCTGACGAACTTTTTTCTTCTTTAATAGATACATATGGAACGTTCTTTGACGCAAATCGTTTAACAAGTGAACTTTCAGTGATTTATAGTGATCCCGATATGAAAAAGAGCACTGTGTTTGAGCTTCACCAATATATTATGTCCCTTCAATTATACTCTGTTTTCTCGGAGTCATCAAAATTATGTCGTTTAATTTTGACTATTCCTGTCACAAGCAGTTCCGTAGAAAGATCATTTTCATGTTTAAAGAGAATAAAGACTTATCTGCGAAATTCTCAAAAGCAAGAAAGACTGTCAGCTTTAGCATTAATAAATATTGAAAGTGCCTTGTTAGAAGATACGAGATCTCCAACATTTGAAGAAACAGAGATAGACGTTTTGGCTGGACAAACAAAAATCGAAGAATTGATCTTCATCTTAAAAATTAGGATATATATCTCGGCATAATCCTTTTTGGCTAGTGTCTTTGTTTTTTATTTTTACCATTTTCATATGGCCTACCATACATCTGACTATACCTCTTATAAAATTTTTATCACATCCCTAGTTTCTCTTCTCACGTTACTCTCCTGATCAATAGTGCTACTGCTCGGCCAGCAACACCTTCATCCAAAAATCTTTACCTGAATAAGGATGAAGATTTACAAACCAGAACAATAGAAATATGATTAATAATTTCCATTTGGTCAGTGCTTGTTGCCTAACAATGGGATCAAGATAATTATATATTTCACTTTCAACAGACACTATAATATATTTTTAAATAGATAACTAATTTACATACATATTAATTACATGATTAAAATACATATAAAAGCAGTCGATATAGTAAAAAAATATATTTATTTTAAAATATATGGATTTATTTATTGATATGTTGAAATTATTCTATTTTAAAAAAGAACTATAATTTATATCGAAATGAAAACAATAGCTGCAATTATTTTAATTGCAGCTATTGTTTTCATTATTACGTTATTAAGTTATTTTTTTATAAGGCCTTACCCAAACACCCACATCGACAACCAGTTTCTCTTACCTGAAAACAGAAAAAATATATTATAAACATGCTCTGATATGTTTACTCTGTATGAATGAAAATTTACATAAATTTACGTCGATGACATATGTACAGGATTATACATTACGAACTTTTTTCCCATTAAATATTATATTCCAAACCAACAATATCATATAACTAATACCATTCTATCTTAAGTATAGCTCTAAAAGGAAGGGAAGCTCTAATCTTATCACTAAATTCTAAAATATCTATATATCACCACGCACAAACATATGTAAATTTATTTCATCGCAATTTGCCAAATAAAAAATCTCAAAACATACCGTGGCTTGTTTTATGGCTAGGCTCAGGTAGACTGTTTACCGTTTATCGGCAAGATAAGAGAGTTATTTATTTGGCAAATAGCGATTAAATGAATAGTATATGTATAGTAAAGTTATTGTAGTAACATTTGTTCAATTATGTATTGGATATGAAAATATGTGGTAACAAGAAACATTACATGGTTAGGTACAGCAGACAGACATCATGCTGGAAATTTTGCAATTGGTGATACAGAAATAGTCTATGGCATCGAAATTAGAATGGGAGCCTTGGATATATTTAGAGATGGTTGTCCCAAAAGGCTTTTAATGCCAACGTTATAGTTTTATCTTCAAAGTATGTCTGTATTTAAACCTCTTTTATGTCATCTTTTATTATACGCTTTATGTATTTATAGGCCACGCATTTTGCGAAGTCGCATAAAAGTACGAACCAATCTACAGGCACTGAGTAACAAATCGTTAACTTCATAGAAATATTTACTATGAAAACAGTTTTTCACAATAACTACTTAATAGTAATATATTCATCAGCGATAAATATATTACTATTAAACAAAACTTATATATATATATATATATATATATATATATATATATATATATATATATATATATATATATATATAAAGTTTTTTATAATATTTATATATATAAGGTTTATAGTAAACTAATAATTCGTATTCAAACAAAAAACAAACGCTTTTTACGATTTACAAAACAATTATGTCCGTATAATTACGGAGAAAAATATATGTAATTATATTAAATCACGTTATCTTCAAGGCCAATTGATGTCAGTATTCCGCGAGACAACGAAATCAGGAAATTTGGTATGCAACAGAGCATACCTATGGTTGCACGTGCTGAATGACACGTTGCACCGCCTTGCTGAAAGCACATGCTGTTCAAATCCAAAAATCATCAATTTGGTGGAAAAAGCTTTAGTTTCAAAGAAGTATGGTCTGCCTTAAACCGTGCATCTTTGTGAATGCATTTCTTTTATACAGTATATACAAATAATATAATGGTTCCCAATCGCATCGAATATCTCGACAGGAATGAAAATATTTCTTCTATAATAATAACACAATTTACATATAACATCGAATGTTTTCTCAACTATCAGAACGATTAATGGTATTTAATAGCTTGTGGTATCTCGTTCACAAAATTTAATGTGGTAAAGATAAATGTTTTCACAGTTTTTATGTTTTCATTTATAATGTTTAACACTGAAGAGGTCAAATGGTATATTGTGGGAATTTTAATGTAACCAAACAAATGCGGCTTGGCATTAGACTATTTGTTAAACATTTAATAGCAATTTATTCCTGATTCACGTTTAAAAAAAATTAAAAATTAAATGAGTTCTTTTGTAGTTCTTTACGAGACTAACGACATAAGGTAATACGATCCTGTGAATCTATTTAAATTTACACGTACATAATGATGTCTACACCACACCAAATAGACTTAACGTTCAATAGTATAAGTAGGTAATATTCAACTATTATTATGAAAGTGGGGTGGCCATCATTAACTTCTGTGATGTACACCGTTAATATTTTCACCAATCATTAGTAATGTTTCATTGAACAACGAAAGATACACTTGCATTGCAAATTATTGCAAATAGGGTTAGCCTTATAATGAAATAGTTTTTATGTATATACGGGGTGATGTTTATTATCAATAGTTAGTAGATGTTAACCTACGATTTATACAATATATTCGTAAAGTAATGAATAAATATGTACGTTAATAATTCAAGGAATAACTTTTGAGATACACCCTTGGACCCAAGAGTTGGACTCTTAGACAAAATATAATTAGTACGTGTGATTCGTGTAGGGCATATAACGTCATCGATGTTATTTCTTAATGGCTATTCCCTTTTATTATTACGGAGTGTGAAAGAGCACATTTTTTTACATACGCCACGGTAATAATCACATTAGGATGAGTATAGGTTATATACAAAAAAAAAAAATAAGAAAAACGATTTTGCAATTTCAAAATAATAAATTTAATGGCAATAATTATTTAAAAAGCAACTAAACTGTTCAAATTGTGCTCCGGTGGCTGCCTAATAGTAACCTTGGCAACCGATAATGTTTTTATTTTTATTGCTGTCCGATAAAAATTTGGAATCGTACCGAGTATTCCCGATGGACGATGGAGTATCACACTCAATATTCCCACAAAGTGTATGTGTGGTGCGGCATAGTCAGTCGATAGAAGAATTCTGTGTCCCTATTTCTATGACGTGAACCTAACTGGTACAATATTTGACTTTTCTTAGAGACGACCTTATTCCTGCACTAATAACTTTATGTTCAGATGTAGAGGAACATGATCTTCCGAGAAATTACTTTTTCTTTCAACAAGATAGTGCATCTCTTCATTGTGCAACGCCTGTCCGTGCTTATTTAGATGAAATGTTCCCGAGTCGTTGGATAAGGAGAAGGGGCCGATTAAGTGGCCAGCCAGATCGCCAGATTTGACATCCCTAGATTACTGTTTATGAGGATACTTAAAAAGCGATGTATACGTTACTAGGCCGCATAATTTAAAAGATTTAAAAGCAAGAATTCGTCACGAAATATATCGTATACCTACCTAATAAGTTATTGATAATCAAAAATAATTTATTAATCATCTTGGCTACCGTTAGGCAGCCAACGGTACACAATTTAAACATTTAATTTAGTTGATTTTTTAAGTAAGCATTGCCATTAAATTTAGTATTTTGAAATTGCAAAATCGTATTTAATTTTTTTATCTAACCTGTAGTCGCAAGAGTATATGTAAAAAATGCTCTTTTATATTCCATAATAAAAAAGGGGTTGCCATTAAAAAATACCGATCAACTCACATCTCCTACATGAATAACCCTGTATGTAGTATTCATTTCATCGCTATTTGCCAAATAAAAAACTCTCTTATCTTGCCGATAAACGAAACAGTCTACCTGAGCCTAGCATAAAAACGAGCCACGGTATGTTTTGAGATTTTTTATTTGGCAAATAGCGATGAAATAAACTATAATAATTATATTTAAAAAAATTCACAACTAAAAGTAAAATTTTATGTGTCCGAGAGTTTTTCCCAAACGTAAATCCTTATTGTAATAGTCATTTCCACCTACATGTAATTTATTTTTTTAAAACGAGGGCAGGTCATATTTCGAACATTAACTCAATTTTCGCGTTTTATTTTAAATCGTATATGAATTACACGTGCTCATGATTAACTATTTGCTTTGAACAAAATGCTTCTATGGCTGAAAAATAGCCATAATTTTTTATTCCTTTCCATCACCTATTTCATCCATCATTTATTGATACTGCCAATAAGTTGTTGTATGAATACCAGAGCTTATTTTATAGAAATATTTTTTCAAAGAACATATATTTTATAGAAATAAAACATCTACTTTCACTACATAAATTATTTGGGTTATAAACCGAGACTGAGGTGCCGATTCGTCTACAACTTATCTAGCCATAACATATACAGAATCTCTGAATATATTTGAATATTTCAATATCAAAATTATTCAAAACATCTAATATTCATGATGCTCTGCAAACTGTTTTAACTGTAACCAGTACATTAAAACCCTAACCGATAATTTCGGATTTATTTTTAAATACTAGATACATTTTGAGTATAGTTATAAATAAACAGCATTTAGAACTTTTTTCCGTATTTCGAGTATAAATACTTGATTATATTCAATAAACTGTTCTCTGAAATAAAAATAATTTAATATAGTTTATAATTATAACTATAAACTAACCTATTTGATTTACTTCTACTTTGTTTTACCAGGCAAGATATCCAAAAAACAGGTGAAAATCATATTACTGAAGTGGGTCGGAATCATTTAGTGTGAAGATACCACTGACTTAGTTTAGCACAAAACACCAAAACACTACACTAGACGCGCGTTTCGCCAACAAAGTTGGCGACCTGAATTTGGAGATGATTAAAACTGTGAGTTTTAATCATCGCCAACTTTGTTAGCGAAATACGCGTCGAGTGTAGTGTATAGTGTTTTGTAAAAAACGTGGTGTAAGTCAATGGTTTATCCATGTATCTATAGATGTATGTACCAGCGAGAAAGAATGTAATGCGACACAGATATACTCCCATAAAATTTAGGCATTACAGATGTAGTACCGAGAAATAACGTAATGGATATTTTCGTTCTTCTGTAGTATTAGTACTGGTTAATTCATTTTAAAGTTGATTAGGATCTTGGTGGCAAAGTGGTGTTAACTCTATCTATTGACCAAGACTATAATTAATGGTGTAAAACTGCTAACATTTCCATTAATATAATTGTAACTTTATAAATACATAAAATGTAAACTAATATAAATACATCGCACTGCAGTACACTTTACTCCACATGGAATAGATTACAATTATAATCCGTTTGATGTAACTAGTCTACAGTATGAATGCACGTTGCCCTTACATCGACTTAAAACTTATTTAATTTTATCATACTTAATACTACTTATCATAATGTGTTATCAAAGAATATAATAAAATTTTATTTTCAGTAAAAAATCCTCTTTTTATAATAGGAATTATTAGTATGTAGTTACTAACAATTGTTGACACCTGAATCAATGTCCCCGCTCGAGATTTCTGAATAATAAACTAATGTCCGAATCGTATCAGTCTTAATAAGTGAACATTAATAGTCATGACCACGTTATTAAAGCTAACAGATAATATATGTCCGAAAAATGTGTTAAGTTTGAAAAAGAAGAAGAATTTCGTTGTGTATGCAGTGTATTTTAGTATTTTATATCTACTATTTCTATTAATTGTTTATTTGTTAGACAATTGACAGAAAGCTTCAAAGGTTACACCAAAAATGGATTTCATGATAATATATCAGATATCCAGGTATAGTTCGACATACTTGCACTGATGATTCCCAACGAGGATAAAATCGTGATAAGCAGTTGCCGGACAGCCTGGTGTAACTGAGAATAAATTAGATGACAACAAGCATATATAGTATTGGAATTCTTACTCTACGGGGAATTTAATGTCATGTGTATATTCAACTAACAAACTGCACTGATACCTACATCCCTATTTGACGAACATAACTGAAGCTATAAAAAATTTGTATTTTAAGTAATTCTCTGATTTGCATAACCAATAGGCTACTGATATACTCTTGATGCTCAAGGCCTGGAGTGGAAGAATAATAATCGACGCATGTTTATAAATCGTTGTATACTTTCTTTGAAATTATAATCATTTTGGAAACAAATTCCGTATTTCCTACTACTACATGTAAATACAGCTCTGTGAATGAAACAAGCGATTCATCTTTCTGAATTTACGCATACATTCTGTAATAAATTTACTCCTTTCAGTTTTTATGAAATATAATATTCTCCATCCCATCCATTTCGGTTGGTTTTTGTGTTACTTTTCATCCCTCTTCGAATATAAAATTATTCTTCCACAATCGGTATTTTCTCGAACGGTCCAGTATTTTATTTTCGTGATTATGTCTATTAGTGAAATCTGAGGAAGTTTGGCCGTCGACGCAGGTAGCCACAGGTATGTGTCAGGGAACGACTGTTTTCACTCTTGAGAGAACTATCACATCCATTTTTAAGAAAGAATTTATATTTCTGTTGAATAGTAATTATTGCGTTACATAACATATCATACTTAACGTTTTATGTAGTATAGCCATCTAGAAGCACTTATAACAATTTTTAAAGTTTTCTTTCTTTAGAAAAACATTCCTGTTTAATCTCAAACAGATGACTGCACTTTTTCATATTTTCATTTGTCATACTTATAGTGAAATATTATACAGAGGTAATGGAAAAAAACAATAGTGGATATTTTCCCTCTTAATCAATGTGTTTTTTTTTTCTTTATCTGCTTTTGACAGAAATACGGCGTATGTGACAAGTCGTTTGCGCTGATTCATTTTATTATATACATACCTACTATTTAAATATTTTCTGGAAGCTTGTTGGTTTAAACTTACGTATTAAAGTTAGGTATCGTTAATTTAGATTGTTTTAAAAGTTCGGTACGGTTGAGAGAAGAAGACAGTACATCGAACTTTATAATAATGTACTTAACCTTCAATTTTTAAACTTTTTATCTATTTTAATACTTTTTAGACTGCAAAAAAACATCTATCACATTAGAAAGCACTAAAAACAACTCGCACTAGACTAATGTTTCTGTAGTTTTCATAAATATTATTTCCTTTAACCACAACCAATACTTGAAATGCACATGTATATGTATATTTTTGGAACTAAATCGCTATTTGAAAAGAATTATTGAAGATACAAGCTTTATTTTAAGTAATTGCTTAATTTTCATAACCAAAACGCTACTGATATATCCCTGGTCCCCAGGATCTAAGGTGGAAAAATATTTTATAACAGAATTATCTCTGAAAATTTTAGAATAATCGGCGCATATTTATAAAACCTCATATTTTCTTTGAAATTATAATTATTTTACAAAGAAATCCTATACCTTCTACCATTAATTTGAGTACAACTCTGTGAATTGAATTCGTTAAATTAAAAAGCAATTCATCTTTTCCAGTTTAAGCATACATTCTGAGGGAGGATAAATTCTCTGCTTCCCGCTTTTATGAAATACAATATTTTTCATCGTATTCACTTCGGTTACTTTTTGTTTTACTTTTCAGTCCTCTTTGGATATGAAATTATTCTTCCACAATCGGTGTTTTGCGGATTGGCCAGTGTTTTATTTGCATGATTATGTTTATCAATCAAACTTGAGTAAGTGTAGTTCTCGAGGTAGCCACAGGGATATGTTGCAGGGAACGATTGCACTTACTGTTCAGAGTTGTATATATCCATTTTTTCAGGAAGAATATATATTCAATTTGAATAGTAATTATGGAGTGATAAAACAATAGAGCACATTGAACATTTTATATGGTACAGTTTTCTATAAATACATATTTGTATAGAATTGTTTTTGGGTCAAAATTGAATTGATCGAAGCGAATGAATTTTAAACCTCATGCTATTCTCTTTACAACGATGTCTAACATTGCGAATTTAATAGTTTTCAAGAAAACGTTCTTTATAAAATAAATAATATAATGAATCTGTTTTAAAAATATAATCCATGACGCATTTTTTTAAAGCAAATACAATTTTGAGGAAAATCACGTTGACTAAAATGTTATAGCGGTTTGAATTAAATATTTTTCTGGATCAAATCAATTATTTTTCTGTGTGTATAAAAAAGTCGCTTTATAATACAAAATAGCTCACTTGAAAGACGTTCTCCCACTATAAGTAGGATTTTAAGTGATACCATATTAGTTCAATAGCTTACAGCAAATAAAGTGGTTTATTGCCGACTTAAATCTACGTTGAGAAAAAGGATTATTTGAAATAAACAATTTATTTTTGCTTCCGAGAAATCCCTTCTCTTGACAGAGTTGTAAAATATGTGTATCAAAATAATAAATTGGTTTCTTCAAAATATTAAACAAATTATTATTTTTATTGATTCAAATGTTTCTGTCCTATATTTAATAATACATTATTTAATTTCAAGCACAATTTTATGTCAATAAAATACTATAAACTTACTTAAATTAAAGAAATTTAATGCATAAATTAAATAATAATTGCTTATCCATACAATAAATCCATTTTTATTCCAATAAAGAATAGTTTTTTAACCAAATAAAGTAACAATAAAAAACAGATATTGTAATCAAAGAACCTCTTTTCTCTGTGTAGAGAGTCACATTTTAGCCATTAAATGTGTCTTATTGATCTTGAAAAAGTTCTCGATCTTCTTTCTTTTTAAAACTAATCGTACGGACTTTATTATTCTTTTTTATAGATTCTAATGGAATAGTTAAGACTATCTTCATAGTCTTTGTGTCAGCGATATTTGAGTTTTCGAGTAACATTATTTGTTATTTGGAGACGCTTGTAGAAACGCTTGTAGGTTTAAGTAAAGTTTGGCAATGTGGTTTGCAAGACTGTCGGCTCGATTGTTGAACTTGCAAAAACCGTACGGGTAGGAAATTTCTTGAAATCATTTGTCATCCTTTGCGGTCCATTCTGCATTTCTTTCTAATATTCCAACGGGCGATAAAATTTCAATTCACCAACAGGATGCAAAATAATTCCTCACTTTTTAATTATGAACCTCGTGGCCATCATTATCTGGTATTAAATAGGAATCATTGTCAGTAAAGTGAGATTACACTGTCTGCATTTGTGTATTCTAATTTATTAAACAAATGGCGCAAGTGCGTGTAAGTCATTAAATACTGAATGTCTCCCGCAATGTCTTCTTATTTGCAGGATCGGCTGAACTAAAATAGATGACAGAAACGGGTGCAAAAAAGAACCGCCGAGCCATTCATAGATAGTTTTATCAAAAGGATTTGAATTTCAGATTAGTTTTGCATAGTATCACATCGTGTTTCCTGCGAACTTGAAATTACTTGAGATATGGCTTTTCTCTACTCGGATATTATAGGTGTATAATTATATTCTAGACCGGCTCGACTCGAGATGGTTGCTTGCGTTCAGCGACCCAACAACTAGCGTGTTTCTTGCCGGTCGACCAATGCCGCCCGGACTTTTTATTGTATTCGAGCTTTGTGCCTTTTTACCACGAATATCATCACTCATGTGTGGTTCCACCACAATGAGCAGCATGCCACTTTCCCGTTTGCGAGGATTTTTCCCTTTCGCATTTTTAAACGCATTTGATAAACCTCCTAACGAACGAGTTTCTGAGTAGGATACTACAATATTTCTTTCAACATGTTTTACAAACATTTAAATATAAATTTAAATACTTAAACAAAACACCACTGTTAAATAAAAGAAAAGAGTACCCAACTATAATTCAACATATTTAAAATAGCAAGGCATTTATTAATATAATTTAGAGAGTAAACTATTATTCCCTTTATAAATACACAGTGGCTCAAAAGTATTGAAACCTTGAAATATCTCAATAACGGCCTGTAGGATCAAAACGAATTTTGCAATACTTAATGTAGATAACAGAATGGATTAAAAACTGGTGACGAGAGTGTTGCCAAGAGTTTCTTTGTAACTTCTGAATTTTAAACGGGACGCCCCGTATTTATTGTTTCAACCCCCTAGTAATTCTATACTAATTTATATACCATTCCCTACACCAAATTCCACCGTTTTCGCAATATGAAATGATTCCTTTCTGAATATGGTGTATTCAGAAAGGAATACGCTATAATAGTTAGAAGGGAAAAAATCTCAACTAATATTGCTTAATTAATTAAATAGAATTAAGTATTCTTCATCTCCTACCCGGTTCGAGGTAGCATTTTTTGTACGTGTGAGTTTAAATTATCGTATGCTTGGCAGAATCGTTATAGACAAGCCTAGGTGCATTTATTAAAAAGTAGGTGAATTTAGTACAAGAGAGGATGACATAGTCGATGACCTACCTGAGCGTGGCTGAACGCGTGAAACGACTAGGCAACATGATCGCGTCATTAATCAAATATTTCGGCGAGGCGCAAGTTTAACACTCCGACGTGGCTGACTACCATTTCACTATCTTGGCCAGTATTCCGTGACAATCTGGCGGCAAAGAGGGCGGTGATCGCTATCATGCGTAAAACGGTGGTAGTATTTGGATCCGGCGATGTGGGTGTTGCAAAAGAACAATGATCCCAAGCATAGCACCATATCTCGATATAGCACCAAGTAGAAAATATACCATAACATTTCCACCTAACCCTAGCCGTCCGTTAGTGCAGACGATAACCCCATCGCAGCATCCATCCATGCATTAACTTACAGTGAGTCCTCTGTCGCTATATTCAGGCAATATGAAGGAATCTATTCCGCGTACACGGTCAAGCCCCTAGTAGAGAGCATATCTACCGTCATCGTTCCATTGAACACAATACTGGCGATTGAACCCCCTAGTAGGTAAATTGTATTATAGAATAAGCAACAAAGTGCATATGTAAATGATTTATAATTTTCTATATTTGCTTGAACACATTATTTTTCTATACTTCGTATTAAGCCAGTGATATAGCCAGTTTACTTTCCTAGAACAATCGATATTCAATTTATGAAGCTATCTTATGTGTTTGGTAAGAACATACATACAGGATGTAAGCATATTTTCTATGCATAGAACGCCCTCTACTTATTGAAACAATCTGATCGATATAAAGAAATAAATTCCTCTATTTTTGAATCCAAAACATTATTGAATATCCATATTTAAGAGATAAAATTGCATATTCTACTTACATTACATTACGGTACATGGGTTTGGGCCTCATCAGCCACCGATCGCATGGGTAGTCCCTTGGCGATCCCCTCTTATTCGGGTCATTATCCAAAAATGCTATCCCATAAAAGGACCAATTTAGGCATGTCCCCCACCTTAAGCCTCGCCTCCTCTAGGATAACAGGGGTCCCTAATATAAGGTACCTCTTCTCCTCCAGTGCGGGGCAGGTGTAAAGAAGATGAATCGAGGTTTCCTCGTCTTATTTACAGTATCTGCAGGCCGGGCTGTCAGTCAGCCTCAGCTTGTGCTTATATGAATTCAGAGTACTATGGTGGCCCGTTATGATTCCTACCAGGATTCTGGTTTTTTGCCTGTTCAATTTAATGAATTCTTGAGCCCATCTCTCCAAGTATTCGATGAAGAGTTTGGTTATTCGACAACCCGTTACTCCTCTCCATCTTTCATTGTGCTGGTCTCTTGCCCAGCCACTGACGGTCTCTGATCAGATTCCGACTTATTCCCACTGCAGGTTCTGGTCCACAGAGATTTTCCCTGGTATCTAGTTTGGCAAGGTCATCTGCAATTAGATTTCCTTTAATGCCATTATGCCCAGGTATCCATAAGAGCTCCACCGGTCCCTTTTCTGTTAAGTGGTTCAATGCTTCATAGCAATTATAAACCAGCTTCGACTTTGTCGTTGCTGAATTCAGGGCTGCCAATGCCGCCCTGCTATCCGAGCAGATACATACGGATCTCCTGGGTCCGATTTTGGTCGGCCTCCAGAACACCATATGTAATTGCAACTAGCTCGGCCTGGAGTGCGGTAGTGTATTTGCCCAAGGAAAAGGTTTTACCTACCCATCGCGTCGCCTATACACCCCCGCACCCGCTCTGTTCCCACTCTTGGCTCTATCCGTGTACCAGATATGTCCATTGAGCGATAATCCAGCTCGACCCTCCATCCAGTCGGTCTTACTGGTGAGGCTGATCTTATATTTCTTGTCAGACAGGAAGTGGACACTCGTACTGTCAGAGGGCATCCATAGGACTCCCTCCTCAGCTAGCTCTCTTGAGAGTCTATTCAGGTCCCTTACCTTCCTATTCATGTTTCCAATCCTGTGCATTGCCTTTACGGCTTCCACTTTCAGGGTGACATCATCCCCATCGCCTCGATCGGTGTTGATCTTGGAGCTCCGGTTATACTTCTTAGAATCAATCCTCTTAGTTTGTTAAATCGGTTGGCTTCCGATATAAAGAGATAAAATTGCATATTCTACATACTAATAATCTATGTATTTATGTACTTGGTGACACCTTAACCGTATATAAAATATCTAGTTTAATTTTATTCCAATTTTTCATTTATTTGATATTGATAATCATATGATTGATCTTTTGAGGGTAAATTATCCCATAATTATTTTGCAGAAGATCTCCAAATTTCCTGGAATTGATATGGGATAGTGGTGCAAATTTTGGAGTTGATCTACATAGATTGCTGGCCCAATGTGGGTTCCATTCTCACATACATAAGTTCGTTAGGTGTGTCTGTGTGAATGTCGGGTGTTAGGTGAAATAAGAATTGTCCTAATAAGATTAACAATCATGTTATAACACATTTGGGCATTAATTTACTTTTAGGAAAAATGTGTAAGAACTTTTAATTTCTTAGTTTAAGGAGTACTGTTAATAATACCATATCATGCATGACTACTTTATAAGATAGGCCCAATAGAAATGTTACTGAAGATGCACTAAACGTAATGCTCTAAAACGTTTTAAAAGAATGTCTCGTATCGGTTTTGAAAATCTATTTTCAATAGCATAAATAGCATACTCTATCTTTTTTTGCACAAATATGTATATGGGATTGAAATCTGGAGTGCGTGATCGCAATAATGAGAATCCATGATTATTCTTCCATACTTCCTTAATTGAGTACAACCACAGATAATGTATGCCATCTTGATAAAACCGTAAACCTCTATAAAAGGCACATGTGATCAACGATTATTCAATATGGTAATAGTTTCTTAAACCTAATCAAATACTTTACCGCGTTTCTGATTTTGAAGTATTTTAGCCAATCAAACAATAATTGCAACAATTATGGTGCATGATATGAAGTTGATATGAAGCGATTACTGAAGGATATTAATGCAAAAGTAGACATGTTACACAATTTGGTGAGTGGGGGTGGGTGAAGATAAGATACATTTCATAAAACTTTCGAGAATGGGCACAGTGTCGATTTTATCGATGTAAAAAATTATTTGCATGGAAAAAAATGGTAAAAAAAGTCATGTTATATATTACCCTTTATAGGTTTCCAATATAATTAATGGACTGAGAAAAAAAATTACAAAATTATCATTAGCACTTTCTAGTTTTGCTTAAATATTTTTGACTGATTAGAGTGAAATTTTAAGTGTAAAAAATATAACACATTTAAGGTTAATTTTAAAAGGTCAAAAAAACAAAAACACATTTTTCGAACTAAACTGTTTGAAGGCCTGACTACCTAAAAAATATGTCATCCACAATATTCATTCATCCTCCTCATAAGTGAAGTCCTCCATCATGTTTTTACTTATGATCTCACTTGAGGCATTCAATTCCACACAAAGAAACAGTCAAATATTTAATTGGGCCTCAACTTGGACGCCAAGCTAAAATGGAAGTAACATGTTAAAATAAAAACAGAACAATTAAAACTTTAAAAATACAAAAACATGCATTGGCTGTTGGGAAAAAATTCCCAGCTGACTACCAGAAACAAAGCACTGGTCTACCAACAAGTGCTTAAACCAGTGGGGACATGCGGCCTTAAGCTGTGAAACTGTACCAAAGAAAGCAATTACAATTGCTTTCAAGTTTACCAAAACCGAGTGCTAAGGAACATCGTTAATGCTCCTTGGTAGGTTCGGGACGGAGATCTTCACAGCGAACTTCAGGTAAGGACAGTCAAAGAAGAAATCAAAAAAATTACTAGAAATTACTAGAGGAGAGGCCTCACAGTTGTCCAAATATTGAAGCGCTTCAACTCTTAGACAATCAAGACCTAGTGCATCGGCTCAAGACGAAACCTTTTGAGCTTATGTAGCAGTGTAAAGTCAGTAAAAAGCAGAGCAGAGCAGATCAGTGTAGTGCAGTGTAGCCAAAGTGAGCAAAACATATTAGAAATTAGGATGGACTGTTGGGAATATCCAGACTCAAGTATCTTTAATAATATAAGTTATATTTAAAATGCTTAATCTTAAGATTAGGTGCATTATCCATAAAAAAAACTTGAGGCACTAAGAATAATGTTATTTTAAAGTACAGAAGTCTATTTTTCATTTTCATACTTTTGCTTGAAATGTTCTACCAGTCCACATAAACCAGTCCTTGAATTTGTTTAGTTTTGTTTTATAAAACTTTAATACTCTAAGAAGTACTCTACTTTAAGAACTGTATTTGTGCAATTTTGCTCCCACCTGCCCCATCATTTTTTTTTTTTAAGGTAAATGATAAGTTCTGACCGAATTTGTCTAACGTAATGGATTTATATGAACATTTTGATACTAAAACGTGTATTAAAGAAATGTCGAAAAATGACTTACCCACTTCTCTATTAATGCAATACTTAATAATAAACTCCAATTAAAATAAAACTAACTATTTTTTCATAAAAAATGAATGTATTGACCGGAACATAAAATGAAATTGGTCATCACTTACAAATTGATTACAATTTATGAAATAAAATACCACAATTAATTTTAATAAAGTATTTACTGATGAATGAAGCAATATAAATCAAATAGTACGAGTTAAATAGATGTTAAATATATAAGAGGAACACCACAAACTAAATTATATTTGTCATTTCTGAAAAAGCAATTCAGATCATTCTATTTTGTATGCGGCAAATTTGTTTCAACTAGAATAAACAATTCTTCTGTAAACGTCTATACTAGAAAAGTTACGAGCAAACGTCGTAAATATAAATTCGTCACTATTATTTTTCATCTCTAAACAATTTGCCTAATGTTTCAACCAGTCAATGCAGATTTTGAATCGGTTGATACATCGTGACGTCATTACTCTCTATTCTCGATTTTTTCGTTCTCACGATAGTAGTCTAATCTGATAGTAGTCTAATCATGAATCATGAATCTCATAATGGCAAAATAATATATTATAATTCTGTTAAATCCTTTAATTAGTTTACAGTTTATTAATAATTGGTACATTATTAATGAAACTATAGTAATTATTAATGGTAAAATTAAATTAGAAATTTCATCTATAGAAATTTCTAGGAAGGAAACAACCAAATCGTAATTAGAGATATTAATATAAAAATGTATACATAAATGAGTATTACATCCTTTAAAGTAGGAGACTAGGAAAACGGCTGGAAAAAAAATCTTTTATACTTGTACTGTGAAAATTGTCAAACAACAGTAGTAAACAAAACGACAATAGTGAGATATAAAATACAAAAGATATATTTTTATGAGATAATGAAAAACATGATTTTGCATTGTTAATAGAGATTGCTTAAGCCGTGCGCTATCCTATCTCGGTAAACCTAAATATTAACAAAGTTTGCATGTTGTCAACATGTGTGTAGAGTGTAACGTATCAATAAACATACTGAACTATGTGCCAATGACGATATTAAAATACGCTTAAAACTGATTATGCATATACTCATAATGAAATAATTATAGAGGAATGCTAAAGTAGGAAAGTGAGCATTACCTTTTGTTTTAATAGTTATATATAATTGTTTTAATAGTTCAAAAAAAAAAATAAAGTTTCGATAATTATCGTTCTTTATTTTTATGCTATTTACCAAATATCCTATTAGTGAAAAATTGACACTATATGTATTTAAAAAAATCATGAGCAAGTAAGGAAATTGACTCAGTTCTAATATGTGTAATCGACTTACTCAACGACGGATATTGCTTATTATTGTTAATTAATTAACATCTAAATAATTATCAATACTGTTATGAAAATAATGTCAAATACGTATTTTTCTAATACCTATATCACCAATTATTTGATGAGATGTATTGAAGAATGTATCCTACATTCTTTAGACGTAGTGTGCAAACAGATTTCAAGTCATATAGTGTAATATTTAATATAGTAATGTATAATAAATAATTATACATTACTATATTAAATATTTATAAATAAATATTAATTACTATAAATATTAAGATTCTTAATAATTTTAGTAATTAATATTTATTTATTTAATTTATAGGTAACCACAGCAAAACTGTCCCTGATAAAAGGGTAAACCCCCTTTTTAATAAATACGATAAAAAATATTTCGTTGCATATTTTGTTATTTTCTTTCGGGAAAAAAAAAACAAAGTAATATTTCGATTAAAAAAATGTCAGAACATTTACTTCAAAGACGTTGTTTCTTAGAAATATACTTTATATTTGTATGTACTTGAAAATATAGTTAGATTCATAAATATATTTAATTTTACAAATGAGCTCCACGAAAAAGTGTCTGAATTTTTAAATACACTTAATTTTGAAAAATCATACGTATTGCTCGGTTATTAGAAAATAGACTTAAAGACCAATGACAATTACTTCAATATCAAGTACATATGAACACCATACATCAATGTATGGTGTTCACAAACAAAATACAAACTACATACATTTTTCATGACATTAAGTTGAGTATCCTATTTCTTACTGAACCGTAATTAAGGCGCGTCCCCACTATGCCGCGGTTTACCAGTTGGCAAGGCCATTTGGCAATGCCAGCGGTAATGTAAACGTGACCGTTGGCACGTGCCAACGTGCTAACGGCGAGCCAACAAGAATCGCTCGAGTGTCGGTCTCCTTCAAAGAAAGCCAAAACACAACCGAGAGTAGGCGCATGATACCAGCGGTTGGTACGTCCCCAACGTGCCAACCGCTGGCATCACGCGCCCACGCGGCTTCAGTCGTGTTTTGATTAGCAATTAGTAAGTCCTCCTCCATGAACATCGTGGACTAAACTAAATACCAACACAGATGTGGACGTTTTCGGTGGCCACTGGCTTTGTCAACTGACAAACCGCGGCATAGTGGGGACGCGCCTTTACACTTGCACTTTTAAATATGTTTGGTCAAGCACTTTCCCCAGGCCTAGCAACTATATAGAAAGCCTGTAAAGGTTCGTATAAATTCCACAAAATTGTTATCGGGCAAGGAAGAAAAATGCTTAGACAAGCCTATTTTGTTTTTAGATGCGCGTTTTTATGTATGCCTGTTTACGTCATCACTATTAGAATTATGACAGTAACATATAAGTCGGAAATCGAGAAAGGAACCACCAAACCGCCAAGCAGGTATCAAAGTAGTTCCCGAATAGCAAAGCTATTACATAATCGCTCTAGGAAACAACTACTCCTCGGGCTAAAGCCCCGTCAGGCATTGAATTATACCCAGAAGCGATCCTCGACCCCTTTCTCGTGTTTCTGCACGATCAGATAAGGTTTGAAAACCTATCGGGTTTTATTTTTTGAATAAATATGAATGAAGCAATATTTTCATCTGACCCACCACGACGGGGACGTATTAGTGTTGCCTCATCAATAACAGAACCCGCCTCTTCAAAATTCTTAATTAAGTTACGAACTGTTAATTCTGGAGGCGCTTCATTTTGTCCTAATTTTATGCGAATTTTTCTTAATGCAATTGTAAATGATCAGTCACTTTCATAAAGCAGTTGTATACAAACTATTCGTTGTTGAACTATAAATCTTTAGTGAGTGAACTACGCAGCATGTTGACATCGTATGGTTTATAGATGACAGTCGTCAAATATTGACGCCCTATATTTGACAGAAGACATGACACGCAGTTCAAATCCTATAGTTCAAACTGAGACACCCTATAGAACTTAATAACGTAAAAGTAATACGCCGTCTTAGACAAAGTTGTTGAATTCTCAAACAAAAGTCATGTCAAATAACAAAAGCAATAAGAAAATTTAGAAACAGCAAAAAGTAAGAATTGTCAACAAAGTTACTATATATAACCAGTGCCCGAACGAAAGGAAGCTCTATTGTATCCATAGATTATGTCTGTAGATATATCTATAGCTATATAGATTATATCCATAGCTCCGTTATATCTACAAATGCTATTAAAAATTAAGAAATATACCAGTTATTACAGGAGTTGTTGTGTAACCTACCACAAAATAGGACGCAGATACGGGAAAATAAATGACATCTTAAATAGCTTTATCAGATAAGGGTACTGCTATTAAGAAAAGCTACCAATGACATCATAACTTCAACAGTGATCGAGTCAAAGAGATATACGTATACTTACAAAACAAAACAAAAATGCATCTAAAATATAAATTAGGCTGTTTGAAAGCATTTGTTCCTACTTGACCGCAACATTTATAGATTGTCAATAATAGGAAAAAGTGTAAGATTCTCTACGTTGCGAAGAGCGAGACAGCATTAGGAGGGAAAATGATACAATTTACGCGCGGCCATATCGAACTGTGTATATTCGATACACTCGATATTCACTATGTAAATATCTCAATGCGACTGAGTAAAGGTCAGGCTATTTACTGCGCACCTCGCAAGCGGTCCGATATCGCACTTTTGAGACTTGTTCCTATTCTTGATGAACTGTACGTGTTCACTGTATGATACTTTGGTATAAAACCGACAAGGCAAAAGAGCGGTATTTATTCAGGTCTTATTTTCGTTTCTTTGGATTGAGATGGTGGTTTTCTAAAAAAATCTTGGCAAAAATCATTATACTGTTAATAAATAGTTTTAAATTAAATATTTTTATGAGAAAATAAAAGTTTTATTCAACTGAGTGAAATAAGTGAAGTGAAATCTTGTTCTGATAGGAAATGGAAAATTTTACGTTTAATATGTATACTTAATTGAATCACAGGCATGAATAAAAAATCTGCCGCCGGACTCGACCAGAGGGCTTTTGCGTCCGGCGCCTACCGACGGACGTAGAAATTTCCGTGATCGTGAATTATAACATTAATAACTGTTCTCAGGCAGCAGTTACTGGCTGCAGTCAGACGCACATGGGCTATCTGCGAGGTCCGTCACGAAACGGTTCGTCCGACTGGGATTCGTTAACCTTAGTTCGTGCCAATCTAAAAACCCATGGAGACGTTGTCGTGAGCAGTAATTTGGAAACTAGATACCCGTCTAGAGGGCGCAGTGACCCGTTCGATATAGCATCCCGGGTATCGAACTCCGAAGGCCTCTGTGCGCACCCTCGTGTTGTGGCCAAATTATTATTAGGGTACGGCGACGGGGGGAAAGAACAGAAGAAATTAGTAACGGAAAGGGGCTGGCTGCACTGAGAAATGCATTAATAGCGAGTGGTACTCAGATTTTGTTTAACATTGCCCAAATATTATTGTTTATGCAGTGGGCATGAATGGACAAATAAGAAAAAATACTCAGACATGTCTATGTGGATGGATTCTAATTTACTGTAATAGAACAACTCGATTTGTTAAGCACGTCAATCAACTATAGCAATTTTCCTAGAATAAACAACTCTATATCTACACATACATATAACCAGTTCATCTTTAAAACTATAACTTTGTAAATCATTAATTATTTCAAAGCTTTCGTATTGTGATTGCATATGTCCCTGATCTTTTATCTAACAGCAATAGATTTGAAGAACTTCAGAACTCTTTTCTGAAACTTTCGTTTTTGTATCAAATACTTGAAAATGACACTGAAACGAAGATTTACGTTCACTACGCCTCTTTAATGTGCATTAAGGTTTACTTTCGGGGAAGCCGCAGTCTCAATACATATGCAAAAAGCTAAATATTTAAAAATATAAATAACTGTTGTACGAGAAACACTAGACTTTTAGGTGTACCTCATCATAAAATATCTACACTCAAATCAAATACCATTTAGTTACAGTGCTCCTAAATTATACAATGAACTTCTTCGTGGGCTTTTTTAAATTTCCCTAAACAACTTTAAGAAGAAATTAAAATTTCACCTAACCTAATTGTAATAACATGTATGAAGCGAACTAGCCCATTATTGTGAGCTAACTAAAATTAAAATAAAATGTAAATAAAATAGTAGGTGGATATGGTTTAAGTTTATTATTCTATTAAAAGTTTTTGTTCATTTATTAATAAATTATACTATCAGAACAAAATAATAAAGTATGTAAATACAATAGTAAGTAGGTATAATTTAAATTTGTAACATTTGTTAACTCCCTGAATAGCTCCATTCGCATGCTACATACGGCTCGTAAAGAACAGGAACAAGCCTCAAAACTGCGACATCGAACCACCCCCGAGGTGCGCAGTAAATAACCTGCCTGATCTTTACTCAGTAGCATTGAGACTTTTACAGGGTGAATATCGATAAATATATATTGAATGTGAATGTACACAGACTTCGACCTGGCTGCGCGTAAAGTGCATCCTTTTCCCTCCTAATGCTGCCTCACTCTTTCTTCTACGCATACCTAGAGAATCTCACACTTTTTCCTATTCTTGATAAGCAGTACATAGGGCTGCAATTTTGTGTACTTATCAAAATTTCCTGGCTAAGCTCAAAAACGCCCGTATTGGGTGAGACTTCGCCTTTTCGTCCTCATTATAAACTGTCTTTTTGTATTTTTTGTTTTGTGTTATTTCTTGTATGTACGTTTCTCATAATGGCTGAATAAATACACTTTTTTGTCTGAAAACATCAGCCCTTTTCGTGGTTCCAATTCAGACAGAAGCTACGCTGGAGGTACCAGTTACTGCTCCTCACATCCGTGAGGTAAGCCCCGTTACAGGATCCGAATATCGTGTGCCTTAAGTAAACGTAACGAGACGAGAATAATTGCCTTCTGCATTTTTCCGACCAAGTTGTCTGTGGGCTCCTGGCATGCCAGTACGGTCTTCCGGTCCGAAATTGCCTTATTCCACCGAGGGTACCTATTATTCTTCAAACCTATAATTTTGTTCTGTAAATGCACATTTTTGATGCATTTAGTGCATATGTTGCAGTTGCAGACAATGTCATTAAGAGTTTCTTTAAATGACAATACCCTTATATGATGCAATTTTCTTACGGATGAAATGTCAAATTTTGTCGTAGGATATATAACAATTGTTTTGAGAATAAAAAAAAATGTTAACAAAATAAGAAAATATTTTGAAAAATAATGATAAATATAAGCAAAAAAAACATTGAAATGTTCAAACTTTCTGCCAATTGCCTCTTGATAATATTCATTTTTTGTGTGGATGCCACCAGGTCTTTCTCAGGGATTTCAAAACAGATAACTAACGCATTACAAGCTCCAGGATCCAATCTAGAAACACATCCAACCATGTTCTCTATATTATCTATATTATGTGTAGCGAGAATGTCAGTATATTTTATTAATTTTTAATCAAAATGTTATGTAGAATAAAATTTTAGGAGCTTAGAAACTAGTAGGATACTTAAATTATATTTGTCATCAAAATTCGACCATTTCGAATACTTGAAACTTGCAAAAATAGTCAATTTTGCATAAACCATAACTAAACCTCATAGATTTTTTTCAAGTTCTCCATACAAAATATCTGGTCAATATAGTATATTACAATACGATAAGGATGAATTAAAGCATAATACAATTTAAATTTGGCATCGACGCCAAGACTATTATACAAAAACTAACATTTCTGGGCCAAAGATTGATACCTATTTAATGAATCTAAGAATAATGTTGGTTCACCCAGATGTGTGAACTGATATCGCTTGATATATAACTGACCTATTTAAAATAGGCCATCACGATCTATAATACTCTTATTACCAGAAACAAACAAGTGTTTGGGTTTTAAACTAATTTAAAATCAGATTATGCACTGATATACTCGTAAATCATAAATAGACACGAAAAATTAGACCAGATCGATATGAACCTTTATTACAACTGCTGATATATCGTATAAATTAAATATGTAATAGGTGTGTCTATCGTCAGTGTATTGAATGTATAAAAAATGGTATATAATTATTAAAATAGCAAAGATCCAAATATATTACCCTATAGAATACCACTGGTTATAAATATAAAATCATAAATATCATTATTCGATTCGATTATTCTTGGATATATTATATAAATATATTATATATAAATAATATATGTGTGTAGGGTCAGGTGGGATAAATGTAAATTTGGGGTAAATGTAAACGTTCAATTCCAAACTGTTTGCTAACTATTTTCGATATTTTCGGATAGAGGGCACTACTAGCAGCCAATTTGTCATTACCGACCATATATATTAACAATGGCTAACCATGTGCTTGCTTGTCAGGGGTGTTCAGATGAAAGCTTGATAAAATTATGTTAGAGAAAGTGGTAAAGATACAGATAAGTGTGCTGAAACTGTGTTTGCCGTAAGTAAGTGATTTCTATCATATAATAATGTCAAGTATGATTAGTTCTTCCATTTGAAATACAAGTTTGTATTGCCGAAAAATGATGAAACCTTGTTTACATTTACCCCAGATTTTTCCGAATGGGGGAAATGTAAACAACAATATGGGGTAAATGTAAAATATTTAAAGGAGATATTTATGTAGGACAATTGATATCTACGTCTTCCAAAATGCCAAGAAAGTATAAGAGAAAGAGGCCCCGGCCTATTACACTACAGATGACATAACACGTGCAGTCGCCGATATCACGAACAGGAATAGTATGTACAGAGAAGCATCTGAAACATATAGTATTCCAATCTCCGTGCTGTTTCATAGGCTTAAAGGCCGAAAAACTTCACTGAACAAAATTGGAAATGGGCCGAAGCACAGCGCTTTCTAGTGAAGTAGAAACGGAAATAAAGATTTGTTTAATAGCGAGAGCTAGGATGGGTTATCCATGTAACCGAAAAGAACTACAATCTTTAGTTGGAGAATATGTTAGAAAAAATAATTTAAAAACTCCCTTTACCAACGATACTCCAGGAATAGATTGGTATTACTCGTTTATGTCCCAACATCCAGAACTGTCATTTAAAAAGCCGGAACATCTTCAAAAGAATAGAAAAGAAGCTCGGAAGCCATATATCATATATAATTTCTATGGTCAATTAAAAAACTCTTAAAAGACTGTGATTTATGGCAAAACAAGGAATTCTTAATTTTTAACTGTGACGAGTCAGGTTTTCCCAATGATCCTTCAAGGTTAAAAGCCATTGGAGAGAAAGGCAAAGCTCTCTCCAGAGTTTCTGGTGGATCAGGGCGAGATACCACAACCGTCCTGGCATGCATTTATGTTGATGGATGTTTCTTACCACCTATGATAGTCTACAAGGGTGTCGCAGTCCAAGCACGCTGGGTATCAGAGTCTGCCTATCCAGGAACACTGTATTCATGTTCAACAAATGGTTGGATGGAAGAACCTCAATTTTATCAATGGTTCCAAGAGTGTTTTGTTCCACATATTACCAAACTTCGACAAGATAAAGGCATTCCAGAGCAAAAAGCTCTGTTATTATTTGATGGACATACAAGTCACATCAGTCTCAGGATAATAGAGAGTGCATTGCGCCACAAAATAGAATTGATTAAATTTCCTAGTCACCTAACCGATAAACTTCAACCTCTTGACAAAACCGTATTTGGCCCCATAAAGACTGCCTGGGAAAATAAATTAATTACATTTGGCAAAAAACAAATAGGCAAAGGCTCTGGTAGACTGCCGAAACAGGAATTTGCTAAATTTGAGAAATTTGGACAGAATCCATGAAGCCGGAAAATATTAAAGCAGGATTAATTTCGACAGGACTTTACCCATATAACCCAGACAAATTTCCAATAAGTGAATTTGACTCTAGAGAGTTGGAACTCTATAACAAAGATATTGAAAGAAAGGACCGGACCAGACAAGTAACTGAAAAGTTGCTGCCCTTAGAAATGCCAGTCGAACCTACTTACGCGCCAGAAACAATTTTACCCTCAACCTCAAATAATGATACTTCAGTAGCCAATCAACTTCCTGGAACAAGCCAAAACTCGAATTTAAATAATAAATCTGGCCAAGAAACTCTACCCTTAGACCTTAGCATCCATACGACAAACTGTTTTAACTTCACACCAATAAAACCGTAACAAGAACCGGAGGCATCAACGACACCCAGAAAAATTATTGATATATTTTCAACCAATTTGGTTAAATTAAATAAACAAATACGGGATGAGGTCTCCACGTCAAATAAGGAACCCAAACAAACAAACACACGTCTCAAGTGTGCCAGTTATGGTTGAAGTTCTTACCACAGCTGATGTTATACAACGACTTAAAGCTCAGGAGAAAAAAATTAACAAAAGCCAAAAACCAAAAGTACGTGCAAACAAACAAAAGGGTAAGAAAAGAACTAAAGAAAATAGTGAATCTAATGATTCAGATGAAAACACGTTACAAGAAATAGAAAAAGAAAACGAAGAACTAGAAGATAACTACGAGGATTGGAGACAAGATATAGAGAAGGAGAACTGTCCAGAAGTAGACTATGGACAGCCAGAATGGAGTGATATGAAACCAGGAGTATTCGTCTTAGTAGAGTTTCTTTGAGGCTCACGAAAAACCACTCGTTACACATATGTGTGTTGTATAAAACAAATTGACGACGATGATGGTGATATCGTAGTGACAGGGCTGAAGAGTGAAGATACTTTGGCTACAAAGTTCCGAATGGACGAAAATGATGTCTCTTCTATTTCCTTTGACATGGTTCGTGCAAAATTTCCAGATCCCGAACTACGAGTAGAAAATCGAAAAATGTTATATGTTTTTCCAGGCACCGTTAACGTTTATGAAAAATAATAGGAACGATTTGGACATTTATAATATAATATAGCACCTAATGTGGGTTTAAATTTTTTCAATATTTTCAAATAAATTTGTTTTCTAAAAAATAGTGTTATTTTAAAAAACAAATGGGGTAAATGTAAACAACACAAATGTGATCAATTTGTTCAAAATTTATAAGCATGAGTTATCGAATTGGTAGTATGTTTACAATTTCCCCATCTAAAGGTCCCTATAACCTTATGGACAAAATATACTTGTTTACATTTACCCCTAAAATACGAATTTATTTTAGACTGGGGGTAAATGTAAATTATGAAATCCTTATGTCAAATTCAAGAAAAGATTCAAATTTCTTTAAAGGAAATGTTCCTAATGATGTCTCTTTATTTACCTCACAAAAAAATCTTCATTTCATTTATTAGTCAATTTTACACTCAGTTTTATAAGTTCAAGTTGCAAAATCTGTTTACATTTACCCCACCTGACCCTATAAATTCAATTTTAAGCACAAGATAGTCATTTACGGTGTCAAAAGCTTTACTAAAAGTAAGGAATGAGACCAAAATCTTTATTTACTTTAAAACGTTTAACAACTTCGCTCAAATACTGTGTTGTTTGCGAAATCCTGACTACATTAGGGGCAATATGTTAAATTGATTTAAATAAGTATTCGTGTTTAGAAATATTTTTTGCCTATTATTATAAATCAATCGTTATGTTCATTCAATTTATTTTGTGTAGTCATATTTTCAACAGCAATTATAAACTGGTTAAAAATCCATCGCACTTTAAATATACAATTCATATCTATAGAAACAAAAAAGTATAAAACAGCTACTATCTAATAGACTAGATATGATAAACATCACCATTTCTTGGTGTTCTACAAGCCTGCTTCCTCTTTCTCATGCAAACTATATAGGACACAACTCGCCACGAAATTTTGAGGTATGCAAACTACGTAAATATCGCCTGCTTAAATCCTATTATTAATACCTTCTAATAATCCATTAGTTCCGACTGATTAAGCTAGTATCTTTACAATGTGATTTACTAGTAGAAACTATCCTTGGTTAAATCGACTAAGTAATCGACAATTTACTGAGGCAAGCGATTCATTATTTGGTCAGTAAGTTAATCGATTACTTCATTAGTCAATCTATTAAATAGTTAATCGGTCGAATAATCAATAGATTTATTGATGGATCCACTTTAACTGATGAAGTGCCAATGATCGACAGTCGTTAACCTGCGTCTGTGAAATGGTGCAGCTCTACGATAAAGCTCTATATACGGTGGTGAATATAAAAAGAATGAAATCGCTAAGGAGTATTTTATCGATTGCCTTAATTTCTTGAATGCATATAAATCTACAATCTGTTATTTGGTTTGTTCGCATTAATTTAAACCAAAGAAAAATATTTTCATAACTTATACTAATTAATTAATAATTATTTATACTAATTTATTAATACTAAGCATTTAATTGAGAAACATCCTAATCATTATCAATATCCGAATATGTATTAACAAGCCATCCCATTTAAACACGCGCGTGTATAAAAGTGACATACCCTTTAAGTCCGCATCAGTTCATTATCGACGTTGACATGAATAATGTGATTCTTTTACATTGTATTTTTGTATTGTAGACATTGTATTTTTCGGCATCATAACAATGATCAATGGAACTATATAAAAATGGATGTGTTAAAGAATTAGTTAAAACGTCAGAGACATCGGCGTATTCCGTAAGAGAAATACCGGGTCACGTGAACAAATTCTGTGAGAGTCGGACGAACACTAGTGTGGATGAAAGTGAGATTCCCTTCCAATTGGAAATTCCTAAAGCAACGCTATACCGCATTTTGACGGAAACTCTAAAAAATATATGTTTTTATACAGTTTTTATAGTGGTATATAATGACATTATTCTATAAAGATCCAAACCTCTGAATCGGTAAGTCACTGGGCACCCATGCCACAATATTCCAAGCTGCGATTATGCGACTGCTAAAGGCGATCACAGAAATTACTGATCAGATGATTAGTAGACGGCATATTCACAGACAGTAAGGCCGCCTTGATGGTCTTAAATAATTGAAAAATAATTCCAGTCTGGCCCTGCAAAATGTCTTTGAATGTGCTAGAGCGAACAAATAGTGTCACTTTACGTTGGGTAAAGCGACACATAGGGAATCCTGGAAATAAAAATGTGGACGCACTGGCATGCCAAGGTTCCAGAGGCTTTTTACTACCAAGAGCCTTTTTATGGCTTGGACCACCAAGCCGACTACCAAGGAGTATCCTTCTTCAATACATTCACGCTGTCGGATGGATGACGGAGTGAGGACGACATTCTCGATAAACTAGTAGTTCTAATGAAGATACCACAATAGGCCAGATACAATAGCCTCAGTGCTCGTGGAGTCTGTCTACCCTCGCCCTTATAGAATGCGAATAAAAATTCAAATTCAAAATGGGTACGACTAAGGGCCTGCGCCTTAAAATAAAATTGAAGGAGAGGTGGGAAACTGTCCCTCGGCAACAAGAAGAAAAACTTATAGTTACGTGTTAGTATCATTACTGTTACGTGTCTGCTTTTCGTAGAACATCTGTTTGGGCACGCATACTTGGAGAAGGTGACCTACCATATTATGATTTTTTAATGTTATGGTATGTGTAATAAGTTTTAATCATTAACAAAGTAAAAATAATAAATCAACAATTATTAAACATCGCTGGGGATGATGTAATAACTATTGAAGGTTACTGTTGGAAAATACGAGTATTAACCAAAATCAAGTTTGGCACATGTAAATATCTAATATTTAACGTAAATAGATAAAAGACAAATGTTCATTTAAAATTCATTTATTTCTGTTATATACGTGCCTGTCTTAATGTATTTAAAGGGAATGCAGTTTCGATAACGGTCATCATCTCATTTTTATCGTGGACTAGTATAAGGGATATCGTGTATATTAATTAACTTGTTTACTTACTTTACCAATTTTACTTAATTATCTGTTTACATACAATATGACCACAATGATGGTTTCATGTGATTATAATTTACAATTATTTTTATTGGAAATTTTCATGAATAACTTCCAATTCATAATTAGCAACACGATGTGTAACTAAAAAATTGTTTATATATACTTATAGAAATATTAAGACACTTTTGAAGTACTATGTAGTATACGTAATAAAAATAAATTTATTATCATTACTATTACTATATTTATTAACAATGTACAAGGACAATTAACAATGTCAAGAAAAAATTTAATTAGACATTTTCAATGCATTTCCCTGAAATATAAGCAATACTGTAGTAAGTTTCGAGTTAAATGTTTTAAGTTTTAATCAATAAATGGGGTGACCATTTTGAGACCGAGATCATAATTAACTCCATTAATTATTGCACATATTTCAGGGGACTGTATCGAGTTTCTCATTACATTAATTGTTTTTATGGTACATGAACTTGGTGCATGGAACATTCGATGACATTTCCTGTCTATTTCCACTTTTCTTGGTGTTATTGTTCACAAATGTAAATTCAACTTATTAATGGGTCCCCTTTAACTAATATAGTCCAGCCCTTGGAATTAAATGAGAGATATAATTACTGCCCAGTCTTTTTTGTGCTTTAAATTCGTTATCTCAGAATGTTATATCGCATTACGGTTTTTGGTACGTGGCTTTGATCGTAGTTATGATCGAAATAAATAATTCTCTAACTTCGTGTCAGAACCCACTTCATTATAAATCGATGTGTGTATCAGTTGAATCACTGGAATAAGTTATTACCTTTACTACAACTCTACAACTATTTCTCATAAAAAAAAATATAATAAAATACGTTCACATACCGAGTAACATATTCAGTATTATATTTTGATTAAAATCTTTAAAATGTTTTGGGGTTTGGATTGGAAAATATTTGAAAATTGTAGAAATAAAACTGGTGAAATTCTCGATCAATTGACTTAACCATTGACCACTGCCCATTCCAGTGGCCATTTATAAATTGGAAGCTGTAATCAGCATTATTTTATGATTATAGTGTCTACAGTCTATACTATAAGCATGCTGCACTGTTTTGGTAAGTGGACAATTCTCGACCTTCCACACAGGCATGTATTTAAAACCAAAAACCAACTAATATTAATCGGAAAATATGTATTACCCTAATCCGGGTTCGAACCCAGATAGATATAAATGGTATCAATAGGTAGGTAGAGCTATTATTACATCCATTATAACCCATAAAAGATCTCCAAGTTTCCTGAATTCGTCCGGGGTAATGATGCCAATCGCTTAGTGCTGGCTTAGAGTATCGGCTCGAAGCCATCCGAGCACGGGTTCGATTCCCACATTGGTTGGATAGGTGTATATGTCTATGTAATTTTTGTTTGTGCTGTGGCATCGACATCTATGATTATTGGCCACCGTTTTTTCTACGAAATATTTTCTCCATATATTTTGTAGAGTAGGTTGGCATCTCTAGGAAACTGGATTACTTTTATCTATATCTTGTTGTAGCATATGATTTACCGTTAACATAGCTTGGCACCTCAGGCAGCTAGGTTGTCTTATTCCTTGTAATAGATGGGAATGTGTGAGTTTAGTATGTCCTAATTTAATTCCACCAGTCCATATAGCCTCTTCCGAGATACATTGTAGGAAAATTTCTAGCGTTCTATTGTCGGTATGGTATTCATTTGGATTATGTTCGGTTCCATTTAGTTTGCCACGTCTTATTGAGTGAATTCCTAATAGACGCCTTTATGTCACTTGCAAGGATATTTGTATTTTCGTCTAGCTTGTAATTCGTGATATTTGCTGACTGGTGTACTACATCGTTGTCAGTTATTATGGCAGATATTATATGGCTCGGTGTCCAACACAGAATACATGTATTACACAAATATTGTACCCCCCCAGTTAAGTTGAGAATATTTTGAACCAGTGTCGTTAAACGTAACTCTATTCATATGTATGTCTATATAATTGTTTGGGAAATGAGGTTCTAAACATAAACAATAGGAACATGATCATGAATCACTGATGAATCAATGAGTAGTGAGTGTGCTATTAACGTTATTCATTTTCTTTGAATTTATTTTTGGTAAGCAGGAGAAACGGTTTAGACACTCCTTTTAAAGAATAGCATTAATGATATGTCATCAATTTAAGGGCAATGCAAAATCATATACATATTTTGGGTATTTATGAAAAAAGTAATAGTTATATATTTTTTAATTGTGTGACCCAACAAATAAAAACGATGCGTCAAACTTGAGAATATACAACATTCTGCTGCATTATAATGTAGAATGTTTTTCAATAAAACTAAGTGATGTATGGTAACCAACATAAGAACCACACCTCAGTTTAAAGTGCATTCTTCTATATTTCTATATTATTCAGTTACAAATGATTAATATTCCTTCTAAGAAAAAATTAAGTGTCACTACTAAAAAGGAATGTGAGCGATATATCTTTATTATGAACAATAATAACCCGTAATTGATAACTATGTATTTAACACCGAAAAGGATACGAGATAATAATCAGTTTATTTTTATGTGACATACTGTGAGAACAATTTCTATTGAGAAGTTGCACATGTCGCATGCCATATAAGAGATTATAAATAATTTTACAGATTTAGTTGATTTACTTCTTTAAAATAAAAATTCATTAAAAAGATAAATAGGTAAATAATACAGTAATTGTGGGTAATGGCCCACCAACTTCAAGCATTAAGGCCATAACCTTAAAAAACAACTCGGTTCATGCAGTTGAATGAAAATGACTTGCAGTTATGACCGTAATAATTTCTTTGTCGGTCTCACATTATAAAAATCAACAGTTTTATTGAATGAAATATGTGCATAACGCGTTTTAATAATAGTGATATTTAACTAAATCGTTATAGTAAGGACTCAACACTCCGGATTCATTCAAACATGAAATTTTAGAAATTTAGAAACTGCTGAGCAGTGGACTATACACCGTTGGTTGACGCCTTACAAAAACAGGTTTTACATTTTTAGTCAAATTACTTCTTTAAATAAAAACTATACACACCGCATTCAATAGGAACCGAAGTACGTGACGGGAGTCATTCGAAATTCGAAATGTAATTTAGAATATGGTTGTACACGTTTTT
Source organism: Rosalia funebris (assembly GCA_037954035.1). NCBI lineage: Eukaryota > Metazoa > Arthropoda > Insecta > Coleoptera > Cerambycidae > Rosalia > Rosalia funebris. The sequence goes on along the minus strand of JAZFAV010000007.1, from coordinate 17,253,087 downwards.
AAGACTGTACTACTGTTATAAAATCTCTTCTACGTTTGATTCTGTAGACTCTTTTAGTCTACATCTGATGACGCACGTCTTCATACCCGTGATATTAATCTATACTTTTGGTAATGTCTGACTATTTAAAGCAAATAAAAAGTGTGTCAATAACGTAACCGCAAATTTTAGAGGCCAATATACATAATATTTATAGGTAGCTTAACATTTAATACAATTTTAGAGGCAAATTTATGTTTATTATATTTTTTTACTCAATAGGGTACTTTCGGAAGTGGCTCCTGTGTCAATTTCAGAACAGAAATTACTATTGGACTTTGGTCGATTTATTATATGACTTCTCCGTTTAAGAAATCAATACTATAGGTATTAAGGGTTTTTTTTTCATTTACCAAAATACAAATCCGTTCTAGAGAAATATATAGTTATATTTTTTTTCTGCAATCGTCTAAAACTTTTGGTCTATAAGCTTTTGGTCAATTTTCTTGAATGGAATATACATATACAGTGCGCAACTAAAATCCCTTTCCCCCTTAAATCTCTGTACCTTCCCTATACATTAAAGTTTTTAAATAATGTTTTAGTTAATAAATAGGGGTATAATCAAGAGAGCGTTGCGGCGGAATTTTGAAAATTGTTTTTAAATAGCAAGAGCATGGGAGTTACACATTATTCTACTCTATTCAAACGTTGCTTTTATGACATCGGTGTAGGTTTGATTTTTGAAAAAAATAATTAAACTTAATATTGGCATACCATCAAACTTTTACGCAGTGCCTCCCTGAAAAAGCTAAATTGTCCGTTTTCTTTTCTAAAACAATTCACACAAAGTCGTTTAGACATTTTTACATGTTCGAATTTTACATTAAAATTATATCTAGGTTAATGGAAAACAATAAATGTATTCCATAAATAACAAAACGATAAGTAAAAAGTAGTACAAGATATCTTTAAATAACTTTAAAATAAATGTCTAAAATGTGTACCTCCCTAGTGATGACACTACGACATCCCCTTATAAAACTCTTCTCTCGCCCGTTCAAGTATTTCTGCCAAAGTTAACCTATATTCTTCAATAAATCCCTGCTTCAAAACCCCAATGTTAGCGGGTTCCGAAGCATATACCTTGGATTTTAAGTAACCCCATAAAAATTAAGGACGTTAGATCTGGAGACAGAGCAGGCCATTCTATTGCACCCCAGCGTCCAATCCACCTATTGAGATATTACTGCTTATTGAGAAAAACTCTCACTGCGCCATAATACGAGTGAAAGATCACCTCGTAGTGTGAAATAACGCCATCCTGTCAAAGAAAACTATTTGTAGACCTCGAAATTCATCGGGATTTTCCTCTAAAATCTCAAAATTTATTTTCTCGATAGATTTTAACTTTTACACGTTTTTGGAAATTATGTATGGCTCTCACGAAAGATAAGAGGATTCGCATCATTCCAATACCTTACATTCTGGGTATTCACATTACATGTTACATGTATCATATTTTGACTGAACATTGTACTTGTTGAAGTGGCTACCGTCTTCAATTTGAAATTAAGATTACTATTGGAATTTCGTTTCATGTTCTACAATTCCTCTGTTTAAGAAATCGGTACCGTGGTAAGGTCTTTCGCAGTTATCAAAATACAAATTATTCTGCAGAAATATGTAATAAAATTGTTTTCCTGAAACAGAAACTTTTGTGTTTTTGGTAAATTTTCTCGAACGGAATAATATTTATATATATTATTCCGTTATTATACTGTCAAACTTTACAATTCGAACATAATTTTTCTAATGCGACTATAATTTCGTCTATTATTTGAAATTATCTATATCGCGGAATTCTTTTTAGGCATTAACAATACGCACGCTCTATAGAGCCTAAGATATTCATTCGTTTTCCTTGGCAAAAACTAATAATCTTACGTGATGCGTTTAATATTTTTTCTCCAAACAAAAAATAATTTTAAATAGTTCTATTACTTTTATCAAAAACAAAACTTTTCAAATAGTGATATAAGCGACAGGTAAATACAGTAGATATAGGTATGTCAGTTTTTTTAGAATCTGGAGAAGAGGTATATGTACAGAATTCATTAAAACTATGGCCATAATTGTAATTTCTTAGACTGGCCGAGCCGATATACTGGGTGAAAACCATTTACTGGGTGAATAAAATTACGTTTCGCGTTATCTTGGAGATTTATGTATATATAAATATTCTTGTTTGCCGTAGGTATGACTTATATTTTATTCGTCTTGATTTTTTGGGTGTCAGTTATCTAAATAAATCAAAGTTTTACATCTTACGTTTCGGTTTTAATCATCATCATCAGAGAAACAAAAATCGGGTTATTTTCACATGGACGTTAATAATGTTATTTTCGTGTGTTTTTATTTAAATGTTTTGGCATTAGTCGTACGATACTACGAGTCTTTGCGTAATTCGTAAGTTACGCCACTCTGTACCAAATCGAAAAGAAAACTACTCGATATCTTACTCCTGGTCACGGTAAATCAAGAGACTCCCTTAAAAAAATCTATAAATATTCTATGTATAACCAAACAGGCAAAAGGTGGTTTGATAACTGTATCCAATTTTAGGAGCATATAGTCAAAATTTATGTTTTCAAAATTTATATTTTCAAAATTTCTTAGTATTTGCTAATTATTTAGTATTTGCAGTGACGTTTATTTTAAATGACTGGAGTTTTAAGAACATCTATAAATCTTGCATAATATAAATGCTACATTGATACAAAATTGCTATTATATGAAAGTTATATACACCTAGCATAGTAATGTTAAGCATATTACTAACCCTTCTTAAAGTTTATTAAAAAACTTTTGGAAGTTTTAGGTTTTGCAATGAGTAAAGTTATAACATTAATAATTAATATTAATTAATTAATAAAAACATTAGGTTAATTAATTTAAATTTATATTAAAGGAAATCTTATTAATATAACCTGAATATTTTGTTCAACTGTTGAAGATGGCTGTTATTTCTAGATTGAAATTGTGATCTAATTTTAATGAACCAAGCCTTATTAATGAAAATATTTGGTTCCAACAAGAAATTGTAGGGTTGAGATGCCAAATTATTTAATACCTTTCCTCAGGCACAGGACAGAGAACAGAGAGAAAACACCGATTATCGAGTGTCTAGAAATTTCCCAAAGCTTTTAGCCTTTTTCTTCGGTAATAATTAAACATGTCGCGTGTACGTAAATATTTTAGGTAATTTTATGGAAATTAACATCTCGTGTATTTATGTGTAAAGCTGCCCACCGTGAGTGCTTAATCAGTAGTGTTATACTCGAATAACTCCGCGGTAGCCGAGATGCAGTCGCGTAGGCGTTAGATATTTGAATCGATGTAGATATATGTAATTTTGCCGACGTGATTGATCGCCTTGGTAGTGTAGTATTTTATCTTTTATCGCGCCTATGTGGCTTTCATATAGCGTGAATACGAGTATACCAAAACTTTGCCGTAACATGCGACTGTTTGCGCACAATGTGAGAAGGTTTATATGAGAATTTTCTTATTTAAAATATGACGGGTCTTAAACCTTTACGGTCTCTTTATGAAATCTTTATATATAAAGCACGTAAACAGTGCAATACAAATAAAAAAGGTGGCCAAAGATTATGTACTGAATTTATCCAAGTGTTTATATTTTGCTGTGTTAGTGTATGTGTCACTATTTATAATAAATAAAGATCCAGTTAGTCGGTTTTGAAACAATTATGGTCCTGTAAAAATTACCCAGCTGAATTCATTCAGTCCGTTATCATGTTATCAAGAAATTAGCAATGTCAGTGTTAAATTAGTAATCTTATTAATAAGATATGTGGTGGAGAAACTTAAAAATAATAGTATATCCCAATTAAATAATAAAAAAACTAACCGTGTATGAGACGACTTGAAAAAAACACTTTGCCGCTAATGTTACAGTACGTAATATTCATTTCATCGCTTTTTTCTAAATAAAAAACTCTCTTATCTGCCGATAAACGGAACAGTCTACCTGAACCTAGCCATAAAAACAAGCCACGGTATGAGATGAGAGCCGTTTGGGATTTTTTATTTGGTAAATAGCGATGAATAGACTGTCCCGTTTATCGGCAAGATAAGAGAGTCTTTTATTTGGCAAATAGCGATGAAATAAACTATAAGTATACTTGATTACTACTAAACAGTAAAAAATTTAAAAAATATACCAATGACGCAATTGAGGATTGATTTCATATAATTTTAGCAAATGTACATTGTTCCACTTATTATGTTTATAGAATACCTGTATTCTATATACATAATATTTTCTGAAGTCACTTTAATAAAGCATGTATACCACTGGAAAGCAGGAAATCCATAAGTACACACTGTTATAGCGATATGCTTACAAAATTTCATCCTTCCCACGATGTATTTAGAAGTTACGTTGTAGGGACGTTATCTGATCCTTTAAAGTTATCAACTATGCCATTCTAACTTAGAGTGAAAATTATGTTTGCGCACCTATACATAATAGGCAATTTGCATGAAACTTCTGTACGCCTGAAAACACATTTTTTCTGCCATATAATAAGTACTTAAGAAGAATATTATAGTCATTTTTCATGAAAATCTGTAGTTTTTGCATAATTAATAAAACTAATTCACTCATTTATGTAAACAAAGTCACGTGTTCGAAAACGCTAGTCTGATTGGTCCACGTCACTGTATGGGGAAGTTTCCCAATCGTCTCTGTTTTGATTTGGTTTAGTGCTAACAGTTTGTAAAATCTGTAAGAAGTGCGTTTTATAAAGTGCCTAACGGTATGCAGCCGATAAAACACAAATTTTATAAGTATTGCATCGTGCCAATGTGTACAAATACTACGGTATTAACGCCCGAAAAATTGTTCTTCTCGGTTCCCAAAGAGGAAAGAATGCGGAAGAAATGGTGCGTAGCAATGAAGAGGGACGAAAAGAAAAATATAAAGCACTCAAGTTTGACGCCGCTATATTGTTGCGAGGATCATTTTATTGTGAGTACCTAATGACATTTATTTGTTTTGGATGTATTTGTACATAACCCCACTTTCACGTTGTATGCTGTTTTTATATTACTTGCCGCATGGAATATTTAGAATGTTTGTTTTGGAGGTCATTAGATATAGATACTTAAATAAGATTTACATTTGAATCTTTTTTACAGTTGCAGGAAGACATGGAAAATTATTGGCAATACAGACTGGCTGGAAATATACAGAGGTTAAGTTTGAAAAAGGGCATTCTACCTCATATTTTCAGCTGCCAGAGAGAACCAGTACCTGAGCGACAAACTGGGGGCCATAGCCTACACACAATTGTTCAATATTAATAATAATAAATAGATTCGCACACGGAAAAAGGAATATTTAACGAAATTACACTAAACGCCTATATATCTCTTAACAAAATAATACACAGTGACGTCACGCGACAGCCATTTGCTTTTCTTGTGTTTACGCGCGCCGGTAATAATTGCAAATTTCATTTATTTATTTTGTGTCTATTGCACAAAAAGTGGTAAATGTAACGCTGTATGGATTTAATGACCTATAGAATGTTTTGACAACGTATTTAAAAATCATGCATTGCCTATTCTTCTAAGCGACTTTAGCTAATCACTGTGCACTATAACAACTATAGTCTTTTTCTAAATATGCGCCAATCTATTTACAAAACATTGGAAGTCGTTATGATAATGCAATTTTTGATAACTGTTAAAAATAATATTGTGTACTCAGCATCACCAGAATATGAAATTAGTGCGTAATTATACTTATTTAATTAATAACGATATTTAAAATATCGTTTCCACCGTTTTGATATACTTTCATGTTTTTCTTTGTAAGTTGCATCTTTATGTAAACATTGCGACGATGTCAATACTTTTGTTTTCATTGGCCATATAGCTCCCGTGATTTTAACAAATCTCATTTGCACCCTTAACTATTTCACATTATATTACTGTTACATCAATTATGACATGCATTCCATAAATATTACATACCTATTGCATGACTAGTATACATCATTACATGGTATTACACAACAATCACATCAATTATACGACAAATACAAAGAATTACCTACCTATTACATAGTATTGCACAAGTATCACACATTACATAAATGGCAAACCCCTCGCAATGTACAATAGAGACAATCTAGCAAAAATAAACTGTATTACACCCTGTATGCAAGGTATAATGTAGGCCTTCTAGACAACTAATCATTCATATATTATTCCGTGTTGTTGGTAACAATTTAATACGTAAAACATTTTATTATGAGAACGCGTTATCATTTAATTATTGGAATTAGATATTTTCTTTTCCGATATTTATTATAAATTTATTTCTAAATAAATTTTAGAAATAAATTTATTTTGTAAAATTCAATATATTGTAATCTACTTTAAGCAATATACAAATAAATAATATATTTGACATATGTGTAATTTGTTAGAATTAAACAAATACTTTTCTCAATAAAAGTGGGGTTTTTTTAAGTCCTCGCTTTTTCCAACGAAGAGCTTCCCACCTCTGAGTCCTAACGGGAGGAGTTCGGTACTTCTCCCTAAGCACGGGCATGTTCTCATCTTTATGTGTAACCTTCCCCTCTGCAACGTGGAGCTTTATGGGAAGGACGTAAATTTCTATGTGTGCAAACTTTTGGAAACACTAGTTTCTCATAGTACTGCTCGTCAATGATAAGAAAAAGTGTGAGATTCTCTATGTATGCGTAGAAGAAAAAGTGAGGGCAGCATTCGACTATTTATTTAGACTATTGTACTGCGCACCTCGTGGGCGGTCTGATATCGCAGATTTGAGACTTGTTCCTATTCTTCTTGTTTCTATTCTTAACGAGTAGTACCTTTGTTTCTTTTTGAATCAACTTATAGCATAAGAATTTAAAAAACTAGATGTTTTAACGAGGGTGGGCCAAATATAAACAAGACATTTGTTGTCACAGTTTAAAAAGAGGCAGTAGAGAGAAACTTTTAGGTCTCACGGGAGAACATGTGAGGAGGGAAGAGAGCCCGCGGTTGGTCAAAGTTAATCTGTTTCTTAATTCACCTGCTTCATCTTTCATCTGTCGGCGACGCAACGTATTTTTTATTTTTGCATAAAACCAGCCGAAATTTTTTGGACATTAACTTCTCAATTTCAAGAAAAGACACTTTCAAGAACCCGAGCGTTCGCGTGACACAAAAAGTTCGTCGAAGGCCGAGAAAAAGTCGGAAATCTGACCCATCAACGGCGCTATTGGACCAGCATAATAGGAACATTATTCAGGAAGATCCTCGGCTTACCATAGCTGAAATCTCTCTAGAATTAGACGTAAGTTATGGTAACATACAAAAAATCATAACCAACAATTAAATGTTTCGAAAAGTGTCCGCTAGATGGATCCCCCGTCTCTTGAACCTAGACCAAGAACAAAGGCGTCCGGGTGGTTAATTCCACCTCGCACCTAATGAGAAGGGAAGTGAATATTTTTGGGAATGTAATCACTAGCGATAAAACATGCGTGCACCACTTCACGCGTAAACCCAAACAGGCTAAAGAGGCTGCGCCTGTGACAGCCAAGACGCGTTCATCGATCGGTAAAGTTCTTACAACAGTTTTCTTTGATTTTCGTGGAGTTTTATTAGTAGATTTTTACTAATTAGTTCTTAAATTGTAAAAAATAAAATAATTGAAATATTAAAAAAGTGTCGTTTATATTTGATCCACCCTCGTACATATATACTTTGGCAAATTTTGTTGGATTATGCATCTAATGTTCTTCACTTTGAGATTAGCGTACAAAACAATCGAATAAATAAATCAATAGAGTGGTAATACACATTTGCGAGATAGCATCGCTATGTTTGCTTTTTATCATATATCACGTAACAATTTGGTATACGAACTTATGGGTAGTTACAATTTCTAGTAATTAAAATTAATATATCTAATAATTAAATCTTGAAATTAGTACAACTTACATAAACCTCATTAATTCATTACCGAAATTACGACGTTCGATTAATATGCGCAGAATTTTGATTGCATGCAGTCTACTTATTTATATTTCGACAATTATATATTATATTTAAAAAATAATAAATTACAAAGAAAGACGTTACTTATTAAATCATGAACAACCCAATAACTTTTTAAAACAACTGCCTGCTTGTGGGTACTTCCTAGCCTACTTTCACCAAAATTTTTGCAGCATATTTAAATAAGACATTTAGTATGTTATAAAGAGTTTAATATTGCAAATACTGAACTGAATTACTTAAATGCAAAATGCTTGCACATTTCAGAATACCCTTGACTATAGTAACTACGTTTCTAAGTACAAATTAGGTCATAGATTATATACGGTATGAGAAAGGTTATGTTGGGCAAATATCGAGTAGGTTCCAATGCAGAAGTAAGGAACGTCGAACTCGTACATGGGCTAACTAGACGCTGTCAGATGGCATCATCGCCAGAACGGCAGAAATTATAAGAATAAGATATTAAAATAAAATTTTAGGGTGTTTCATAAATGTAACAAAAGTAACTGTACTGAGAAGATCCGGACCGGAACTAGAAGTTTTTTGTGATTTATTTCAATTTACGAAAATAATTACAAAATAACAGCAAATAACTAACATTCGATAAAAATAACTTGCATTCACTGGACAGTTTCTTTCACAAATATGAAAGAGTTATTGCACTGGCTTTGTTAAGTTTTTATATTCAAATTGAAATTTTGATTGCATTTAAACAAAAAAAAAAATACATTCCTGCTAACGATGACTGTACTATTTTCGAAATAGGTATACAGAAGTGAATTATGAAATTGGGGTAAGAGGGATATAATAAATGTGTTATAAGGAATATATACTATCTATACAAGAATACATTTTACTTAAGATTATTAGGTAAAGGTCATATAAATAGAGCTATATAATCGGTATCGCGTACATGTGGCTTGCGTATGGGAAGGTGTAGCGGGGGCCTCGAAGTGACGCGGAGTTCAATTCACGCTGTAAACAAATTAGGTATCACAAAACACTCGATTTGTGCTAGGTATCCAGTTACTGTTTAACACTGAGACCATGTGCGCCTGCTTCGCGAAAGAACTAAATTACTTTGCGATCGTAATTACATACATAATTTGTAGAGCGTGCGTGGATTACAAAAAAAATGTCCACAGTGCCAAAGACGAAAAACGGCCGCTTGCCGACAATGTGAATAAGTTTATTCGGGACTTTCCAGATTTGATGTATGATGGAGCGAAAATAGTGTGTAGTTTGTGAAAAAGATTTATTGTGTTGGGACAAGAGATATTGCAAAAGACATATAAATAGTACGAAACATATTAATATAAAAAAGGGTCTGCCACGGAAAACGGAGTTCATTTTTTATCTACTTCTCATGTTAATTACCTCTTCATTACTCTTCTTACCCATTTCCCTCTTCATCATTTACCACTTACATTACTTGACACAGCAGCATTTAAGGACTTTTAGAAGGAATACAATTCTAAGTACCTATTACCGATTAGGGCCACAGTGCACAGCTATGTATCATCTGCACATGAAAAAGTGGAAAGTCAGATTAAATCAGCGTGAATTGACCTTTGCGTCACGTTCTCGAGGCCCCCGCTACACCTTCCCATACGCAATCCACATGTACACGGCATCGATTATTCAGCTCTACACATATTATAAATATTCGATTGACGATATATTCCACATCGTACTTTTAAATAATTATACAATTTTTCCCCAGAATATGGTACTTCAAATTGTTATATACACACTATACTTTTGTTATAATTTTATTACTCTCTGATTACAATTATTAGTTCATTAATATGAACAAATTTCCGTAAATCAATTATTTATTTAAGAAAAACTTGATAATATTTTCAATGTTACGCAAATACGCATTCCTATTAACTTTAATAGGCCTCTCTGATACCGGGAGTAAATTATGTCTATATTTTACAAAACCAAATTTTAATAATGTATATAACTGCGGTTCTATATAATACAATAGACTTCATATAGGCTACTTTATTACAATAAAATTGTCAAAAAAGATGTTTCTTGCCATGTTTCTTGCGTCGAGACCTTTCTTAAATAGATTTTGTTCTTCAAATACGCCTATTTGTACATTTATAGGTAATTACATTACTTGGAAAAGATTAAAAAATATGTCTCAATATCTCTTCACTCTGGAAATGAAAGTTATGCTGTAAATTTAGTTGGAGTATTATATAGGCGGCGTGTTGTGTCATTGTCGCCTCTTCTCTTTATCATGCTTTGGGTGGTCCTCTTGACCGTTTCCACCCCTGTCTCGTCTAGGAAGGGTGGTCATGGTGGGCGTCTGGATGGAGTACACGAGGGCACTGAACAGAAATTATAACTAGAAGGTTCACTCTAAGCTCCGCCCGCTAAGTTTCTTCCTTACCCCGTCTCGTCGTCCAGCGAGAATTAGCTAACTAGCACGTGGCGCATGTATAGTATCGTACGAAATATCCCCCATATTCTCAAGAAGACCGCCGTTCAATAGCTGCATGGCGGCATGCCTTTTGTAAGCGCAAGATAAAAGTACCGCTGGAGAGTGAACCTTCTAGTTGTAATTTCTGTTCGGTGACAAGGGGTTTAGTCTCGATTCGTCCACCGACAGATCGGGGAGCACTTTATTTTTTGGTCGCTGTTCTGTGACGTGAATGCGACCTGGCCGATTATGGGGCCGGAATGTCCCAGGTACGAGCGACACGTAAGGGCGCCTCCAGGATCCTGCTGGCTGCACTGGTCTTCTGTTCGGGGGCGACCCGCTTAGGTATGGCGCCTCGTCCTGGATATTCGGTATTAGAAACTATGGCCTCCCAAAACAAAGACCCATGGGAATCTCCGAAAACTAGGATAAAGCGTCATAACAAATCAGTCCGTCCCCCATCAGAAAAGTAGTGCAATGAAGAGGATTCTGGGAGGTGGTCCCAACGAGTCGCCAGGGCCCAAACCACCCTTCCTAGGCGGGATGGAGGCAATATTTGACACATTACTTCGGTTATAACACCCAGAAAACCAATTGTTTGTACTAAACCAAGTTTTTTATTATTTTGTACACATCTATTTTTGTAATTTTTTACAATCATTGGATGTAAATCCAACAACTGTATAATAATGATTAAGATTACGCTTATTAAATATTCTTTCTACATTCTACGATTATTTCCCTGAACAGTATATTATAACAAAATTATTATTTGTATTCGCTTGTAGTTTAAAGTTTGGAATATGATTTAAAACCTTGTTGCTTACCAATGATGTCAACTTCGTTCGGAAAGCACACGTCAAACGCATATATTATTTCGATATTTTATTGGAAACATTTTACAAGTAAAAAATGTAAATTATATATAAACCAAATGACTCTATAAAAGAGTTTATAATTTATTTTTTCTTTGTCAAAAACCAGGAGTAATTTTATATAAATATATATTTTCCCAGTTGTTTGTGTTAGCTTAAAATTTATTTCGCACTTATTTTTTTAATTATATTAAAATCAATATACAGCCGGAGACATGCTCTACGTTATCTTCTTACTTATTGTTAGCCTCATTTGATAGATAACATAACGATAGTATAAGGGCTGGGCTACGTTTTTATCTTATCAGAGTTCCTATAGGATTACAGCTGACGAGGCAATTGTTTTCAATTGTCTTGACCTAATCTCATTTTGAATACATTCATAGTTAGTTTAATGTCTCTAATACCATTCTCTTACATCGATGTTTAAAAAAAAATTAAATTAAGTGTTTAAATAATTGATAATTAAATTTTTAAGTACTAATATTCAATATGAATGTTAATGTTACTATTAAATAATAATAAAATAAAATCGAAATATGTGTGACGTGATTTTAGGTAAAAATATATATATTTTACGTGCCGAAACCTGCTTTCTTAGAAAAAGGGACCGTTACACATTACTAAGAAATGTATTTACAAATATCACCAGAAAATATGGATGGAAATAGTTTCTTCCAAGGAATGGTCACGAAATCATACGATTCATATAAAAATGTTCAAAATATTTACTCCAATCCTATTGAAAAAAATTTCTGTAACATTTCAATAACCCTGACATTTCACTGAAAATATAATTTGATCTCTTAAATGAATGATAATGCATACTTTAATGCATTTTTATACACATATGCAACTCTATGTAGACGAGGCGAATGTATAGTGAGATCAATACATTACTGAATGCCATGTTTTTACAATTAACAGACAGTAGTGATTACTGAAAATGTATTTTTTTAACGACCAATAAAAAATGTTCACTTAAAATATTGACTTCTACGTTTACTGCCTTAGTTCAATGGTTAATGCCGAATATATTTAAATACATTTTTACAAATAAAAATTATTTTCAAAAAATTTCCAATTTTGATTGAAAGATTATCACAATATGTCCCATCTTTAAGTATCATGTTTTCTGGGACATTTTCTAAGAACTGTCGCACCCGATTTTCCATTGTCTGTTTCGCTATTCATTGTAAATCTAACATTTAACGTAGACTCATAGAAAATAGTCTATAGGATTTAGGTTGGGAGACCGTGCAGGCCACCAGAACGGACCGTAGTTTGCAATCCATCTCTCATCGTAAACATTTACTACATATTGCTTAATCGCGGGCTCCATTTGAAGAATTGTTTAAAATTCATTGTTCAATAGTACCGCACAAAAAACAGAGTGTCCCATTTATAATTCCATTTCCGTAGAAATCGTATAAAATATTACTTTTCCGCACTCCACTATAAGCGAAAAATTAATGTAATTGTGTAAAGAAAAAGTGAAAAAACAAAATTTTTTTGGGATTTATTTTTCGTCTTTCGGCCTAAAAACAAAAAAAAATGGTTTTTAAAAATGTTTTGCTGTGTGTCGTCGTTATCGTCGGCATTTATTCTTGTTAGCACGATAACTCAACTAAATCGTGTCGGATCGATCGAGTTTTGACTGATTCTGATCGGAGACGTCTCCCCGACGACACCTATTGACTTTGAGGTGGATAGGAACACACCCCACTCTGTCCATGGGTCATGAGAAAGCACGACGGTGGACTATTTGAGAATTTTTTTTTGTTAACACGATAACTCAACTAAATCATGTCGGATCGATCGGGTTTTGACTGATTCGGATCGGGAACGTCTCCCAGACGATACCTTTTGATTTTGAGGTAGATAGAACACACTCTACCATGTTCATGGGTCATGAGAAAGCACAATGGTGCACTATTTGAGAAATTTGTTTGTTAGCACGATCACTCAATTAAATCGTGTCGGATCGATCGGATTTCGACTGATTCTGATTAGGGACGTTTACCAGACGACATCTATTGATTTTGAGGTGGATAGGATACACCCCACCTTGTTCATGGGTCATGAGAAAGCACGAGGGTGAACTATTTGAAAAAAGTAAAACTGTCGCATAAAATACATATTCTGCATTTGTGTTGGTTTATTTTTTCTCGGCCACTCAATTTAGAGATAGAGATGTTCAACGTGCGAAAAAGTCTGTTTTAAGGTTTTAAAACTGTTTATTTGTATTCGCCTTTCAATTAAAAAAAAAAAACACCCAGAATACGTATATACAACTTATTACTAAAAAAAAAACTATTAATATTTTCACTTCATTCAATATTTTATAATTTAACGACCATAGATAGCCACATATCCATAACGATTTTCTGTTTAAAAAATTGGAAAAATATACAACATTGGAATAGAAGTTTAATTGGCATGAATGATACAATTTTAGACATTACTTGGCATGCCCAAATTTGAAATTGATACCCTTCTAAATCATTTTTTATATTTGACATCATACTCCAATATCGATATGAGACATCGAACATTTCAAATCCTATTCACATTGGGATAAAATTGTTAAATTAATTGCACTTACATAGATGTTATCTAAAAATAGTTACTTGTGAGATTATAAATATCCTTGAATAATACTTCATGCCAATAAGTTATTTGATATCATATGTATAATGAAAATATCTTTTATTCTTTATGTGAAAACAATAATTATAATAAATTCAGATACAAATTTTTATAATTATATTTTTAAATATTAAGCAGTTGAGTTTACAATTGTATTGTCAATAAATAATGAAAAAATATGTAAATAAAACATAAATATAGTAGAATTATTTTATGAAGAGCAAGTCGGCAATAAACCGTGCGACAAAGAGCAATGTATAGCTTACTATAGCTTACCTTCTCCCACGCGAATGCAGTAAAAGAATTTTACGCGCGTAAATGATTTATAGGCAGATCTGTGTCTCCTATTCAGTCAGACATGCATATATATTTGTCGCACGATTTATTGCCGACTTGGTCTTCGTAAAATAATTTTACTATATAACATATCATGAACATAATTTAGTGTCATTACTCAGTGAACATAATCATTTAATCGACATTATGTTACATTTCACATATATGAATTCCCGTTGACTAGATAATCACTGTTATCTCTAATCAACACCATTTCGACGAGTAATCAATGCGCATATCCAGTGCGCATCTTGTGTGAAGCCATACAGGGAAACAAACACCCGCTATGAATAAGTTATTAATTCAGTGTACGTACTCGTATTGTGAAATAGTCGATCTAGTGAATCATAACTCCTGATCTTAATATTTAACAAGAATAACAAAAAAAAAATAAAAAATACAGTCCACAATTTAAAGTAATTCAATAATATAGGGTGTTTCAGTTGGAACTACATGATTTGAATTGCGTGCCGTTTATGTTCTATCGAAGATAGGTCGTCAATGTTTAACGACTGTCATATACGAACCATACGTCGTCAACATGTCGCGATTAACAGTTCAACAACAAATAATTTCTATACAACTATTTTATGAAAGTGAGTGATCATTTACAATTACCACAAAATTAGGACGAAATGAAGCGACTACAGAGTTAACTTAAGCAAGAAAACTGAATTTCTTGATTACAACATACAAAATTCAGTTGACACAATTAATAGTTGCAGACCATTTACAACATCGTACAATTGGGTGTTAGAAAAGAAAGAAGATGATGCTGATTTTTGTAACAAAATTTTGTTCAGCGATGAAGCACATTTTCATCTTGACGGATACGTGAGCAAACACAATTGTCGAATTTGAGGTGCTGAAAATTCACATCCTATTCATGAAAAAGAAATGCATCCACAGAGATGCACGGTTTGGTGCGCATTGGTGGAGTAATTGGACCCTACTTCTTTGAAAATGAAGCTGGTGATGGTATCACAGTAGATGGGGAACGGTGTCCATGATATGTTAAATCATTTTGTATGCTGACAGATGCAGATATTTCTTAAAAATCCGATACGTGGTGGCTTTTGACTGATTGGTGCGCGACGCGACGTCGAATTGATATATTTGGATATTCCCAAACACTTTCTCTCACTGCAGCAATATTTTCATCTGACCAACCACGACGAGGACGTATTGATGTTGCCTTATCAATAACAGCACCCGACTCTTCAAATGTCTTGATTAAGTTACAAACAGTTAACTCTCTAGAGGCTTCATTATGTCTAAATTTTGTGGGAATATTTCTTAATGCAACTGTAGATGTATGCGCTCACTTTCATAAAATAGTTGTACACAAACTATTCGTTATTTGAACTGTTAATCGCGGCATGTTGACGTCGTATGGTTTGTAAATGACAGGCGTTAAATATTGACGCCCCATCTTTGACAACACAACTATCTGAGACACCTCATACATAAAATTAATATTGAATGTAGCGATGTATAAAATAATGCAGTATGCTAACAACATGGAAAACAAGTACAGTCTTATTTATATAGGGATAATGCTGACCAATCCGCATTGCATAGATATTAGAAAATACTGTATATTAGAAAATTATATTAGAAAATACTGTAACAACACAAAAACTTTCCATGACGTCATATAATAAATATTCTAATCCCTCCAGAAGGCACAATTTTAAGAAACTATATTATTAATTAAAAAATTGTCTACTTGGTAAATAGGGAAAATTATTCACCACGAAGTAATACTTTGAAAAACATTTCACTGGCATATTTTTCCGACTTCAAAAGTGTGATTTATTTATCGAATTATTTTAGCTACAATAAATAAACTATTCATTACTAAATACTGTCCACGTTTCAATCAAATTATAACGACAGAAACTCAATTCTAGCACAAATTCAATCCAAAACCTTCAAGAAAATGCTCAGAGGCCAATTCAAATTGCCTAATCTTTAGGACAAAAGAAATTTTGTTGGAAATCATTAAACAATCTCTGATGTTATTAATATTTTTAATCATTATATATTAATGGTAACCAACTTAGAGCATCCTTTGCTGTTCACACACATACATCAAATAAAAAAATGGGCAGCAAATAAAAAATGGTCAGCAAAACTTCGAAATTTTACAGTGTTAGATATTCCTTGTTAGGCTAGTTGCCTTTAACAAAATCTGAGCACATAAGACATGATGTACTTATCGGGTGGGCAAACTTCCCTTACACTTATGTGAACATCATTCACTATAGGACGTATGGAAAAATTGACCTCCCTCCTCATTCCTGAACTCTTCGACCCTTCCCATTCCCGGATTCTTTGACCTTTCCCCCCATTCTCGAAGTCTTTGACACCCCATTCGAAACTCAGTGGTGAAAACTTAAATTGAAATTATTTATCATTAAAATCGAAACACATTGTAAATTAACCACACGTCACCTATATATAACAAGATCCCCTATAGAAACATCGAAATTTGTACGCTCGGTACATAGGCACTTAACTTAATTGAAAATTCATTTTTCTTCGTTTAAAGTATGGCTAGTATATAAATTTTGATGATGTCAACATTTATCAGAAAAACTAGTATATTACAGTATTTTGTTTCTTATTCCTAATAAATATATTATTCATTATATTTCAGGAATAGGTAAAAAGAAATGTACAATATGGTAGTAATATAATAATTATTTACATATGTTAATTAATTACTTACACGTGGGATAGAAATGTCATCTGACGTCACTACAATATGGTAGCTCAAGTGTAAAGTATAGTTTACAACTAGTTTACGATAGTTTATACAATCAGTTTATGGTAGTTTATCTTCGGTCGCTTAAACAGAACTAATAACCGATTTTTGGTCGTGCAGTTCACTAGGTTTTATTTTAAAAGTATTTTGAACAGTTTGCTGGAAATAATAAGATGTACGAAATTTACTGATACAAAGGGGACATGGCTATATGATTTAAATAACATTTAGACTTCTTTCTACATATCGTAATTTCTATCAGTAAAAACAGCATATTTAACAACAAATTTACTTTTATAAATTTGCCAAATCGCTAAAAAAAATAGTCATAAATATTTATAATAATACGTTGTCATTTCTAATTTAAATAACGCTTTACTTCTCTCTATATTTAACTATTTTTTAATTAAAACGAGTGAATGATTAATTATTCAGTTAATTATATAATTAGTTATATAACTGATATGGTGCAACAGACGGTAGACTTCATATATTTCATTCATAAGGAATATATAACAAATATGGGTACCATTATTCTTTTATCAATAATCACAATTGCCCACCACTGTCTTTAATTGGGGACATCAGCAATTTTTTGTTGTGAAAAACCTAGTTGTGTGTCAGATATAATGTTTTCAAGAGTATATATTCACACTGTATCAAAATATTTGCAAAACGTGGTTAATCCAAAATATTATACTATATACATATATGTATCTACAAACTGACTTCAAATAGGTGTATATCATTAATACGAGTCATCATTAATAGGGATGTTGTTTTATATCATGATTAATATCTTTTCTGAATGTATACAATCATACGTGAAAAGTTTGTATAGTGTACACATACCGTCGCACAATGCGGCGAGTGATAGGCATAAGTGGACAAAAATCTAAATATCTTATTTATGTTAATAAAAACAATATAAAGCTTTAATTAAGGCTTTAATAGGGAATAATAGTACTGTATGAAATATAAATCTGCATTTATGTTCTAATTAAATATTATTTATAGTAATTTCCTGTGAATAGAAACACACACCCAAACCTGCACACGCACGGTCATATAAATATCATTAAAATTGTATTAAAATGGGGATACAAATTGACAAACAGTATGTGATCAAATAAAAGGCATTCATAAATATATTTTAAAATGTGCATATATAACAGAAATTAAAAAAAAAGTAAAAATATATCTCATAGAATAGTACAAAATTAGTCTGTTAAAAAAAAATAAAACTTGAAAATGAATTCTTAATATTTATATTAAAGTTTAAATGGATTTTAAATATATAATAATAAATTTTATTTTAAAGTATCAATCGGAATCTGATTCTGAAAATTCGTCACAGGTTAATGGTAAATACTCCTCAACCGAGGACGATATCGCGTCCGGGGATATCACTCTTTGACAACTTGAAATTATTTTGAAGCCAGAGTGTCGCTTTTTAAATAATTCTCTATTTCGGTAGCATTCCTTCCACATTCTTTGACTATTCAGATGGAAAAAATGACAAACTTCGCCCAGGTCTTAAGTACTTTTTTTGGGCATTCATAAATATTCAAAATATCCAATAAGAAATATATATTTAGACTTCTGTCCTTGAGGGAAGGAGAGCCACTTCTCAAAAATCGTCTGGCTTTTTATAACCAGTATGTCACCTAAAAAAATATTTTCTATAATGTTAGCAAGTATTACCAGAATATCTTCATATCTTTAGTAACTACATCGATGTAGAAGCATATTTATTTAAAAAACTACAATATCTTTTTTTTTAGGTTTTTTTTAATGACATTAATGTCAAATATTGGTATATGAAAAGTGATCAATTTTGGATTAAGATTTAACTATTACCTATACACATTATCAAGCCTTTAATAATCCTTACCAATATCAGAAGTCTCCATTGTATTATGTGCTGTATAAGATTTAATAAAACCAACATTAACTTTTTTTAATGTAATATTTAATATATAATTTAAGCATAGAGGAATAGGCCAGTGTCATAGGGCTGATCAGGACTGAATGGATAAATCCGGCGCATCATCACCTTTGGTTAGATTAAGAGTATTATTGTATACACATACCAGTGTGACTACAGTGTTTTTAAACATTCACTTATCAATATTCATTGTTTTTGTTATATTCGGACAAATTTTGCTTAGGGATTTTTGTCCACAGGTCGCCGCACTGTGCGTCGCGTTGACTTGAGATACTTGAATCGATGTAAGTACAAGCAATTCAGTTTAGCTTTGCCGTCGCTATGTAATCACCTGTTGTTTTGTTCGTTATAAATTTCTTTAAAGCATTTACTATCTATGCGCGAGAAACTTGAAACGTGAAAATAATATTAAATCCCAAATACACAATAAAAACTGTGGGTAGCAGTAGATGAGACAATAGATCCTAAAATACATTGTGACAGTACGTAAATTTGATTCCCGACCGTAATTTGCGTATTTAATAGCCAATAAAAGATTAGGAAAATATTTAACGAAGCAATTCTGCATCAGGTATTATTAACCACATTACAAAATTCTCAACTTTCAACACGTCCAGTGTTACTATTTCTAAGCGAGGGCGTCGTAGTTTTACTTTCTACGGACCGTTCCCTCAAAACGTGCGTGCTAATTTAATTCATTACGTGTATACTTCATGCGTTACATCTTACAACAGAAATGATTCAAAAGGGTTATTCGGATGTAAATGCATTAATTATCCAGGACAACGAGATTTTTGTCACATCATCACATTATATCCCAAAGGAACTCTGAAACACTTAGGCGATCCTTACAACATGATTAGAGGCAGCGTTTTATTATTTTATTATTTTGCAAACTTTGCAAAAAAGTCTTTAGTTTTACAATTCGATAGTTAAGATCAGCTGTACATTAGATAAATTCAGATAAAATTTCAAGGTGCGTAAGTGGAACCCGACTACGAGTATTGATTTTAATTACGCAAACTAAAGGATGCCATAAAAAATTCCAACATACTTCACTGCCCTTAGCTGAACATTGCAAATAGATATAAATAACGTGCAACATGGCAGTAAATAACACGCAAAATGTGCTACAGACTCTAAATCACGATGAATGTATTCGCGTTAACAGAGAAAAATTACGGTATGATGAAAAAATCTATTTTTTACAGATTAAAACACATAACAGTGCTGACACGGACCAATTAAATAATTTCATATAAACTATGCAAATATTACATCTTTAGACGCCGAACTGTCATGTTTTTTATGCAGAGTACACCAGGTCTTTCGTGATAAACTTTGACAGTGGATAGGACACGTCTTATTATGAAAAAAAAATCTATATAAACAAATTTCCTAAATTGCTTTATTTTCGATATACAAAGTGTTAAAGTTTACTTAACAGTGTATTAACAATCTTTATATTATATTAACTATACCGCGGCGGGTATAGAAGGACTCGTCAATGCACAGTATTGTTCAAAAAATCCCTATTTTCTTGAACTGAGTGAAGGACCCAGCGACAAAAAGTAATTCTTTTCTCTTCATCTCCTGGATGTAAGCCTTGAACAGGTTGTAGGTAAAATGGACGCCTGTGATCTCGTCTTAAAGTACGAAGTACATTGAGGTACATTGATTTAGAGGTGCGGAGAATACGAGAACTCGTTGTTGAATCTCTGTTAAACTCATTTAATATCCGTCGAGAAATTTGTTGTTGGTTTTCGCTGGCATTATTTCGATTCCCATGTAGGTTTCCTAAACCTTTCTCTATTAATTGATGGTGAACTCTTGTGAACACATTACGACTAGGATGTGTTCTCTGTGGGTATCTCCTTCTGTATTCTCTAGCGGTCGCCCTTGAATTTACATTAGCAAATCCATACACAAAATAGATATCCGCTATTTCTCGATTTGAAAATCTAAACAATATGTTGACACTACTGAAGAAGTTTTATGTTAAAATTGTCAAAGGTTGTCATGAAAACCAACGCCAACCAGGCGTGGCAAATATTGATTATCTCGAAATAACAGAAAAAAATTAGAAACTGAAGAAAAAATTAAACTTTAACACCTTGTATATCGAAAACAAAGCACTTTAGGAAATTTGTTTATATGGATTTTTTTTTTTTTTTTCATAAAAAAACCTTTCCTATCGACTGTCAAAGTTTGTCTCGAAAAACTGGTCCACCCAGTATAAGAACACTTTTTCACCCTACAGGACGACACAGAACGATTCGTTTCACAGAAACGGCTTTAGAGACATACACTGTCTGAATCGTGGTGTAAAATTTGACACCAATTTCACATTAAATAAGATGCATACACACCTGCTTGATGTGGAAGTAACACCGCAAGACAGTGGTAGAATTTTACCCTTTGCTGGTGTGAATTTTTGTAATTAGTAATGGTGTAAAATCGATATTGTCCATATTATACAATAAAGGAAAAGGGAATACACATTATTTTATTTCTCTTTTTAATTTACAAAGATAATTTCTATATCGCAGTAATGAAATATTGGAGTATCTAATATATGTACATGTGCTAGAACAAGTCTACAAAATATTTATACAGAGTGTAACATAAAGGTTGAGAATAAATTAAACGCTGGATTTTTCAGCAAAAAAAATAGATATTTTTCATATGAAGTTATGTTCTAGGGGTTTTCGTTTCCAAGCTACATGGCGATAAAAACTTTGAAAAAATTTAGTTTTTCTCTAATAACTTTCGATCATTAGAAGATAATGGAACGAAAGTTTAGCCGTAGCTTAATTTGATAATGCCCTAGTAACAGGAAAACATATACTTGATAATGTTTTTGTTACTTTCCATTTTCCTATGTTAGCAGTGGGAAAAATTGTATTTACAAAAGTTTTAATTACGGGAAAATGACAAGAGATACAAATAAAATGCAAGACGGTAATTTTGTTTAAAATAAAAAGGTGGATCTTACATATATATTAAAAAAATGTTTTTACCAGTGGCGTATCACAAAGTTCTTCGGAAAACCCTACGGTACAATGCGTACGCACGCCACTGAGTAACTTACGAAGTCAATCTTTTTCCTGTTATTAGGGCATTATCAAATTAAATTACGGCTCAAATTTTGTTCCATTATCTTCTAATATTCGAAAGTTATTAGAGAAAAACTATTTTTTTTCAATGTTTTTATCGCCCTGTAGCTTGGAAACGAAAACCCTTAGAACATAACTTCATATGAAAAAAATCTATTTTTTTTACTGAAAAATCCACCGTTTAATTTATTCTCAACCATTATGTTACAACCTGTATATTCGTGTACAACGCAACCGAATTCCTATCATATTTAAAATAGTACTTGTATTATTGAATATTCAAATTAAGTATTATGGTCCTAATGCGAAGTGACAGATATGTTTCGTTCATATATATGTAGATGCTTTTAGACATTTACTAATTATTTTTTTAATAATGAGGGGATTTAATTCTTACTGAAAATAAAAACAGTGTTAAAAATTATTAATTTAATTATTTAATAATTAATTCATTTCAGGATACACCTTGGCAAGATTAATGTGTTATTATTAGTAAGTACACAATGAGAAGGGCAAATATAAAATATCATTTAACTACCTACCCAGCAAATTTGTCAAAATTAACATATTTTCAAACATATAATATGTATTAGATTTAATAAACTTCGTCGTTCCATTGACTATGTTTGTTTGTTATGACAGACAACCCATTTGGGCATAAATTGATTATTTAAAAATCATAAATAGGTGCATCGATTCAGATTTTAACGAATTATTGATAATTCTTCTTATTGGGATTTAGTTCCCGCTGAAAACTTTGGCATTCTTAGTACAATTTATATATTATTCTTATTAAATAATAAGCAGACAATAAATGAAAAATGACAGATGCAGGATGTGTATTTATATTACCTTGTTTACTTCATCATCGCGAAACACAAATAGGTTAGGTATCTAATATCTCTTCAGTGAAATCACCCAGCGATTCAAGCTAAAAGTCAGTCATCTTGGCAAAAAATTGTAATAAAGCAGGTCAATATAATTAATTTTTGCTTTTTGATACACAACAGCATTTGGGCATAAGGTGGCTAATCAGAAATCACGAACAACCATATTGTCAAACGCTTTAACAGTGTCAATGTGAACATGGATGTCTACTCTAGAATAATCACCACGCAAGGATTATAATCTCCTCCAAGCGGATTACAGTGAACTTTATTGTGGAGTATTTATATTAGTTTTATACCAAAAATCTGTAAAAGTTTATAACTATAGTGGCGTAAAATTTTACTAATTAAGTTTTATACCAGAAATAGTTAAATTTTACGCCATATTCACGCCATTAAATATGTAAAAATTGTTTATTAAAGTGGCAGATTTTCAAGAGTGTACGTAATGCTGCAGATGTTTAGCTGAGCCAGTCCGGATTTTAATGCTAACTAGGTAAGTATTACTTACATACATATATAAATTATTATAACTTATACATTGTTGCTCATATGCGGAGCCGTCACTAATGAGGCATCCAAGCAGGCAGTTCTAATTATACATATTCGATTTTCACATTCGATACACAATTCGACACAAGCTGACGTAACATGAATAATAATTATAGTAATTATTGTGCGAAAGAATAATTACAAGACAATTTACTTATCAGCATTGCGTGAAGATTAAAAAAGTACGTTAAAATGTTCTAAAAAATATTGCAGCTAACAGCAAGACGTATTTGCAAGTGTCCGCCTACCCCAGCTAACTGCCGTAGTTCCGTGACACATTGAAGTGATACTAAGGGCTGGGTGGCTGCAATCGCCATTCGCCCGAGATACTGTCAGACTCCGATGGGAAAGGGGCCTGGCTCGCAAAGCAGTTCCGAGGGAGCTCACCCTCAAAGGAGGGCGGAGCCGTAGAACAAAAAGCCTCAAAATGGTAACTTACTTGTTCGTGCCGAACGCTTTGCTAAAATAAGCCCAGTTTGACATACAAAAAATATTAAAATTACTATTATTATATTATTATGTAGAACGGCTAACTGATAAAATTTGTAAAGACAGTGTAAATATAAACGGGATATACCTAAACTGCTAGTCACTGCATTCAGTAAATGCAATTATTATACAAGCATTTGACATAAAGTATAAAATAAGTAATTATGGCAGTTAAAAAACAGAAGCACAGTTAATTATTTAATGTAGTTTTTATTGACTGTCAAATTATAGTTTTTTTTAACACAGCAGATTTTTCTACATAAACTATTATGTAATCTGCTTTGACTGTACGGTACAAGAGGTTTTTAGTACTATTTTATGTGTAAGTTTTTTCACCGCCAAGACCCAAATCCCAATAAGTGTTATTAACAATTGTTAGAACCTGAAGCGATGTGCCTATTTATTAGTTTTGAATAATTAATTTATGTCCAAATGATTCTTTTGTCCTGAGAAACAAACATAGTCATTATCATGGCCAATTTTATTAAAACTAATATATATTAGATATCTGAATATGTTAAAATTTGACAAATTCGATGGAGGATTTCGTTGGGTAGGTAGTTAATTAATATTTTTATATTTATCATTCTTATTGTATATTTTCTTCCTTATAATAAGACAATAATCTTCTCAATAATGCACCCAATTATTAAATAATGAATTTAGTAATTGGGTACATTCTTTGTTACATTATGATTTTAATTTTCAGTAAGGATTAAATCCCCTCGTTATGAGAAGAATTATTAGTAAATATCCAAAGATATCTGGATATCAAAGAAGCACATTTATTACTTATTAACCCGGAAGAACATTCACATCAGGATAGGATCATACTATTTAATTGGAAAGCTCGATAATACAAGTACTATTTCAAATATGATAGTTAGGAAACTGATTGTCTTGTTCATGAATTTATAAATTATTTTCTGCACTAGCACGTACATATAATATACACAAATTTTCATTCGTGCAATAGATAAATTAACCTTGTAAAGGGTGGTCCAACCATAATGCACGATGTTAATTGTGAGTCACACCTTAACGTCAAGTTTTTTGCCCAACTTAATTTGACATTTCTTTGTTTCCGTGTTTGATAAATTCAACCATGGAGAGGTACACAATTGAACAGCGCGTTAAGATTGTTGAAGCCTTTTACGAAAATGGGCGTTCAAATCATTTCGTGCATTTCGTGACTTTTTTGGTTAGCATAATCGACCAAATGTGTCCACAATCGGGGGAATTGTGCGCAAATTTCAGCAAACCTGGTCTGTAGGAAACGTGAAAACACCTGTGCATGCTCGCCCAGTTCGTTCTGCGGCGGCGGCGGCGTCATCGGGTCGTACTTCTTCGAAAATGAGGTCGGCCAAGCAGTTACCGTGAATGGTGTTCGCTATCGCGAGATGATAACGGACTTCTTGTGGCCAGAAATTGAGGATATGGACCTGGACGATATGTGGTTCCAACGGGATGGTGCCACTTGCCACACAGCCAACGAAGCAATGGCACTTTTGAGCGAGAAATTCAATGGCCGTGTTATCTCACGTCGTGGTGATGTCAATTGGCCGCCACGATCATGTGATTTGACACCGTTGGACTTCTCTCTTTGGGCATATTTAAAAGAAAAAGTATACGTCAATATGCCAAGAACAATTCAAGAATTAAAGGATGAGATAATTCGGCACATTAACGACATTGAACCTCAATTATGTCTCAGAGTCATTGAAAATATGGACCATCGGATAGAGGTATGCCACCGAAGCCGTGGCGAGCATTTGGCCCATATTTTGTTTCACAAATGATTGTCATAGATCCTTCTATCATAATAAAAAATATTAAGATGTCTCTGAAAACTTTTTGTTTTATTTACAATTAACATCGTGCGTTTTGGTTGGACCACCTTTTATATTAAAAAGAGAAATATAATAAAGTAGTCAAAAATAGCTCTATTTCAAAGGCTTTATATTGTCCCTTATTGAACAGGAAAAGGTGAAAATATGGACAGGAAAATGTGTAAAATTAAAATAAAGCTTACACCAAAAAAGTGGTGAAGTATACCAGACGTCGTGTTGACTTTACTCAATTACTATTTTGAAAATTCACATCAGCGAATGGTAAAATTCTACCACGGCCTTGCAGTGTTTATTTCACACCAAATTGGGGTGTCAATTTGTACACCACATTTCAGACAGTGTAGGGATTCTAAATTTAAATAAACACTTCTAGACGAACTTTTTTTTTTGTTAAATTAAGCAAAAATGGTTTTCATATATTTTATTATTCGGGAATGTGCAAATATATCGAGATTCTATCTGCGACTTACTGATAAAAAAGTAAGTATATAATTATTATGATTTCTAATTCATATAATTTTGTTGATTTCGATAATTCAGTATTGCCTTCAGATGTTATTTCTTTAATTTTATTACATCATCATTAGGTCATCAGTCCTAAGACTGGTTGGACGCTAACCTCCAGCTTCTCCTATCTTGTGCTAACCTACGCATTTCGCTAATTGTGCTACAACCTACATCCCTTACTATTTGCGAGCAGTAGTCTAATCTAGGCCTACCTCTGCCTTTCTTCACTCCTATTTCTGCCTCCAAAATATCGCGGACTATTCCCCCATGTCTCAGCAAGTGGCCTACCATTATATCTCTTCTCTTCTTTAAGTTTTTCCACATACTTCTTTTCTCGCCGACTTTCTCCAATACTTCGTCGTTTCTAACCCTATCAGTCCATGGTATTTTTATCATTCTTCGGTAACACCACATCTCAAAAGCTTCTAATTTCTTCCTACTTGCTTCCCCTACCGTCCAGGTTTCGCAGCCATATAGTGCCGTGCTCCATACATATGTTTTCAAAAATCTCTTCCTTGTTTCTAAGTTTATTACCCCCGAGCATAAAAGTGCTTTCTTTTTGTTAAAAGTTACTCGACCCTGCGCTATTCTTTCTTTTTTGTCTTTATCGCTTCTTCCATCCCAATTTATTTTACTTCCTAAATAAGTGAAGTCTTTAACTTCCTCCAATCTTTCATTATTAATTTGTACTTTCGTTTTTGCTCTGCTCTCGCGCCCTCTGCACACTAACACTTTAGTTTTGTTTTTATTCACCCTCATTCCGTATTCCTCTGTCAACACTGCCTCCATTTCGTTCAATGCTGATTCTAGTTCCTCCTTACTAGATGCTAATACTGCTATATCATCCGCGAATCTCAGCATTTCGTAATTTTATTACGAAATAATAAAAATAATGTTTGATAAGTTGTAAAACTAGGGACATCATAATTAAATTTTGTGAGTAATTTGTTCAATATAAGAGCCTCGAATTTATTCAATAATAATTTTGACAAGATCTATACAGGTGAGTATAGGACTAATTATACATATTGTGAGGTTTATGTATTTTATAAAGGCAATGTAATGGATACAATGGGGTTAAAAAAGTTGAATTTAAATTTATGATTGGTTATACAACTAATACATTTATTAACTCTATTTGTGTATACTGTATTTTCTTGGTTTTTTAAAGGTTCATGTTATTTAAACTTTATTTGTTTTATTTTCTTGCTTTTTTATTATATTGTCTTATACCGATTTTAAATATCATACTCTGTTTATCTCAACTCTTCGACATTTTTTACAAGTATGCTATTATATTGAACTAATTTTATTTCTTGTTTTTCTGTAATTGAATTTTGCATTCATTTGCAATGCAGTATTCTCCATAATCGTCAAATATTGTTACGGCATTTTGGATATTGCTTTGTATACTTAAGAATTATAGTTGTCATTAGTTCCGTAATCTTCAACAATGTGTGTGAATCACATTAATTGGTTTTTAACCAATACTCAAAAACATATTACAATACAATACATTCAAAGGTATAGTACAATTATTTTTGTACAAGTTTGCCCAATAGAATCAAAAAAAGTAAAGTTATCACTAATGTCTCTTTTTGGGTTCAAATTAGGTTCATAAATGATAGACATAAATGACAATACTGTAATAATAATTTAAATCCAGATAAGGTAATTATACAAATAATAGCGTCGATATTATACGTCATTGGTATTTATGTATTAAAAAGTTTTCAGTAGATATAAACTTTCGATAATATTTCTCCCAATAGTTTTTTCTATGTACTGCTATCATGTAAGAATTAACTCTAAAATTAACTTTTTATTTATCAACATCACAACTTTCTTAGGAACCAAATTGAGGTGTTTTTAGATGAGATGTCTCTTGTTAAATGAAAACAAAGTGTACTACAGCATCTGTTATTTTATCAAAGCATAAGCTGAATTAAAATGTTTATGTTGTAAATATACGTTCCTCATTAAATTGTATGGATACATGTATTTAGTCTCACTTTGATCATTCTACATATTCAAGGTAGCCATAGAATGATCACACAATGTTCTATAAAATTGTGTTTTAAGTGTTTTATTAGTTTGATAAATTAAAAAGTTAAAAATGGGGTATATAACTGTAAGCAATATATTTTGAATTAATTTTTTTAAAGCAATCATTGAGAATCATATCAGCTAATGGTAATATACCCATATGGAGATATCAAACATTAGTAATTTTAAGAGCTTACCACATCCAACACCAACAAAAAGACCAAAAGGCTTACCTGCAACAACAAAAAATAGATAAAATATGCCATATTGGAATATACTGAATTACAAGTATGTATAATACAAAAAAAAAACTTCAATATTAAAATAACATCCTTCGATATTTAGAATGATTTGCGTGATTAAAGTAAAATATAACAAACAATGTAATACATCAAAATGAAATAGAAATATCCATACCAAGATTTAAAGTAAAATTAAAAGTATATATATATATATATATATATATATATATATATATATATATATATATATATATATATATATATATATATATATATATATATATATTATGAAATACAAAAAATAAATCATATTGAACAAAATAAAAATAGCAATATTAAAAGAAGATATTACCATATGATAAGAAAATAATGAGACCCCCCCCCCCCGTCACCCGCTTCAAGCGCCCACAACAGCGATTTTTAGAAAAAGATTATATTAAAAATTTAGATATTTTTTTCGATTATTAGAAAAAAGATCCACAAATCGTGAATTCCATTTATTTATATAAGAAAAAAATCGCAAAAATATATGCCTTATAACACCAGCTGTTATTACAACACCCAATATAATTACTCTTTACATTCTTAAGATGTAAACGGGTTATGGAATAATCATTTGATTTAGCTTTATTATATATTTTACTATCGATATTTAAGCCACCGTTGCTTTAATACAGTTTATTAAATAAGATTCATAGGAGGATTTCGATTTTAATTTTACTGTATTCGCCTGTCGTTCTTAACAACATAAAATACATAATAAGTCTATAAAAGTATCGAGTTTGCATTAAAATTGCTAAACATCAAAATTATTGTTTTACATAAACATTAATAATAAGTTGCTGTAATAAAGAGCATAAGAGAAAATAAATGCATACAAGAGTAATACAATAACAATAAATAAAAAGAAAGTTTAAATAGTTGTGTAAAAAGTTATATGTTAAATAGTAATAATATAGTGCGCATCTTGAAAAAATTTCAGAAAAAAACGTTCCAGCAAAATAACTTAATTTTTTAAACAGAAATACTTCTTTATTATTACCATTTACTACATAGGAAAGTCTTTAATAATTTCAGTATCTCTGATTTTGACTTCGTTGGGTTAAAAAATTATCCTTCATTATAATTAAGATTTCTTGTATGAAATAAATCATTTGTATTAAATCTAGACATTATATTTCTTTACTTTTAGGATACATCGGGTCAATATCTTCTGTATGAATTTTTATTTGCTTGTCATAATAGTTTGATAAAGAATTAAGATTTATTAACTAATGATTAAGATTTATTAACTAATAAGTTAAGATTTATTAAGTAATGAATCAATTTCTTTGATATATTAAAGGAATTTATATATTGTTTCAGTATTCGTATTTTATTGACAATTAAAAGAAGAAAGTTCTTTAAAGCAAATAAATTTATTTCGATTCAAAGAATCCTTTTTCTCTGTGTAACTAACCTGAAAAACCCCATTAGGGGTTAAATCCTTAAAATCGTCTCAATATTGTAGCTACTCACAGTTATTGAATAGCAAGAAATTCGTATTTCATTACTTTCTAATAAAGTATGGTTTCTAGGCTTGAATCGTTATATTAATTTTTACATTTGTATTCATAAAACGAATGACTTAGAACTCAACGCCACATACAGCATATATGCTTTGTTCAGCTCAAATTTGGGGCCGTTACCTGATACATTGATGAATAATACTGTTTGGACTCGGGAGAATGCGAAGAATGTCCACCAGAGTAGACGGTTTTTCTTCCAGTCTTTATTCTCGTTGGAACACGTGGTCCTTACTTTGTATCTTGTATTACATGAGAATTTAGAAGGAGCATTCCAACCGGATAGTATAAAAGTACCTACCCGTAAGATTTATATTTGTTATACACGACTGTCAAAAAAACAACAGAAAAATGTACCTAGTCGCATTTGACGGAAATACGAAGAAATAATCCCCACGTCATTCACTACTTGTGATAATGAGATTACAAAGAACGTTAAACGAAAGTTGTAAAAATATATAATTAATTACACGAATATTACATGTTCGTGTATTGATCGCAGGCATTTCGGCCGCACTACTATGCAATTTGTGCCAATACTCTGGAATATACCTAATGGAATATTCCATGTATAATGTGGACATTCATTTATTATTGCACAATATGGCAATCAGACGAAGTCATATCCGTATGAAGTACTTATATTCGAGATTATAACTATTTTATTTCTCATTTCTGAAATAAAGTTTTATAAAAACTATTTTTCTCTAAAAAGGCGTTTTTAATAGAAAATTTGAAAACTTGAAATAATAAAGTGCTTAAAAGACAATATTTTCTACAAATTAAATGATTCTGAACATTATATTATTTAACGGATTCCACAAAGGGATTGAACATATGTATTTTAAGTATATTTATGTTTAGTATATTTTATATTTAGTACAATTGAGAAAAGTGCATGTGTTTTCTTTTGTAAATGGAAGAGTTAAGCATCACACGGTTGTTTAGGTCAAAAGTCGCGCTATATACAGTGCCGTGAAAAGTTTAGACTCAAGCTTATATTTAACGGCATTTATTAGATATACCTCCAGCAAGAAAGATTATAACAGGCTACCAATAGATACAATTTATATAATAGATCTTTGCGCGTGTATCAATTTTGTGACGACGCACGGATCACACGCTACACCACTCGTAATTGTTATTAATATGCCACAATTACCAGCACATATGTCTAGCGACATATATTTCAATCAACTACGTACGGCATAGACAGTTAATAATTTGCCGAACAAAATGCAATTATGAAGTCACTTTATTGTATAATTTGATTCATTGGCGTCTCCGTATTTCTGTAAAATTTATTTCATTTTTTTTTTCATTTATTTTGAATTTTGTTGAATTTATTTCATTTGTTTTGATGGAAATATCACTTCCATTGAATGTTCTTGTAGAGAACCTTTTCATTACTCTGTCATAGATTGACAGGTTTGTATTGTACTAACTGTTATCACAAAATGTGTTTTCAGCGCGACACTGTTCAAAAATGTCAATTGATTGATTCATACGATTGTTACCTGTGACGCACACGCAAAGAATCATTATACAAACCATAAATAGCGTTATTGCTCTCGAACTATAACGTGCTTACAGGTTGCTACTGCGCATTTGGCAAAAAGTCCTGCTGCGTATGTGAGAATAAGTACAATATAAACTCAGGTTGATTTAAACAACGAGAATGCATACCAATACAAATTTTGAGTAACGATTTGAGAAATTTATTTGCAGTTATTGAGGAGTTTTTTTAAGTGTTAGCGACATGGAACATTTATTTATTTATTTTTTATTTTTACGCCGCGTGGTAAAGAATTGAATGATTTAGAAATACAATGAATGATCGATTTATGCAGTTGTGGAAAAACAGCGACAGTGTGTTTTAAAAAAACTTATATCGTCGAAAATTATTGTAAAGGACGCGCTCGGAGTAACCGTTTACATTTTTACCGACGACAAAGTTGCTAAGGGAATTAACTACAGGAACGTCATCTTCTCACGTTGTCCGTCGCTTTAATTTAAATTGTAATCCCAATCTCATAAGGAAATGGGCGAAATATTTTTTGGGACGAAAACAAATTTAATTTGGACCGGATGGATTTAGCTATTATTGGCATGATTTACGAAAGGAGAGAAAAATTATGTCAATAAGACCTCAAACAGTTGGTTCTGTTATGATATAGGCGGCATTCAAAAAGGATATGAAAAGCTAACTGGCATCTGTAAATGGCAGAATGAATACGACTCCTTATCAAAACCTGTTAGAAGATTACCTGTTACTACTTTTAACCTTTACTGAAAATTATGATGCAATATTTCAACAGTATAATGCACCTATTCATTCTGCAAGATCCACAAAAAAACTAGTTTCAACAGTATGGAATCGACCTTATGCCCTGGCCAGCTTCAAGTTCTGATCTTAACCCGATAGAAAATCTATGGGGGATTATGGCAAGAGCACAATCCGGCAAGAGCACAATCCAACAAAGACTTCAACTGAAAGTGTTGATGAACTGAAGCGTCGAATTGTAGTTGTCTGGGATGAAATTCCACAGTCAACTTTAAACAATTTAATAAATAATACAATAGTAAAACATTCGCTTATTAAATGTAATAAGGGAAATAGGGCCAAGTATTATCAGTCCAAGTAAAATACGTCAGTGGATTCATAAT
The DNA here is from genome assembly GCA_037954035.1 of Rosalia funebris. Taxonomy (NCBI): domain Eukaryota; kingdom Metazoa; phylum Arthropoda; class Insecta; order Coleoptera; family Cerambycidae; genus Rosalia; species Rosalia funebris. The sequence continues at coordinate 17,220,063 of JAZFAV010000007.1, read as the reverse complement.
TTTTCACAAACTACAGACCCGTTTTTTGATAATCTCTGATATTCACCAATACATGAGATCCTAAAAACTCGTAATATAAAACACTTATTTCACATAATATACCACTCCAATATATCCATAAAATTAATCGTGATGTAGTCCAAATTAAGGGCGAAGGACTATATTTTTCACAGCACTGTATTTTATGCAGTTTTACAGAATGATCAATTGTTAACAATTTTTCAAATGGAACTATATTTATAAAATAATATACAACTCGGGTATTGAATACACTCGATCGACTTAAATCAATCTTATAATTTAACAAAACAAAAGACGCCTTTCTGACAAGATCACATGAATTTTAACGAAGAGGTGTCTGTTGAAATAAATACTTACCTATTTAGTAGAACACCGGTTAAAAATGGAAATAATACAGAAAAGCTATAGTAATATATAATATAGTATAGAAGACATGTTCGAAATAAGTTTTATTTGGCGAATGTAATAAAAATTATAAAGAAACATGCAGGCATGTTTATTATGTAAAATATCCACATAATAGGACATTTTATTATTATAAAACTCTCTAATAAAATAATTAAAAATGAATGGAACACTCAAAGTACCAAAAAAGGGGACCAACTATCAAAGTCACAAAAGAACTTAGTGGTTTCTAAAAGCCCAGGAAAACGTGATATTTTTAAAGAAATATTTTGTGATATGGTGAAGACAATTTTATGAATAATGGAATATTTAATCATCATAATAATCACTACAGCTTGTCAAGATGTACTTAGCTACGGAAAATTAGTATTATCAAGAAAACAAACTTTCCTTATAATACTAATTTATTTTTATTATGTGAAAGTCAATGATGATACTTATTTAAATATTATTTGTCAAGTTGAAAACGACTTCCTAGATAACATTTATCTTGCGAGGAGAACACAAACTTTTTTTCCAGCACGTTGGAACTCCGCCTCATTATGTCCCTTCCAGTAGCCCACATGCTATCCCGACGTAAATCCTTTAGACTATTTTCTGTGCAGATTTACAACAATGAATGGCGAAATAGACAAATAATAGAAAACTGAATGCCAGATATATTAAAAAATGTTCTAGAAATTTTAGATGTATGGCTTTATTTATTTCAATAATTGTTTACAAGTGATCGTCCTATAAAATTGCACAAAACAAAAACAGTCTTGTCTTATTTAAAATTCGTACAATTTTCGGTGGAATTGGAATTGATGTATAGTTTATTTCATATCTATTTTCCAAATAAAAAATTCCAAACGGCTCTTATCTGATACCGTGACTTGTTTTTATAGCTAGGCTCAGGTAGACTGTTCCGTTTATCGGCAAGATAAGAGAGTTTTTTATTTGGCAAATAGCGATGAAATGAATAGTATGTTGTTTGTGAAATAAAACACACTATTAGTAAGGTCACAGAGGTGTTTTTCTTTAAAAAAAATCACCCAGTATATATGTATGTTATATCTTCACTGCCGCCTTTATTCAGCCAGCAAACTACTACCGCTCTGAATATCGGGGTACTTCAATTTAACAAGTAATTTAGAAGATAACAGATGCAAACAAAGCGATAACTCTAAAGCCAAGTAATAATTGTTTAATTTTCAAATGAATAATATACGTATTAAGTAAAATTAACACAAATAATTTATTTTTTAATTTAAGCTTACACAATATCAATACACACGAGTCATAAATTGGATCAATCTAATAACCTTTATCAAGCTACATATTAGATTTAACTGATACATTTTCTGATAAATTTATCGTAAAAAAAAGATGAGAGGAAACAAATTCTATTTCGGCTTCTCGATTCATCACCTACATCAAAGCTTTATACGAATTAGGGAAATACAAGAGAGAACACATGCTGAGATATTTATAAACACTTCTTCTTTTTATGTTGTTCGTGTCGCCGTAAGGAAAATAATTCATCCCTTTAATTCATATCACAAATAAACCAGAATATATAAGATGAAAGAAAACGTTAGACTATAAGAAACCAAAAAAAAAAAAAAAATGTATGCATTTGAAATTCATTAAATACATACTAAGTACGACTGTAATTAAATACATTACTACAATTAGGATTGAAAATTTGATAAATTTTTACTTAAAGTTATGTTTAAGGCATACAATGTATAAGGCATACAAAGTAAAACACAGATTGACTACATTAGTCGGCTACTTATTGGTAACTAATATATTAGTCCATGAATTAGTAAAATACAATTACCTATATGAAATCTAATCTGCTGTTGTGGTATCGAGTATATCCAACGGAAGTAGGCGGAGCTACAGCGCAAAGATGACACTACCCTACTCACAGCTCGAACACACAAAATATCTGGATCATCAATAACATAAACAACCTTACACCAAACCAGAGAGAAATGTTTCTCAGTTACGCCAAAGCCTTCACTTATAACAGACTAAAAATACAAGTAAAGTGAAATGTAACCAATACAAAGACGTAAGTAGCTATAAAAAAAACAATAAAAATTTTATTAATAAAATTCAGGGATGTTCTGATTTAATCAAAATCACTCTTAATATTACATTTTAATATAACATTTTACAAAGTCATTTTAATTAGTGTTTTATATACAAATATAACCTCTTATACCAAGAACTAAACTACCACAGAGAAACTAATTAAAACTATTTTTTTTTAATCCTTATTATTTTGATATTAATATATATATATATATATATATATATATTAAACATATAATAAAATCCAATACATCTAGGAATACAAATCGAAATACTAGGGATAATAACATTTGGACCATATTTTTAACGGTTTTTTTTTTCTGACCGGAATGATACATGTATTTATTTAATATATTTTTCATTTTAACATAACAGCAATAATAAGGTCTATAGTTAAAAGAGTACAAACCATTTTATTTGACAAGTAAAGAAATTATGAACTTGAAGATGTCATTTAAAGTATGTACATAAGATTAGAATAATTTTTCGTTGATTAACATGCTTTTGAAAATAATCATAGAATAGATTCCAGTAACTTAAAGTTAAAGGCAGTTCGCCCAGGCAGGCAGGTGAAATACTGCCACCAACAAGAAATGAGAAAATAAGAAATATTATATTTAGTTGTTGTTTTAATATGTAGATTTATTTCTTTATAATCGTAATTCTATTATTAATTGCTATTAATTATACCATTTATAATCATTATAATATTCGCGTTTTTCAAGTAACGCCAACGATAAGGGACGAGCATTCTCGAATTCTAGCGAGAGGCAAGCCTCTCCCCTTACATTGGTTTAAAAGGACGTTAGGTTTTAAATTTACCATTTCCACGGGTAAAAATTAACGAAATTTATAACGTCTAGTGACGACTTCATTATTGACAATACGTACGAAACGATGAGCTCCGTATGACATGACCGCACGCAAAAACACACACTTTGTAGCGTGCGGTTATGGTAAGTACAGCTTGTCAAGAATAGGAAAAAGTGTGCTACATAGATTCTCTATATATGCGTAGAAGAGTGAGACAGCATTCGTAAGGAAAAGAATGCACTTTACGCGCGGTCAGGTCAAACTCTGTGCACATCCAATACACTCGATATTCCCTCTGCAAAGGTCTCAATGCGACCGAGTAAAGACCAGGTTATTTACTGTGCACCTCGTGGGCGGTCCGATATCGCAGTTTTGAGACTTGATTTTATTCTTGACGAGCTGTACATGTTTTATTCCAATGTTGTCAGTTTTTATTAAAAAAAACTTGTTTAAGGGGAGGTTCTCATCAAGCGACCCAAAAATTACATGAGTTTCTTCATTTTTTTTTTCATAGAAGGAAGTAAATAAAGTACTCAAAATTTTTTATACGTATTTATCAAGTATTCAGGTGTACAAACAAATTATTGTTATTAAAATAAAATGACACGGTAATTAGTTATATGCTTGGTAATGTGACCGTCCCAAAAAAGGTATCCAATAGGTGGGAACTCTAGCACTTGTTAAAATAATCTGAAATCAAAACTTAAAAAGAAATTTATAAAATATATATTTGTTGGAGCTTATATCAATAAAAAATTGAAAATTAACAAAATCCTGCGATGTTTCGGTACCGACTTTTCCACTTTTTTTGCTCTTTAAAGTGTTAAATAACAACGAAATCAATGTTTTCTTAGGTATAAGCTCCAATAAATTTAATTTACTTTAAAATAAAAAAATTAAGACGATCCGTTAATTAGTTTTTGACTTACAGTTCCCACCAGTTTAAAAAACATAGTTTCAAGAAAAACGCGTTTAAAGATTCGGTTAACGATTTTTGGTATGTAAACATTAATTAATGAATACCTTGCGACTAATCAGCAATTCCAGGACCATATATTTTTTATAAAAATGTTTTCGGTCAAATCGTTTTAGAAACATATTCTACATATAATAAAGTATCAAGACAAAAAACAAAAAATTCGATTTTTTGGTCGATTTTGAAGAGAACCTCCCCTTGAGATAACTCGTGGATCTAGTAAGGAATCTGAATGTGAAATTGTATTTGGGACTTCTCTTCCCGTTGGTTTTTGCTGGCGTAAAAAAGTAGAAAACCCCCTTGTCAGATTATGGCTCACCAAAGCTGTTCGCCGCCCCTGCTTAAAGTTGTTACACATATCGCCAATAATAGACTGTTGGATGCATTTGAAAGCAACATCCCTGAAAGTGATTACATGAACAAGGACCATATACCTAACAGATATACATACCTCTTCAGTGTAGACCGAAATTTTAACTTCTTTACGGTTTACCAACTACAAAATAGTTAGTAATAAGAGGTTAAGTATTAAAAACAGTGGCGCAGTAAACTGGAACATTTCCCCTCAGTGTTCCATAAGCATGAAGAAAATACGGAGTTATATTAGTGAACGGCGCAAGAAACTGGAAGAAATATTTGTAAAAGTTTAAGGAACCTGAAGAAAACATAGGTACAGCTTGTCAAAAATAGGAACAAATCTCAAAACTGCCATATCGGACCACCCACGAGGTGAGCAGTAAATCGCCTGGTCTTGACTCTGTCGCATCGAGACCTTTGCAGAACGAATATCGAGTATGTATGAACGTACACAGAGTTCGATCTGGTTACGCGTAAAGTGCATCCTTTTCCCTCCGAATGCTGCCTCACTCTTTCCTCTACGCAACATAGAAAATCTCACATTTTCCCTATTCTTAACAAGCTTGTATACATAATAGATACTAGAGGCAGTTTAGAAGTTAATTTTAGTCATTTGCTAATGTCAGCTTGGTTTCGCAGCCATAGCGCGTCGGTAGACGTATAATTTCTCTGTGTTTGTGGAAAGTTGGTTTTCTGTTTCCCCTAATACTGATAAGACTGTATATGGTGCCTCATTGTTTGAGGGACTGAAAATGGGCTAAAAATTACAGAGCTAACGCAATACGTACGCCTCTTAATTCAGTTTATTAATTGGTTTTTGTTGAAGTAACTTCAATATTTCTTGATATGTAAATCTTTATGATATGCAAATATTGATATGTAAATGTGGAGATTTGATATCTAAATCTTCAATTCGTATCACTACGGTGAAACCCTTAAATGTTCGGATGATATTTTTTAATATAATAAGCATTATATTTTTAACTAATAATGAGAATTAATTGTATTATTTATAAATAACACAAACAAAAATTACAATAGAGACGACCATTAACTTTTACGAGCAAATTATTCCGTTAACTCAACGTCGGTTATTATACCCCGTCTGTTGAAATAAACTGTTTAATTAATTTTAATAAATACCGACTGCCGTACAAGCCTTTACGGCAATGATTAAGTAAAGCAAAAAATCAGACATGTCGCGTGCTGGTACAAGATGTAGACAATTTTAAATCTACCAGACAGGTGTAGTATCACCTGCCCTCATGTTTTTATACAGGTTGCTTTTGCTACAAGCAGTAAATAAATAATTAATTAATTACATCACTTTCTTTACTCTATAAAAATATATTTTAATTTTTTTTTAATCCTTTAATTAGGTAAAATAACTAAATTGGTTTCTCCATTTTTTATTAGCTATTAAATTTAATATCATCAACCATTAAGTTTAATATCATCTATTAAATGTCACACCTAGATCATGGAATGGAATACATCTTACAATAATTAAATATAAAGAAAATAAACCGTTTTAAAACCTTAAAACGGACTTTTCCGCACGTAGAATATCTCTATCTCGAAATTGAGTGACCAAGAAAAAATAAACCAACACATAAATGCAGAATATGTGTTTCATGCGACAGTTTTACTTTTTTCAATTTTCCTCAAATAGTCCACCATCGTGTTTTCTCATGACCTATGGACAGGGTGGGGTGTGTCTTATCCACCTCAAATCAATAGGCCTCATCTGGTAGACGTCCCTAATCAGAATCAGTCGAAACCCGATCTATCCGACACGATTTAATTGAGTTATCGTGCTAACAAAAAAAATTCTGAAATAGTCCACCATTGTACTTTCTCATAACCCATGTACACGGTAGACTGTGTTCTATCCACCTCAAAATCAATAGGTGTCGTCTGGGAGACGTCCCCAATCAGAATCAGTCAAAACTCAAGCGATCCGACACGATTTAATTGAGTTATCGTGCTAACAAAAATAATGCCGACGACAACGGCACATACACAGCAAAAAAAAATTAAAACCATTTTTTTTTGTTTTTAGGCCAAGAAACGAAAAATAAACCCCAAAAAAATTGTTTTTTCACTTTTTCTTTACACGATTACATTACTTTTCCGCGTATAGTGGAGTGCGGAAAAGTAAAAATTATGATTGCCATTATTAGACTACCTAGCAATTTTTCGTATCGATGAAAACTGGCGGTAACTGTTGAAATAAGTTCATCCAATTTATTAAAAGTTAGAACTTTTGTTGCTTGTTATTTTAAATCGTAATTGAGCACTAAATCAGAGAAAACAATGTAAAACCCAAAATTTTACAGAAAAGTTTCTCTTCTCCTGCCTTTTACCGCAGTGTAAAATTGTACTTCTATATACCTAATTTATTGATAATAAATAAATAAATAAATGAAATCAGCTTTAGTGCTTACAATGTAGACTTCAGTTTTACATACCCAATAAAGCAGTTCTTATCTAATAATTTAAGCGTCCGTCGTATATATTTAAAGGCGCGAACAGCGTCAGAGACGTTTTTTCGAACGTGTCTCAAGCTAAAAATGAAATTTTGAAAGGAATTGTTTTTACCTTGAAAGGTACCTCAATGTGTCAAGCAAAAGTTATAACACTAAATTATTTAATTGCATTGTGACGATTTCAAGATGATCTACTGAGACATTTATTACAATGAATAGTCAAATTCCAAGGCTGTGATACGAAAAAAAAATTATATTTAATTTCCACAATCAAATTACAATTTTTATACACATATAACATATACTTATTTTCACGTTGACAGCAATTTCGGAAATTGTACTATTAAAATATATTTACGTTTTTTTTTTATCTGTGAAACCTACATACAATTTGTAGATTATTTTTAATAGAAGACCAATGACGACTGTACTTTATGAATGAATAATTAGAACATGAATGATTATGTACCTTTCTTGGGATAAAAGATGTAAGCTTTTCAAAAAAAAAATGTATTCGATTTGACACTATACGCGTTCTGTTAGACACCGTGATTTTCAGAAGGCTTATTATAACTTATGGGAAATTGTAACTTCATGATTCATTAATGACTGAGAGGGTATGATATGTCTAAAAATATGGCGCCTACAGTCTGCACAAATATTTTCTCATTTCACCGGAATCTATGAATATAAATGATAGAACTAACCTATGGCAGTTACGTGATAGAATTAACTAAACTTTTATACAACCGAAGAGCAGAAAATAAACGATTTGTTCATTCTTTAATATATAAGTAAAAACTGTTGGGAGAAACATAGCATCATATTTTCTACTTGACCGATAAATATCATGACATCATAACCGTAACAAACTCCCTATTGCACTCATGGAATATAATCCACCTCCAATTTGTAATGTTAATTGTCTCATGTAAAACATCCTCTTCTGCAGGGTGATCAGAGAAAAACTTAAAAATCTCAATATTCATCGACACTGGATTTGACGTCGAATACCAATTTTAGTGTAACTTATGCTTGTTAGCTGAAAAGTAACACAGAGTTCATCCATATACGATGAAGTTTGATAAACTCAAAGTGGTGAAACAATGGAAAAGCTAAACTGAACTGCACTGAAACAAAAATATAAGGTGGCCTATCTATAAATAATATGTATCTTAAGGAATAATATCAAACTCGAAGACGTATACAGTATTATGTAGAATATCTGTTATGTATTAATTATCGTTAATTGTACTACACGATTATAACAAAACGAAAAATTACGAATATCCTTTTCGAAAAACTCACATAACAGTTAACCGACCAGTGTTGCCTATATACAAAGCAATTAGACGGAATTCAGTAAATGGCATATATAACATCTACACGGCGATGGAAAAAAGGTAGGCGCCGATCGTTGTTACCGTATGCTTTTACATAAATGACTAAAGTCGCGACTTCATTACGGCGATCTATCGACAGTCGCCAGGATACCAACGCGGAAAACTAAAATCAATTAGCTAATCGCAGCAAATAATTATGACAGGAACTACGCGAGGTAATAATATGTAAAATGCGATTTTATATCATATATATTTATATTTGAAGACTCATTAAGAAAATTGTTAGTATGAAACGAATGAATAAAAGACACGTTATTGTAAAATAACGTATTTTAATAAGAAAAAATTAAAAATATATCAACATTTTGTTGTTCTAGTTTCGTTCTAAATGTATACTAATATCAAAATGAACTCCGTTTCATATATGATAATAAAATTACGATATCTAACATTTTGTATCAATAAATATCTTTATGTTCTTTAAAAAAGGACAACTAACATTTTTTTATTTGGCCAATTTGCCAGTTACCTTGTCCTGAAAAGATAAAGAAATATTTTTGGCTTGGAAAGGTTGAAAATTCGTTACAAATTTCGTACTTTTACCTGTAGTTATTGTGTAATTAAAAAAATAATCCCTAACATTAAATGGTAAAACATCACCACATGGAGTCACTGAAGCCGTGTTAGTGAGTTGCAGCCTCGATTATAGTAGGTTCTTTAGGGACTTATAGTCATTATTGTAATTTAATAATAATATAAATAACTAAAATGTTTGAATTACAGTCCATTGCTCACTGAATTTTTTTTTTATTTTTCTTGCTTTTCTGGCCACACCATGTGCGCCCCAATGAGTATAGTTTACAACAGCATATTCCAAAAGGGAATGAATTGGAAAACAAAACACATTACCAAATGAATGTCAATTGCCTTGACGTAGTAATGTACGTAATACTTAGTAATGAATTTATTTCTGTACTAATAATTATCATGGTAAGCACAGTTAATCTAGTACTGAAAGAAGTTAATGGAAAACGAAACCCATAACAACATGGCTATAAAAATGCTGGGTAGAGATAAGTCTGGAAAACGAAATATCCCCCCAAAGTTTGAATGATAGAGATAATCGCTGGTAGGTTCCGATAGCCAAACGTTTCTCTCGATCATTGGTTTCATACCCAATGGTAGTGCATTGAAACAATTCCGCTTCTTCTACGCCACGCAACGGAGTCAGTATTTCTTCATGTCTGCTGAAGATCAATCTTTCCAGTACTGATTGAGATACAGAATTGGTGTGTTATGCATACTTACTTCTGATACGGCATCAAAATTTGTTATTGCAAGTTTGCGTCAGGTCAACAGTAAGAATAGATCAAGAATGCTCTGTTTCATTTACTGGCGTGAGTTATTAAATCATAAATGTAAACCCAAATTAAAGAAGAAAGTGAAAGCCGTTGGTAAATCAAGTAGTTTTGCGTTTTAGTTTCATGTAAAGCTTTCCATAATTTGGTCATGATGATGCTTCCCAATGTGTAATATTAATTCTTCTATATTCGTTTCTGGTTTTATAGTTAACATACATACTTATATGTATAGCATATTTCCAAGCGTTATTCATTAGTTAAATACTATAATATATTATAGTATCATAGTAGTTATAAGCGCAATTATACATAATTATTTAAATTATGTATTATACATACATATAAATACGGGAAAAATATAATGTTGAACTATTGTAAAATTATTTCGAGGAAAATATAAATATTGAACGAACATGTGCAAGACCGCAAGCAAATATGTAAGTTTACATCATTCACTGAACATGTCCACGATCTTTAAACCGTCGAATTGATTCCATCCAATATCATCGTTAATTACGCAAAAACCCACTGGGCATGAATGACTATTAGAGACAGTTCAAAAGATTTCGATTACTTTCGAGATTTCCACAGAAATATTAATCACTTTGAAGCTGACAAATGCACACAACCAATGTAAGCAATAATTGAATGTAACAATATTTTATAAATAACTAAGATTTTGGAATGTGATTGCGACGAAATTTAAACAAGTTTTTTTTTAAATGAATATAAATATTCCTTCTTGTATTTCGGATAGGACCCACATCAAATTCTAATGATATTTTTAGGGCTACTTTCTGGATAGTTGATGGACAAAGACTAGTGAAAAACTGTTCTGAAACCAGCTCTGAGGAAATTCTGGTAGAGGATGAAAATATTGGTAATATGGAGTATTTGGTGTGGATCTACTAGAATAAGAAGAAATCTAATTTGTCCATGAAATATTTTAGCCCATACAGCAAGTGGCAAGCTACTAGGCGAATCTTTGGATATTTATTCTACACCTTAAAGTTAAAATCGAGGAAACTTACCTCCTTTCTATTCTGATTGATACGCCTTTAGACTCATTTCTGTTTTTAACGTATTTTAAACGTTAGAAAAATCCAAGAGTACAAAAATTAGCATTTATTGTAGCTTTCTTTGTATTTATACAAACTACAATGTGTCTGACAGGCATGATTATATATAATCAGTGATCATAAAGCTTGCAAATGGATAATTTAAAAAGGTTGCTAAAGTAACTTTTAAAATATTGATTTGGACTAAATCATCAAGACCCAAAGCACTGTCGCCGATATTTGACTGGATAGAGACAATCGGCTGTTTGTTATATGCTGTGTAAACCGATCTGTATTTACATAAATAGAAGCACTGATAATATTAAATAATTAGTTAATTATAGAAAATTAATATTGTTTGAACGAATCAACCATTAGGTATTTATGTTATTACAAAAATGTAACTTAACAAATACCACATTCTAAAAAATTACAAAAATTTAATTGACCCCTTTGAGCTAGACAATAAATTGATCATAAAACCTTTGTATAAGATTTGTTCTAATATGTCTTTGTTTAATGTCTTTGTCTAAGTTCGTAGATATCCATTTATTATTATTAAGGATGTATTACATTGAAGATACACTTTCAAAAGAGATTACTCTTTTTAAAGCGAAATAAAATAATATGTATTATTCTTCTCCGTCCCACATTAAATTCCCTTGACCAATTCCTCTGTATACGAATGTAAATGTACAAAACTGTACAATAGTTAAGTAATAAAACTCTAAAAAAATAAAATGTGGTATAATATAAATAAAGTGAAATTGTGACCTAGTATTTTAAGAGATATATATGTATATACACAACAGATTCTTAAAAGAAATATTTGATAATTGCATGATACTAAATAGTAGCTATTTACATACATTTTTTAGTTCCTCTTAATAAATCGAAAACCGTTCACTCTGTTATCATGCTCGATTTTTATTTATAAGGTACTTCCAAATTCGAGTGTGCAGCTTTATTAGTCTTATCTGTATCCCTCTTCTGTATCCTTTTCCCGAAAATTGTTATTGATTTTTTGGTAAGGGTATTAAGCGATGACCTACGTTCCTTTTGCTTGAGAAATTTAATTATCTTTCAATATTGTCGACACCAAAACAGTTAGACAATAAAGACTTCTCGGGCATCTTGTGCATGTTTCTCATCCCATTCATTTCAGTGATGCGTGTACGAAAAAAAAAACCGTCGAAATTTAATAAAAATTTCGGTTAGGTACTTTTCATTCATATCATTTTATTAAAACACCTAAGCTTTCTGAAAATGATTTTAATAGTCCGTATATATTTTCATAAATAATCATGAATATCATCTAGAATAGTCTTAAGCTTGACAAATGTTGAATGTATAGAATACAAGTTTTGATTTTAAACACACACCTTGATTTTAATCCTACTATGATTTTGAAGATACTAAATAGAAAGTGTCTAGGATTAAATTAGAGATCCATAAGAGTAGTTGATTTTAAAAACTGCGATGCATGCAACGCATGAAATAAGGTTCACCATTATGCACACAGTTTATCAGAAAAATGAGAAAAAACACTTCGATTTTTGACCACTCAAAATCATACTGCCAATTATGTTGATACATTTTATTGATTATATTAAGTTGTATATTTTCTTAACATACATATATATATATGTATAGAAATACTTTCGTATCAATTTGGCATTGTTTTTTTTTAATTGTATATCAAATACTTATATGGTTAACGACACCAAGTCGAGAGTTCACGGTCCCTTAGGATTAATGTGTATGTTTGTAAATGCTGTGAAAAATAACAGCCATAAAAATCTACTGCAGCGCTGTACACAAACGGCATTATACTCGTATGTGGTTACTGCAAAAATACTTTATATATCGAGAAGGCCAACCACCTAGGCGAGATTAAAAATAAAACTGGTATATTTTAGTAGTCAGGATACTGTATGTCTACTATTATTAGATGCATTCATAAATAAAAAAAACATGACTATATTTATATAGTGCCGTATGAACGCTCTAACTATACAAAGAACCATTATAACGACGTTGAAACAAAGAAACGAGAAGTTGCCTTGAATTAATTAATACCAATTGAATTAAGCAAATTAATATTAATTAGTAGAAATCCATATCTCCAACACCATGACTTGGAAGTGTTCTATTTGAATTATTACAATTTTTTATAAATTAATGATACAATGTCTAAAATATATGTTAGTCCCTTCAAATTAGACAAAAAATCACTGATTTTGGCACATTTTTCCTACAGCTAAACAACCTATACAGAAAGTTGGGTTGGGGTTGTGTCAATATATTTTTCACCTAGCGCATGATAAAAAAAGGGTAGTTTTATATATATATATATATATATATATATATATATATATATATATATATATATATATATATATATATATATATATATGCGTTGTTTTGGCAGTTTTTTCGGTTTTTTGCGTTTTTCTGAAAAACTATGCATTTTTGGGAAAACATGAACTGATTTGATGTTGTAGATTTTGCGATTCTCCACAAATTTGGTCTTTTGATTTTTTCGAAATTCTGCTTAGTTGCGCCACTAGAGTGCGCTGAAGTATTTTTGAACTATTTTTCGATTTTAAGCCAAAACTATACATTGTAGAGAAAAATATCAAGAGACCAAAGTTATAGATATAAAAATTTCCCGCCACTATAGGGAGAGAACCGTTTTCTTTTTTTTTTTTTGTAATACTCTTGTGCAAATGAAGAAAAAAACACTCTAGGGCATTATTTTTGATTTATAGACAAAACTATGCATTCTTTTGAAGAGTTCAATCACAAAAAGTTGGAAAGCAAAAGACTTCATACAACTTGTCTTATATTTTTTTTTTACAAAAAATGCATAGTTTTGCCTATAAATCAAAAATAATGCGCTAGAGTGTCTTTTTCATTGGCACAAGAGTATTACAAAAAATAATGAAACTGTTTTCGCCCTCTAGTGGCAAAACCGTGCGACTTTGAAAAAAAAAGAACAAAATATGTCGGAAATTTTTATATCTACAACTTTGATCTTTTGATATTTTTCTCTACAATGCATAGTTTTGGCTTAAAATCGAAAAAGAGCTCAAAATTACTTCAGCGCGCTCTAGCGGCGCAACTAAGCATAATTTCTAAAAAATTAAATCAACAAAAATTGTGGAGAATCGCAAAATCTACATCAAAGCAGGTCATGTTTTCCCAAAAATGCAGTTTTGCATAAAAACGCAAAAAACCGAAAAAACGGCCAACAACGCATATATATGTCTATATCTAAAAAACAACCCTTTTTTTATCATGCGCTAGGTGAAAAATATGTTGACACAACCCCAACACAACTTTCTGTATAGATCGCTTACCTGTAGGAAAAATTTCCTTCAATTTTCTTAATTTGAAGGGGCTATGTAATTAATGTATATATTATTATGAAAATGGTTCCACATTAAAGAGGCGGAAAAAATGTCATAAAACTAATAATGATAAAAATATTATATACGCTGTTTATATCCCTTAATCCCATCATAAATTGAAATAAAACATTGGTTAAATATGAAATCGGTTCTTCCGTTAATACAAGGTTTTTTTTCGAGTTCGTGTGAAAATCATTTCAAATGTTTGTATAATGACTATTTATTACTCAAGTTCAATATTCACCCCAATAAAGTATTCTTTTCAAATCGATTTATAGTTATATTTCTTTAATAAATAACGCTTTGTTTTTTTTACACAACCTGTAGAAATAGAATAGTGTTGCTTAAAAATGATGTGCACCATATTAGTGTTAATGTTTTCCCAGATCACAGTATGGAAGTATGAGACAAATAAGTTTGATGAGACAAAAACAATATCTAGGGAAACTAGTTTAGGGAAAACTAGAGTTTAGGGAAACTATATTTAGGGTTTCTATAAGGAATCTCGTTGAGTACAGAAGGCATGCAAAAATGGACCATTCTGGAAACTCAATGAAAACTAGAAAAGGAAAACTAGAATCGGGTGCCCCTTTTCGTTTTCAAGCTAAAAAGAGACAAGTTGCTTGTACATTCTTAAGGCCCATTTTTGAGTATAACAAGCCTACATCTCTATTTAAGAAGGAAAATTAGCCATTCAAGAATATATTATATAACAATAATTCAGAACATTTATTTTTATATACCTTTATAATTAATCGAATATAATTAATATTAAAAAAAAAAAGAAAATACATACATACATAATTCTGCATGCGTATTTACAATAATTTTTCACATTGCAGTCCATAATTTACAACACAGAATTCACATCGCTTTAAAATATTCCTTCGTTATACGAGGTGTGTTCAAAAAATAACGGGTACTTTATTTATTCGTCTACACCAATGTTATCGCCTTCAAAATAATCCCCATTAGATATTATACACTTATGCCGGCGCTTCTTCCAATCCTCGAAACACTTCTGGAACTCGATCTTTGAGATAGTGTTTGGCTCTCTCAGTGGTGTGTTTTTAATCTCATCTATGCTTACGAACGACGGCCCTTTAAGGTTTTCTTTATTTTTGGAAACAGAAAAGTCACACGGAGCCATATCTGGCGAATATGGAGGCTGGGGCATCATTACAGTGTTGTTTTTGGTCACGAACATTCAAACATGCATCGTGGTGCAAAAGACATGAATTGTTTCCAGAATGCTCCACTGGGACGATTAAGCCTTAGTTTCAATATCATCTCCGTAAACCCATGTTATGATCGCCTGTTATGATACGTTTCAGTAATTCTGCATCACTGTTGACAACATTTTGCGATTCCTGAGAAACTTCCATTCGCCGCTGTTTTTGTTTGAAATTCAACAATTTTGAAGCAAATTTTGTTGCCACACGTTTCATACCCAAAACACTCGAAAAAATTTCATGGCATGAACCAATTGATATGCCATGATCAGCGACTTATCTGATTGCGATCATGTATTTCACTTTCTTTACATCTTCATCGGTTGTTGGTGTGCTGGAGCGTCCAAGGCGTGCGTTGTTGTCAACGTCTTCACGTCCTTCTTGGACACGCTTATACCACTCGTGAACCCTTGTCTTACTCACATCAGACTCACCAAAAGCAATATATAACTTTTTTGACTTTCTAAAACATTTTTAATAACTTTAATTACATAAAAATAATTTTAATTAAATAAATAAGTAATCGCAGATCGTACCAAAACACACGCAACCATTTTGACAGCGGACAACAGACTAAACTTCCGATATGGTTAACAATGTACAGATACTTTTCAGACACGGTTACCAACACAACAACAAAATCGCGCGAATCTGATACAACTCACGAAATTATAAAATTCCCGTTACTTTTTGAATAGACCTCGTATACACTGCATGCCTCTTATACGCTATATGATGAACATTATACAGAATTGATACATCCCATAAATTTTCCTCTGAATTCATTAATAATGTTATTAGTCTTTTCAAATACTAGTCAAAAAACGATCAGAATGTGGTAGGCATCGTGGACCTCCAAAATTGGTAGTCAACAATTGAGAAACGATTCTAGTGTTATGAAGTGGTGCTTCATATTGTTGAAAATGTTTCGATTCGCATTGAGCGGGATGTTGTCTAAAAATTCCTTGATTAAGTGGTGGTTCATGCCATAATAACCCCTATTATTCAACTCTTCTTCATACATTTTAATCACAACACGATTACTATATAGAGCACGCTAACCACTAAAATCGAAGCGTCCTTCAATATCTTCAGCATCTTCAATGATTATGTGTTATGTTTTGCTCTTGGTGTATTAAATGCCCCATGATCAATAAGATCTTCTTTTAGTTTTTCAAAAATAGATTTACTAGGTTATTTTTCAAAATGGCGACTACAATACATCTCAGATGCAACTTCAGAATTATATAATTACTTTGAATGAAACACTCTAACATATTAAACTTTTCGTCATTTAGAACTGTTATGTTGGTAACGTAAATAAATATTCTAATTATTATTCTAAGTAGTTTTGAGATGATTACTCCCGATGATGCTAACTTGATGCCAACGATGATGACGAAACGCCCGTTAAGAAATGTGTAATATTTCGGTGTTCGTGGAAACCTGATCTCTCGTTTTGGTTTTATTCTAATTATTGTCAATCTTCAAAATGACAACCGCCTGCTATGTAAATATCATGAAAATAACAACTTAAAATCAGGACATGAATCCACAATTGATTCATTCCATATATCATATATGGTTGAACGAAAAATGTTCTTTACGTAAATCACAGCCAACTATCTTATATATTAACGAATTCAAGTTTATAATTCGAAAGATAATCAAATACTAAAAATTGTTTGATGGCATCTTATTTTACTCACAAAATACCTTAATAATGTGCAAATATCTTCTATTATATCCAATCCCACAAACCAAAGTTATAGTTAATATCGAAAACTCAAAAAAAAATTTGTTTGTAGCTCGAAAACGAAAAGAGGTCGCCAATTGTAATTTTTACCATTCAGATCCCCACAAAAACAGAGACCAAGAATAAGATTTGCCCCCACGGTATAAAGAGCTTAAAACAACTAATAAAACTACGAAGTAATCATTTTTATACACTCCATACTTGTCCTCCAAAAATGATATATGTAGATATGAATGATACAACTACTTTTTCTTGTTTCACTGCCATGAAGTTTTGTGATTATTTTACATATACATATATAATTTCACATATACGTATATATTCGCACGCACACTTAATTACGATTTCAAAATACTTCACAAAAATGCGTGCAAAAATATCACTAAGGTCAGGTGATGACTAAACTGTCCATTGTATGTAGTATAGGCCCACATGCACGTTGTTCTAGCAATCTTAAAACGCCTGTCAATCCAAATACGCCAAGATGAATAGAGTACATAGAATAGTTTTGTATTAATAGTTTCAGTGCCATGTGCCAATTCCATGGGAAGATGAACACACAGATTTTGAGTCGGTCAAACTGGTTAATTAATTAATTCTAAAATTGCCTATATCGTATACAAGTTATGAATGTAATTATAGTCGATATTAGACCGCTGAAATAAGAACTGAAGACAATGACTTGGCGCAGATATGATGGTGTAGGTATATACCTACAGTTAATTGTTTTTGAAAGCATCCGTATAGTCGATTGGATATGGGTATACAGGGTGAAATTTCATGTGTGGATTATATTTATAAAGGTTATACCTTCCAACACAGGGAACATGAAACTACTGTATTTTTCTCAAGACTATGTTATGAAAAATGATTATTGTTTAAAGCTCTTTTAATTTGAGTACTCCGCCACTGCAACGTGTTAATGAGACGGCCGCGCGTATCTTGTATTACAATTCTCGAACTATACGTAGTTGTCAAACTTCACAATTATTACTATGCAAACACAACACTTGCACTTTTAAAATTTTCCAAAAATCTGAATGTTTAAACAATCATAAGTTGCAAATCCACCTCACCACGCGTGGCTTTTATGTTCCAGGAATATCTGTCTCCCTGAATCACCATCGTTTGTTTGGTTCTTTCAGTGATATTGGTAAGGTGTAGTGAAAAGCAAACAGTTCATGAACTGTTCTGTGTAGTTATTACTTAGTGTGTAATGAAAAAATGCATGTAAGGTGATGGTGAATCAATGTCTGTGTAAAACAAAACATGTTATGTCCTTCATTTTTGTGCTGCATAGGGTATTAATTTTTAAACACTGAATAGTTAAACTCGGCAGAATGCAATAAAAGAAAATTATTTATAAATGCTTAACGCTTTGCGTAAATTTTGTTTTTAAAATCTTTTTCATATTGTATTATACTAATTAGTAATTGTTTTTTAAGTACAGGTGAAATGCCTTTAATTTAATCATATTGGTTTGCTACCATTTATGTTTTAATTAAAATGGCAACACTGCCGATCGGTCAGATATAAGTGCACCGTAATCTTACCCAGTGGCGCCGGAAACATTTGAACCAAGAAATTAAAAAAAAATCATAACTCAGGTCATTTTTTGTATTAAAAACAAAAGAAAAATATCGGATTCCTAACGACTACTATTACCCCTATAAATATATGTATATATTTATCAGTGTCGATTTTATGTTTACAGCTTTTATTATTTATACCTCTAACTTTCATTAGCATATAAAGTGAATAAGTTACATCTGTACAAAATTATGATATTGAATTAGGAACCTTACAGTCGGTCAGAATTTAAATTTGTCTCCTTTCTTGAAATATATCAATATCTGGCAAACACCTTACATAAACTTAAAACATACGAATAAACAACTTTTAATTTAAAATGTAAAAGCCAAGATTTTTTCTTGTTTTTTCTCTCGTCTGCTTTCAAGCCGTCGTGTCTACAAATATGTAGACACAACCTCGCTTGTATCCAGTATTTTTTTTTTTTTTTAGTTGTTACAATAACAGTAAAACAGATAAAGACCTTTTTATTATCAGTATCACAAATGATACTGTGTATTGTGATTTTATATACAATACGTTTCTTCTTTATAAAATATAAAAAACATACAATTCTGTCTGATTTGGTGTGAGTTTGTTTATGTTATTATTGATAAGCAGGGCTTGTGTGAAGTAATGTGAGTAGTGAGTGCAGTAGTTAAGGTTTTAGATATTATTATTTGTTAATATATTTGTAAAATTTCGTATTACCCCTCTATAATTAATTTGACAGGTTAAAATATATTTTACTTAAATTGTGTTAGCGTGACTGTTGACTGTTTTGTTGTCTTTTAATTTGGTAGCATGTTATGTATTGTTCATTGGTAGCACTTGTTCTTGTCTTAAAATATGTACATATATTGTTAATATTAAGTATAAGGTATAGTTTTTGTTATGACTATTTTGTATTGCTGTTGATTTTTTAACGTTAATACATTTATACTGTTTTCACTATTTTTACACCGGTTACAATCTATTTTCTATATAGGGTTTGTTTTGGTTTTTTATTTGTAATTTAGGTTTATGTTTTGTAAATAATCTGTGTTGTATTTTTAGATTTATAAAGTTTTCTTAATATATTTGTAATATTTTCAGATAATTTTGGTTTATAGATCATGGGTACATGTTTATTATTTTATTACCTATATTTGGTGTATTATTTAGTATATTACATATTACCTCCACATCCCAATAAACCCTTAAATATATAAATAAATAAATGCACTGTTATTAAATTATAATATAATATACCCCTCAATACTTAATTTCCCCGTAATGTTACCCATTTGCCTGTTGATAAAAATCATCACCAATATGGCGTTTTAAAATATTTTCAGAACACGGAAATTAAATGAAAAAGTAATTTTACGGAATAAAAATCGTTAATGTGAATTAAGTAAATCTATCAAAAATATAATATTACTTTCATACAATCAACAAGGAATAATCAAAATGGTGAATCATTATTCCGCGTATATGTTCTATATATACATTAAATGTGTCATAATAAATGATATAATGATAAATAGATATCAAGTTGATAAAATTTTGGTAACTACAGAAGGAAGAGAGACTATATTACGGATTACGGAGATAAAAATATTTTTGGCCTTGAAATCGTATCCAGGAAGGTTATATTTGGTGATGTAAAAAGGTAGTACCACAGAATAGCATTTTTCCTGCGTTAGATTTCAGAATTAAAAAAAGAGACTATTCGAATTAGCGCATTAACATAGAAGTTACACGCGTGTTCCGCATTCAATCAGGACATCTCGTACATGTAACACTAACGAACTGACAGACAATAGAAAATGTTACAATCATTATTTCGTATTATTCCATTAATAATTCAAAACATTTAGCTATGTTTAAAAAAATCTAGAGTGTAAGTAGTATAAGAAAGACCGGAGTGTTTTGTACTTATTCAATTAACGCCAAAAATTATACGTCCTTGCATGCCTCGAGCATAAAATACGCTTTAATTGGTATAAAAACCGTAAATTCGGCAGAATAATTAACATTAAGCATTAGCTCAAAATTACGCAACCTAGTGTTAATAAGTTCAAGTTTAATTGTATTAAGGCTGTTATTAAAGTAACAGTCATTTGCAAATTGTCCAAACACTATAACCTAATTTGCATATTGATATTTTATACGTAAATCTGATTATGAATATTACGCTTTACGGTTATGTTTTAGGTTAAAACGTCGAGGTTATTTAAAGAATAACTGCCTATTTTTAAAACTTTTCTAGAGGCTTTTCTCTTCTATTTTTGTATAAATATCAGATATTTATTTAACAAGCACGAAATAAAAATAATGAAGAAAAATAAATCCTTTCTTCAATCTGAACAGTCCACAGTGTATTTAACTTTTCACTTGAATACAACTTACGTCATCTAACAATATCACACAATTCGGCATATTTGGGCAACACCTCTACAGTGGGTGTGGGTTATTCAGTGGGGGTTATTCAGCGGGTGTTGATTTGGGGCATTGAACAGTGCTGGGCCACTGGACGAGATAATTTTACAAAATACTACATTAAAAAAATCTTAGCACACCATGATGTTGAATAAACACATCTGAGACACACCTGCTTATAAAAATTATCCATCGCAACCATTGTACGACTCATTACAACTTTTCCTTCCATTTAACTCAACACATTCTCGTATATGTGAATCATGTATGGTACGTATATATTAAATAAGTACAGTGTTTTCGTAATGTAATGAATAAATTTGTTAAAAATTCAAGGAATAACTTTTGGGGACAACTCTTAGGCTCGTAAAACTTTATTTTCAGTTGCGCATTTTTTAAAATATAATTAATATATACAGGATGATTAGTGTTGAAGTTATGACGCCATCAACTTTTCTTTTTAATGGAAACCCTTTGTTATTACGGAATGTGAAGTAATACATTTTTTACATACGGTATGATAGTAATCAAATCAGCGTGAGTATAGGTTGCATAAAAAATGAAGAAAAACGGTTTTGCTATTTCAAAATTCTAAGTTTAATGGAAATGGTTATGAAATGATGAAAGAAAAAATCAACTAAAACCAAATGTCCAAATTGTGTGCTGTTGGCTGGCTGGCAGTAGGCTTAGCCACCAATGTTCTTTATTGCTCATAAAAACTGGCAATCGTATCGAGAATCCCCGATGCATGAGAAGTATCAAACTCAAGATCCGCAGAAAGTAAGTGTGTGGTGCAGCATAGTCGACAGAAGAATTGTAGGTAAATGTTTTTAATGTGAACCTAACTGGTGTAAAATATTTGGACTTTCTTCGAGACGACCTTTTCCTGCGCTAATAACGTTATATCCAGATGTAGAGAAACCTGATCTTTTGAAGATGGCTTTTTCTTTCAACAAGATGATGCACCTCCCCATTATGCAGTACCTGTCTGCGCTTATTTAGATGAGATGTTCCCGAATCGTTGGATATGGAGAAGGGTGTCAATTGAGTGGCCAGCCAGATTCCCAGATTTAACACTCCTAGATTACATTTTATAAGTATACTTAAAAAGAAAAGTATACGTTATTAGGTCGAGAATATTAGAAGCTTTAACAGCAAGAATTCGTCACGAAATATATTGTATATCTCTCGAAGATCGGTACCGTATACTGATCAACAATGTTCAAAAAGAATTTATTGATCGTCTTGGCTACTATTAGACGGCCAACGGTGCACAATTTGAACATTTATTTTAACTGATTTTTAAATAATCATTGCCATTAAATGTATTTTGAAATTGTACAATCGTTTTTCTTTTTTTTTTTTTTTTTTTTATCTAACCTACATATATTCACGCTAATGTAATTACTATCGTACTGTATGTTAAAAAAACTGTGCTCTTTAACATTTCTTAATAAAAAAGGGGGTTGCTGTTAAAAAATATTGACGACGTCATATCTCCTACAGGAATCACCCTGTGTATGTATTAATTATACTTCAGAAAATACATAAGTAAAAATAAAGTTTGACGGGTCTGAGGGTTTTTCCAGTTATTAGTTATTTTTTTAATTTTGTAACGAATTTATTCATTACTTTACGAAAGTACTATACATATATTCATTTGTGAATAAGAAAGCCTTGGTTGTAAAAAATGATAAAATTGTTCGCTATTTCTATTGGTATTTACTATTATTCAGTGGCGGCTGGTATATACGAGTAAGAGTTGCCGTGCTGCAGCACTGACTAAATTTTGCGTGTAATAAAAAATAAAAAGTTATTCCATTTAATTTATGTATTCGTATTAATTAAAACAGCATCACATTATATTCTCATCTGTAATATTAATTAAATCACAAGTCAAGTAAAGCTAAATTTTAAATTGTTTCCAAAAATACCACCCTGCACGCTCAGTTCGAGTTAAATGCATGATTCAGACTTCAGAGCTTGTGAACGATCAGTGGAGCGGAGATATTCTGAGCCCGGCCTGCGCCTGGTACGAATTACGGAACACGTGTTTAAAGCATTGCGAAGTAAGCGCGCGAGCGGGCTGCCGATTTTACAGCACGAATTGTCTATATGTTGATGGGTTTCATCTAAATTTGAGTTCTTCCTGTGCGGGGTGCTTTGTTATATTAAGTCGTTATATAATGAAATAAATTCAATATTTATTATGTTGAAGAACTTTTGAAAAAACCCCTTTCAAGACAGATTTTTGAAGAAAAACTTGAAAACTTGAAATACTTTTATTTTTTGAAAACTTGTCTGATCGTGCAGAAACACGAGAAAGGGATCGAAGGTCGTTTTTAGGTATAATTCAATGTCTGGTGGGACTTTAGCCCGAGGAGTAGTTGTTTCCTATAGCAATAATGTAATAGCCTTGCTATTCGGGGACTACTTGATAACCGCTTAGCGGTTTTGGTAGTTCCTTTCTCGATTTCCGACTTCGTATGTTACTGACATAGATCGTATCGATATAGATGTGTCAACCGCATGAGTTTTAATCGGCATTTGTCCTGGATCAGCGTACTGTGTACGGCATTGATGAGAACTAGTAAGTTCGAAACAGCTGTATGTCGTTCGGTTCCCATCCGGGACAAATGTCGAATCCTACCCGTGGCGGGTTTTATTTTTTGAAAAACTTGAAATTAAATCATTGGAGCGCCCTACGCCCACATTAATTTTAAATCAAAGTGGAAGAAGCAAAAACAGTATTTATAAGAGACAGTTTAATAAGAACATTTATAAAAAATGTTTCGTGGATATGTGGTTGTGAAATAAGGAATGCATTATTTTGTTTTCCATGCTGTTATTTAAAGGTGAACCTTCATGGAGTTTCAAGAGCGTGACAAATTTGGGTTACATTAAGACACCGTGAAAACAAAACACATATAATGAACGTTCTTTATCTGACGAATATTGGTCAAGTAAATATTGCCACCCAGGTAGATAGCGCTTATAGACAATCAATTAAGAAACATAACGGACAGGTAGAGAAAAATAGATATACTTTGTTAAAAATTATTCATTGTATTAAATTTTGTGGGGCATTCCAACTGGCACTTCGCGAGCATGATGAATCGGGATCATCAAGCAATCCAGGAATTTTTCGAGCGTTAATTGATTTAATTGGTAGCGTGTACACGGCAATTAAGGAGCATATTAAAAGCGATAATGTTTTTAAGGGCGCATCGAAGGCGATTCAAAAGGAGCTCCTGGGTTGTATGTTAGCGATTTGTTAAGAAATAAAAAGTGAAATTTCTACAGCTAAATTTGTTGCCATTATTGCTTAGATTATGAAGTCATATACATATCTTATCAGTTGAAAGATACTCCTATAGCTGTGAAAATCCCTATTGATTTTGAGTTTTATATTATTTGTAGTTTTCCAAAAACGTCTAATAGCTCACTCACCCTGACGTACCCTATGACTGAAATGAACTGAAGATGCTTTGAAAAGCGTGGGTGGTATTTTGCTTAACGACTGATTTATGCCACTGTAAAACTCAACTCAAAAAAAAAATAGTATAAACAGTTTACGAGTAACACTACAAGATAATCCCTTATTTTCGGTTCATTGACATTTTGCTCTGGTCTGTTAAATTTATGGCGTTTCTCGGTATCCACGTACCTGCAGAGAGATAAAAGACTGCTGACGTGTCAAAAAGTTCACATATCATTTTACATTAAATGCACTATTACAACAGGTTATTATTTCTGTAACATAAGCATAAGCATCTACTTATCTTTAATGCGCTATACTTTGAGAACTAGTTTTTTATAATGGCTTTCTCAGAATTACAAATCCGGATTAATAGCTATAAATAATATATTTAACTACAATCCTGATGTCGCACGTTCACAAAAGGTTTTCTTCGAAGCATAAAGCTCGCTGCAAAAAGCGACGTGCTTAAAATCGTTATACTGAAGATGACCATTATCTGTTTTTTATGTGGCAACAAAAATTACTTTTCAAACCCCGTATCAACAAACGATACTAAAATATGACTTTTTTTGTCGACACGGAGTAATTTATTTGAAAATATAACTTATCTTGATTCACTGAAGCAATATTCTCTCAAAAGCTTTTAATTACAAAATATTTACGGTCAAAACATTTTATATCAAGTAAAATTTCAGTAAATTATTCTAACCATTTTTCCTGACAATTATTTAGTTTATTTTTAATATGGTTTATTTCAGAGTTTGTTTTTGACTAATATTCTGGACACATTTCAGAAATTAAAAGCAGTAAAGCTCATTTTCTGAAATACGTAATACAGACGTACAGTAACATCAATGAAAATTGGGCATATTCAGTGTTAACATTTTGCGGCATATTGCTAATTTCAACAATGTTTCTTCAATTTCCACTAGAATATTCAAACCTTTATTTGTTAAATAAGTACAGTGGAATGAGGTCGTCGAAATCATATCCCGAGTCTGGCTGTTATCACGGATACATTGTACACAATTGTTGCATTCTGTACATTGGATATTGTACAGAATAGAAAGGTAATTTTCGACATTTTTTAATTGAATCAACTTTACTTTGTCCTTTGTCCTAAGAATTGCTGCATCCTCCCAAATTAGGATCTTCAGACTATTGGAAACGTCACTTTCTTCAAGACAAAACAGAGAACAAGAGTCTAGTGATAATTAAGTTCAGCCAAACAGATCGCACATTAATTCATCAGTTGACCATCATCAATAATGTCTGTGAAATTTATCTACCAAAATTATCTAAAGCAATGTCGTAAAGAGTTGTCATTTAAAAAATCAAACATGACTCTCAGATGAACATGAATTGAGGCGCTCGATTTTGTCAACAGGGTTATTGCCACTCGGGGATGGTGAGTCGATGAATCAGCATCTCCGCTCGACTTTCGTAGTAGCTGTTAACCATCTATTCAGTGGTGCCCTGTAAATTTTGATACGAATGTTTTTGCATTGCAAAGTCCTAATTCATTATATCGAATGTACGCAGGGCTGAAAAACCATCACCTGTTGATCAAGTAAATGAGTTTATATAGGAATATAGGTTCAAAATAATTAATTTAACTTTAGGTTTCGGTGCACAAATAATATATTTAGTTAGCGATAAATCAATAGACATAAGGAAAATTTAGTGGCCAGTCCGTTTTCTCGATGAAACCCCTCCTGATTATTTTACAGGGTTATTTAAAATTGAAGGTCTACTTTAAAAGATCAAATAACGTCGACAATTTAAAGAAAAATCAGAACAAGGCAAGAAATTAATCAAAATAGCTCTGGAGAGGATACAAAATATTTCAGAAGAAGTTCAAGAGTATATTATTGTCAAAATATAATCATTTATACCATAACCGATTTCATTTTAAAATTGTAATGTTTTTTACTAAAAATCTCAAATAGCTGAATAAAGAATTAAAAACTCTTTACATTGCGGTTTCACACGCATCCTCATTCTCTTAAAAAAAAAATGGGTAATTATCACTCTAAAGGTATAAAATTAAAATTATGGTATAAAAATATGGTAAATGGTACAATTAGCAAAGCACAACTTTGACGCAAACAAGGCCCAACTCCACCATTCTCCATAACAACAGTAATGTATTTTTGGATGTTTTTCATAATTATATATAACATTAATGAGTTAAGCAACAAAGCACAATTCTCGCAATAAACTACAGAGTGGTACACCAAGTATCAATGAAAACATACAATACAAAAATATCTACTTAACCCCCTTGGTAACGATTTACAAAAAAAAAAACTAATCACGTCATTTTATTAACAACAAGAAATGTGATTAATCAAACTTCTTATTAATAACATAATCAACAAGAAGTGTGATTAATCGCACTTCTTGTATGTGAATCACAATCGAGATATAAAATGGATGAACCCTCACTGTTCGTTCATCGCCAAATTTTTACGTTCCCAAGCAAGTCACATTGACGAAAATAGTTTGCGGAGTCGCATTGGAACACAGTAGGTAGCCCGATTTTTTTTTATAAAATAGTTTGCACTGATTTTATGGCAGTAGTGTTCATATGACAGTTTCGATTCACGCAATAGAGCCTTGACCTGTAATTAATTTATTCATTCGATTAAATTATTTCGTTTATTCAATTCTGCTCGTCATTTAAATTACACACCATGGCAGAAGTTATTTAAAAACAACTAAAATAAATTGGTTCTCTCTGAATGAATCAACACGGAAATACGTCGAGAACCGGTAAGTCATAAAATAATAAAGGAATGCGACACACATTCGTGCGATTCAACCAACCTATATCACTTTCATTTGAAACCAGAGAAAAATAATAGATTTCGTTAGACGAAGGTGGCGAAGAATTATTTAACCGCAAGTAATATCCGTGTTAATTACCAACCGAATCTCGTACAGATGTCATTATTCCATTGAAATACCAGAATAATACGCAGCCTTCGCATTTCCATTCCGCATAACACATAACAAGCTACTTGTTGGACGCGAGTTTTCATAATGTTACAGAATGGCGTAAATTGGAGCACCATACGGTGTATCATGGCAATTAAAGTAAAACAATGTTTTTGTTTGCGGAAAAAGTTTTGTCGTTTAAATAAAAATAAAAGTAGAACCCACGAGTTAAAAACGGCAACTATTAAAGCAATCAACAATCGTACACGGTTGTGACATAAGCGAAAAGTATGCCAGTAGGTCAGCGGCTATACATCTTCCACGGTTGCGGGGCAATCATAATACCGACTTTTTCACAAGTCAGTTATTTTTAAGTTAAGAAATCTTCGGTTTGCATCAATATTCTTACGGCCGGCAAATCCAGGAAGGTGTCCTTATATTCACGGTTAAATAAATAAATATATTATATGGCATTGTACATTTTGAAATGTTGCAAACCTTTTAACCCACAATTTTTATTTTTAGCAATCGCGCATTATCCTTGAGATTTTTTTAGCCTTTAACGCCAAACTGAAACTAGCAAGAATGATAGATAAAATTGATAATCTGTACGAACTACATCACGAAAGTAGAGTTTATTGCCCTTGGGAGAGGTTATTAAACACATATTTCACTGCGATACATAAATGACTACTATATACTCATAGTACATACTGCAACTGTACACAGAATGGATAAGGTATTATATAGAAACTTTATACGTACAGGAAAATATGGAATAAAACATATTTCTTAGAGGCCAAAGGAAGTATATGAATAGAAAAATAAATGACTACTTCCTTGCTTGCGGCACTCATATGAAAATCTATGATGAACTGCAACTTTTTATGTTGCAATTCGAGCAAAATAAATATTTACACATAAAGAATACCAAAAATATTCTAAAGATGTCCAAAATGCAATTATTATGTTCCTGTTACTTTTCCGCACTCAACTATACCAGAGCGGAAAAGTAATGTAATCGTGTAAAGAAAAATGGGAACAAAATTTCTAAGGTTTATTTTTCGTTTTTCGGCCTAAAAACAAAAAAAAAATCGTTTTAAAAAAATATTGTCTGTGTGTGTGTCGTTGTCGTCGGCATTTTAAAAATTTCTTGTTACCACGATAACTCAACTAGATCGTGTTGGATCGATCGGGTTTTGACTGATTCTGATCGGGAACGTCTCCCAGACGACACCTATTGATTTTGAGGCGGATAGAACACACTCTACCATGTTCATGGGTCATGAGAAAGCACAATGGTGGACTATTTGAGAATTTTTTGTTGTTAGCACGATCACTCAATTAAATCGTGCCGGATTTAATTGAGTTGGGGTTTCGACTGATTCTGATTAGGGACGTCTGTCTACCAGACGACATCTATTGATTTTGAGGTGGATAGGACACACCCCACCCTGTCCATGGATCATGAGAAAGCGCGATGGTGGACTATTTGAGAAAAATTTGCCGATTTTGCATTGAAGGAAAAAAACATATATTCGGCCTGTATCATATACGAATGAATGAGAATAAAAAATAAGTTCGTTCGATCACAAACGTATTGATACGATCATTGAAGCAGTCGCCAATGAAAAAAGTAAAACTGTCACATAAAACACATATTCTGCATTTATGTGTTGGTTTATTTTTTCTCGGCCACTCAATTTCGAGATAGAATTGTTCTACGTGCGGAAAAGTCCATTTTAAGGTTTTGAAACTGTTCTATTATTGTATTGTATTTGTAACTGTTGTATTATTTGATAATATTATTTATTCTTATTAGGACGATTTTCGCTTTTTGTATTTTTGACAAATTACCAGTAAATCATGAAAGTATATTTTTATATTGAGTAGCTATGGATCATTTCACTAACAATAGTAGTACGAGTACTACATTTAACTGTAGACATTCAGGTCAGCTGCTTGATCCCGAGCTAAGAAAAGTGTAGTACTTTGTTGCGCGCCCACAACATAGATGAATGACATTGTATTTTTTATAGAAGTGGCTCCGATAATGTCATTCGTACTGTATGCGGTGAACCTATAAGTACTTTAGTTTCGAAACCAGATACATCATTTTTTGTTTCAATTTGAAATTGTCCTTTTCTATCATAAGTTATAGGTTCCAAATCCAGATAGCATCCTTTGATTCTAAAATATAAACTTGTAGGTTAGTTGTAAAAGCAGATAAGTAACAAATTTTTAGTAAACTATTGTAAAAAAATTATAGTCATGCGAAATGCCAAGAATGCTAATGTCTATGTTGGAGATGAAGCATAATATATCACATTCGCTTACATATTCTATACCAGATGGCGTGGAAGATATATTAGCATTAGTGGCAAACAATTTTTGAAATAGCTGAAAATATTTGAAATCGCAGTTCGAACACATTGAAAAAGAAAATGTAGGATAAAAGCTAATTATAAATTATTCAGTACTGTTTTAAAGAATCTTTAATTAATTTTAACGTTAAGTTGTTTTTATTTTCAAATCAGATGAATCAGAATATTCAATTTCAAAATCAGATACATAATAAAACAAATATAATAGCATTTTTCTTTATAGTGCCATTTTATTACCCCATTGATTATTTCAGTGGGAAAAACGACCTGAATTTTGAGATCGGAGGTTTTTTTATTATGATGCGTCTGTCCAAACAGGGTTAAAAATCAACCAGTATCTGACAAAACCGGCATGGCAACGATACCTCCTACTCCCCCCCCCCCCTCTACTGATACTTTTTCTTATTCCCAAGAATGAATAGAAAGTTAAAGGGAAATCGTTTTTAAAGCGTAGAAGAGGTTAAGGGAAAATTACGAGGCACTTTAACAGCATTAGTTCAAAAGAATATAAAAAATGTTTCAAGTTAACAAGTCAAGTTTCAAGTTATAAGTGTTTAAGTGCATATCATCTAATAAACAGTATATTGAAGGAAATTGATGTTTTTATGTTATCTCAAATTAAAAAAAAATCTCGTTTTTGGGTACCCCTCATAATTGATATATTAGTAATATAATATACTTGATCACTGGGAAATGGATCTGGTATTCATTTGATGGTGGATGGGTGGTGGGCTCGTTTAATTGAAACATAATATTCACTGAAAATTTTGACAGTTTTTGAGATATTTTATTTTTTGTGAATTTTGTAAGTACTATTGTTTGAATAAAATGAAAGCACTACAATTTTTTTACTATTATCGTTTTCGACTATAGAAAGTTATTTGACAAAAAATGTATTAAACACTGTGCCAAAACTTCGCTTATAAGACAAGAACTGTAACTATATTATCACGAATTATATTATTTACGGAATTATATTTTGTCAACCAACGAGACCACAATCCATGATTACTTAAACAAGATTTAGCGTAGAAGTATGATTAGGCGTTATTGGAAATACTTTAATCGGTCCTTACATTTTGCCTTATAATCTGAACAACCTAGGTAGAGTTTTGAACTACTACTTTGTCAGTTTATAGACTATATCCATAGCAAATAGATGAAATAGGATACTATTTTAACATCAAACCCATCAAACCATCAAACTAGGCGAGGCGAGCTGGTATCACGATTTGTTAGATGCCCTGATATAACGCTTCGAGATTTGTATGTCTAAGATGTGAAACACAATTACATCATTTCTCGAATTACACAAAGAGAAATAAGTAAGATAGAGATCATTTTAAAGGGTATTTGTAAACCTTTAATAAATAATATAAAATGTAAAAAATATCTTAATATAATACATACTTCACTTAATTTTTTCCATTTGTACACAATACAACTAGTGGAACTGAATGAACGGGGAAAACATAAAAAGTGGTTTTATACTTATTTATAATTTCCTTTTCCAGTAAAAGAAAAAATTCGTATCTAGCATTAGATATTTTTAAATATTATTTTTCATTGATTAGTTCTATAGCATAATTTATATTCGGAAGGAAATATTGAAATATACTTTTCGAATTAAGTACCTTCATATCTGCAGTGGCAAGGTATGAAACGAAAACGTTGTCGTAATTTCTCAGGTTGTGTTCATGAGGATGTGTGTGTATGTACATTGTATTTTCAATAACTCTATGAAAACTAATGTTTCATTGAGACATAAGGTAATTGTAGTCTTTAATGTATTGCATAAATATTATTTTTACTTATGTATTACCGATTTATTAGTTTTGATGATTTCTTATTATTATAACATTAATTTAATGATAGCTGTGTTATAATCAAGATATTAGAAAAATAATTACTTTTTCGTTATATAACTTGTTCCCTTCATATGAAGTTACAGGGTACTTTACAAAAAAGACACCATAGAACTTCAAAATAAATTTTAACTGACTTTATTAGGTGATATACAAAATAAATTATTCGCTAGGATCCGTCATATGACTACGAATTTAAATTCCGATTAGTTGATGGTAAAGGCATTAGATCATTAAAAAATTATGCCCGACAATGCTTAACAATGTATTATGCTAATGTCATAATTAGATTATGATTTATTACAATTAATTTCATTATTGTCGCCAAACCCTGTTTATTTCCAAAAATTATGTTTTACTAGACACATTTTCAAATGACTAATAAAATATATAAGGTTCATCGAGAAAAAGAATAAATATGTTATCAATGTTAAAGTTAATAATTATCAATTTCCTAGTATGAAAATCAGTTTACCCATAATTTAATTTTATTATATTCTTGTTAATTATGTATCTATGCGTGTATAAATCATTCTTGTTGATAGGAAACAATATTTTCTCGAAGTGTATATAAAAATTAATTTAATAAACTTGTTTGACATAATTCAAAGTAATTTGTGACTATACGTATTTACGTACGAATTTCCTATATCCTTCAGCACTATTATCCTTCTAAATAGATGTCATGTGTAAAAAAGATAATAACGTTGCATCTAAAATAAAATAAGTAATGCGGGCACACGAATCAGATGAGCGTGGGGGCCTCTCAAGAGGGAGGAGCAAGACGCGAATAAAATCCGCCGTGAAAGCAAGAGAAGCGAAATTAGGAAATATTTTCCACTTTTAGTGAGCAATTTTACAGTAGACGCAAACGCAATAGAAGCATGCAAAGTTCAGGGACCATTCGATTTTGGCTTGTTTAATTTCGTCAACCAAGTTGATAACAATGTAGTAATAATAGATTGTACAATGTCAGGATTACAGTAAGATGGATTTTCATGAACATCAAACGTTTAGTTTTAAAATATTCGTTAAAAAACATGTTCGTTATTAACCGAAACGCAATTGTTTGAATTCGAACTAACCCGGGAATAAACCTGCCTGCTATAGAATTGATTTAAACTGGTTCTTGCAAAAAAGAATCTCAGTACAACGACTCTTAAAATTATACTATAAAATGAACTCCTCATTTCAGGTTTATTCATTAGTTGCGGTTTTATACATTTTTTAAAATAATGAATATCTAACTAATGTTTTACGTTGCTTTTACGTAATTCCCATGGGTTTTTAAGAGGAAGTAGATAACGGTTATAGCTTTCTTTAAAACTACTATCCATGGTCGTCATATTAAAAAAAATAATATAATTTCGTTTTCTAATAAAAACGTATTCGCTGTTGTCAGCGTCTCTTTGAAACAAAAAACCGTGTATTAAAAAAGACACTGTAAATCACCAAGACGATGTAGACAGTCGCCAGAATTAAGCTGTTTGGATACACAGGCTTTGCTGCAGTTCTAGAGCTAAATATATTTCAATAAGCGTACAATAGAGAATATGATTTAAGTACCATTAAAAGACAATTTTTTTTTTTACAATAACTAAGTAATTATAACTTTTTAGTATCCAATTTAATATCGAAAAAGTAAAAAATTTTAACAATACATTAAAGATAAACAGTTTTAAAACCTTAAAATGGACTTTTCCGCACGTAGAACATGTTTATCTCGAAATTGAGTGGCCGAGAAAAAATAAACCAACACATATATCCACCTCAAAATCAGTACACGTCCCTAACCAGAATCAGTCGAAACCTGATCAATTCGACACGATTTAATTGAATGATCGTGCTAACAAAAAAAAATTCTCAAAAAGTCCACCATTGTGCTTTCTCATGACCCATGAACATGGTAGAGTGTGTTCTATTCACCTCAAAATCAATAGATGTCGTCTGGGAGACGTCCCCGATCAGAATCAGTCAAAACCCGATCGATCCGACACGATTTAGTTGAGTTATCATGCTAACAAGATTTTTAAATGAAGACGGCAACGACACAAACACACAGCAGTATTTTTAAATAACCATTTTTTTTGTTTTTAGGCCGAAAAACGAAAAATAAACGCTTTTTTCAATTTCTCTTTACACGATTACATTACTTTTCCGGAGTGCGGAAAAGTAATAATACGACAGACGACTTAACAATGTTATAATCTTAATGAGAAATGTTACTTAACATAAGTTTTTTGAGGTAAAAAAAGAATATATTATTAACAAGCTCTTCGATATCAGAAGGCTTTACGTCAGTATCTATACTACCCATTGTCAGTTGTAACGTCACTGTTTCTAAAAAAACTTATAATATACAAGTTGTAACCTTTCTTGACCCCTAATACAAACCCTTAGCAACGACCACCTACGTCCCTAGTAACCACAGTCAGCCTACTTCTTGTCATTAATTTTCGTCAACAATACTTAATGAAAGTTTATACTAAGCGATACAGTATAAAAAGCCCTAAAAAATATTTACAGTGTGTTTTGTTGATACAGTAACAACATATTATATTTTAAATAATGCTATTGTAGTATATTTATAGCTATATTTTGAAATTCAATTATTATTATGTAAATACATAGTGAGTAATGGTAGAAAAACTTTTGTATATAACTATTACAGACAGCTCTGTACGATAGGTGGTGTTTCTAGTAAATTTTATGAGGGAAAAACATATATTTACTAGTCTAATGTATCGTCTGATGGTATCATACTTATTAAACAGGCTCAGAGTACTTTATAGATCTGTTATCACTTTGTATAGCAGAAATAATAAATTTATGTGAAACTGTAGTTTTTAAACTAGCCGAATCGGTGGCAAAAAGAAAACTATTGTACGTAAACACCCGAAGGAAAGTATCTATTTGGCAAGCTGGCTTCAAAGATTCGCTTCCACTCATCCTAGAACTTGCTATTTATCCATTGTACTTTCGCTGCAACTATAATTAATCAATCGAACAAAAATAGTTAGCTTTCTAAGCATTTCAAGGAAACTAATAGACTTAAAAACCTCTTTTAGATAAAAATTTAGTCTGAAGCCTTAATAAATACGAGTATTTTATAAATTCCTCATCATCCTACAAAATACTTTTACTTTTCTCCTTCATAAAAAAATGTATTTTCGTTCCTGTTAGATTACCGAAAAATTAGTTTATAGATACGTAAAGCCTCTATTCTGGTGAAGCACAACAGAGACGGACTAACAATCGATATGCCGTCGATGCCCGTTTCTATAGCAACGACATTGTCACCACATGTTACACAGAGGTCTGTTATGGAATTGTTTTCATCTCATCGCTGTTTTCACTCTTTACGCGACCTTGCGGTTGTGTTTGAAGTTATTTTTATTTGTACGGTAACGTCAAAATGAACATGCCACGAGACATACCTATATATACGACACCATATTGCAAAATATTTGCAACCATGTTTGAGAAAATTTTGTGGACTTCATTATAGATGAAGCAACTGACGCATGCGAATGTTCAGTGGCGATTTTTTTATTGGTGCGTTAAAACCAGTGCAACAGTGCTAGCGGCAGCCATTTAGTGGCATTCATTTTTAAAGAATACAATCAAGAGTTACCTCCTACTTTTAATATAGTCCATATATTAAAAAGGAAATACATATATTAAAAATGATAAGCGTCGAGGTTTTACTGCAGAAAACTTATAAAAGTACCTGGTGATAAACTTTCATTATTGGCACCGGTCTATAGTTTGTATAATGGTTCCTTGCGTGTGCGTCACAGGTGACAATCGTATAAACCAATCAATTGACATTTTTGAACAGTGTCATGCCGAAAACACATTTTAGGATAACAGTTAGTACAATATAAATCCGTCAACCTATGACAGAGTAATGAAAAGGTTCTCCACAGAACAGTGCGTAAACTGATTCCAAAATCGTCAGAAACACGCTAGAATATTAAAATCATTTAATAAATAGGTTTATATATAATCAATGAATAATTTACCTAGTGGGCGGAATTAAAAAAAATTAAGGGACCACCATTCTCCCTTTCAGCTGTAAAATATTTAATTAAATTCGCAACAAGGTTCCTTGCTTGTGAATTCAAGCCTTTGCTGGGAATTTTGAGGTTAGTTCTGAAAATAATTGATTTTGTTTTAAAAGTCTTTAAAAATAGGCATTAAATAAAACTGCTACACAAAATAATGCAAAATGGACCTTAATATAAGGAATACAATAGGAAAATATTTTAAATAAAACCAAAATGAAATAAATTTTACAGAACTATTGAGGCGCCAATGAATCAAATTATACAATAAAGCTAAGACGTGACTTCATAATTGCATTTTGTTCGAAAAATTATTAACTGTCTATGCCGTACGTAGTTGATTGAAACATATGTCGCTAGACATACGTGTTGGTAATTGTGGCATATTAGTAACAATTGCGAGTGGTGTAGCATGTGATCCAATCGTCGTCACTAAATTGATACACAGAAAGATCCATTATACAAACTTTATATACGAGTTAGAAGCTGAAACAGACTAAGACATGTAAAAAATGTGCTGGTTAGTAAGTTTTTTTATTTACACATTTCTTTTTTCGTTGTTCTGTTTATTCGAGTATTCATCAATATTCATTATTGTATTACAATGTATTTTCTTGAACTATCGTTATATAATAATAGTGACCTGAATCCGACTGTTATGCTCGCCGGAATAGACGGTTTAGATAATAACAATATTTTTGGATAATATTCATAATTTTATGATTTGCGAAAAACATAAAGTTTTAATATAATTGTTATTGTTCCAGAAATGTGTATGTATGTATGCAGATATTATATTCCTTTTGGAACTACCACTATACAACTTTACACCACTTTACCACTATACAACTTCATTATAAAAAAATTGTCTAAATTTTCCTTGGGACAAGATATTTTCCATTCAAAATAGCACTCTCTGAATTTGTCTAATACTTTGATATCTGAGATTTGCAATTATATTTAACTTTTTTTTATTTCCTGGGATTTCGGTCAAATAAAATGGATTAAAAGATGTTAATTGAAGAATAAAAGGCACTGTTAATTTTTTCTAACGTTTTGCGGCGGTGAATATGAATTATCATATTAAGGTCACACATTTACGACAATCAACATCAGTATTTATTTAGTATTTTATATACACTTTTTTAATTTGTTTGTTTGTTTTGGTGAATTTCTTTACGATACATAATTAACATTAATAATAGGAAACAGTAATATATATTAAAATGTGTTTGTGTTTAAAGAATGGTTAGAAAGGTTATGTAAAAGAGAACTGTAGATACTACGTATTTACTCTCATTTCTGATTTTGCATATATGATAATGGATTTTGTATTTATCTAGCTACAAATGCAATAGATTTACATAGTATGTTATAGATGAAATGAACGTATTCTAATTTACGCATATTATATTTCTTGTTTTTATGTCAGTGACGACAAGGAAATTTTTCAATTCTCAGAAACATGGTACAACATAAAAACCTATTAATTAATTAATTAACCTGGAATATCTAGAAAATTTTTGTGAACATATTATAGTATTTACACGTTTTTTCTGATTTCTTAGATTCACCAGTACAGCGTGGCATTTTCCTTACATGGCAATTAATTTGTAAATTTTACGATATTACGTAGTAATAACATTCAGAACAAAATACAGAGTATATCAAAAATGAAAAATAGTTTATTTAATGTTTTTCGAAAAATGTCACTTCACAAGATTTAACATACCTAAACTTTTTTTATTCAAAATTATCCAATTTTTAAAAAAATAAGAATGTCTATTACAATAAAAAATAAACATATTCATAGGAAAATAAATATTTGTAACGTCATATACTAGAAAATTATAGTCATTATATTCCGCGTAAAGATTTCCTATGATGTATTTTTCTTATTTTAATAATTTTGTTACGTACGAGCACGACAAACGACGATCTTTTAATATTGGAAGTTTTTGAGTTTCGCCCTATATTTTTTAATCTAACATAGTTATAGGAATTGTCTTTTCGAGAATAGTATTCCTTCCGAAAAATATCCAATTATGTCAACGTATAATTTGTGTTACTCGTATAACTTATTTCTAAGATAAGACATGGAATTTCCAGTTTCCGTGGCTCACTTTGTACTGGGCTGGAAACCCCGCATGTAAATACCGGATATAAAAAATTATCTTGGTTAAATGTAGTTATGAAGATTAAAATAATTGTCCAAACGAGTAAAGTATATTATATCAATATTTTTTTATAGTAAACATATCAATTCGTCAAGAAGTTCTAATTTAATTTGAACCTCTTGTAATCCAAAGTACTTTTTGAATTATCGTTCTGCCCACTGGTTTGCTAGACGCCATCAGTTGTAACATAAGCTCAATGGATTTCGGAATACAGTCAGCATATACGTTTTAAAAATAATCGAGAGTACTTCCTATACATAGTACACTAAAACCAAAAATTAAGGGATGAAAAAAATCCTAAATTTTTAGTTGATTTTCAATGGGTTGTAACTTGAAGAAAAACAGTCGCAGAGCAATTTTTAAAAAAACAAATTGAAGCTCCAAGTTTATAGTTTTCAAATTGTCGCTCACCATTTTTGAGATATTGTTTGTGACGAATGTGCAGTAATAAAATAGGTGGCGACTGGTAAAATGCATGCCGCTACATTGCCAGAAGCTAATTGACAAATTCTCGACTTACCGAGCAAAGCTTAAAGTGGCATATTTTAAAAATGTTTATCTTTTCAACAAATCAGGCAACAACCGATTTTTTAAATCAAGATATTTGTAATAAACTAATATATAGATGAATTATTTATTTTTGGAAAAAATGTATAGAAAAGTTTTCAAGTTATGATGTAAAAATGTCTAACTTTTATTCAACTGGTAGGTACATTCAAATCAGCAAAAAGTTCCAACTTTGATGGTGAATATCTCCTTTATTGTACAGGTAGCAATTTCCTTGGGGTAGTTTATTCTTTATGTGTACCCGAAATTTGATGAATTTCTATAAAAAAAATGGGTTTCCGGAGAAACTACCTTAAAGATATAGCAATACTCGTTAATATCTATACTGCCTTTGATAATGTTGAAACTTTGTAATTAACATTACAAATTAATTACAAAATTCAATAATATACGCCGTAAACTGAAATATACTCGTATATAATGAATATGTAGTAAATTTCATGAATAAAACTGATATTGTTACGCAAAGTAATAATGTCTATGGACTACTGCATAGTATGGCATATATAAAATACAACATACAGACAAAAAATAAATAAATATTAAACAAAAACGTCGATGTGATTTTTTGCGTGATTTCTGTCAGAAAAAAAACTGGCATTCAGCTTTTACAGAGAGGCAAAGTATTAGGCAAAGACGGTATGCCAATATTATATTTTATATTTTTTTTATTAAAAGACATATGTTAAAATAAAAACAAAGTTTAAATATATGTATATTTGAAGCAGCGACACGTCATGTATATACTTGACGCGATTTTACGCGTACTGTATATACTTAAAGTCTGTTATCTGGTATGATGTATGCCTAGGATTTTTTAAGAGTCATGTCTTTCTTTGCTTTGTAAATAATTGGAAAGAATTCGTATGTCTTATTTCATTAGATTCAAAATGATCATAATTTTGAATCTATTCGTTTGTTGATTCAAAGAATCGTTCATATTATTTCAGTGTTAAATTAAAAAACAAAGTACGTCTTATACCTCTTTTCTAGGATGGACTTTTTTTAGTAACTTGGCAGTAACATTCTCATTAAGGACAAAACTAATGTTCTCATTAAGAACATATATATATATATATATATATATATATATATATATATATATATATATATATATATATATATATATATATATATATATATATATATATATATATATATATATATTGTAACATAACAAAACATTGTTTATATTTAGCACATATGTACATAGTTCTTCGTAGTTCTTGTACTTTTGTTATCTATTAACATTCTGCTACAAACAACAATACATTCTTTAACGATGAATCGTACTTATGCTCGATGTATTAATTCGAAAGATAATGGCGGATAGCCAACTACGATAGCAGTGATTTCATTCATCTGGAACATCCGCACAGAGAAGCAAACGGGTAACGCCGAGGGGAAATTTTGAAACAGTAGAAACGGCTATGCGACGCCGATCCCGTGACGTCACGTGGAACGCCGAGGGTGCGCTCGATCGATGCCGGGTATATAAGGGTGGGGAGGTGAATTATCGTGTTCGTTACTTAATACATAATTTAGCAATTAAAAGAGGAGTGGTTTGATTTCGTCTGTTATTCACTTTTGAATGGGATATACGTTGGCAACTCTTAACACGGAAATGGTTTCGCCTAATGCGGTTGTATCACACGAGCCTTATTTAAAAATAGTATTTAATAGCACAAAAATGTTCGTAATTCGATTTTGTAAAGGCATCACAGATGTCTCATAACTGTCTTATACTACACTGAGAGAACAATGTATTTATTGTTTAAGAATTACATTTATGACAAATCAATGCCTATTCTGAATACGGCGAAACAAATATAAGTTTCTGTTAAATAAATAACAACTTCGAATATATTAGAAAACACTGATCAAGGCAAACGTCTTAGATAGGATTTAGTATTCTCATTTAATGAAAAGAAACACATTTGTTATGTAAAATTGTTGATTAATATTTAACATATCAACTAGCGATGCCTACTTAAAAGTGATTACATAAAACAAATGCTATTCTTATGATAAAATATTTAGATTGATGTTAAATAAATCAAAAGTTTTGGTACATTGTAATTAAATTAATACTGTATACA
Organism: Rosalia funebris; assembly: GCA_037954035.1. NCBI lineage: Eukaryota > Metazoa > Arthropoda > Insecta > Coleoptera > Cerambycidae > Rosalia > Rosalia funebris. Next base: position 17,179,181 of record JAZFAV010000007.1, on the reverse strand, counting down.
TATTTCGGTTGGACTATAGTTCTATGCTTCCCTGAAAGGCATAAAATAAAAATAAAAACATTGATACATGTTTTACTATAATTTCTCCCTCTTCAAATAACGTATTATTTCAAATCTTTTTTTTTTCATAATTTAATCGTATTAAAATAGACAGTAATGTAAACGGTAATTTTTATCTATTAAAAAAAAAGAAGTGAGTACACATTACCTCAATATGCACTTAAATGGACCAACATGGAAATCCGGTAATTTATATGATACATAGTTTCATATAAATTACCGGAGTTTAATTTAATTGAGTTATATTATTGAAGTCCCGTATCTACACCGTATCCCACTGTCGTATCTATACCGATGTCCGGGTGCCTTATATCAGTGTAATATAATACGCCGCCGATTATAACGTTCTTCAATTATTTGATAGGTACCGCGCGCGATTGAAATGATAATTTTAATATATAAGATAGAGACAAAACTAAACTGGTATGAAACAGGATTACAACTGTTAAATGTACAATTATATTTTGTGCTTCCAAAGAATGTGTTCACAAGAATAGATCACAGGACTAAAAAATAATAATTTTTAAATTATGATAAGCCGTAATTTTGCGATGAACATGCATATTTGTGATAAAGAAAATTCACTCAAATAAAAAATATATTATTAACCAAGTCTAGGACAATTTTATGGTAAAATGCATTACATTAGGTACAAGTCGGCATATTTAGGTTGAACAAATGAATAACTAAACTCATTTTATCTTCATAAATAAACTGTTCTCTCGGAGTACCGAATCAATTCTGGGTTACATAATATATAAATATGCAATTATTATGGGGATTGTCTCTGAAAACTAAGATATGAAACAAATATAATAAAAACAATTAATAAAAATAAAGGATGTAACAGTAAAAAAGTAAAACAATACAATACTTGATACGTTGAATAAATTGTTACTGCAAACCTGGTATTATTGAGTCTTTGTAACTAATAAGCTAAAATTTAAATAATTAATACCACTTTAATTTCATTAATTTGTTTTATTTAATTGATTACTTCTAATTCAATACTTTAGGTAGCATTTATAACATCTATATACCCAATAATACGTAATATACATAAATATTCTATTATTTCTGATTCGATTAAACAATTGATACGGATTATAGACTGTGGGAAATAATTATTTTGAGCATTCCCGTATTTTCTGAAATCAAAAATATTTGTGTTTCAAAAAGGTTGACATGTTTTCCGATATTCTTAAAATATTTATGATAATCTCTAAATTACAAAATGAGAGAATAAGGCTAAGAGACTTTAACACTCAAATAAAAAATACACGGCATTTAAATACATCAATGTCTTTTTATCTCAAAAAAACATTTTTTTTTAATATGACTATTAACATCTACCGATGTTAATCAGTTATTAATTTATAACTTTTTAATTATCCAAACACAAGCGAGTGAGAAATTCCTTGAATACACTGTCACAAACTACACTAATTCTACTAAATTCTTTAGTGTTTCTTACCTATTTCAATGCAAATCCCGATTATTTAAATTCCACTATTTCCAACGACACTGTAATTCATCGCAATTATATTGATAATTTCCAAATACAATTGAATAAACCAAATAATATCAAAATACTTCTATTAATTCTAAATAACATAGTACCCTAAAACACATTTAGCAATACAAAATACATATGTGCAAGATACAGATCAGAATACACAGACTAAGACATACCAAATTATATTTAATACTATTAAAGAAGATACGCTACTTTGATTTTACATTACAAAAACAAGATTTAAGCAATATTCATTTTATTTTCGTTTTCAAGCAATAATAAACATTTAAATATTTTGGTAATACGGTTGTTTTATAAATCATATAAATAATATTATTCTAAAAGAATACTGAATTTCTGAATATTCTCTCGGTATAGAAAACGCCATGAAATATGCTATGGTATTACATTATCTATATCATTATATACATTATCATTAAAGAAATAAATATTTGTAAAACTGTTCCATGATTTCATCCAAATGATTCCACCCTTTCAGTTGGAAGCGGTTTTTGATGCAAATCGATACAAAATATATTGATGACTGATGAGAGACTTAATGTGACATTAACCATTCACAAACTTGCTTTAATATAATGAATAATGAAACACAAATATCGAGCATCTTGAGTTACATATACATATAAATCTCTCAAGGTTAAAATTTATTATTTTTTATATGAGTACGATATTTATTACTGTCTTTTTCTCTATTTTCAGATATATGACGGATAACCCTATATCATTCACTGATTAAACAATAGCTTTTTATTATTTTTAAATCGACTATGGAATTTAAGACGGGCAAGTTTTAAAAGTTATTCCACTAAATTTAACGTAAAAACGTGTCTTATTTTAAAAAGTTTATATACTAATTTTGTAAGTAAATAAATAAAAAAAAATAACGTTACACAATTTTATACAGTCTGTCAATATCGTTGAGAGTACCAAAATATATTCATTTTTTGTATAAAGTCTCACAAAAAAAAATAGAAAAATCAAGTAAGAGATCTAGTAGGCCACACTGATACAATTAACATTCATTTTCTAAAGTGAGATATCAATATGGCCTATTTCTATATTATATTTTTAAAACGATATATAATTAAGGGACAAATATTTACTAATCATTTACGATGTTTCTAAAAATTAGGAAATAATGAAAACATAATAATGACCTTGAGTAAACACGTATATATTTTTAATACAAGATACGAAATTTTATATAAAATGAGGTCACATCACACACTTTCGATGGGAATGCGACCTAAATTTTCGCTAAACTAATTTTAATTAACTCGTCGCGGGGATTATATTTTACAAATCGGGTTAGTTAATTACTTCTTGACATGCAGTAACTTGGATGGATTCGCAAAACAGATGACATTGTCTTTACTTCTTACTGCACAATATATGAAACTATTGTAAGGTATTTAGGTATTTGTCACTTAGGAGTCCATCATGATTGAACAATATAACACTGTAGGAGATTCAAATATGTATTTCTTTAATAAGCTGTTGAAATACCATCTTTGTCTTGTTTTAGGATGAGCATATTGCCATCCATTAAGATACCCATATAATGACAAAAATTATATAAAATTCAAATCACATAGAAACATATATCCTCAAATAAAAGCAAATATATATATATATATATATATATACGATTTATTTCTTTAAATAACTGGTTAAAAATAACATTTTTCATAATTTCACAACTGAAAAATGGAGTACAAGATTGACTTGAAGAAGTCTAATACATAATTTTTCCCGAATGAACGAAAACTGTAAAACAAATATGATTCTTAAAGAGTGTATGAAAGAATACAATCGCACGTGATTTTAAAACAATTTAAATATATTTAATTGTAAAACTTATACATTTTACGTTTATAATGCGCCATATTTTCTCTTTACTTACTGAGTTGTGATGTGCAGGAAATACGAAGTTAATGTTAAATAAAAAGATACATATTCATTTGAATCAACATTCAACACGCCAAGTCTAATAATCACCATAAGTTTGGATAATGAAAATTCTAAAACTTCATTCGTTAGTTATAAATAATAAAGCCTGTGTATTAAACAAACAAAAGATTTATCCAATCGACCAATGTACATACAAAATTTATATTCATGTATATATTATCAGAAACTAGGAATGATAGAGTTACGATGTCTTATATATCCATGTTAAATCTAGAAACATTTCACATCCAAAAATACAGTAAAAAACTAATTAATAAAACTATATCGTGAAAACAGGTAAATTTCTGCAATGTTAAAAAATGTAAAAACTGATTTCAAGTAGAAACTTAAAAAATATGGGATATTTAAATAAATACAAATAAAACTAAAACACAGCCTAGTTGATTTGAGAATAAATTTATTTCCATTTATTTATCGATATTAAAATACATGTTATATTACATTTAAAATATTACAACAGAAAATATGTAATTTGCAACAACGTGGTTACAAACACGGGATAACTAATGTAAGAAACAAACTATTTATTATTGTGATAATGATGAAAGAAGAACATTGACATTGTTGTCAAGGGGTTGGTCGGTATTATAAAAATTTTGCAGCTCAGAATTATATGTACAAGTGAAGATTAAACCCATTTTTATTATTGTATTGAATATAACAATTCACAACTCACCGATGCCTTTCTGTGCGTTTTACGTTTGTAAGCTATTCATATACCCTTCTGTGTCAACGGTTTGAACCAATGTTCTATTAAAGATAAAATTCGGTTAAAATAGGGACTAGCAAAGTCAATAGCTCCCTAAGTCGGTGATGTATTATTTTATACTCATTCACTGTATATAGATTTTATTCTTTGGCAATAATAGTGCTGAAAAATAGGATAATCAGCTTGAAAAGAGTATAGGACAAATACCGTGAGCGGAAATTATTTACAAATAAATATGGTTTTATACAAATTTTCATTTTCTTTCCCGTTCCCTATTATTAAATACATTGCTGACGTATTTTCGTCTCTATATAAGGGAAATTGTAGTCATATCTATATTATGATTACAATTGCTTAGAGACAAGTCCTCAGAGCCATAGCTGATGCGCCATGGTACGTGACAAACCAAATGATACACAACGACCTTCGCATACCAACAGTCCCAAGAAGAAGTACATCAAAGAAGCAATAATCACCACGGCAGACTAGAAACATCAACCCATTATTACAACCACTTGTGCAGGAAAACAACAGCAGAAAGCTCAAAAGATTCTGGCCATCCAACCTGAAATAGGATTATAGAGGTCTTTCTCATTGGAGGAGCCTCATCATGTTAAAATAAGTGGAACAACCTTCAAGTTCCCTAAACAACATAATAGACTATAGATTGTATTATCTGATTGCTGTTTTAATAAATAAAAAAATATACACCTATCTATATTATATAAAAAAGCAGATAGAGAGATTTAACAACTGTAAAACTTGTGTGATGTTTTTATTAATTGTCTTTTAATATCATTGACTTATTCCTGTCATCGTTATCAGAGTTATGATATCATGTGTAGACTACGAACTGTGTCTATCTTTTGAAGCCCTCTGTTACTTCCGATTGTCAAGGAATTGTTGTTCAGTAGGGCTGGGTTGATTATGAAATATAACAATCGATCATCGATTATCAAAAATAATCGATTACTTCCGATTAATCGAGTATTTCATAATCGATTAATTTATAACCGATTAATCGACAATCGATAATAAATTAATCGATTATTCAGGAAAATGTAATGAAATGATCGATTAATCGACTATTTTTCGATGAATCGATTATTTCTCCTGGACCAAAATACGTAGCTATAGATAATGTAGATATTAACTTTTAAGGAAACATGAATATGATTAAAGAGGAAAGGAGCATTATTTCTGATTTTAGATTTTATAAGACAGTTGTTTGCTATTGAAGTATTGAAAAATAAGTCTAAATATAAAATTTGAGAATTTAATTTTTTTTCGTGTTTTTTTTTTAATTTATGAATATCCACGGTAATACCGCACTTTTCATTTTCTATTTCGGTGTTTGAAATGAAAAACTTTTTTTTGTTCCTTTGGCATTTTATGGTAAAATCAAAGATGAAAAAGTTATTCTTTATAAAATTTTTAATACCTAACCCCAAAAAAATGTTTTGTTGTTATGATCTTCCCGGGATCTTAAATAATGTATTTAGACTTATTTTTCAATAGCAAACTGCTTTTCTTATAAAATCTTTCTCTAAAATCAGAAATAATGCACTTATCCTCTTTAATCATATTCATGTTTTCTTAATTTGTGAATACTGTGTAAGTACATCAAATGGCAAATTTTTTCACAGCAACGTCATTTTTGAGAAGCAAAATTATAAAGAATACATTTTTTTCGTAAAATTAAAAAGATCGATTAACCTATACAATCGATAATCGATTAATCAATAATCGATTAATCGATCATTTAGGAAAATGTAATCAAATTATCGATTAATCGATTATTTCTCCCAGCCCTACTATTCAACTCTACAAAAAAAAGGAAAGGATAATACATAGCACTTACATAATGCGTTACTTCACTATATATAAAATATTTCAATCAATGTAAGCGTTATATTTTTTGAACTACATCCCTCCAAGAAATATCCTGATGATTTCAGAGCCTTGCTCCAACTTTATTAATCATCGTCTATCTATTCATGGAATATAGGAAAACAACAATATACCACAATACGATATGTACTTGGGGCCACAATGTGAACCTGTGGGAAAGTTCGAGTTATTTACATTAAACATAGAGTAGAATTAAATCACTCTGATGTAATTCAATATCCATTATCCGTTTATGTTGTATGGAAAATGAACAATTTTATATCACTATAACGAAAAAATCATACTTTTGTAATAGTATCCTCCATGATTCCAAAGCATACAAATTTTTGTTGATATTACGTATAAATATTTCAAATTCAATGACGGCTTCTCATTCTCCATACTCATATGGTGCCTACATATCTTCTTTTAAAGGCAATGTATTTTAGAAACATATCTTTATAATGTTCCATTTGTGTGCTTATTTGTCATGTAGATAAATTACCTAGTTAATTAAAAGCGCTTAGAAAATGTAAAGTCCCTTACAATGACAGAAAAATGTTTCTTTCGGACACACTAATTTCGATCAATGTAAACAAATTAGATAAGTTACAATAGTTTCATTTACTAGGTAAAAGCATATTTGTGTATTTGAAATAAAACTTTAGGAAAAGAAGACAGTAAATATAAAATAAAGTAACTAATAGAATTTAGTAATTTAGGAAAAGAAAATGTAGTTAAACATTCCATTAAAAGTTATTTATTCAACACTACTTAATATTAAATATTAACCAAGATATTTTTATTTCAAAGGCAATATTTATTTTGCATAGGAAATATGCTTCTTATCTAATAAATTAGAATATTAAATCCTATCTAATATGTTTATAATGATCAGGGTTTTGCTAATATATTCGTTAATTACTATTATCGTTATTCGCTAGTTATTTTTCTTTTATAAGAGAAACTTATAACAAATGTAATTTGTAATAAGTAGGTCTTTCTGAAATTAGTGTTTTTTCATAATTGTATAAAACAGTTAAAATATACTTAGTAATATTTACCTAGTGGTAACTGGTAATATTTACTTACTATAAAAGCAAGTAAACTACAATATTACTTCCAAGTTTGCACCTGAATAAATTTAATTTAATTGAATTATAGCTTACTTAAATTATAGTTTAGCTCATACTGTCCCGTTTATACTGATGTTCGGCTGTCAAAACTTATTTAAATTATCTGATTAGATACTCACGGCAATAGGTACTCAGGTCCCTATTGTTGTGAGTCTAAGGTCTATACCTCTTAGAAACTAAAATTAATGATCATCTTAGTATATAAGGGAGGAAAGCCGATGAATAAAGGAACAAAATTAGTACCAGTCAAAACAGAATGCGTTAGATGTAAAAATACATTTTATGTTTCCAAAGAAAAATGTGTTCACAGAAACAAATGATAGGCCTATACAAACAGATTAAAAATTTTCTAATTATAGTAAGTCATTATTTGCAATAAAGAAATTATTTCTGCTAAAGAAAATTGACGCAAATAAAGAACATATTGCTGGGTAAGTTTGTGGTCATTTTTAATAATTAGCTACAATTTAGTATATTTGCGTTAAGAAAATGAAGGTCAAATAAATGGGTTTTCTTATCAGAAAAAACTGTTCTCTTGGTGTAGCAATATTGGTCTCAGATTCTACAGACTATAAGGTATAAGGATCAGTTTTCAAAGATATAAAATCAATTTACAATGTAAAATACGGCCGCAAAATTAACGAGGATGATGCCATCACTACAATCGGCTGATCTAAATACAAAAGAAAACTTAAGTTCCATAATGTTTATTACATTTTCGAAAAAATATTACAAATTGTTGCTTTACTTTTGTCTTATTCGTTATTAACTATGTACTAATATATATGTATGTTTATTAAAACTAAATTATCACTAAATTGACATCCGCCTACTACATGCTATTTAATAAAAGTTTTTATAGTTCCTTAATTCCAAATTAAAATACAGTGCAACTTCGATAATTCGGACCCTTACTAATTCAGACACTCCATTCATCCGGACATGTACCAAGCTCGGACACTTTTTGTTGGAATATTACATTCAACAATAATTATTTTAGGTTTAAAAATAGTCTTCATGCGGTGCCTGAAATTAAACATAAACATTAGGTCAGCATTTATGAGTTCGGGTAACTCAATATCGAATGTTTAACTGTTCAAATGTCGTTGAAATAAAAATTGATTATTTAGCAAGTCAGTCTGAAAGATTATACGTTAGAATACACATCTTAATTTCTTTGTACGTAATTTAGTTGTTATACAGGGTATCAATAAACTCGTATTGTCCTCAAATTGTATCTTTAATTATTTATTCTCCCAAGTACTTCGAACAGGTTATGGGCCCAGGTGCGTCGCGTAAGCTCACTTGTAAGGGAGAATAATTAAAAGGTACATCGCGAGTGATAACTATTGTTGTATAGACAACTGGAAAATGGCGGAAAGTGCTAAGTATAACATCGAAAAGTTGAACGGGCAAAACTACCAGTCCTGGAACTATTTAGTGAAAATGTTATCAATAAATGCGGATTTATGGGATGTAGTTTCGACTGAATTACCAACACCGGAGGAACGAAACGGTACCTGGCAGAAGAAAAATGACAAGGCCTTATCAACCATAGCCTTACTTGTCGATGTTAGTCAACTAGTGCATATCAGAAATAAGGAATACGCGCATGATGCGTGGGAAGCACTAAAGGAGTATCATCAAAAATCGAGTTTATCTAGCATGGTTTTTCTGTTAAAGCAAATTTGCAGGCTATCGCTAGATGAGAATGGTGATATGGAAGCACACATAAGTTCATTCTTGGAATTATTGAATAAACTGGCCGCTTTAGGGGAAGAAATTAAGGACAGGTTTGCGGCAGGCATTTTGCTGGGAAGTCTTCCAGACTCATACAGTTTTTTAATCACAGCGCTGGAAAGTAAGTCATCGAGTGAATTCACGCTTGAATTCGTAAAAAGTAAATTAATCGATGAGTACAGAAGGCGTCAAGGAGCTTTGAAAAGTCAAAACAAGTCAGCCATGAAATCAGTATATAATAAAAGGATCCAAAGTAATCAAACTGCAAGTACAGATGTAAAGCAATGTTACTTTTGCAACAGGAAAGGTCATTTTAAACGGGACTGTTTCAAGTATAAAGCGTTTAAAAGAGAAAAGGCCAATAAAGTTACTGAAATTAATACTGGTGACAGTGATGATGCGTGTTTTATGGTAAATTCAAGCTCAAATGACGTAAACAGGGATTCTGCTTCGTGGTATGTGGATTCAGGAGCTTCGAGTCACATGGTAAACTACAAAGAATTTTATACCCAATTTGACGGTAGCAGAAAAGGCGTTGTGAGGTTAGCGGAGAAAGGGCAACACTCCAAGGTTCAGGGTATAGGAACAGGATTCATCAAGTGCGCGAATAGTGCGGGAGTGAATAAGCTAAAAATCGACGACGTGTTGTATGTGCCGGACTTAGATTCAAATTTACTTTCTGTGAAAAAGTTAACTAGTGCGGGGTATAACGTGCAGTTCGACAACAATAACTGTAAAATTGTCTCAGGCGGAAAAGTGATTGCGAGTGCAAGGCCGGCGCCCGACTTGTACAAGCTGTCAACTGTAGAACAGGCACTGAGCATCGTGAGTGAACACTCCAGCAACTGTCAGCATACGTGGCATCGACGTTTTGGGCACAGGGACATAGAAGCAGTCAAGCGCTTGATGGAAAGAAAAATGGCAATCGGGAGTAATATTAAGGATTGTAGGATTAGGGAAACTTGCAACTGCTGTGTAAAAGGTAAAATTATTCGTAAGAGTTTCCCGAAATTTTCTCAAAGCAACACATTTAATATACTTGACTTAATACATACAGATGTTTGCGGTCCCATGAAGACTGTTACTCCAGGGGGTAAACGGTACATTCTTACTTTAATAGACGATTTCTCAAGATACACAACTGTGTATTTACTGAAACATAAGAATGAAACTGAAAAATATATTAAAGAGTTTATCGAGTTAATGAGTAATCAGTCAGGCAGGGTACCAAAGGTTATTAGGTCAGATAGGGGTGGCGAGTACGTAAATAATGCGTTAAGGGAATATTTAAGCGGTAAGGGCATAAAGATACAGTACACGGCGGGGTACTCTCCAGAGCAAAACGGTGTTGCAGAGAGAAAGAACAGGTCGCTAGTCGAAATGGCTAGGTGCAAGTTAATCGATGCGAATTTACCAAAGAAATTTTGGGGGGAAGCAGTTGTTACAGCCAATTATCTGCAAAATCGACTACCTACTCAGTTAAAACAGAAAACACCGTTTGAGTTGTGGCATAAAGTCAAACCTGATGTGTCGAATTTGCAAATATTTGGATCTAAAGTGTATAGTCATATTCCAAAGGAACAAATTAAAAATAAATTTGATAAAAAGGCAGAATCACTAATTTTCGTAGGATATTCTGATGAATCTAAAGCATATAGATTGTTAGATTTAGATACAGGGCGTATAAAAATTAGCCGTAGTGCGATATTTCCTGAAAGAAATATTCGTGTTAAAGAAAAAAAGATAAAAGATGAAGAAGTGACTATTGAGTTCAAAAAGGAGCAAGAAAGAACGGAGCCAAATGACACTGGGAGACATGAGGCCGCAGATTTCGAAAAAACTGAAGAACTAGAAGAAGCTACGGAGGAATTTAATGTATATGAAAGTTCAGGTACAGAACAATCTTGTGGCAGCGATAACAGCTATCAACCAAGTGAAGAGTTCTACATAGAGCACGGAGGTGATCGTAGATCAAATAGAATAAATAAAGGAGTTCCACCTGAGCGCTACACAGCAAAGTTAGTTGAACTTCGGGAAATAGAACCTAAAACATTTAAAGAAGCTCTTGCCAGCAGTGATAGCGAAAAATCGAGGAAAGCTATGGAAGAGGAAATGAAATCTTTGAAGAATAACGAAGTATGGGATTTAGTACTTACACCGGAAGACAAAAACATCATATCATGTAAATGGGTGTTTAAGCTAAAGACAGGTGAAGATAAGATCTCGAACAAGTACAAGGCACGATTGGTAGCGAGAGGTTTTAGTCAGAAATTCGGTGTGGATTACGATGAAGTGTTTGCGCCTGTAGTGTGGCAAGCAACTCTTCGAATATTGTTAACAGAGGCATGGAATCAAAAACTAATAATAAAACATCTAGATGCAAAAACAGCATTCTTAAATGGAGAACTAACAGAAGAAATTTACATGGAACAACCCGAAGGATTTGAAGAAAGAAACAAAAATTTTGTTTGCAAATTGAAAAAGAGTTTGTACGGGTTAAAACAATCTGCTAGAACTTGGAACCAAAAACTTGATGAAGTATTGACAAGCGATAAGTTTCGTAAAAGTAATATAGATGCATGTTTGTATATTAAGGTTATTGATGATCAAAAGGTTTACATAATAATATACGTAGATGATATATTGATTGCAGCAAGAAATATCGGAATTATCGACTTGTGTGCAGAAAAACTTAAGCGTCATTTCGAAATAACAAGTTTGGGGTTACTGAAAAATTATTTAGGCACAAAGATTGCAAGAAACGATCAAGGAATATACAGTTTAAATCAAGCAGAGTATATAGACAAGCTATTGCATAAGTTTGGAATGAGAGATTCAAAAGAATCAAATATACCATTGGATGTTGGATATTATAAACTTAACGGACGGGAGCCTATGAAGAACAGTGAAAAGTATCAACAAATTATTGGAGGATTATTGTATATTGCAGTGAATACGAGACCAGATATATTAGCTAGTGTAACCATATTAAGTCAACGCAACAAAAATCCGAGAGAAGTAGATTGGAATGAAGCAAAAAGGGTGTTGAGATATTTAAAGAAAACAAAACACAAAAGGCTAATATTAGGAGAACACAGTACAGATAATGTATTATATGGGTATGCAGACGCCGATTGGGCGGAAAATAAAGAGGATAGAAAGTCAAATAGTGGATACATATTTATGTTTCGGGGTGCACCTATTAATTGGGGATGCAGAAAGCAGAGTTGCGTATCACTATCATCGACCGAAGCTGAATACATAGCACTGGCCGAAGGATGCCAAGAGGCAATCTGGTTAAAGCAGGCGATAAAGGAGTTTACGAATTTAGAACCGAAAGTGGTTATGTACGAAGATAATCAAAGCTGTTTAAAGCAGCTAGCAAACCATAAATTTAGCAATCGAACGAAGCATATTGATACAAAGTATCATTTTTTAAAAGAATTGTATGAAAATCAGGTTATTGTATTCGAGTATTGTCCGACTGAAAAAATTATAGCTGATATGTTAACCAAGCCGCTAAATAAAGTAAAGCTAGAACATTTAAGTACCAAGGGTGGTCTGGTTGACTGATTGAAAAATAATTATAGTTGCGAGGGGGTGTTGGAATATTACATTCAACAATAATTATTTTAGGTTTAAAAATAGTCTTCATGCGGTGCCTGAAATTAAACATAAACATTAGGTCAGCATTTATGAGTTCGGGTAACTCAATATCGAATGTTTAACTGTTCAAATGTCGTTGAAATAAAAATTGATTATTTAGCAAGTCAGTCTGAAAGATTATACGTTAGAATACACATCTTAATTTCTTTGTACGTAATTTAGTTGTTATACAGGGTATCAATAAACTCGTATTGTCCTCAAATTGTATCTTTAATTATTTATTCTCCCAAGTACTTCGAACACTTTTTACCTCTATAATTCGGACAGATTAATGTGACCAATATTGCAGAAGACTACGTCATTCCAAACCAACCTTATTGTGATAAATTAAAAATTTTGAATTTTCTTAAAAATCGAAATAGTATCCAGCGCACAGCAGAACACTTTAATCGAAATAGTATCCGACGTTAAAAATAACCAAGAAAAAATGAAACAATTTCTCAGTTCACGATGTGAAATTGGTAATCATTTTTATATCTTTCCGGTAGATGCAAGATTTTTTTTTTAGTAAAAAGAAAGTGCATGAAAAGAGCAGAAAATCTTAAAATGGAACAAATGCCTTACCAATGGTTCTTACAGCAACGCAATACACATATACCAATATCGTCCGATATTTTGGGAGAAAGAAAACTTTTTTTATAGACACAACTGGGAAGGGCGATTTCCTAGCTAGCTCTGGATGGCTCGATAAACTCAACGCAAGATATGGTATTCGCCTGTTAAAGGTATGTGGTGAACGTACAGGTATATCAAGTGACACTGATACTGTATCACCATTTCGACAAACATTTTTGAAAATTATCTATGAAATGGAGTTGAGTGACGAACAAGTTTACAATGCCCATGAATCAGCTATTTTCTGGAGGGTATTACCTGACACCGCATGGGTGCATGAGAGTGAGAAGTCTGCCCCAGAAAGAGAAATTTCTAAAGACCTAACTTTTATATCGTGCTATAATGCAGCCGATTCACACAAACTTCCCATTTTTGGTATGTGATTCCTATGTTTGTTATATGGATGGATGTGATTATGTTATCGGATTATGTGATTTACCTAACATAATCCGAGAACTTTTAAGAATTCCCAAATTCCTGTTATCTATAAAGCAACAAAAAAAGGTTGGATGGTTAAAGATTTATTCTGGGAATGGTACCATCAACATTATATGCCGAGAGAAAATTTTAAACGCAGTTAATCGTCCTCATAGAGCCCTATTACTAATAGATAATGCCCCTTCCCATCCAACAATCGCTGAAATTGACAGTTTAGTAGATTCGGAGTTTAGAATTCTACTTTTGCCACCCAATTGCACCGCGATCTTTCAACCTATGGATCAAAACTTTATTCAAAACATTAAGGTTTCATATCGAAAAAGTTTACTGCATAAGATCATTGCACAAGAAGAGACTTGCAATTTTATACAGGCCTTAAAAGACTTTACAATTAGAGATGCCACCTTCAAGTTAAATGTAGCATGGGGTTTTTATCCAAAAAAATATCAGGAGGAGCTGGTTTTCACTGTGGCCCCAACTATCATTGGAGTGGGATGAAGAGAATATGCTTGTCATTAAGTGAAGTCGAAAAACAACTGCAGTCCGACTCGGCTGAGTTAGATTCGAGGGAAATTAAAAATATCCTGTATAACTCTGAACTTACTGAATATATCAGCGATGAAAAAATAACCGAATGGGTCCTAGGTCAAAATGAGTTATATATTGAGGATCTTCAGACCAAGACGTAATCGACACTGTTCTTAATGAAGAAGGAAAAAGCATTAAGAATCAATGCTATTAGTGCATTTTCAATACGTATGACATAGGCGGAAGAAAATGACTTACCTGCACATAATATTTTGCTATTAAAAGAGTTAAAGGAAGGTGCTACTAAAATGCAAGCAAATAAACTTTCCCAAAATATATTTACGATTTTTTTAAAACAACATAATTAATCTATTATACACTATAGTACTGAATGCTATTTATCTTTTGTGTTTAACACATAATATAGTATATATGTATGTATTTGTATGTATAAAAGTTGAACTTATGTATGTACATACATATGTGTAAATGAATAAATATTTTTATTTCTAGTCTGAATTATATCTGTAACCTCCTAATTTTGTATAGCAGTTATGTGACACTGTACGTCATGTCATGTGTATTTTATTACGGTTACATAAAAAATAATAAATACCCCCTTCATTCGGACACTTCAGGTGTCCCAAATATTTAGAAACTTTCACTGTCCGGATTATCGAAGTTGTACTGTAATTATATAGTGATACATTTGACAAGTTGTTGCTTTACTTTTGTCCAATGG
Source organism: Rosalia funebris (assembly GCA_037954035.1). Lineage (NCBI taxonomy): Eukaryota > Metazoa > Arthropoda > Insecta > Coleoptera > Cerambycidae > Rosalia > Rosalia funebris. Next base: position 17,164,149 of record JAZFAV010000007.1, on the reverse strand, counting down.
TGTATATAAAATTTTCAATATGTATGTGATATCGATGAATCAATCAATATTGATTAATAATTTTTTGTTTAGTTTACGAAGAATAAAATAACTGATTCTTTATATTAATATCAAAAGTAATAGAAACAAATGTGACTTATATTATTACGAATAAGTTAGATATTAAATGTTAATGAATCATCGGTGTTGTACATAACGACCTTGTCGATTAATTCAATCACATCCCTGTATAAATGCAATTGTTCAACTAATCTCAATGTTTAACACGTGTGAATAACAACGTATTTTTCTTATTAGTGAATCAGTTTTGTTCCATACAAAACATGAACAAAAATTTGAATATGCGTAATAAAATTGTATCATAATTCACCTCGATAAAATGAAATTTCACCAAATGCTGGAAAAAAGTGTATACAGTGCATAATCGCAAACGTTATAATCTTCTAGTGAGTCTTGTGACCGTAGCGATGACACAATAATATACATATGTACTATGCATGCAAATGTCGTGAATAAGAGATAACTTATCGGTCATTTACTTATGTTAAAATACGACACTACCACATCGACTAAGGTTCTTCAATTTTTTTCTGTGGGACTCTTCAGTTTTTTCTATTATTATCATCGCGGTAGTTCTAGGCAGATATGCGTTCATCGCTTACGAAAAACCTCGCTATTTACACATTCTTTTGTTCAGCTAAAGGTAATGGTAATGATCACGACCAAGGATTTATTTTTTCAACTGATAAACAACCTACATACTGACGTTAAATATAGACTTTCTATAATTTAGTAGTATTGTGTTATAAATAAAACATGTGAAACGTATACATACCCAGTTTTAGATATATTTAGTTTCTCACCTATAACGTGAAATACTACGCTGAGATTTTGGCGCATTTTCATCGAGTCGATAAACCAGAGCGTGTGCTGGAAACAATTACATTATCGGCAGTCATCTCAATGAAAAACTGAATTGGAATGTAAAAGAGTTTCATTGTTCGTTCATTCTTAATTCATGAAAGCATTAATGGTAGCCTTTAATATTAATTGCAAGAACTGGTTGTACGTTAAAAATACATCATTTATCGATTTATTAGGAAGTAAAAGGGAAATTAAAAATCTCGTTCAATTCGTCCTATGTTCGCTTTTTGAGATACTGAGCTACTTACGTATTCTGAAAGAATACTTTATAGACGTATTTGATTAACAGAGATATTCAAGAAATTACTCTTATACAGCCTGTTATTTAAGTACGTGGCCAAACTTCAAGGAGTAATTCCTTGAGTGATTCCAAGAAAAAAAGATTATATAGGTCCGGTAATGCTTCGTTTTCAAGATAGTGTCATTTATTTTTAATCGTTTTTTCGTAAAAATTTTAATAATCCTTTAGCCGATTTTGTTGAAATTCTGCAGTGTTATTTATGGTAGAAAGGGACTAATTTAGTCTTAAATATATTAAAATTTTAAGTCCAGTGGCGTCCCGGGGGGCACCTTAACCTAGATTTGACAAAAAATGTGCGCCACTGCCTTTTTTTAACTTTTATAATTTTCTTCACATTAAGCAACTAAAAATACAACTCTTTTGTCTCTTGAATTTTTTTCGTATCTTGCTTCGTTTTCGAGAAAAAAATAAAAATCACTTTATTACATGTCCCTGGGACAACATAATAAAAAATTACAACTACCAACTATCAAAAACTGGGGTATACCTGTTATTTTTTTCCATATAAATAATCTATTCTAGTCTTAGAAACTGTTATAAAAATTATTTTTTTAAAAAAAGGTTGACACTTCCATCTTCAAAACGAAGCATTACCGGACCTATGTTTACATAAACTTTTCGTCTTAGAATCACTCAAGATATTACCCCTTGAAGTTTGGCCACGTACTTAAATAACACCCTGTATATCTCCAAATTTCTTAGCAAGTACAAGATGAATCGACAGTTTTATAAAAATCATTAATAATACTATTAATACGATAAAACAAAACATAAAATAAATAAGAGTTTAGTTTTAGGAACATTTTACGTTAAAGGTATATGTACTGTTTATGTACACTGAGATAAAAGTTTATTTCCGATTATAAAGTGCCTTTGTTGACTATAATTTGGTCGACGTAAATACATATGCTAAATTTCTGCTAACGTAACGTAGAATATAAACATATTCTGAATTTGAACAATGTTTTTATTAAAAATATATTTGTCCATTATAAAATTACAGCCAAAACTGTATGTATGTATGTATGTAGATCTATCTGAAGAATATTTTCAATTGTATAAAACTTAAAACTACGGTAAAAACTATTTTTTAAAACTTCCATTGTATAAATAATACATTTATTAAAAAACAATATACGGGATGTTACGGACATGGTTTGGCAAACGGGAATGGTTAATTAACTTAGAAGTTATTTAGCTCTACAGCCTTTTAGCATGTGTAACTATTTTTATAGTCAAAATAATTTTTATTATTTTCTAAATCATCTGCCTAACAGCTTGTGTATTGCTCTATCTATATTGTTAACGTAAATGGAATATCATCTACAAAAGCCGTATCTCTCAAATCTCCTGAACGTATTCAAGAATTTCACAGACAGTATCCAACATCAGTCCCTGAACCGCCATAGTCGATTCTTAATCGCTGGGGAACATGGTTATAAGCAGCATTTTACTATTTTGAGCATTTCTAAAACAAAATCTGTAGTATTACAATTTGATCCTAAAGAGGCAGCTGCTATCAAGGAAAGTCAATCGATATTTCAAGTTGAAGCAGATTTACAAAATCCCACCCTTGTCGTTAGTGGAATCACTGCAAATAGTGGATGATGTACACATAGAGACACATGATTTATGGGACGCAAAAATAATAATAGAAAAAATACAAAATCCTTCCTTGTTTAATGGAATGTGCAGATAGTGGATCCTGTACACAGATAGATAGATACATGGTTTAAGAGACGTAAAAAATAATAGCGATATAGCAATTTTTAACACTTTTAAAAAATACCCAGATTGTCAGATTAAAACAAATGCATAGTGTTTCTGTATCTACAGATCCGTTACATAATCGCAATGATTATTTCAATAATGCCAATACTAATTTATGTTAAGAAATTTTTTTGCCACAGCGAACATCGCTTGCTGAAACAACGGCAAAAACATACCTAAATGTGCGGATGTTTAACCGAGCTAATCCAGCTAATAATTGTGTTTACGAAGATACACATTTTATAGTGTTGTATAAATTATCACGTATAACCAAGTGTATTATTTTATTACTAGCATTACTTGAATGATGAAGTCGCGAAGGTGGCGACTCTGGTACGCTGACGAAACGAGCGGTTTTAATGATAATACAAAAAAAATACAAAATAGTTCCGTGTTTCTCTTTAAAAATAAGGACCAATCATCCTAAGAATTAAATGGTAACTAAGGGAAAATTATGTAAAACAATTATTTCTGGTTTACACTTGAGATGGATTTGTTTTGTAATAAAACTGTGCACCGTTATTATTATAGAATTTAATATATTATGGATGCAGAATTAATACACTACGTTATAGAAAGCAGTGTTTGATATTCCACTGGCAAAAACCAACCAGACGTCAGCATAACCATAACTGTTGATGTTACCTAGTTCAATTAACATAAACGTTTAGAATTAGGTGTCTTACAGGTTACTTGACCTACATTTTGGTTTGTAGTGATTTATACTTTATGTATAATCAACTTCTCTATGCTTGGGGTAATGTGTACTTTCTTGTTTTTGGATTACGTATCTACACGTATCTACTTTATATTAATAAAACAATTATGGGAAAGATATATTATTCATAACATAAAATTTAATTGTCACATATAATATAGAACATACTTTACGGAAAGAAAATAAAATGAAGTGTACTATTCATTTCATTGCTATTTGCCAAATAAAAAGCTCTCTTATCTTGCCGATAAACGAAACAGTCTACCTGAGCCTAGCCATAAAAACAAGCCACGGTATGCGATAGGAGCCGTTTGGGATTTTTTATTTGGCAAATAGAGATGAAATAAACTATACATTTCGATCGAATGTATTTCAAGCTTTGAATGAGATAAAAATTGATATATGTTGCCTTATACGATATGAAGTTAATACAGCAACTTTTGTTTTATTTAACTACAATCTACATATTTTCTGTTAAGGACAGCATTTGTTTCATTGTTTCCAATCGTATGTACCATTTATTTCACATAAAAAATGTTTCTTGCCTCATAACTGAGAATATTACATTCAACCTAATTTTTTAAATGTTGGGCTCCACAAATCCAAGTTCAACATATTTACTGTTATTATGAGTTTAATTGAATGTTTGTTTGCCATATCCAAAATCAACATTTGTTTGTCATAAACGTAATTTATTGACAATGAATAAATTGTTCCTGTCGGGCCCTATTTCTCAGCAAGCAAAGAAGCTATTCGCCATAATAAATCTTTCAAACAAACGCAAAATGTAGCTACCAACTAATTAGCGCTCTATTTATTATGTTATCTTATCCGTGGTACCGAAATGTATCAATGATGCTTTATCGGGCACATAAAAAAGGAATGTAAAATACTGCTCCAAGTATTATTTTATGGGTTTAGTCAATACCAATACGGATATCGTCACCATAGACCCACAGAATATCTTGCATCTCAAGTATGATATCCATATCAAGTAACGTATATTATTCAATTATACTAATATTTTTGAAATACCCGGCAACGTCAATAATTGTTTAGACCAACTCGATTCTTTAGTGCCATTACTTAAATGATTTTTAAGTGATATGGTACATTTTTGGACAGTAGACCTTAATCGACCTACAAGTACTTCATACAAGAATTCATTCCCTTATAGGGCAATTGTCTACTGGAATCGATTACCTGCATAATTATTTATTGAGCAATTTGACTTCTCTATATTTAAAAATAAGATTCCAAAATAATTGTTTCATTAAAAAAAAAAAAAAAGATTTATTTTTAAAATTCAGGATATATTTATGTTCGTTAAAAATGAAAACGTTAATAATATACATTTTTGCATATATTTTTCATTATAAATACACATACAATATGAGATAATAAAACCCCACTTTAATAATTTCTTTTTAGTTAGGATGCCATTACAGTTGAATTACCAGTTTAAAGGATAACGTCCATTGACTTTGCTATTAAGTTAAAATTAATTAAGAATTTCACCGAAAATGGTCCGATATATCGACGTTTATATTTTCCTATTACTGAATAAATAATTAATTAATAATGAGGTAGGCTCGTCGTTTTACATAATATATTCAGAATGGATCGAATACGTGAAAGTACTTTATAAGTTCGAGCTACATAAAGAAAGGCCAGATATGATTTTCCAATATTTTTTTTGGAAATAATACAAATAAGAAGTAATTTTTAGAACTACACAAATTTATACAACGTTGTTACTTTTACTTCTAAGCACGATATTTTAATAAATAAATTATATTACAATTTTTTTTTTTGTTAATATTTATTACAAAACATCATTACAAGTTGAGAATTACGTATAAACTATGACTGATTTTCCTATAAATTAGTGTAAACTGTACCTTGGAGTTATAATCCACGGAATGAATTATCCTGAGTACGATAAGAAGACACTAAATTTATGAACTTGAAAACGTAATTTGACTAGACACATTCCAGATAGCTTAATTTTTACAAACCTCGACTAAGGGTTAATTATCATTCACAATATCTGATCAACTTGAAGGTCTTGGTCATCTCATAGTAATAAAAAGCAATGTCTGTTGTATTACCAAAATAACTCATTGTGGTTACCGATTTGCTATTGACTTCCTTAACTCCTTGATATTTGAAAAGGCGATTTGATATGATTATACACGAGATTGTAAATTCCTAGCAGGTAGTCACACTTTGCTGCCACAATTATATACTATGTTCGAGATAAAACCGTCGTGCTAGCCGGCTATTAATTTTGAATTTGTAATTTTCACCCATTTACTTCGTCAATATCAATATATTTAAACATTGCACAAACTACTACTACTACTAACTGGACGTAGTTATTTCGGAATTTTTTCCAGTTCTTCGCAGAAGGGCCCTCACCTGCAAAACATTTTTTTTTTATCGGACACCGTTTATGTCCACCATATTTCTTATTCCTGTGAAATTATGAATATAACATTTTTAAACAAAACATACTTATGAAAACAAAGTTTGTCTTGTTTAATATATATCTCTAAATAAAGGAGTATAGTGCCCACTAAAGTTTACTAGACCAACAGAAACAACTAATCTGTCAATTTTGACAACCGACATTTGATCAAAGTGGTCGTTCAAATGTCAGTTGGTTGTCAAAATTGACAGATGGGTCGTTCCTGTTAGTCTAGTAAAATTTAGTGTGCACTATACTTCTCCACACGGGATGCAGCTCTCGAACTACATATGTAAATATTTCAAAGCTAAATACGAAAAACGTAGAAAAACTTAAAACAAGACTATTTAAGATCCATTTGATACAAAATCTACACCAGTAGATTATCAGAAGTGAATAAACTTTGACCATCGGGCGTTAAAAAAAGTGAGACTGTATTTGTTTATTTATGGACAGATGAAACAGATTTGTATCCAAAAGGTGTTTTAATAAAAACATAATAATCGTTGCTCTATTGTTTTCAAATGAGCGTGATATGCTGTAAAGAATTGGAAAAAACCCAAAAAACTATCCGAAACTAGTTTTACATTCTTTAAATATTCTGACGAAGTGAATGGGTGTGCAATTTAGACTATCCCATGCTGTTTATTATTTTGATATTCCCGAATTGACATCGACGTTGTTCTTTAAACGCTAATATCAAATACTGTAACGTTTTCAGTAGACACCCTACAGACACGTTTATTATAAATACTTCCTCAAAACTTAAAGAAAAAATAGTATTGCAACTAGTAGGTACCTAATACGACTGAAAATTTTTCAAGCGACTAAATTTTAAAATAAAAGGGCAAATTGGTTTACGTACATATATTTGTGCACAATGATTTTTTCTACATTTTGATGGATTTCTAAACGAATTGAGACAGATAGCTTGGAACGTTCGGAGTTTTAATGTTTTATATGTATGCTATGTTTACCTTGCATTTAATTTTATAAAAGGTACATGTAAATAAACTTCGCACAGACAAAAAAAAAATCAAATCGAAATTATAAATAGATACACGGTGTACACAATCTTATTATGTATACTTTTTATGCTTATATGTACAAATTATATTTTATATAAATATCTTTAAATCAATGGCAACTCAATAATCTTTTAAGTCCTCTTTAGGGAGAATCAAGTCGTCGAAATGGAGAAACAAAAACTTTAATTTTCTCTATATTTTATTGCGGTGATTAATTTTGAGAATTATACAAATACTTAAAAACAAGATGATTGGTATGTGAACAATATTCAGTAATAAGCATCAGTAATATCATAAACTACATTAAATAATATGACCAATTTATAGAAAAGGGACCCCGCCACGGGTAGGATTCGACATTTGTTCCGGATGGAATCCGAACGACAGACATCTGTTTCGAACTTATTACACGAACGGCGGCGGCGTACATGGTACGCCGATCCAGGACAAATGCCGAAACAAATCCGCAGGGTGTTCATCTAAATCGATAAGATCTATGTATGTAACTTACAAGTCGGGAATCGAGAAAGGAGCCACCAAACCTATAGTGGTGGTGGTTCCTATCTCGATTCCTGACTTGCTGTCCCATAATTGAATCTACCACGTCAGCAATTTCTGCAGGGGAAAGTATGGGATTTTCATTAACAGTAGCTAAAATATTTATATCCCCCATTTTGACCTCTTATGGCCAATCGCCAAAAAAAAAACGCTTATGGCATAGCTCTTTTTTATGGTTTCTGCAAAAACGCATCCACGTTTTTCAAAATTTTGAATAATACGACAGGCTGTTGTAAGTGAAGAAAAAGCCCTATTTGGAAATACTTCATCAAAAATGCTTTCAATTTCTTTCATCGATCAACCACCAAAACGCCCCTTAATTATGTGCACCTTTTTGGCAACCTTGTAAATATAATTATCTTATTACAAAGGGCGTACGCTTCTCTTTTCGAAACAATAAAATGCTTTGTTTTTCTCTGTCCCATGATCCTATATTCCCACAAATCTACCTCCTGTCGCGGAGGCTTGTTCAGCACCCCGCTCCGATTTGTTCCTATCTAAGGAGTTTACTCGTTAATTCCCCTTGACTTAGTAATACCCCCTAGTAGTATGTCGCTTTCTGTAAACGATTCTAGTTTTTAACATAGTTATTATTGTAAAACAGATTTCCATCTACTACCCTACAATCACTAAGAACAGTGACTGTAGCGTGTTTTTGATAAAACAGTTAATTGATGTTTGCACAGTTGAACAGTTTTGATAACAGAATGATTGAACAGTGAGTATTTTAATACATGTGCTGTAATAAATTTGACAACAAAAAGTGACTGATGAATCTAACAGTTCTTAAAGATATATGAAAATGTGCTGTAATAAATTTGACAACAAAATGACTGATGAATCTGACAGTTCTTAAGGATATATGAAAATTTCATCCGAATCATTTTTTAAAATAATAACCAATTCCAAAACCGGTTGTTAATCAACATAGGCTTAAAGTTTGAAAAATTGCTACTTAAAGTAGAGAGCTCGCTAGGCGTAATTCCTCTTAAAAATGAAATGTGTGGGGGTTTTGAAAGTAAAAGCTGCCACTGGTCTTATTTAATAGTTCATAATTTATTATCGGTCTGTGTGAAGTTGGCCAAAAATTGTCATGGGAAAAAGGGCGTTATTCAAAATTTTCGAGTTATTGACACTACGTGATTGTCACAGTTGACATAAACATTGTAGCGCAAGAATAATCCCAAAGTCTGTAGCCGTTGCTTCAAAAAAAAATATTTAACAAACGAAAAAGCATTGACGCATATGACGATTCAAGACTTTGAACGTCTATATCTCGGTTTGAGAACCTTTAAAAATTGTAATTTTTCGATGCATTTTGGTATTTATCAACCGATATCTCGAAAACGCGACCTTAAATCAAAAAATACTTCTCTTGCAATACTGTGAACTGAACTTTTGCTATTCCAACGGTATGTCCTTTATAATTTTCTGACGTCGGATAGCTGAGAAATTTAATTAAACATAAGTTTTGGAGGGTATTAAAAAAAGTAGGGATCCCCAAGTACCTTCTAAAGTGGAAGGCGAATATGTAGATCCTGTAGAAGCATTGCTCTTATCAAGAATTAATTGCTGGATTTGAAAAAAGGAAAGGATTTTCTGTTATATTCTGTTATTCGTCTATATATGCTAGGTATACAGATCTTGGAGGAATATTATCTAAAAGACAGTTAATCGAAAAAGTAAAAGGTTCATTTTGGTGATGACATTCAGATCATCAAGTCTAAAAAGGCTAACAGATCAGACATTATTATGTCCTCGAAATTTTCATCAAAAGATGAAATTTTACATTCATTTAGGGAAATTTCGAAGAAGATACTAATCCACCACAAATATTTACGGGATCGTCGGAATATTCCGTTCTGTATAGTGTTATTAACAATATTAAGCTGGATATGAACAAAATTCCCGATTTTGACAATTTAAAAAATTTGGACTTAAACGGCTATCGAAAATATATTCCTGAAGCTTTAGTATGGCTTACCACTCTTGTAATTTCTTCGGAAAATCATCAAGCTACTGAAATACAAATTTTGTCCTTTTGCCAATACATAATATTTGCATAAATCTACTAACGTTTCATGCTTTTACCGGATGCGATACAAGTCAATTTGCCGGCTTAGGCAAAAATACATTGTTGGAAAATCTATTTAAATTCTCACTACCTGCTACATGATTTGGGCGTAACATTTAATGACAAAACCTTTACAAATATTCACCGTTTTACTCTGCAACTCTATACGAATAACAAAGACAATCGCTTCTATCGATTACCTTCGTGGCCTATTGGCTATTTCGAAAACAGTAGACAAATTACCGCCTTCAGAACATAGTTTACGACAACATTGTTTACGAGCATACTATCAGACCCACATTTGGCTTAACACTTTAACAACGAAGCCAGTTTTTTTTAACTACTGTGACTATGATTGGAAACTTGAAAATTCGAATGTATTTCCTGTTTTACAAACTCTTCCGTCAATACCAACAGATTTGACAATTTTGACATCTTGTGCATGTAAGAAAGGTACTCTCACTTAAATTTTATTTTAAGACCAAATTACACACACCTGGCGTCTTTTCAGATTGCCGAGCACAATGGTGCGTACTTGCAGAAAGAATGGTATTTCTTGCACAGGATCATGTACGTGTTTGGGACAAAAATCCTGCCACAATGTAAAAACACCGATAATGCCTTCTGTTTCCACAGATCTTATATACGATGATGGCGAACCCGAATCTGACGACGAGTAAATTTTGCTATTTAATTTATTAGGTATTGATTGAAATTCTTTCTTTTCCCTCATCCTCTTTGGTATTTATTATTTATATGTTTATTTAAGAATACGTCAATAAGGGATCATGAAATAGTTAAGAATTTTTTATAAAAATATTTATTCATGGTGGGAAATGGCTGCTATGTTCCGATGTACATTTAACATACGTACATAATTTAAGTTGTTACTATCTGTACGATGAATACTATGGTAATGATTTTTATAATATTCATCATAATGTGACTTATATGGTTCTATAATTCATTGTGATATTGTAATAAAGTGATATTGTTGTTAACAAAATGAAAGATGCAAAGAAACAGCGTTAAATGCAAGTTAAACTAAACTATTTCTCTCCGCAAAATGTGGACAAATGCAGCGCGCGGGACGCGCAACGTACGGGCGGGTCATCGACGGCCGGCTGTCGTAGCGAAAATAAATCTGCGATTTGCTTTACATTTAATTAAATTTCTCAGCTATCCGACGTCAGAAAATTATAAAGGACATATCGTTGGAATCGCAAAGGTTTAGTTCACAGTATTGAAAGAGAGGTATTTTTTGATTTAAGGCCGCGTTTTCGAAATATCGGTTGATAAATACCAAAATGCATCGAAAAATTACAATTTTTAAAGGTTCTCAAACCGAGATATAGACGTTCAAAGTTTTGAATCGCCATATGCGTCAATGCTTTTTCGTTTGTTAAATATTTTTTTTAAGCAATGGCTACAGACTTTGGGATTATTTTTACGTTTCAATATTTATGTCAACTGTGACAATCATGTAGTGTCAATAACTCGAAAATTTTGAATAACGCCCTTTTTCCCATGACAATTTTCGGCCAACTTCACACAAACAGATAATAAATTATGAACTATTAAATAAGACCAGTGGCAGCTATTACGTTCAAACCCCCACGGGGTGACACATTTTCGCCGACGGAGCTCTCTACTATTACAGATAATATTACTTTTATTCATTATGTATTTATTTTATTCAGTATTATTAACGAGTTTTTTTTTTTTTAATTTAACTAGCAACGAAAACACAACTTAGATTTAGTCATGGTATTTTAATCCAATAAAGGTTATTACCAAGGATATATTTCAATTGAACAGAAATCTGAGTGGGAAAAACTGCGATACTAATAAAATTTGCATTTTTTCTAGGATCTCCGTCATTAGTACTGTATGTTTATTTAGTACAGTTTTTCGAATCTTACAAAGTGACTTAAGAAGAAAATCTTCAATTCTCTAACATAGGAGTTTATAGAACTATAATTTATGTCTACTTTCATACAACTATTTAACGATTACTTTTTAAGGATAATAAAAGTGCAGTTTTCGTGTTATTAAAAAAAGCCTTACTCAATTGCTTAATACATTTAAAATATGGTTGATAAATATATAATCAAGTCTCTATAGCAAATATATAGAATTATTAATAATACCAAATGAATATAAAATGTGTTTATGAAAATTAATATACGACTTGGAAACCATTACCCTACTACCTAGAGTCTTCTGTGATGTCTACTACCATTCTCTGCCAACAGAAAATGGTAGTAGACATCACAAAAATTAATAATCTTTATGGAACAACATATTCAATTAAACCAAATCTCTCTGTACAATTACGATGACATATTATGTGTATTCCCAGTTATAAAATATGATTTCGAAAATATTTGAAATTTCGAATTATGAAAATATAGATTGTTTCGTAAAAAATACGAAAGCGATTGTTATTACCCTAAAAGAGTGAATTTTCGAATTATTTTATGTAAATTAAAAATCTACTTCTGCAACAGGTTATTGCTGTAAAATTGATTCCGGAAAAGTTTTTTTGAATCGTATGTAGAATACATCTAAAAGATAAAAAAGAGTAACACATGGTTACAGAAGCTAAAAAGTGGTAAGTTACCACTGGGCATAATTAGTAGCACTAATCCAATTGATCAACGGTAATGATGGTTTTTCAAATACACCTTTAAGAATGTTGAAAATTGCACACACATTAATTACACCATCGTGTGTAGTTAATGTGTGTGCAATTACAACATATTTACATCCCTAAACATTGACACTTAAAGAAAACTTTGAAATAAATGCCCAATTGGTAATTCTTTATTTATAGTATAGCGCGATGTTATAATAGTTTTAAGAATTTGTTCTCGATTAATAAATTTAGTCATGGTATTTTAATCCAACAAAGGTTATTATCAAGGATATATTTCAATTGAATAGAAATCTGGACGAGAAAAACTACGATACTAATACAAATTTGCATTTTTTTTTATACCGTTTTCAGTACAGTATATTTAATTATTAATTGCCGTTCTTACAAAGTGTTTTGAAGGAAAACTCTTAAAATCTTTACACAATGGTTTATATGTAGAATTACAATTTAGTTATGTCTGCTTTCATGGAACTATTGAAGGTTAAGATTATGTAATTAAAAGGAAATTGGGTCACTTGAAATTATTACAGCGAAATACTTGCGATCGAAAGCTAAATACGACTTCCATTACTTTTTAAATTAATCTATCCTAGACGATGAAGGCGTTTGAATATTAAGTAATGCATTCTCTGACGTTTTTTCGATGAAATACAGTTACATAAATAAAATGTTAATTTAGAAAACCTGTATGATTTGGACAACACAAAGCTTATCTTCTTTTCCGAGTATAACCGTATGATGAGATTTCCTGGGTATAATACACAACATTTGGATGCAAGACCGCGTTTATAAAACAATCATAAGTAAATACGTCCTGGATTCTAGTTGTGATCAATTAAACAAAATTCTTCTCACACTCACGCTAAAAAATGATTCATGAAATCATGGTCATATTAATATGTATATATTATACTCCACAATTTGCGTACATTCAAAACCACTGCTTAAAATAATAAAATAAAATTTTTTCTTCAGAAATGGTGATTGTATTAAAAAAACACCGCAATGCTCTTTTGGTTTAATTCAATCTTCTGAGTTATTTGTATATACCACGGGCATCAAAATGATTGAAAGTGACGTCACACAGAAAATACATTAAAGTTATTAAACCTGCAGATTCCAGCAGTTATTAAATTGCAGATTCATGCAATTCTTCTGGATTAAAATAAACTATGCTTTACCTCGGAAGATTTGGAAGGTGGAGGTTTAGTGATTCATGAGTTGTGTCTATCACTTAGTTGGAACCACTGCTCATATCAGTTTAATGGTTTTCAATTGCGAAGGTCACTGGATTGTATTCCTCATTTTAGTCGTTTTCTCTCAAACTCCCTTTTAGTAAATCAGTTTTTTAACGCCAAACATTAATTGACTGTCAAACAATATTTCTAGGAATGTCATATAGTTCTGTATATGGCAAAAAAGTTACATTTACAACTGTATAAAGCCGCTGTCGCGTAATGGGTTAGTACTTCTTGATTACTTGAGAACTACGGTCACTTCGATAATAATTTAACTAATGATGACAAAACATTATTCACTGATCAATAATGTTTTATCACCGAAAAATTAACGGTAACCTGTGGCCTCCTCGATCACTTGATTTGACACCATTAATTTTTTTTATCATTTGGATCATAAAAACATAAAAAACTCATAAAAAACTTATATTTGTGTAAATTGTTTACATACATTTGACGATTTAAAAACTGAAATGTAGAAGGCTTAAACTGTAAGCTTCTAATGCAAATAAATTTTGAAATTTTTGTTGTTTTAGTCTTTATGCATAAATATTATTAAATGTATAACGTATTAATAAAAATTGTGTATAACGTGCTTTATGTAATTTTTAAATTCATACGTATTCATAAAAATAGTACTTATCTGTTAATAATCACTTTGTTATAACATATAGATATAATGCAGTTTTCGTATTATGTATACATATGTTAAAAAACCTTACTCAATATTATCATAATTTAACATAACCCATTCAAGTCTCTATAGTGAAAGTAAAAAAGAATGATTAATAATACCAAATCAATAGAAAATGTGTTTTTAAACTTATTATTTAAATATAGATTTATAGGTTATCTTATGTCAAATCAGCGCTGCCAACAAAATGACTTGAAAATTTTAATAAGCATCACAAAAATAAAGAACCTTTAGGGAACAGCATGTTAACCCAACCTAGATTCCTCTGTACAATTCCGATGACATACTCGTATGTACTTACATGTGTATTTCCACTTGATTCTGCAAAGGTTTATTTTTTCGAATCACATGTAGTATACACCTAAAATATAAAAAAGAACAACATGCAGTTACAGGACGCAACAAGTAATAAGTTACCACTGGACATGATTAGTAGTGCTAATCGAATTGATCGACGGCAATGATGGCTCTTCAAATACGCCTTTATGCGGCCTTCACAGGATCAATATATATTGTCAATGAAAATTTGTCAATATGGTCAATAAATACTGACAAACTGTAATTGCCTCAGACTATCATTATTTATTGACAATCTTTTTATTTAGTTTTGCGCGGGCAGTCAATAATGTCAAGACCGTCAAAAAGCTTGTTTAGCTATTATTTTAGCTTTATCAATAAAACGGCGGGAAAAAAAGAGAATATGGGCTAGAGGGTATCTTCTAAAGACAGGCACGTTTTCTCACATGAGTTTGTTGGATGAAGTGCGAGTTGGATGAGGAGGATGAAATGAAGATTGTCAATCTCTCCCTCAGACGGTCAATATTTATTGTCAATCTTGCAAATATTTTGGTTTTCATCAATCCGGTCCATCATTTTACATATTGACAATCAGTCAATCTTTCTACTCACACTATCGATACTATTGTCACTACTCCGATATTGACAATACATGTATATTGATCGTGTAAGGGCCGCTTTAGACACGTTGAAAATTGCACAATAATTACAATCGTTACAAGATATTTACATCCCTGAATATTGACGCTTAAAGAAAATGTGGACAAATAAATGCCTAATTGGTAATTGGTTCTTTCTAATACAACGCAATGTTATAATATAATAGCTTTTGAAATGTTGTCCTTTGTCTTAACGAACTTCGCTCAATTGCTCAATACACACTACACTATCTAGATAGTGTAGTGTGTATATCAATTTCCTTAAAAGTGTAGAAAAATTATAAAGATATCATCGCCTTTATAAAATAGCATATCTTAACTCATGTTATCTCTACACATTATTAATTTAATTACAAGTACTTCTTATCTATCCACTGTAGAATTAATGTAGCATGATGGTTTGCATATCGCGACAAATATTGTTGAGATGTAAACAAACCTCATATTTCCAAAACATTTAGCTGAATATTGTTTTGTAATTATTAGAGTTAAGTTGTGATTTGAGGTCTTTGACTGGTGGTAAATACCTACGTAAACCTCTTAAGATATATTAATTGCTGTACTAGCAGTATTATGCCCAAATGATAACGACCCAGGCGTACCAAACAGTATATTATTGTATCAGCATGGAACAGCGCCATAATATATTTATGATTTATTTACTCTAACAGACATCAGGCAATTGATAATTTAAAAAAATATATATTCCCACAAAACAATACAAGCATTATAATGCATACCGTGGCCTATAGCAGTAAAGTTTACTTCGGATCGACTATTGCAAGTCAAGGAAATATCGAAGTCGACATTGCAGCATTACAATATTTCAACATAACTTACACAATTATTCAGTTAATTTCTTGGAGGCAAGGCTGCTAATAAAATAAAACATTATTTGTGCTTTTCCGCAATTCCTCTGTCAGGCAACGTATCCAGAAAACCATTTACAATTAGTTTAAAAGCTATACTTTGACACACGGTGAAAGTTAAGAGTTTTCGCACAATTTATAGAATAAAAAAACCGGAAGTTGCATTTAAACTGTGTAAGGTTTTGAAAATAAAAATAACAATTATCAGTATATACTATTCATTTCATAGATATTTGCCAAATAAAAAAACTCTCTTATCTTGCCGATAAACGGGACAGTCTACCTGAGCCTAGCCATAAAAACAAGCAAAGGTATGTTTTGAGATTTCTTATTTGGCAAATAGCGATGAAATAAACTATACATAGTTCCTCGTAGTAGTATATCATAGATACGTATGACAATAAAAACGTTTTATTTATATCTTTTTTCTATACATTATACAGAGTATAATATCACGGTGAGTAATCTATTAGACGTTTCTGGAACACTACAGATAATATGAAACAGAAAATTTGTCAACAGGACTTTTCACGAGTCCATCTGATGAAAATAATGCCACGAATGTGAGCTCTATTTGTACCGGAAGTAGGCATCAACTTCCTTATTTTACATGGCATACCATATTTTCTTATGCTACGTTCCAATTCTATTTACTATATTCGCTACAATGTAAATTCAACTATAGACAATATCGTTGCCTATAGTGTTTAAAAGTAAAAGATTTCTGAAATATTTTGATTTGAAATTTTATGCGATAAATATAATTTAATAAAATAACCTACTGATAAATATTAATAACTTACACTATCATATAATAATTTTTCTACCATATGTACCATCCAAAAAAGGATATACAATATATCCAAAAAAGGTTGATTCGAAAGAAATTCAATTAAATCGCTTTTATCAAATAGAACATACTGTATGTTGTAATTTTATTCCTTCCTTATCTTCTCCCTTTTTTTTTATTTCTTTTCAATCATACGAATTATGATCTCTTCAAAACCGTGTTTAAAATGTTAACTCAAGCATTCTAATTCAACGGCTTTTAATTTTTATATGTATTTATATATTGCTATATCCCCGGCTCCTAATAAATCTCCGTCGACATGTATACACTTTCAAATGTATCCAATCTCATAATAGCAATCTCGCCATTTTAGCAACACCCTATACAAAAAAAAAAACGAATGCAATCTCTTATCTATTTTGTTCTAGCCAAGCTCTCATAAATTGCTGTCTTTATGTTAACAAAATGTATTTCGTATTTATGTATAATACATAGGCTATTCCACAGGTCCAATATCTTATACGAATATGAATGAGAGCGTTTGACATTTCCTAAAAGTAGGTTACACCATTTACCGCTCCATTTACCTCTTATTTGCGAAAACAAAATCGATTCACATGCAAGATAAACTAATTTACTACGCCTTATATTATAAATAAATTGATTCATAATGGATACAGGTCCAGCATTATCAACATTTAATTACTAATTAAAACAGCTTGATATTATATGTGAAAACAAAGACAAAACAGACGTTCAATCGTATTTTTTAAATGTTTAGCCTGAGATGACGTACATCTGGTGGAATAAACAAGTTTAATAATTTTGATACATTAACGTGTGTGACGACAGGTAAACTGAGATTAGTCACTGTCATCAGTTCATTATTAAGGTAACAGTAACCTCGGCAATAACATTATCTATTAAAAGTTAAAAGGAAATAATTAATTTAACTGATACGATGTTCAAATATCCCAAAATATTTATATATTCGAATATAGACGAAACGTTTACAAAAGAAAAACAGGAATCACTGTTTGAAAATATATTATTCCTTTGTTAATAACAGTGCCGATGATAAGGTTGATAAGTATGAGTATATACATCATACCAGCACGTTTTGGAACCAAAATATCAGACTCACATTATCGTAATGTAAACTGTGGAGAGATGAGAATTTCCAAGTTGGAACTTGTAATATTTTGATTTAAAATTTACTATTTAATTCCGAATGTACATATGTATGTTCAACGAAATCTATTTGTTTCTTCTCTTATATCTACATTCTTTATAATTGTTATGACGCAATATTTCCTCAATATTTCTTATATGCAAATATTTCCTCAAAATGTTTAACGTAAACGATAAGGTATGTTTCCTAAATTTACAGAAATATGGAATGTGGATTGGGAATTAAATCTTCAATTTCTGTTTATAATACATGAGAAATTTTTAACGCAACTGATACAAAGATGAAAATTATAAGTTCATTATTTTGTGAAGTATATCTTCGTACGTGTAAAAATAACTGCAACCACTACTTCTACTTATAGCTTTTTATTTTTCATTAAAACAAATTGTACGAGAGGAAAGTACTTAGAACAAAACATCAAACTTCACGTTTATTTTTGATACCTCAAAAACACGTAATTGAGCATAAATGCTTAAACATTTTTCAGGGAAGAAATGGGATGATAGAAATTTTTTCAGTTCCTATACACGAAAAAAATAATATAAAATATTGTCAGCGGTCAAAGCTACATTTTTATTAAATTGTAAAGTTTTGGCTATTGAATTAACTACAATTTAATTAACAAGTGACTTTTTTAACAAATAGAAAAATACATGAGTTTTATTCATATTTTTGAGATATAATAAAGAAAGAAGTACATGAAATTATATATTTTTAATAAATATACAATATCATGTACTTCAATTTTTGACAATTTTTTAATTAATTAAATAGCTCTATGCTTATTGTGTGATAGTTATTTAATTATAATCACATAATTAAATAATATGCATATGTATTATATAGAACGTAACAACAGCTTCAAATAGCTCATGTAACCGATTCCCAAATAATATTTATAGTTACAGTATTTATAACAAAATTAATTAACCTAAAGTACTGAACAGAATTCAGATTTACTTCAAACTTTGACGTATTACTTATACATACTTTGTATATAATATGTACCGTCAAGAAAAAAATATGAGACAGTTTCGGTCGGTACATTTCCATAAAATATAAGCAAGATTGAATACATTTTTGAGTAAATTTAGCTCTGGTCAATACAGGACGTGACCATTTTTAAGCCAAGAGCATAATTAACTCCAAAAATTAATGCATTACTGACTATACTTTAGGAGAAGCTACTGAGAGTGTCTCGTTACTTTCTTTCTTGGTGATACATATTTGTATTTGGCTGGACGTAATTTCGTTAAATCGCTACCAAAGTTGTCACATCTGAAGATGACGTCAGCGGCAAATAATATGAAACGTTTGGAGAATGTTAAGAAACAATTAAACAATGCCTAAGAATCGTTGTAGTGAAACCTACATTTTTTAAAAGTATATATTATTAGGAATGATCTATTTAGATGATTCGTTTAATAAAGATTCGAATGTAAATATTTCCACTGTGGTAAACGGTATAAGTGGGGCACCCTCCCATATTCTTGAAAATCGCATGCTACATACATATTGTGAAGAATAGAAAAAAGTGAGATTCTCTATGTTGCGTAGAAGAAAAAGTGAGGCAGTATTCTGAAGTAAAAGGACACACTTTTGCGAACAAAGGACATGCGCGGCCAGATCGAACTCTATGTACATTCATACATACCTAATCGATATTCGCTCTTCAAAGATCTCAATGCGGCTGAGTAACGACCAGACTATTTACTGCGCACCTCGTGGGAGGTCCGATATAGCTGTTTTGAGACTTGTTCCTATTCTTGACAACCTGTACTGCTTATTGTCTCGGTATTCAATAAATACGCGATAAGAATGAAATAAACGTAGCTATTTTGTCAATTTTGATTTATCAATCAATCCCTTCATACATTTTATAGATCATTGTCGTAAAAATGTACGAATAAATATTGCGTACTGTCTCATTTTGATAATATTTGTTAAAAAGGAGTTACAAACATTCACAAATTAAGTACTTATTAATTATATTCTCACTTCTGCTGAGTCTATTATACATATATAGAAAACATACTAACGAGAGTCGTAGTTAAGGGGTGCTCATTTAAATTTCAAAACCAAATTAGCTGATCACTTAGTTACGCCACTGAATTCACGTAAACTTACTATAATCATGGCAATCTCACATCGCAGAAAATAATTTTATATATTTTTAATTTCAAAATTAATGTATGTTGCTAAAAATATTACTTATGTTCTTCTGTAAAATAAACGTAAATTTATATTACGAACATCTATAGAAGTTAACGTGTGTATACCTTAAACTGAGCCACACGGTTTTTTTATATATGTATATATAAAAAAAAAAAAGATCTGGCGGGCTTAAGAGAAAAAAAAATACGGCTTTGCTGAGGGTGTTCACAATCATGGCCAGCTGTCCTTTTCGAGCAGGTGGTTTCACATCTGTCTATCGGCGAACTCGTACTTACACCAGCAAGCTGATGCTATGTCGACGGCCTTTTCGACGTGTTTCACGATCTTCTTTTCAAGAAAACGGTATCGTGCGGGCCTAGTGAGGACCACAACTGCTGGTTACAGGTAAAACGAAGCCACAGACGAGACACGAAAAGGCCCTGTCGAGGATTGTTGGCCTCGAAAAAAAAACCTCCGTAATTGTTTGAAATACAATGATTTCATTCATTAGTTACTAAAATCCTAAAATTTACAATGAATCTTAGTAGAAAGTTATACGTAATTGTAGTGACTACTTATATAAGTTACAAGTAAAATATCTGCTGCTCAGGATACATCTTGAGCAACACATAATTCACACCTTATATATTTGAGATGTATAATAAACTACAAAATATTATGAACTTTATCGTATACAGAATTCGAAATAATCGAATAAGAAA
Source organism: Rosalia funebris (assembly GCA_037954035.1). Lineage (NCBI taxonomy): Eukaryota > Metazoa > Arthropoda > Insecta > Coleoptera > Cerambycidae > Rosalia > Rosalia funebris. The sequence goes on along the minus strand of JAZFAV010000007.1, from coordinate 17,143,032 downwards.
TTAGTTATACTTCAAACATTGGCAACTAGATTACTTTTAACTAACAATTTTATGCAGCATTTTCATTACGTCAACTTATTTGTTGAAGTGTTAAACTCGACATTAAATTTAAGTGAGACTATAGAGTTTTTAGTACATCGCAAATAACATAAAATTGTTCGTAACGGCCCTGCGTCATTCTGTATACTGGATGTTCATCTCAATTGTGAAATAAGATATACACTTATTCTCTATTTATTTACAGATTTGAGTATATGTAGAATATTTTAAACTAAGTACAATATATGATTGTATAATCTTTTTTTTTACCCTATTAAAGATTTACATTCACGATGTCAATCGATCAAGTTGAATACGTTATACACAATACTCTTGTAAAGCAATGAATAAATTTGTTCAAAATTCAAGGTATAACTTTTAGGAAAAAGTCTCGGATCCATAAAATATTATTTTTACTTGCGCATATTTTTAAATATAATTAATACAAAAAAAAAGGATTCGTATACGAGGTATGACGTCATCGATTGTATTTATTAGAAACCCCCTTTTTTATTACTGAGTGTGAAAGATCACATTGTTTTATAGATGCTACAGTAATAATTACATTTGCGTGAGTATAGATTAGATAAAAAAAAAACATTAAGAAAAACGATTGTATTAATTATATTTCAAATAATGCTCAACTAAAAATAAAATTTTACAGATACAAGGGCTGCTCTCAATAGTTACTCCTTTAATTTTCAAGGAATTTATTCATTACTTTATGAAAGCACTGTATATTCGTAGCAGCCACTTCTCTCCCAAAGAACATATACAAGGTGGCAACGAGATCATATATCAATCCACCGTTTTTCAAATGATTTTTTTTACATTTAATACATACATATACGTATGAGGAGTAAATAGGCTTGTTTTAATCCCACGGACAATTTTCATTAAAGAAATATCAATCATTAATTTTTATTTTTATAAAAAAACTTAAACGCCTGCCATACTTGAGGGAAATATCAAGAAATCTCCATTATAATACATGTATGCAATCCATTATAATACATGTATGTCAAAATAGGCCAATTTACTTATTTTTCATAAGTTTGGACGCAGAAATAGACGTCCTTCCTCTAAAGCCTCAGGCTGTGGAGGAGAAAGTTACACATAAAGAAAGGACAAACATATCCATGATCAGGGAGACGTACTGGATTCCCTTCGTTGAGAATCGAACCCAAGCGTATAATGACACTGGGCCCAGTAGGAATGACATTGTAGCATCCACCTCTTTCTAGGTCGCCCATTAGTGTAGTAGCCGCGAATCAGTGAGCTACACTTTTATAGCTCCGCATCGGATAACTGACCTAAGCGTCTATAGTATTTTCCCCCTTTCTAATACGTGAATTTTACATTTGAGAATTGTATTCCAATTTTTAAAAGAATGGCGGGCTGTTGATTCCTCAATCACATTGTTGGTAAATTCTATAAATATAGGATCCCTATTTGTTTTTGATTCCTAATGGAGAGTTCGTCCATTGATTTATTAGTTTCGACACAAAATGGCGAAAATAAGCCATAAGTTTTGAGTTTTGGCTGTTCAAAAATTACTCCTGAACGATGACTACTGTCAGAGTTATCATCAGAGATGATCTGACGATGATCTCTATCGTGAGTGAATTGGTGAGTTCATCGTCAGATAATAAGCAAAATAATAATATTGAAAAAAAATGTTTTAATACCGGATAGAAATATACGTTTTGCTGTATTATTGAATTTATATTTAAACATACACAGACATTTACACTTGTGCCTCTATATTGTTAATAGCATCAATGTAATATAATTAACTTTATGACGTTGTTCTTGACAATGGTTGTATTTTTATACATAATACTCTAAATATGGAAAGCTATTATTAGTTACCAGTAATACTTATAATTCAATATGAAGTAACATTGAATCTACCGTAACCTTGGTGAACAGAATGAGAAATGTTTTTTTTTATTTCAGTTGTATTGTGCAGTTGTCTCATAAAAATAATTTTGTTCTTCTACAAATTAAGTAAACCATCAATTGAAATATCCTGATAATAATAGTATATACTTTTAATTTGTATTTATAATATCCTTAAATTAAAAGGAACAATGATACGTGCTACGTAACTATATTATCCAGTGTATTTCCGTCTTATTAAATTATTATAGAAAACATTTTTGCATTCCTGAAATATATGAGTCAATTGACGCCCCTACTTTTTCAATTTGCAATCTAATGAAGTTCCCACCCAACATCAAGGAAACCGGGAATCTTAAATAATTACAAACTTTTATATTACCGAAAACATTACAGAGTCATTCACGTATAGAACCGCATTTCAAATTCCGAAGTTACTTTATTCATCTTCGAGAAGCATAAAGTACATCTAAGGGAGAAAGTCTGTTTCGATATAAACGTTAATTTCCAAAATGAGGAAACGAAATTACTGCATATTACTCCATAATTGTAGATGTGCTGTCAAAAGATTTTCATCAAAAGCATATTCACGGGTATTTCACATAAGTCTTTGACACAAGTGATGTTTTACATACCAGATGTCCATGAGGTGGGGTGATTCAATGTAAACAGTAACAAAGCTTGTTATTGTTAGGAAATACACTTATGTAAATTTAATCATAGAACTATGAAATTTATAGATACATATAAAGAAAAATGTAATTGTAATTTCACGTTTCTCAAATGCTGGAATGCTGGAAGGGTCTTTGTGGATTAAACGCTTTTATTTTCGGCGTCGATTTTTCTTCGTATTTCTTATTTTTAATGCGTTCGAACATACCATAGGCATAGATTGTATGAACTGCTGAGAATCGACACCATAAACTCAGAAATAAAGTAAATATTTCATATGTTCTACCCTAGACATTGCTCCTGTTCTTGCCTGGACGCATTTGCATCGCAGACGAGAGCTCGTCTGCGTAGTCGACTCTTTTAATTCAAGTTTCTTAAACTTTATATTGCCATTAGCATTGTTTGACTAAAAATTGAAAGCCCAAAACAAATTGAAATATACCCCTATTGAACCCTTAGGAAGGCAATGATATTTGTATTATTTGTACTATGCAAAGACATCAGGATATATAGAACGTTTATTAATATGTGGGATAAACTTAAGGGGTGATTGGAGATGACCTCAAATATTTAAAAGTTTTTAACACTTTCTATATCTGCTTTCAAAGACACACATTTTGTGAAAATACCAAGCCACACACGCAACAAATCCGTACAGCAAAATAAGGCAAAAGCCATTTTTGTAGAGAATTAAAAGCCTTATTCACAAATTTGCGAAAAATTATTTTTAATATAACATTGACACCGAGTCCCTCTAATGTATCCTTTAGAGGGACTCAGTGTCAATGAACTAAATAAAATCAGTTATATTAAAAATTATTTTTCGCGGTAAGGCTTTTAATTTTCTACAAAAGTGGCTTTTGCTTTATTTTGGTATCTGTCACTGTTTGCTCGCAGAAACAGAATTTCTGTCGGCTTACTATCTATTATGATTTAGCTTCTACGCCGATTATTATTCTTGAAGATTTTCGTAACGATCACAAACAGTAAACGTCTGAACTGAAGTACTGGTGATAGCTTTTTTTTTAAATACGACGGATATCTTCGAAGATAATGGCAGAATAAAATACATTTAATGACCACTACATTCCCCCGATTTACACCTTCTAGATTTTTCTATGGCTTCATTTAAATGGAAAAATAAACAGACCATACATTACCAGATAACTAAAAAACATAAATACCTTGCATTTTGAACACAACTAATGAATTTGATTACCGAATTGTTACCCGCGTAAATATAAATGCTAGAACCAATTTTCGATAACATTAACATCTTTGTAATACGAGTATACCCATTTCATGCTGTTCTTGGATAACATCTGTTACAGAATAGTTCATAAAAACCTTGGTACATATAAACTTATACCTATCTAAATTAATTTTCCATTGTATTTACTATTGTCGTTATGTTTTTAGTACAGAAAATACAAAAACAATAGTTCAAATTGCATTACCCTTGACATTACCCATATATTTAATTTAATAATTTAAAAAGCAAATGATCAATGAAACGTAAATCATCTGTGTAATTCCGCGTATAATAAACGTTAAAAAAATTATGAAGAAACTAGTAGATACTACTAATTTAACCAATCGGAATTGCATTCACGAGCGAACAATATAAGGTATTTACTGCCGCTACATTTCTTCAGACCAATTCAGGTTTTTTTTTTCAATTGATGTATTCTATTCTGCTCTTAATGACTACTCCATATACACATACACTTTATGTATGCTCTTATTATATTCCACGTTTTCTGAAGTGAATAACGATACATCCATGTTTTGGGTACTCATAAAAAACAGAAGAAAAAGATCCATTCTTAGAGACGTGACACGAGTCACGCACGGCATCTACTTCTGAGTACACAGTCTAATCTTTGAAAACTTCAAAACGTATGTACATATGGTACACCATAGTGGTATCCTATATATTTATTTGTGTTCTTCATTAAAATTAATATAATTATTATTACAGTATAATCAAATTATCACCTGATTATCTCTTTAACTGCATTTAGAATATGAAAAAATGATTTCGGCCAAGCTTAAAATATTACAAATTATATATTTTCTACTCTGTACTTACAGAAATACCATAACGAAATAATGTAAAGATAATTTTCCATGGATGTCCCTGAAGCATAGGCAATTCTCTCTTTTGAGTTAACTGTGACCAAGAGCTGATTATTGCCCAGATTTCAAGGCAATATATCAAAAGGGTCTCATTACATTTTTTTCTGGATGGTACATAATAATGCCCAACATTTATATATCTCCATTATTTATGTATAAGCCTTAACTCAAGATTTGGAGGTTTTTTTTGTTAAAATTTAGATATTAGGTATTACATATTAGACAACTTTTTGTAGCAAGAAAAAAAAACGCAAAAATAATATGTTAATCAAATTTCATGTATATATATATATATATATATATATATATATATATATATATATATATATATATATATATATATATATATATATATATATATCAAAATGTGTTCAATATTAGTTACATTATGACATTTCGATATTTCTTTAAACATTAATCTATAAGGCTGTGGACCAGCACTGCATACCATTGGCGCTTCATGTGGGGGCATTAATATTTTGACTACAACGACTGTTTCGTTTATCAAATCAACAAATCTTAGCTATTCTAAAATAATATTCATAAAATTTAATTATAAAATTTCGTCATAAAATATTTATTATACTGTAAAGGATGTATGTTAATTCACCGAGATAACTGTCTTTTAATTTCTAAACAATTTTAACGTAACGGTGATAATAACGTGATCGTTATAACGCTGAAATGAGTAAGTAGTCGACGAACCGTAGTGGAGGAGGATCAGTAATGCACTTTTCACGGCCGTAGGACCGTAGTTGATGACGATTTATCGATCGAGGTGTACGTATGGTCTCCGCTGTTTTAGTTGAAACGTTGTAATTTAATGATAAAATATAACATACTTTATAGTCCATAAAACGTTTATATTCTCACCAAGTGAAAAAGTTTATTGATGAATTTGATGATTTAGTCTACGATGGAGCGAAAGTAATGTATAAAATATGCGATAAATCTATAATGTGCTGGCCCTGTACACGTCACATGAATTCTGTGCAAAATCAACGTAAAAAACAGGTCGCGTCCTTGCAAACTCGATTTAGGTTTAATTTATTGTTGATGTTGATAGCCTGTAATATTCCGCTTCACATGCTATATAAAGAACCATTTCGAAAGTTTTGGCACACTTATAATACACAGTTCCAGTTACCAGGTCGTAGAACCTTATGGAGCGATATATCAACTGTACGCGACGACATTATAGAGACGATTACACCAACATTACAAAATAGGCGATTGTGGTTATGTGTTGACGAGAAGACCGATCGTAAAACAAATCTATTGTAAATATTATAGTACGTGTACTGGACCTTCGACAATATACATTTTCATTGCAATTAGCTAGCAAAAGACGCACTGAGTGTACTGGCAATACAATTACACAAATGGTGCTGGAGACGTTAGACAAATTTCAAGCGTCAACAAGCCAAATATTAAAGTTTGTGATCGATGGTGCCGCGGCAATACGTCTTCTTATTACCCTTGTTACGATGTGTACGTCAATAGCGCGCAGCACATTTCCCACATTCTTAATTATGACATTTCAATATTCCTTTAAACACTAGTCTCTAATTTTAGACTATTAGATTTTGTTTTGAATATATGTATATTAAACATCCTCAGGTGCCACTTTAATATTTTATATCACAAAAATTTTAATTTCCCGTATCCTTCTTCGTAACCCCGTCACAGGTCACCTTGTAGAAAGATGAACCATAAATTGGTAATTACTTGGAGTTAATGAATTTCATATTAAATATGCTTTGTTATATGGTGGCCTGGGCCACAGGTCATTGCCCGGTGCAGGCAAAAAGTCGCCGATTTATTTTACCGAGAAGGGTAAAATACAGGTTTGGAATGTAATATTAGGTGAGGGAGCGTAGGTAGCGTAGGATAGTATATGGCCTCGAATAAGGCAGGCTTCGGGTAGAGCAGGTAGTATAAATATAATTACTTTATCTATAATGAGCTCGTATAACCAGTGTGAAACTGAAATGGAGGTTAAAACATAGAGAATTTTCCTGAAATGCATCCGCTTTAATGACATACATTTTATTTCTTCCACCCGCAATCGACTACTGTTGAGATTGATAAAAATATATACCAATTTATATTACAAACCTTTTATATGTTCAGGAGAACACGTAAAGTAGCACGTAAATATACAAACTGATATATTCCGAGAAAAACGAGTGTAATTCCTCACCAAAATTTGGTTACCCGCTATTTTCGAGGGTGCTGAACAAGAATCTGACGTTCATTCAATTGTTTTCAGAAAAAAATGAATTTTCAACTTTTCCGCAGGTGACACCACTTTCTTTTATCAAATAACATTACATAGATATTGAATATTAATGTGAATATATTAAAATCATCATAAAACTTATTATTCGTTATGATTTTTTAAATTTACTTGCAGTGTTTACAATTTTCATGCAGCCGTCCATTTGCTATCCAAACGCCCTCTATTAAACCCAATGTGATTTCGTCACTGGATGTACCTAACGTTACTATTTCATCGGTCAGTATACAGGAGCTCTATAAGTTAACTATTAATAATATAAATGTATGTGTAATATACATAACTAGGCAGAAAATAATTAGTGGATAATAATGTATATATATATATATATATATATATATATATATATATATATATATATATATATATATATATATATATATATATATATATATATATATAAGTATAAATAAAACATTTACTATTTCCGAAATACTCTCAGGATATCTAAATAATATTATAAAATATAAAGCCTGATAATTAGATAGATAATTGTTATAAGTTATAACTTTCTATTTTAAAAGTTATTTACATATTGATATTTTGTGATATACATTTTTGTATTGTTGCATTATAAGAATATTCCATGTTTATAGGGATATTCCTTATACCTTATACGGAATTTCCGATTGTTTACTTTAAATAACAGTGTATTTACTCCTCGGGCGTAAAAGGTTTTGATTTGAAAATGTATAAGATTGATTGATAAAGATATTGAAATAATCTCTTAAATAAAGATATTGAGTCTCCCCTCATACACTGGTAACAATGTATTCTCATGCTTCTGTGTACACTTTTTGAATCTCGGATTCGAAACGACTATAGACACCTATAGTTATGTTTCACAAAAATTACCAAAACAATCCTTAATATTAGATATTGGATTGAATGTGTTTGATTAATTTGTTTTAGAATCCTTATACACTCATTATTTATTTATGTAGGCATATAAAATATATACATTATTTCGGATCTCGCCTGTATTGTATTTAGCCATGCTAAAAATGCACACAATATGTTTATACTTTTAAAAATATTCATACTCAGTGTAAATATGATTTACAGAGTATAAAAGTATGTAAGTATGCATACTCGACAGATGGTTATAAGGGCGATATAAATATCAAAATTGCAATAATTATAAATATTAAGAAAGAATACATTTTAAAAAAGCAGGTGAGTCTTTATTCAAAATAAGTTAATCTATCCTGTAAACTAATACTGGTCATGATAAATATGTTTGTAAAATATATATAATTTGTGAAATATAAATATGTATGTACACATATTTGTTTTTCCGTATAAATATTTTAAATGATTTGAACATACATATTTCAGAAACATGAATAATTTTAGTTATATTTTACGCATAAATTAATATCCATAAAAGATTTTCCGATTAGTTGTATTACATACATATATGTACATATTATTTATATCTTATGGAACCCCTGTATACTGATCCACGAAGTCGTAACTTTAGGCAAGCTCAGTGATAAAATTACATCGGATTTAATAGAGGGTGCTTGGATAGCATATTATTATGACGGCTGGGTAAACATTGTAAACTTTGCAAGTAAATTAGAAATATCGTAATGAATACGTTTTATAAAGATTTTAATGAATATGTATAAAAGGAAGTGTTGTAGCATCTAGTCGCATTAATATTATGTATCTATGTAATGTAAAGTGAAAATATGGGGTCGCGACCGGAAAGGCGAAAACTCATTTTCTCGAAAACTGTACCCGACCGCTAAAAACTGAAATCAGGTTCTTGTTCAGCGCCCTCGAAAATAGGAGGGTAGCCAAATTTTGGCGAGGATTCGAGAGTTTTATGTTAAAGTAAATTATTACCAAAAACATTTTGGCACATAAAAGAACGTCCGCTAAAAATTTTACGACTTTTATCTTACGCAATTTTTGAATTGCATGAATGTGAATGGCAAATCGAGGACGTACTGTATATCATGGGTACGTTTACTACTTTATTTAAACATCCTTATATTATTGTTTCTTATTTACATATATCTAAACTCGTTTTGATATAAACCTGCTGTATATTCAACTTGTATTAATTATTATATATTAAGATTCTGTCTGAATACACAAAGTATATAAATCCAGTTTAAACCAGGTACATATAATTGATTTTACTACAAGTTTTCCATTATACGATATTAATGTAAATGGAGTAAATTTCATAGAAATACAATGCTAATAATAATAGGTATATAAATAAGTGACTATTTATGGGTATCGCCACAGGTCAGGATCTTCTCGCGAATGTATGCAGGGAAAAGTTTTTTACAAGGATTAATAGTCTTTATACATATTTTTGACATACTTTCTATAATTAGTTAGTTAAACAAAAAAGACTTTTTTATTTTTCGAAATAACTTTTGTTGTATACCTGAATTATTCCTTTTTGAAAATAAGCTGTAAACTGTAGGCGTAATTTAAAGTTTCGAGATATACATTGCTAATTTTTTGGTTGAAACAATTACGTATTAATTTTATAAATATCCTCAGAATATTTTATTGTTTTACTTACTATTAATTTCTTCACTAATTGTCAAATAAAAAACCCTCTTATCTTGCCGATAAACGGAACAGTCTACCTGAGCCTAGCTATAAAAACAAGCCACGGTATGTTTTGAGATTTTTTATTTGGCAAATAGCGATGAAATAAACTATACAATGCTCGGTGTAGTGTAAATATTACATAAAAACGTCTACATGTATTAAGAATAAACATTCATTTTATAAATAAAACTAAAAAGACAATAGGTTAATCCATATTTTTATTGAAACGTGAAAATGTCAATTTCTCATATTACTGACCATAAAAATTAACTGAAACTTTTTATTTTATTTGTATTTTAAAAGTTTATTGTACGTTAATATACCATTTTCGTTATCTAGAAAACCTGTAAATTTTCCGTAGTTGTAAAATAAAATAAATTTCACGAAATATTTAATTAGATAGAAGCCTTAATAAAAGCAAAAAAATACAAAGGTAACCTGATGTACTGGGAACATGAAACTCGGTGTAAACCTACCTTTAACTTAAACATACCTAATAAAATCAGGAATAACGTAAATGAACTATTTAACCTCGCTTAAAATAAACCTCGATAAAACAAAGGCAACTAAAGACCTTACAATCGCGAATAAATACAATAAAAGTATAAAATATGAACTCCAAATTGAGTTCAAAGCTAAATAACATTATATATTAGTCACAAGTTACATAAGTTATGACTTATTTCTAAAACCGATCGATTTTGTCGGCACAAATATAAATAAGTGGCCTAATACCGAAGACCGAATTTATGTTCGACTTAATTTTAATGTAGTGTAATTTACCATTTACTTTACTTAATCACAAGCATTTCGGCACTTCTGGAATAAATATAACCCTAAATAAAATAAAGATCTGAATTACATAATAAATTGTGGTTATGTGTGGACGAGACGATCGAATTTGATTAAAATTTTATCCTAAACAGGCAGCTGATATCAAGGAAAGTCAAGTGATATTTCAAAATCCTGAAGATGAAGTACATTTACGAAATATTCATAACAATTACAAGAGGCTAAAGGAAGCGATAGAAAAATTACAAAATCCTTCCTTGTCGTTAATGGAGTCGCTGCAAATAGTGGATGCTGTATACACAGATATATGGTTTCAGAGACGCAAAAAATAAGTGTTATAGCAAACTTTGGCAGTTTTAGAAAAATATTCGGGTTTTGCCAGATTAAAACAAATGTATAGTGTGTCTTCGTCTACAGATCAGTAGCATAATTGCAACGATTATTTAAAGTATGGCAATATTACATCACTAGACGTCGAACGGTCTTTCTCTTTATATAATATTTTATTCACCACGACGAACATCGCCTGCCGAAACAACTGTAGAATCATACCTAATGCTGCAGATGTTTTACCGACTTAATTCAACTGTAACGCTGTTTAAGAGGTAAGTGTTTTACAGTGTTCTATAATTATACTATAATATATACATATGTTGTATAAATAATTATTTTATTAGCAATACTTATTTTATTTCAATTATCACGAAGCCGCGAAGATCACGCCGCTGGTACACTGACGAAACGAGCAGCTTGACATGGCAGAAAACTCCCGATGAAAGCCGATAGATAAAGTACTTTAACTGTATAGCGAAGGACAACGACCCCTATAAAGGACATAAGTAAGACATGATATTTTTGGTACCGACTCTTTGTTCGAAACACAAATATTTGGTGTACTCCGTCGACTATCACTTATATATCACAGCAAGAAATCACCAGATACTGGATTCATCAAACAGGACCTTATATTCGAGAAGAGGAAGCAAGCAAATAATTGTTTTTATAACAAATAACGTAAAAAATTGAGAAAGACATGCTTGCCTGGTCTGACCACAAGTTATTTTCTTACGTATCAAATTTGAATCATGAGAAGTCATTCTGCTTATTCATAGATAAGCAGGTATGTGATTGTTGGTTGTGTATCCAAACAAAAAAAACTCCTCTCCAATAAATAACATCAATAATACCCCTATCAGTGAACTGCAGATCGTTCTCTATACAACATTTATAAAATTAGATACCAAAAGGTGAAGTTAAACGTGCTTCGGAAATCATAATTTTTTGTGTGAAATATGGGATTGACTAGGTACTAATTATTTTTTTAATACAAACAATAAATAACTATCTTAATCAACTATTCATATGAAATCCGTTTTTCATGGTAGTTTATTAAAATAATTAATTTGTCTCTTTACTTTGTCATTTGATGGTCAATTTCTTTAATAATTTAATACGTAACCAAAGTATTCTATTTCCGAGCTTCTCAACAGAATAAATCATTTCTTCAAACTGGGAATAAAACAGCGGACGTCAGTGGGAACCTCGGTTAAAACCTTGGCTAAAATATGTTTGAATGATAATTATATTGTCCTTTACAATAACTATAACCACTAGAACTTCAATCAAAATCTGTTAACACTACGCTTGCTCGACTTCAGTAAAAATATAAATATACGTTGTGGTCAATGTTGTGGCTGAAGTGGTATGTAGGCAAGGCGGTTACTAAGTACCGGGTAGTTAGTCCGGTAGGTGATTATTTGCCAACCAAGAACAAAAAAAAAACAAGATTTATTTCCAATAAACATGAAAATTTCCCATATAGCGTGGTAGTAAAATTCAGTTTTCATTTCTTGTTAAATGGGAATATCATCTTCAAATTTTTCATTTTAATCTTTGATTTATTCGTTGTTTTATTTACTATAAGCATACATATTTCAATACTTCTGATTTCTGTCAAAGGAATTCATAGAAAATCAATTCGATTTTTTTTATATATACAAAAGTAGATTGCGAGAAATATTTTAAATTATTCTTTTATATATAGAAATAATGTAAAGGTATTGCATTACCTCAGGTAACAGCTTTATATTATTTTTAGAATGAATTGCAATAGTAAATATCTCAATATAAAATTATAATTATTATTATTAGAAAGATATATTTGGAAATTACATACATTGTTAATTAGAAAAATACTTGGAAAAAATCATTAGGTCTACATTATTTACATTAAATAAAATCGAGTCATAGTAGAACATTAATTGTAGGCAAAAATTTATAAATCTAGTTACGAATAGTTTTCACACATACAATGGTAGTAAACTTTTGCGACGACACTAAAATAAAGTTCCAGTCATTGTCATTATTAATTTGTCGTTATGACAAAAGTATACAATCAGGTATTAATGAATTCCATAATAATCTTCTTATATGCTTGATGAGTGATGACAAATACGCCTACGTATTACTACGGAATACGTATTACTACGGAATATACAGGAAAAAATCTAGAAATTATACTTGGCATAATCCGGGTCCGGCATAATCCGGGTCCAGCCTGGAGTCAAGTCACATTTAGTCGACTTTGATCACTCCACTGCTTCTCATTCACGTGAGCACCTTATTCGAAAACCGATAAATCTATATCTCCAAATTATAGGGCATGAATTCTCCATTAGCCAATCGCAATATGAGAAAATGATTTGATTTGATGATGAACAGATTACCTTTAGAAACAATAGAAACCCTCACCACTCATTCAAAAAACTGCACTTCAAATCGTTGATTTTCATTTTGAAGAATTATTTTCTGTTTGGTAAACTGAATTCCTGTTAGAATCAATTTTTTATACATTTTTATACAATTTTTTGTTAGCCAACAGGTAGCAAAACATACCCACCCGCTTTTGTACATACTGGCTTCCATAATTATTTTCACACTAGAATTGTGGATGTGTTCAATACATTATATATAAAAAAAATATATGTTTTTCAATATACCTACTGATATTCAGTACGTATATTGAATAATACTAATAGTAGGTATATTCAATAATTTCATGTATCCAATAATCTCATTAAGAAGAATAATTAGATGGTCAGACAATATAATTAAAAATTATCTAGATATACACAATACATGTCAGCCCTTTGTTGGCTTTGTTCTAGGTACTTGTTACAATACAATACAGCAGACAAATGGCAGACAATTGTTTCTCTTAATCTAACTGGAATTGGTTTCACACAATATTTAATACCTAGAGAACATCTTAAATAATATAATTCTTTATGAAACTGCGCTGCTATGATTTATTTATTATATGTATATAATAAATAATAAGAAATATATTAGTTACACTTTGTTACCCTGTAAAAAACCTTAGAATTGCTTTATTATGCAAAAACCCATATATAATTGTAATGAACTACATATTTCTAAAGCCCATAACAGTGAATAGGTACCTAGAGAAATAAAAGAAAAAAAATAAAATCGATTTATGATTTATTGCCAAGGTAGAAATGCCCAGCTGGGTACAGGTACCCTCATATTAGCTTTGGGTATAACTACTCAAGAATATCTTACCTACACTCTATCAATCTCTAAATATGTACTACATACAAAGAAAATATATAATGAGGTCATACATTTCCCTGAAATATAAGCAATACTAAATGAATCTTTATTGTTAATTTTGGTTTTTAGTCAAGTGTCCATTATGACTCCAAGTGAATAATTAAATACTCTAAAACTTAATCCATTATGGGCTATTTCAGGGGAACGTGGATGGCACATTTATGTATGTGCCATCCAAGTTCCCCACGTAATATTGTGTTTCACGTAGTGAACTGCTTTCAAATTAAGAACCAACAAATTTTTAGAACAAAGACACTACCTGAACTTTTAGGTACGATGAATAGATTGGTTAAGGCAACGGCTGAGACAAGGGCAATGAAGGGCCCATAAAAATGCAGCCTACATAGGTAGGCAGTAAATGGTAATAAAATGATTTTATTTGGGTTGTGAAACTTACCAAACAACTCCGAAGGCTCCGTATCCAATAGGTCGGTCTGGTTGGACCTGTTCCTGTGTGTGAGCCGGTGCTGCGGCATGTTGTGGATGGTAATAGGGCTGTGCAGCGTGCAGGCCCCCTTGCTGTCCTCCCGCCGTGGGACCAGCTGTACCCTGCATTAAACTCATAGAGACGGACATGGACACCCTCGAGTGGCAGCTAGGAACCGCCACAGCCATCAAATATTGACCCAGTTCGAAGTTCTTAACACACCACAATCATATTACAAGACTCGGTACACTCACAATCTTTGTTTAGGTTAGATATTCACTGAGTCAAGTAGGCGTTCTGTAAACGTCACGTAGGTTAGATTTGTTTCTAGTAACTTGTGTTTTTTTATTCTAACCCAAGTTCCGATTCGAGTTTTATTAATGGTTATAAGCAGGACCTAGTTATCCTTGCTATTTTATTTGCCTGTTAGTAGTAGTACCGCTTACTACTTTAATTAATTGCAACTAATAAAAAATACCCTTCCCGACAAAAACACTAGATTAAAATTCTCCAGTCAAATATAAAACTAGTAAGAAATACGCCTAGCTGCTCAGCTGAAAACTGTATTGGTACTTCACAAACTTGAAATCCACTGTCGTCCAACTTAATTCAATTGTTTCACTGAAGCTATCAATATACAATATATCACAAGTCTACTCTGTTCCAACACGCAATATCAAACGAATACACAGAAAGTTATAATTGTATTATAACACAGGAAAAAATAAATGCAACCGAGGGGACTTATGTAAATAAAAAGGGATTACAACTGCGAGGAGCACACTACGTTAACTCCACCTCGGTTTGTTGGATACTAAATTTTAAATGGCTGCGTCTCTGCTACAGCGATTAGAACTGTTCACGCGCATGTGCAAATGGCTAATCAACAGCTGACTACAGTCGATTTACTATAATCAACAAAACAAAGGAAAGAGCTCGATATATTACAGCAGAATAACAATAAGTTGAGAATAATATATGAAATATATTTTTCTTATTTTACAGTAAAATCTGGAATAAATGGGGTCTCAAGGGACCAGTAAATTATTCTTAAAGATGTATCGAATTTACCCAGTTGATGAGATATCCAGGTACAAAAATAATTGTCCCATTTACAATTATTTTTGTACCTGTTTTGTATAAAGGGCATTAATAGAAACGAAGCAAAACTTATTTCAGTTTTATTTTATTAATGAAATTGAAAAATAGGTTATAAACAATACGAATCTTAACTCAAAAATTCTTGTAATTTTGATTCGTCTTTTAGAAAAATTTGCATTGCTATTGTTACTATCGAAATAGCATTACTTTCTCCACGAATTTTTGAACACCATATCGTTTCTTCTTTTAAACCCATCTAACCAATCATTATTGCTACAGAAATTATGAATATTGAGCCTTTCCGCTAATTCTTGAGCCTTCTCTTTAATCATCGGCGCACTTATTAAGATGTTTCTTATTACGAAGTTGTTTTGTCCATATTGCCAAGCACTCTTCCACTTCAGGATACTCTGATAAGCGTATTCGTTTTAGTTTTTCTTGTCCTTCAGCATACTGGGTCTGAATTTTGTCTTTATTCTAGATGATTCTACAGAGAATAGACTTCGGCAGGTTAAGTTCGTCACAAGGTTCATTGCATGACTTTTGATTTTAATAAACTGATATTATTCTTCAGTTAATTTTCGTTTCGGCATTTCTCAAATAAGTTTCCCGACGATAACAATCACGGATTAAACGCTGAGACAATCAAATGCGGAATATGGGTGCTCAAAGAAAAATGATACTAACAGCAGTGAACAATAATAAATAGTGAAGAATTAGACTTTATAAACACACACGTCATAACCTGCATAAACAGAAATGTATCTACAATATAATCTCAGTTATAGAGGTAACCAATCCTAGGTATCTTAGTAATAGAGGTAATTATTACATAAATTCTAAGAAATAAATCTCAGATAAACAGATTTATTAGTTTCACTAATACAGGTTATTTGCTGCAAAAACGTTGGAATCTTAGATTGGTTTTTGGTTACAAAGGTTTCTCACTTATCCAGGTCCCACTTAACCAGGTTTCACTGTATATAACTTTTCCTCGATTTACATTAATTCTTTTATATATTTACATAAAGGTAGGTAGGTATATAAAATTTGTGTAAAGTAAATAATAACCAATTAGTAATAAAAGAGTTCAACATACTTGTATTAGAAATATTCTGAACTCTCATTTATCTAAAATGATACTAAAACAATAGGAGCATACATAAAGGCAACAGATAGGCATCTCTTACATAATCGATATAAAAATTCTTAAATATAAAAAACAAATCACAACAAGTCAAAAAAACACTATATTTCTATTATTGTGTATTACAATACACAAGTATTAAAATGAAAAAACTACCCCGAAACCTCGTACTAGTCTATGTATTCTGTGATAATAGGGTGTATTTTCCAATGAAACAAAAAAATGCATATATGTATTGTATTTAAAATTATATGTATTGTATTACAGTTATTGTATTTTGGATAATAAATTATTATTATTAAATGTTTGTTATTGTAATTACATTGCATATGTACTGATTATTTGGTTATTCGATTTGCATACATTTAATTCTGAAAATCTGATATTTTCTCTTATGAAAATGGAGATAACGTTATAATCACTTGCATTAAGTCTTATCTAGTAAGATTGAGCTGTCTTAGCACGTCAAGTGCAAAATAGGTAGGTATGTGAAAGTAGCCACTAATGATGCGAGTATTTTAGCGTGAACTCAAAATATGGCAAAAACTCCTCTAGGATTGCGATCTATTAAATTATAATAAATCCCAAGAATATAAAAAAACAATAAGAAATACATTTTTGGAGTTAATTATGTTGTTAGTGTCAAAATGAACACGCTCTCTATTAAAAAAAAGCATTAACTCAAAAATGAATTTAGTATTTCCTATATTTCCGAGTAATGCCTCGAAAGAGTCTTATTAGTTTCTTATCATATGGTACATACATTGTTTTGATATTGTTATTTTTATATTGTTGAATGTTTTTATTTTATTTTGTAATATATTATACATACCTATATACTTTTAATATAACAAATAAATATTTTTGTAAATATTGGTATTGATATTTCTATTTTATTTTACTGCTGTGAAGTAAAATGTTTTTTATTTAACGTATTTTAGAATATACATATTTTATGTTTTTTAAATGTAATGTTTTAAATATGTAAACTACATGTTGCCGATTACTTATATTGATAGAAAAAAGTTTGTATTCCGACATATTCTTCAGCTGAAATTTGAGAAATCACAGAACAAATAAAATATGTAAATAGTAATCAACCATTTGATCAAATTGGATTTATCAAACGTAACGTTCATATTATAAATATTACATCTACATAAAATATATAGAAAATATTGTGTGCTAAAACCACATAAGTAATAAGAAACATTTATTATTCAGAGAGTAACAAGTAATAAATGCTTGAACATATTCAAAATCTTTGAAAGATATTTTATTTATAGGAAAGAGATACTAACAAAATAACTTCTATTCATGTTTCTGTATTTGTTATTAATTTTTGTAGAACTTTTAACATGAGTTTGTATCTAGACACCTATATAAAATATTTGACAAACTTGAATGAACTTAGTTGTGAAAATAATAATAAAAAATGCCATTGTTCTAAAAACAGATCATCTTGACACAAAAAATATTGTCATTCCAAGTAAAAAAAAAATTACTTTCTTGTGACTAGTCTGAACCCAGTAATTGATTAGAAAACAGCCCTGAGGGAGTCGCCTGTAATGACAAAATGTTGGAAACATATTTTAAATTCACAATGGATCTATTCCATTTCACAATTGAAGGAACAATAATTGTTTATTTAGACTTTATGTATTTTTTTATGTATATTATTACATATGTGTAAGATTATGGAATATTTCACAGTCAATAAGATACTGCCAGAAAATCAATTTGAATATAGAAAGAGGTAGAACATAACTACAGCCCATTTGAATATATCTAATGCAACAGTCAAAAGCCTTGACGAGAAACTTGCAACCGTATTACCCCTGTTGAACTTCGCTAAAGCTTTTGAGTCAACAGACCATTTTTACTAATTGTAAAATTACTATATTATCGCTTGGATATAATTTCCTTGTTTTTTCTTATTTAGAAATCAACAACAAAAAGTTGTTGCACAATTGGATACTTTACCCCAGGGTCCTTCGGTATATTCTTCGGTTATATATGCTGTTGAATTTTCAAAGTTCATAGATATGCAAATGATAGTTGATTTACACCTTTAATAGCAACATAATATGAAGTAGTAATGCGTAATATCAACGATAATCTTTATAGCAATGTATATAATTGTATAAAACACAAACTAAAAGTGTACAGAAGACAAAATTAATGTTATTTAGTTCAAAGAAAATACTCGAAGAACTTGATCAAATTAAGCTGGTTAAATTTATACAATAACTTTAGATTTAATTTACTTACTGTTGTACATCATCTATTTTTAATATAAATAGCTGAATACTTTAAAACTAAATTAGTAACTAAAGATGAAGTATATAATGTAATATATTGGGACACACTGATCTTAATCGCATCTTAATCGACTTAACAAATCGCATTAATAAAATACCATTGAACATCAGTCAAAAGACACACAGTATAAAATATTTTAAGTGTTAAAAACATATAAAAAACAATTATTATACAGTAGATGATTTTTATTTACTTATGTACTTCTTTAATAAACATTTATATTTGTGTATACAATTTTAATGTTAATTGTTTTTTTTTTACTTTTTTCTTTTATTTGTATGGATAGATTAAATTAGTATTGTATATTTAGAAGAAATATTTTATTATTGTATATTTAGAACAATCCTAATAGGTAATGGTTAAGTGGAAGAGTGTAAGCTGTAGCCTACAAACTTCACACTTGATGAAGTGTAGTATTTCATTAGTAAAGACATTTATTATTATTATCGACATACTATAACTGTAAATTATGAAGTATTACATACGCTGATAATTAACATTTTGATTTTTTTCATAGGAAATCCATAGATATAGACCGTTGAGACAATATTAGTTTGGTTAAAAAGTCAAATTCATCCCAACTAAAAATGGTTATATTAGTATCACAGGTAATTATTTATAAAAATAACTTTACCTAGGCACTTACGTTACAACTGTGTATATATTTTACTAATTCAAGTTAATTTTAAATCCTTTAGGTGTAACAGTTTTATAATACATGACCTATAACCAGTCTAATAAGAACAGATTGTATTAAGTTTACCAATATTTAGTTTTTGTAAATTGACTGTGAAAAATTGATAAAAACAGTGGTTTAACCAACAATAAATTGATATCTCATTTTCATCACTTTGTTCCAGGGTTATGATAATTTAAATGAGATTCCTAGTAATGTTAAATGATTTCACATCTATATTTGAATTGATTTTGAAACAAAGTTATTATTTATTCTAGCAAGAAGCAAGATATGCTGAATTTTTCAAATAGTTCATTCAATTATATTTACCAATACATCTGAGTGTGACTAAAGGAATCTCATGTGTGCCTTTAATAATGTGTGGAAATATTATTGGATAAATATTATCCAAATATTTTCAAATCCATATCGATTCTTAAACACTATTAATTTTATTAATTATGTGTTAATACTTCTCAACAACATTTCACTGTAGCAAATTCTGCTTCAGAAGAAGATAATGTTGTCACCTAACATTATACCATGGTTTCTATGGCGAACTATGATATTGAAAATATGTGGATGGAGCGCAGCTTTGATTTATTTCAAATACTAGTGTGAAATAATTTATCCGCCACGGGTATGAGTCAATATTCATTGATCATGTAATAATCTATCCACAATACATCAAATACAAATATAAATAATCTCCTTGGGCAACAGAACGTATGTATATTCATCATTTTCTTTATTTGTCTTCATTCTCCAGCTTTTTGTAATTATACACCATCATGTGTTTAGACGGTTTGTACATTGGTTTTGAAAAATTTTCATTGTAGCAATATTTTTTTAATTGTAGCAAATCAAAATACATCTTGGTTTGTTGATTTCATGTAATATCTGGGAAGTGTCATAGAACAGTACCTTTGGAAGGCCATAGGGAATTATAAATATCATTGTCAGCTGTGAAGACAGTTTTAATATCTGTTTTTGGGCAGTTCTTTTAACTTTTCTTGCTTATATGGCAGCATTTGTTACTGTATATACTGTCAAGGTGTTATTGCTAAAGCGTGTCTATCATTTTAATCGTAGTAGGCGTTTCTCAGTTACCTACAACTGGATAAGGTAGATACATCGCCCTGTTCTACTGAAGCTAGAAACATATTTGTTGAATTGTGCTGTGATCTATTTTCATTGCCGGTGAATGTTAAAGATCTTTAAAAGTTTTTGATGTGACGATGAAGTGAATTTCTGGTGGAAAATTCAGTGCTCTATATCCCTAAGAATATATTCTATATATTCTCAATTTATTTATATTTCATTAAAATTTTCAAAACATCTGTAATTTATCCGATGGATGGGAAAGAGAACAAGTCTAACAGAAACTATGCATACAATATAAAGGAATATTTATTCACTATTTTACATACATACAAATATTCAATAAACAACAAATAATCACAAGTCCGTTTTGTTAACAAAAATAAAAGTTATGCATTTATATATTAACACAACAATGGGCATTACACGAATTGCATTTTTAACAAGGCGAATTTTCAAGATCCCATAATTTAGTTAATAATTTTTAATATTTTAACCAATTCTAATATACCTTGCTTCATTTCTTTCAATATCAGTAGAACTAATGAAGTAAAAAGTAATGTCTGGTAAATTTCAGGATACAAAATTGAAATTTTCGTATACATGGAAACTGAGATAAGACATTTGGAATATACTAGGATCTAGGAATAGAACATCTAATGATAAAATACTTATAGAGCATATATATTCTTTAATTATCATTGGCATGTTTGTCATGACCGATATATGAAGTTATGTCAAGGTACATACATATCAAGTTAATTTTGTTAGGTCTATTGATAATTTACAGTTGGATGGAAATAATAAAACAATGACCAATAAAATGATAGGAACTTTCAAAATCAAAAGAAAAAAAACTACATTTGCTATATAAATTAAAACTTAAGGATTATAATAATATATCAAATGAATGTGGTTCACATTTGTAATGGAGACTTGTTCCTTTTCAAACATTTCCACATCCCAAATATATAATGTTAAGGTTTATAAAAATTTAATGTGCAAGATTGACAGAAGGCAAAATTTATTGCAAGTGAGATTATCTACAAAAATTGGTAGTGACATAAAATTTGTTGAATGACAACATAACATAGCTGTACTTTTAACACAGCTTTATATCAAAACAGTTAAACAGTGAAATGGATAACAAAACAATGGATAACAAAGTTAACTTAGTCAATTAGACAATAGTTTTCATAGTTCATGCAAACAAATGAACAAATTCAAATAATCATTTAATAAAATTGGTTATCTTTTCACTGAATTCTTAATTTTGTAGTAACAAATCAAGAACCATTATTAAAATTATTATTATTATTATTATTAATACTGAAATTATTCTTGATATAACGAATCTAATGAACAAGTGTTATATGATGATGAACGTAATCTGAGTTGAAGAGTTTATAAATAATATTTTCCAAATATTGGGTTGTCCAAAAAGTTCGTTCCGTTTTCCGAGTTAATCCCTTACGTGACGGCCGACGATGTCATGCTGTGCGCATGACTTTATGACTTTTATTTAGACTGCAGCCTTTCAGCCTTCCTTCCTATTTAACTCCGATATTTAACTGTTGTTTACTGCCGTTATACTCGTGAACTTGTTTTATTATTGTTGTGTGTGAGCTTAATTAAAAAGGGGTGAAATCGAGCATTTAGGCACGTGCAAATTATGTTCTGTATACGGCAAAAATGTTATTCAAGATCGAATGTGTCAAAAGTAGTTTAAAAGATTTCGATCTGGCAATTTTTCCCTCACGAACGGACGCCCCAAAGTCAGGCAGACCTAAAGAAGTCGTTCCCCAGCATTTACAAGCCTTAGTTGAGGCAAATCGTTGCCAAACCATACGTGAGCTTGCAGAAAAAATCGAGACGTCAATATCTAGTATACAAAATCACTTTAAACAACTTGGCTTTGTCAGTAGAGTCGATGTTTGGGTTTCTCACGAACTCAGCGAATCCAATTTAATGGATTGCGTGTCAACATCTGCAATATGTTAAGGATTCGTCAATGTAGTGATCCTTTTTTGAGAAATATGACTACTGGAGATGAAAAGTGGATCACTTACGACAACGGTAGTCGAAAAAGATCGTGGGGAAGTCCGGTGAACTTTCTCAATCCACACCAAAAGCACGGCTTCACCTCAGGAAATCTTTGTTGTCCGTCTGGTGGGATTTCAAAGGAATCATTTATTTTAACAACTCCCGAGGAACGAAACAATAAATTCGGGCGTTTACTGCGAACAACTGCAAAAATTGAGCAAAGTCATGCAGGAAAACGCCCAGGGCTTGTAAATCGTAAGAAGGTCGGCTTCCAGCACGACAACGCTCGACCTCACACTTCTCTTCAGACCCGGAGAAAATTGTCGGAGTTAGAGTGGGATGTTTTACCCCATCCATCGTATTCTCCAGACCTCGCGCCCTCGGATTTTCATCTATTCCGCTCCATGGATAACAATTTACATTTGCCAATGACAAGGATGTCAGATATTTAAAAACGTTTTTGCGAGCAAACCGCAAAGTTTTTATGAAAATGGTATTATGTGTAGCTTACTGAGAGATGGGAGGAAGTTATTGAAAACAGAGGAACGTACATTATTGATTAAAATAATTTGTAATAACTATAATGTTAATAATAAATACTTATGAAAAAACTGAAGGAACTTTTTGGACAACCCGATAGATAAGGGGATATAAAAGGAACAATGTTTTGCAGAGGGGTAATATGAACTGAATAAATAGAAAGTGTTGAACAATTGCAAAATCTTCTGTTATACGTGACAGAACATTGGTGTTCATTATTATTCATCTATCAGTAAAAACTGACAAAATGGTTCTGAAAATTCACCTTTGTAGTGTAATAAAATCAACTTACACAGTAATACACGAGAAACATTCTTAGATTGAACACATGTACATACATATATACAATAAAAATTTATAAAAATCACCTTGGCCAAAGTGTATCTGTATAAAACTGATATGCTATACACATCAATTCCATATATATATTTTTCCGTATATAAATTTTACTTAGTCAATAGAAGTTGAATAGTTTCATTAAGAAAGTTCAAAACCGGTATTACAAGTTACTGCGTAACGTAACTTTTCACGAAGTGTGCTTTTCTTCTGATAATTTGGTAGTTTTAAAAGATTAAAGCATGTTGACGATGTGGGAAGACGATTTTGAGGATCCTTTTTTCTTATAGTAAAGAACCCTCTGAATACACTGCCTATAACAGTGATTTAATGGTATAGTGATTTATATTTAGAAACTACTACTACTTACCAATAGTATCACCTGTATCTTCATCGTCACCAACCTCCACACATCTAATTGAAAATGGAGGTTCAAGGTGGGCAAATCCTAACAATGGCGGTTTGGAACAACTAGTGACAAACTAAAGAGAAATTTCATACTATAGGAGATATAAAAAATTCGAAGCTGAACTGGTTGTATTAAAAAACAAATGTAATACTGCATATAATTTTCAGGTTATAATTAAATCCCTTATTAAAGAGTTCATGCACTGGTAATGGTGCTAGTTTTGATATAAAATGTTGGAAAATAACAGTAAAATTTCAGGTTATGTGTTTCAGAGACAGTAGATTGTTCACATTTGAATAGCATATCAGCAACTTAAAAATGACTATCGGATATCATATAAATTTTACCTAAAACCTCTAAATCTATGAAACTATCTGTAATTTATTTACATAACTGAGAAAATTTTCTTTTATATATTTGGGTATGTATTATTTTTGTCTTTACGAGGGGGTATGCAAAAAAAAACCGAAACTTATTTTTGTAAATAAGTGGGTTGGCAGCCTCTTCTGCTAGATACATTTACTAGACACTTCCCTTGTACAATTGGCTAAGTATCGTTTATGTGGAACTATAGTGATATATATAGTGATTTTTTTCCTAAGCCCGTCCCAACACTTTAGGCGATTTTGTAATGGCAAACTTTAAGGTGCAACATGCCAATATCAAATTCTGTTTTCTGTTAAAAAATATAAAAACAGTGGCATACTATACAGTTTCAATGTTTCAGGAAGCTTATGAGAAATAAGCTCGAAGCCAGGCAAGAATTTACAAGTGGTTTTACCAGTTCAAAAGTGGTCAAAGGTCACTTGTTCAGGAAGATGAACCCTGTTTGGGTCATCCTCAACGTCCAAAACAGATGAAAATATTCAAAAAGTGCGCGATTCCATCGTATTTGATCGTCGTAGAACAATGGACGAATTGAAGGAAATAACTGTAATTTGCTGGAATTCATGCCAAAGAATCTTAAATGAAGATTTGAACATGATACACGTCGCGGCAAAGTTTATTCAGCGACTGTTTTCCGATGAGCAGAGAGAAAATCGTCTGAGAGTTTGCCCGAGACTAAAAGAACAGACTAACCCTGATTTTGTTTCAAGTCTTGGTGTTATGGCTATGACCCCAGAACAAAACAGCAGACATAAGTCTATGCAGCCAGAGGAAGACACCTTCATCGCCCAGACTAAAAAAAAAAAACACCAGACCAAAAGTGAAATCAAATATAAAGTGCATTATGGTTTGTTCTTTTTTCGACATCAAAGGAGTTGTTCACGTTGGTCAATTTGTTCTTCAGGGCACAACAGTGAACCAAAATTAGTATCTGGAACTTCCAGAGATATTGCGGTAGGCAGTGGAAAAACGTCTTGAATTGTGGAGATTAGGAGACTGATTTCTTCGTGACAATGCGCCTACTCACACAGCATTGAAAATCAACCAATTTTTTACAAAAAAAAAAAAAAAACGGTATGTCAACGGTCGATGCGACCCCTTACTCGCCGGCCCTAGCGCCCTACGACTTTTTTGTATTCTCAAGAATGAAGAAAAACCTACAAGGAACTCATTTTCAAAACGTGGAAGAGGTTAAGAAGAAATCGCTGGAAGCAATTAACAGCATTAGTTCAGAAGAATATATAAAATATTTCGAACAGTGGAAAAAACCATTGGGATAAGTGCATATCATCTAATACAGTATTTTGAAGGAGAGTGATGTTTTCAAGATATCTTAAATAAAAAAAAAATTAAATAATAAATTTTCGTATTTTTTGGGTAACCCCACATATACAAATTAAATTAAAAAAATTTTACAATGTATAAACTGTCAGTATTAAAATTAACTTAATTGAGAAATGAAATTAAAAGTACATCATTACACAATTAAGATAAACAGAGATACTTTTACACATAAGTGACGATCAAATTATATTAGTAACATGTGACATCGGCATTAATTAAATTCTAATTCGTGATATGAATAGATATTAGCGCAATATATAAATTATTGATTTTTCTTAATTTGTAATACGTGTAAAAACATGTTATTATAAATCTTATAATCTGTGTGAGATTATATCAATATCTTATAATCTGTGTGAGATTATATCAATGTTTAGACATTATTGTTTAACTATGATGTTGGTTAAGAATGGTGGAATCTAAGTTTATATACGAGTGGCGTCCCTAAAGTTTGGAATAAAATTCATCAAATTAAAATGAACGTTTTTTGAGACGCATTGGAGACGTCAATTTTTCCTCTCTATCAACCTATACATTTTTCAATCTCTAATTTCATTATTACAAACAACGAAATTGGACAAAACAAACATTTTTCTACTCATTTCGAATATAGATTCGAAGTATTCTTGACAATAAATTTCATAATCAGTTTACAGAATATGGCCTTTACAGAATTAGTTCTGTAAACAGAGTCTTACGTTCGAAAATTTTTAAGGCCATTCTGTAGCTGTTCATCCATCTATTTATATTTCTGTTTGAAAACGTTTCATTTAAACTTCTAATATTTGCAGCATAATCTGCAAGAGTATCATCTTGCTAGAACCAAATGTTGGTGAGTCAAATTGGTTTCGTTATCATTTGGAGGACTACAGCGATTAAGCAGGAAACAATTCGAATTGTAAAAAATTTAAACCTCCATTCGTATTTGCCTCGAGACAATATGGTCCCACAATTCTATTACTAATTATTCCTGCCCAAACATTTACTTTTTGTGGTTTTTGTAGATGGGTCTCTTGTATCCCAGGAGTATTTGTTATTCCAGTATCTTGTTGTTGGTCTATTTATGCTACCATTAAAATAAAATATAATTTCATTTGAGAAGAGTACATTATGTAACAAATTTTGGGTACCATTTATTATGTTCGACACTATTTAGCAAAATTGCAGTCTTCTCAAGCGCCTCTAAAGTTCATATGGTTTAAGTTCATATTTTTATATCTTTACATACCAACGAAGTGTTCATTTCGAAAAATATTGTACTTGAACTAATTTTCTCATTGAATTTTAGGTTAAACAGGAGGTTAAATATGTTAGAAATTTTGAGCTGACGTTTTTGATAAATTAAAAATATAGAAAATAGCTGCAAGGACAAAACAGACCACGGTGCCCGACAAGTATGATTTTTTTATTTTTTAAACACAAATGACTAACAATTGTTTTTAACTCATTATTTCAAGATCTGAATACAAGGTATGTAAATATCAAACAGGAATTTTTTGTATAGAAAATACACGTTTATTGTATGACAATGAAAAAAAAAATTTTATTCGAAGGATTACCCATTGCTAGTTATACATTTTTCCCATCTCTGACAATTTGTAGATTTTATGCCAAAAAATGTTTTGCTCTTCTGAAGCAAACCAGTGATCGAGCCATTTTCGTACATTTTTGTAAGAAGTGAAGCTCTGCTCAACAAGTGCATATCTCATCGATGCAAATAAGTAGTAATCGGACGGAGCCAAGTCTGGTGAGTAAGCCGCATGTGAAAGTATTTCCCAACTAAACGCACATCATTTCCTTGACTGGTTTTTCTGTGTGTAATGGCACATTATCATGAAGCAAAATCACTTTTTGTTGCCTTTTTTGATATCCTGGTCAGTTTTCACGCAAAGCTTGATTCAAATCGATCATTTGTTCTCAGTAGCGTTCAGTATTAATGGTTTGGACAGGTTTTAGCAGCTCATAACAGTTCGCACCCTTCTGATCTCACCAAACACAGAGCATTATCTTTCGTCCATAGCGATTTGGCCTTGCAGTCGATGTCGATGGTTCACCTGGAGTTACCTACAATCTTTTACAATTAGGATTCTCGAAATATATCCACTTTTCATCGCCAGTCACAATTCGATGGAGAAATGACTTTCTCTTGTACCTGGTGAGCAGCATTTCGCAAATGGTTTTTCGATTTTCTTGCTGTCTTTCACTCAGTTTATGTGGAACCCATTTTCCTATCTTCTGGATTTTTCCCATGGCTTTCAAACGTATGGAAACGGCTTCTCGTGTCACATTTAATTGATCCGCGAGTTCTTGTTGCGTTTCAGCGTCATTCTCATCCAACAATGTTTACAATTCGCTATCTTCAAACTTTTTCGGTGGTCTTCCACGTTCCTCGTTTCTCACGTCAAAATTGCCACTTTTGAGTTTTTTAAACCACTCAAAGCACTGTGATTTACCAAGAGCATGCTTACCGCAGGCTTCGACAAGCATTTGATGCGATTTTGTAGCAGTTTTCTTCAAATGGTAACAGAAAATCAATGCTATCCACAAATCGTAGTTTCCAGGCACAAAATTCAACATGTTCAACACTATTAAAAACGATGTTCTTGTTTCAAACTTGTATTGTTGAGAGATAAAAACCTTTATCAGATGTCAAAACAAGAAAATGACGCCAATGACGCGGTATGACGGTAACTACATTAGCAGCTAGGCCATCTATGGGCAAATTCGAGTTTCATATTTACGTACCTGGTATATCCATTTGGAAAGGTTTTTATTGAATATTTCCGTTATTCATTAATCAAACTTAGATACTTTTGGATTTGGTAAAAAGTATGAAATGTTTTAAAAAGAGGTATTACATTGAGTATCTTCATATTTAAAATTGTGGTTGTTAGGGCTTGGAAGTTGATAGTGAGAAGTTGAAATCAACCTCTACAGGTGTTAATTTAAATTTGATTTTATTTCAAACTTTACGAATATACTATATACAAAGAATTTTAGAACTACATATATAAATTCCCTACATTATTTTATGTTCAGTTGGATATCTTATGTTCTCATTGTGTTCTAAGAATTTTTCATACACGACATTAATTATTCTGAATATATACATGTATGGTCATCAATGTCATCATGTACATATAGGATGACAGAAAGGAATAGTTCATAAATAGGGATAAGTTAAACACCAACTACATATGAAACAATATGTGTTGGAAATTCCATTAACAATTTCCTGGACAAACGTACTTCTCTTTTTTTTGTACACATTTTATTCTTTCTTACCTTTAGGAACATTCCTTTCTCTTCATCATTAAAATCTTTCTCTAGAATATCCCACAACCATCCTATTACACGATGAGAATCGTGGAATCCACCATAATACTGACAATTTTTTCTCAGATCTTTCATGTCCAGAGGTACATTGTCGCCTGATATTAGCCGCTGTAGCTATAATTGTAGTAGATTATGTAATAATATATAATATAAATGACTATAGCAAATTTCGTTTCAATAGTTTTTCTTTTATTAAATATTAAGTAGTTTATAAAAATATATTTATATAAATTATAAAATGCAACACATCTTTATGCAAATGTAAACATACTTTTCCACGAAGAGTAATAAAAAAAAATAATGTATTGAAAGAACTAGGTTATACTAAAATAAATATTTTTATTTACCTCTGGTGTTGAAAACAGTGTTAGCCAATCTGGATTTATAATGGTTCTGAAGCCTTTAATAAATGCAGCAGTTTGGTCTTTAATTTGCACATGCATGCGAAAATGAGCCATTAAATGAATGTAATTTATCCTAAAATAAATAATACAAACCAATTAAACAGATCATATAAATTATTAAGGTATATAAAACACCTCTTAACAAAAATTACCTTCAATAATATTGCGCTAAATAATATATATGATAAACTTGTTTATGACACAATTCACCCAGAACTTTTGCTTGTCTAAAGTTCACTGACTAATACAAAAACACTTACATTTTATTGAGACAATCAGTTTTCTTATAGAAAATTTATAAACTTATAAAAAAAAAATAATATCTTATGTCCTTATAAATATATTCTGCAAACTTTATACAAAGCTTGATATACATATATATATTTTAGATCCATACATTTAGTGAAATTAAAAAAATGCTGTATTAGGAAATTTTCTGGGATCAAAGAAATAAAAAAACATAAAGTCTTATTTATGAGATAATTTTGAGGCTTGCCTTTTCCACAAATGTTTTAAAACCCTATTAACTAATGACTTCCATATCAAACAAGACAATATTTACTTTGATTAATAATAGAACTATATCAACGATACAAAATTTATATATTTTTTATTTTGAATCCTCATTACGCACAGCACTGATAATGAGTTCTTTCTATATCCATTTATTTGTAGTTTTTCTCACCTCTAAACAATTACAAAACTAATTCTAAGTAAAAGATGTAATATTACTTTCAAAATTATTACAGAGTGATAATTTTTAACTACCTGGACAGGTCCCCATTATTATTTTTTTTTTATTATTATTGGTTGGTTACCTTTAGTACAGTTGATTAACCTAAAACCTTATGTGTATCATGAACAAAAGTAAAAATAACTAACTTGTTTTCATTGGTAACTTGCACTGCTTTTCCCCCTGGCACTAATTCATGTGTTATGAGTTTTCCCATACTGTCTTCGTCAACACTAAAAGTTAAATCCAGATCAGATACATCACCTTCATAGTGTTTCACGTAACTCAAGCTTCTATACAGAGCTGGATCCAGAGATGGCAGTTCATCAACACAACTGTAGAGTACCTGAGCAGTTTGACCAGAAACTTGACTAAGAAAGAAGGATGCAAACGGCACATCCACTACTATCCCTTCATATATTGCTTTCCCTGGAACATACCAATTAATATTAACTTATTCACTGAGCAGATGGCATTTGATTTTTAATTGTGAAACAATATCTTCTTCATCAAAATATTTACCTAACATACGACCAACAAATTCAAAGAGCTGCAAATGATTATCCTGCATCATAGATGTAGGGGAGGGGTACAATCTTTCTTCACTTGTAGCTTTAAATAAATTTAATGATGGATCAAATACCTTTTTTATGCTTTCTTCTAAAAATTCTTTGAAAACTCCATCCTGATCTATACCTGCTTCATCAAGACCTTGTTCGTTTATAAATCTCACACGGATAATTCCTTTTAAAGATTGTGGTGGCAAAAGGGCCAATTGCCTGTATCCATCTTCAACAATACGATTTCTATGAATAAAAAAAATACTGATACATATTTGAAAATTATACATCGTGAAATTACATCTGAAGGTTATGCATAATTTCAATAAATGAAATATATATATACAGGATGATTTTTAAACATTTTGATAAACAGAAACAACTGCATGTTAATAATTATGTTAATATTTATCAAATATGTAAAATAAAAAATAACTTAGCTTATGTAAGAAAAACTTTTTTTTTATTTATTCTACTTCCTCATACAATATCTCAGAATATGGATGGCTTTGAAGTAATTCATTATTTCTAATAGTAATAATTGTAACTTGATAGTGTTTTGTGTTGATTAATCTTGTGTTAATAATTAATTGCTAGTAGATCCTTAAAGAAATGGAACAGATTCAGGAAAATTATCAGACTGTATTATTAAACAATCAAACCTCTTTGTGATTGTGGAAAATTTTTAGTAAAGAACCTAAGATGTAATACAGTGGTAATTGAAAATTTATTGTTTAAAGTAGTGGTATCACTGATAGAAAACGAACAATTCTATACAATAATTGACTAGTTTACACTAAATTTCTTATCCAAGCATAAGCAACATTTTACGGAAAAATAAATATCATGTGGACATCCACAAAAACGGATACACCAATACCCAAAAAGACAAATAAAATTTTATTAAGGGGTAAGTAACATCACTGTAAATGTTTCCAAAAAATGGATTTATTTTATTAGCTTAAAAAATTCTTTGAACCTTCTAAATAGAATATGGAACAGGACATTTGTTCCCTAAAAAAAAATATTTTCCTTGAAATTTCGCACTCTTTCCTAACACGTCGGACTATTCCGAGACGACACCTGAGTCAAATAAATACCAGCTGGGAAGGTACAGTCTAAGTACAGCCTAATGTTTTACGTTATGATTTCTATCTTCTCTAATACACAACAGATGTCGTTAAAAACTAGCATGACCTCGGAGGAAAAGGTAAACTACATAACTGCCAAATTAATTGATCAATTAACAATTGCTCGGCAATACGCCAGAATCCCAACTCCTTGGAAAATATGAAAAATTAAATCTGGATCACCTTATTTCATAAGTTATCCACCGACGAAAATCCACAACAAGAGAAGTGGTCAGAGTCTTGATGTGACTAGAAGAAGGTGCAAGCAATGGATTCCTTGGACACCTTCCATCATAAGCCGCCGTTTCTTAAGGAAGTTTTTAAAGCCATCAACCGATTTATGATGACCTGAACTGAGACGAGCTGCTAAACTGTTGATTGGAAGGTTACATGCAAAATAGCCATAAGTTTCAATGCTTCTGTTTGTAAATTGGCTCCAAAATCCTATTCAAGTAAAAAAAAGTCTTATAGCGATCTGATTCCTCCATAGTGTGCAATTTTAAAGATTATCTGACTAATATTCTTCGATTTATGAAAGATTTAGAGATGGGTATTGGCGTCCAATCATACAATTTTTGTCTAGAAGCCGATACTAAGCGGATCAAGCATGCCGAGATGTCTTTCACAAATGCAGGGAAAAGGGTACACTCTAACATAAAATGTCCGAGGATAGAGAATGAGGAAGAATATTTAAATATAGAAGGGTAGCTTCATGGTCCTGGGATATCAGATTAATGGTAAACATTTTTAAACTGTGGGATTTTTCAATTTTTCATATCTATAACATATTTCAAAACATTACACGCGTTTTTCTCAAAACATGATTATTCGAAACAGCACGCAGCATAACTCCAACAACTTACATTTTTTTCATGCAAATTTTTAACAATATCTTTAAAATGATATTTTGAAGTTTCGATAAGTTACATTATTTATTAACAAATGATTTTTTGTCAAAAATTTAACGTTTTTATTTAGATACTCGCTAGTCACACAAAAATCAACATTTTCAAAATCCCTTATGTATTTCACTAGCTATAAACATGTACATTAAGTGAATTTTTTTTCCAAATTCAAATTTGCACCAGTTAAACTGCGTGCTGCAGAGCGCCTTAAAATCGACATGTCTCGCGAGAATTGCTCTAGCGTCGCCATTTTTGAATATTTTTTGACAATTCTTTGTATTATTAGACATATATTTAAGTATAATACAAAAAATTCAATTCAGGGGTAACACTGTAATAAGCTAAAAAAAGGACTTTTTGACAATTGTTTTGGATGGAAGATAATAAGATAATAAGTTATTAGGCATATATTTAAGTATAACTTCCTTAAATATTATCTTATTACCTTCCATTCAAAACAATTGTCAAAAAGTCCTTTTTTTAGCTTATTACAGTGTTACCCCTGAATTGTTTCTGGTCAAAACCTAACAAATATAAATATTTGCATATTAAAAACTATGAAAGTGAAAGTTCTGCTGATTCTTCATTTTATACGAGGGGGTACTCAAAAGAAACCAAACTAATGTTGTGGTGGGCGGAGTTTTGGGTATCTCCTCGTATATCTAACTATTTGTATATGTAACAATTATACCTTAGTACTTTTGTTTCCAAAGTACATATGTTAGAACAAAGAACACAAAACAGAGTTTTGGTAATAAAGTATATTTGACTTGAGGTTTATGTTGATGTAGTGTAATTTACTATTTCCTCTACTTAATCAACATATATTTTGGCATTTCTGAAATAAATATAATCCCACCATGAAGTTACCAGGCCAGAAAATATTGCAGACATATGTATCATCTATGCGGGAACAAATTGAAAACAATACAATATCTGAATTACACAATAAAGAATTGTGGTTTTATGTGGATGCCGTATGATGGTGACGCAACTATACAATCTGTAAGCCGTTACCTTAAACAAAAGTGTGGTAACTTCTTAGATATTGCATATTTTTATGCATTACATCTTGTGGTTATCCAAACGTAAATGGATTAATATCACTGACAAAAGTGGTTGATCACCTACAGTGTTTCTCAAATTTCAATTCTAAAAGTTACAGAAAGAAACAGTATCCTGACATCCCTGAATCACAACAGCCAATTCTTACTCGCTGGGGAACACAGTTACTGGCAGCATTTTATTATTTTGAGCATTTCCACAAAAAAAAGTTTATGATATTACAATTTAATTCTACAGAGGTAGCTCAAGCAAAGTCAAATGATATTTCGAAATCCTCAAGTTGAAGCAGATTTACAAACTATTCATAACAATTACAAGAGACTAATGGAGGCAAAAGAAAAATTATATAACCCTTCCTTGGCATTTGCAGTGGAGTTACTGCAAATAATGGATGTCGTACACATACAGATACATGGTTAAACGGACGTAAAACTAATAGTGCTATAGAAAAGTTTACTGTAAATAAAAAGATTTTGGCAGACTATATAAATTGTAGTGTTTCTGCGTGCACAGATCCATTTCATAATTACAACAATTTTTTTAATTATGCCAATATTACATCAGTATATTATAGTGAAACCAAAAAGTTCAAAGAGTGGAACAATACGCTGGTCTTCCTAACAAAACCGTTAGTCCAAGATATAAGCACTTTTATATGAAATATTGGACCATATTTTAATGCAAATAGACGTCAGGTTTCAGGACTGTGAAAAGTTGCAATTTGTTTGTCTCGCTGATACTGCAAAATTTTAACAATATAACTCGTGTTTCCCTTCTAATGCTTTTGAAAATTTGGAATAATTTTATGGAAATATATTTACCGAACATCAAAGACTTAAAAACGAACTTTGCTTGTCATATAGTGATGAAAGTTACAGAAATATACCACTGCATGAACTGCTCAAAAACTGAATGAATATTTACAAAGACATTTTTACAGCTTACAAACTATTTTGTATAATTTTAACTATTCCATAAACAAGTCCGTCAGTGGAAAAAAGCTTTTCGTGTCTTAAACGTATAAAGGCTTATTCAAGAAATACCATTTCCCAAGAAAGACTTTCATCTTTAGCAACTATTTTTATCGAGAAAGAATTGTTGCTAGAACTAAAGAAGAATCCAGCCATTTTATGAAGATATATAGATAACTACGCCTCACTAAAAGATCCAAGAATTGATTTGGTGTACAAAAATAAGATAGCTATAAGCTCGGCTATAGGTAAGTCATAAGAAAAATCAATCTACTTTTTTCTAACTGTTTACACATTTACACCCTTCACCTATATTCTAACCCGCGAGCCGCCACTGTCGTCCAATTGCCGTCAGCTCTTAACGGCGCGTGCATCTAAAACAGTGTAAATGAGTGAAATAAATAATATTCTTCAAATGAAAGAAACAAAGAGGGCGACAACATCTGCAAATATTGGAGTAACGACGTTGCCATTTTTTGCAGAATATCTTTGTAATGAGGACTTAATTCAATGAAATTTATTCATCTTTTTATATTTGACAAACATTACATAAATTTACATGCGCTATGTCGCAGATAGGCATTATACCATTGAATTCCAACATTTCTTGTTTAATTTTGATTATAAAATGCAATAAAATTTAATATTACCGAATTAATGTAGAACATATGAGAAATTTAGGAATTAAATATGACTATAGCGCCTATCACCTTTTTAGGTCATTGCACCCCTTAGACTTGGTTTTGGTATAGATGCTCAACGGTTATTCTTTTCATATAACATATTTTTTCACCACAGCGAACATGGCTCACTAAAACAACTGTAGAAACATACCTAATGCTGCATATATTTAACTGAGTTAATTCAGCTGATAACACTGTTTAGGAGGATAAGTGCTTTACAGTATTAACACGCTACAGTATAATGTGTAACCAGGTGCTTATTATTATTTTATTATTTAACCTTATTTATTTTATTTTATTTGATTACGAAGTCGCGAAAGTGCCGCCGCTGATGAAAAGAGCGGCTCAAATCAGTACTAATTGTAAGAGTAATCAGACATTCATATAACAATTTAACCATTGTTACCAATAACACTCAGTTGTAATATAAATATAATGTAATGTCTCTAAAAGTAATGCAATGAATTCAAACCTGTGGACAGTGATTAAAGTCGACTGAGGTGAGGCACAAGCTGATTCAGTTAAACCTAGCATGGTCTTTTCATTAAGTATATACTTCCTAAAGAGCCTAACTCTATCTTCATGTGGTATGATATGTGGCATTGTTTGTAAAAGTAACTGAGGAGCCCTTCGTCCCTTTTCTAGGTCAACCATAAATGCAGATGCTTTTATGTCTTTTATTAGCCAATGGCCTGGAGGAGTATAATTTCTTCTGCAGTCTCTTCTGTATAAAAGCATTAAAAGTGTATGTAAAGACTGGAACAATGGGTTGCTCTGAATTGTTTTAAAATCTGAAAATTAAAAACAAACTGTATATGAATTATTGGCCTCGTTATACTAACTTACCAAATAAATTTCCCAAAACAGCCTTGTACAAGAATATGTTTAAAAAATTTGACATACTAATGAAATCAGTTAGTTTGAATGGGTTTTGTTGTTCATACATCTCCATGTCATCTAGTATTCTAAACAAAATTATATTAAAAATAGCATATTTCTTATAAAAATTACAACTGTTTGATTTATAAATATCAAATTAGTTTTCAAATATATAATAGACAGAAAATAAATTAATCGAAGACTTCGCGTCATGTGGAGTCTTTATCATAAATCCATTGTTAGTACTGTTGAAGAAAAATAATGACTTGCAGACAATAAACACAACACTGACGATAAACTTGCAGAATCTATTTTAATATGAGGATCAATTGTATAAGGCTATCTAATGTAAACATAGAATCATATTGAAAAATAATCAATGTATTATTGTACATGCACTAGCATACATTCATTAAAAGAAGTTATTTTATTTTCATTAACATTATTATTATTGAGATGAATAAGTGAAACAACTAATAAATGAATAATGTGATGTATGATCATACGACAAATATTTCATTAGATAAAAGTAATATGCATTTGTGCTGGTTCATTGAGACATAATATTCAATTAAAATTATAAACATTATTTTCAAGATATTATTTATTTATCAAAGTTAATATACAATCCAAATTCATGATTTGTCAACCTTATTTTAGTCATAATTAATAAACTTTTAAAATCATTATTAATTAAATTTATGTATCTCATATACAACACAGTTAAACTTTGATTTGTTAATCATATCAATAATATTTATCAACACTATATTATTTCAATTATTTTTTATTTTATTATTGAATACAACTTAATACTTAGCTCAAAATATATACAATCACATTTTATAATTTTTTGTTTTCATTTCATTACATCAAAATGTTTGAAACGCAATGTTCCGAGCAATATTGCTTTTATTCTAAACTTATATATTGTAGTCTCCTAAGCTCTTTGTAAGACAAATATAATGTAGATAAAAGAAGATTGCCTACATAGAGAGCTTTATGTATACATAATGAAAACAAATATATATTATTCTCATCAGTATTTACTGTTTTTTATAAAAAAAAAAAAAAAAAATGTAAGTACAATAGATACAATACACTTCCACATTTCTCCTTTATGTATACACAATGAAAACAAATATATATTATTCTCATCAGTATTTATTGTTTTCTATAAAAAAAATATATATATACATAATTAAATCAAAATGTCTCGCAACAATAATAAACACAGTTAAAAGTATTAAACAAGGTATTAAACTTTTGATGTTAATTGATTTAATTTGACACTAGTTAATAGTATTATCGGGTGTACCACCCAATATTATGAGAGTGACACCCAAAATTGATGTCATCATCAAAATATATTACAAGTTAGTTATATTGAACTAATTGAAGACATTAATCAAACTGTGTCTGTACCATCATATTCAGGTTAATAAAATTAGTTTAATCAAAGGTGTGATGGTGGAGGAGCTTCCCACAATAGAGACAGGCAAAAGTGTTTCAAAGGGAATTAATGCTGAAATTTCTCGAAGGCTTACTATGGAAAACAGAAAGTCCATCATATAATAGTGGGGTTTCTAACTTGACACTGGTTTAATAGACATATGAGTCTAATGGGACCGACAGATGAGACAACATGTAGGTTTTACCAAAAATAGGAAACTCTAGCACATGTGCTATGCCAGTATGCCAGAGGCCTTAACACATACAGGGTCCGGCAACAGGATTGAAAGATTTTTAATAGGCCACTGTTAAGAAACAAAGAATATATTTGGATTAATTATTATTACAACTAAAAACACAATTCTGGAAATTTCTTATAACACTTAGTTTGCAAAGATCACATCCCTAAGATGATCACCGTCTTCTTCTATACATCTGCAATCTGTTTCTGAAATTGAAAATAACGCAAAAGTAAATCTTCGTTTATGTAATTTATCTCTTCACGAATCCTTTCTTTGAATTCCAGAAATGTTTGGGAACGGGTAGAGTACACGTTGTACTTCGAGAGTCCATAGAAAAAGTCCGGGACCGTCAAGTCCGGTGATTTTGCGGGTCATGCAAAGTCGTCAAACCTTGAAATTAAGCGATTCGGAAACATACGCTAAAAAACAGCAATGGACTGTCTAGCTGTATGCGCTGTGGCGCCGTCCTGTTGGAACCATACTTTATCTTGGTCCATTCTATGAAGTTTCACAGCTACAAATGTTTCCAACATCTCAACGTACCAAAGTGAATTGACTGTAACGGTGTGGCTGTTTTCTTCAAAAAAGTATGGCAATATCACACCAAATCTGCACACTCCACACCACACTTCATGCATTTCTCTTGGGTTGTGTTCTGCCCAGTAGCAAAAGTTCTGCTGATTAATGTACCCACTGAGATGGAAGGGAAGTTCGTCGGACATGATCAGTTTATCAAAAATTCCTGCATTGTTGCTCAATGTTTCAAGAAATTGCCTGCAGAAATGGATGCAACTAACTTTATCAACAGGGTTCAGCCTTTGGACTATCTGCACTTTATACGGATGAATTTTCAAATCCAGATTTAAAATTCGTCGCATACTTCGCTCTGAAATTCGTAGTGCAATTGATTGCCGAATTGCAGAACATTTTACACTGTCCTTTTCGTCGAAATCTCTTACTCATCTCAAAATTGTATTTCTTGATGGGACTTCAGGGCGCACTGGCAAATTAAATTCATGGCAAAAACGCCTCTGGGTTTGCACGATGGACTGGGTCAGGATAAATGATTTAATAGCAGAGACCCGTTGATTAACCGGCCAATTTGCCATTGTAACACAAAATTTTCGATAATAAAACACAATTTTATCACTATTTGACGTTTGTCAAATAACCAGTATTTCGACAGCAAGCTATTCAAAACCATTCAATCCGGACCCTGTATAAGCTTCCAACTATTTGGTAAAGAAAAATAAATAGCTGACAGCTACATGAAGGCATCCTTACCAAGGCTATGCTATCTGATACAATAGACAAAGCTATATAAGGTGCTCTAGCAACAGACCAGAGGAATACCCATAAAAGCCCCTAAAACGGGTTTGCGATAGCTTAGGCCCACACACTAACTCCATACAGGTAGAAAGATAATTAGTAAATTATAATATCAAATACAGTCTCTTTCTGGTATTAGTACTACATATTTATAATACTCCTAGAAAGTTTTACCACAATTTGATATTGGATATATAGCACTTACTTCTTGAGTTTATTTATGACTTAATTATGGTATTAAAAGCTCTAAACAGGTACCCTTGCAACAGTTTCAACAACAAACATTTTTCACTGATAGTAATTAGGAGAACATCTGATTTTCTACTTCACGATAATATGATTTGACTATGTATAGTAAACTGTAAACCATAATTTCAAAAATTTTTTTTGTATGTACTCTCTGGAAAAATATTTTTCTAAATTAAAATTTACTTACGTAACATAATGTGACATACAATCGGCAAATAACTGCAGCATTTGAAATTCAGGTGCAGAACACTTTGTATTGAAAGCTAAATGGTCTAAAAAAGCTTTCATTCCACAATTTGGTCCAAGTGAACACAGAAATAGCCATAAATCATATAAAACCGTGTTTTGATAACACAAACCTAAAAATATATCAAAACATATGCAGTAAAAATTAATACTAATAAATTGGTTACAATTAATTGTATAATTGCGACAAATAAAGCAGGAACAGTTTTTAAAATAGTCATTTACTTTATGAATACCTGTTAATATATCCAATTGCAACTGTGTTAAAGTATTTAAGGCAGTGTGATATAGAGAACAAATCAACACCACTCTATGAACTTCTGGACTCCCAAGAGCTCTGTAAGTCTTTTGAGTTGCATTTCTAGTTCCACGATTCTCTAAAACTTTCTTGAAAAAATTTGCGCCACTAAAGGTATTCTGGGTGGGACTTAAATTGTGAAAAGGTGATTCTGCCCCAACCACCAATTCAGACAAATAATTACCTAGAAATTTTAGGAATAAACACTTTTTATTAAGATCTTCAGAGATCGATACAAATTAGGTATCGTCGCTTAAGAAGCCACATGTGCTAACTCATTTTTCGGCCAAATTGAGTTTTTATATCATATCGATGAGAAATCTAGCGCCCCGTCTTTCTAAATACGTGATTTGGTCATCTGACCAACAAATAGGGGGCAAATCGCAAAAGTGCCGCACATGTGCTATCTATTTTTCTGTTTATCTGGTGGCCACAAATGCTATCTCATTAATTTATTTTTGCAATGCTCAATCATATTTATAATTTCATCGTAAATAGTGTCCTATCTTTATTTGTAAAAGGGAAATGGATGCAAAATAAAAATTGCCCACTTCCGTCTCAGTCAACTCATCTGTTTAGGTTTACCTCAGTACCTAAACTTGTAGAATTATTCCACACCTACAATAATGTTAATAAATTGATCGTGGATTTCTTTCCAAAATTAATATTAATTAGGTAACCTCTCTTGAAAATAATATTAATTAGGTAATCTTTTATCGCCATAATATTTATTTTAGTACCTACTTTCATCCAAGTGATAATAACGTACTTATCACCAAGTCAGAGGTATGATAAAAAAAACAATAATTACTATGATAGCATCGTGCCTAAAGTCTTACCCGATTCATTAATAACAATTCAGAGTTTTTCTGAAAGGGGCTCTGAACTACAAAGTGATAGAGTCAATAAACCCCATAAAAAAAGAGGGAGTATCGCAAACCAGAAAGAATGGACTCGGAATCAAGCCAAAGTAATGAGAGAAAAAGGTGACGCTTACATGAGATACAAACGTGTAACTCCTGAGAACGCCAACAAAATTGTACGAAATGTGGAGAGAGAGGGGCGGAAAATGGGACCTCCATGCCAGTCTCGTGGTGGTATTAAATTCAAGCTCAGGCTTTGCAATACAGTGACTAAAGACGAATCTTTTTACCGAATTTTGGAAGAATATGAATTTGGAACACAAACGAATGTTTGTTTGCTGAAGTATTGTTGTTAAAGAAACTTCTCAAAAAACTGTGAAAAACAAAAATAAAATAAAGTCTCGAAGCTCACTTGTACTTTTTGAAAATAAACGAAAGAATACAGGTATGCAGAGAAAGGATTTTAAGTACACTGGAACTGAAGAGAGCTATGGTTACTAACTGGTTAAAGGCTTTTCGCAATAGTGGCACAACTATTGGTTCGAAAACTAGTGCTTATGATTCTGATGGGAACAACATGAGTGATGAAAAAGACGAGTCAGTTGTGGAGGATGGGAAACCGAGAATAAAGAATTTTATATAATTTTTTTTTATAAATAAGAATAATTTTAAGTTCATTTTTAATTTATTAATGATAATAACAATACTGTTCTGTAATCTTACATAGTGTTTACTTCAAGCTTTTTAAGTTGATAATAAAAAAGTTCTAAACTGGTTCAAACATTTTTTTTCCTGTCGCTTAAGGTTATCATCCTTATTGTCATTTTTCAAAGGACTAGCTAGATATTTTCGTACAGATATTATTAAAAAATCACATTTCGTTGTTTTTTAGATTAAAATTATGGGTTAACCCCAACGAATTAAAAAAATTACAGGTAACAACATATGCTATGTCAGTGGCAAAAAAAACGTGCTAACTTGGTCATTTTCTGGATTTCACGTTTTTCATTTTTTAACTATCAAAATACTAGTGAAATGACCTCATTACATAATTAATAAAAACAAATTGCGAGAAAGTCAATTTTAGGCGAGCGAAATACGTTTTTTGATTCTTCTGTAAAGTTGCCAAAAGTGAGTTAGCATATGTGGCATCTTAAGCG
The DNA here is from genome assembly GCA_037954035.1 of Rosalia funebris. Lineage (NCBI taxonomy): Eukaryota > Metazoa > Arthropoda > Insecta > Coleoptera > Cerambycidae > Rosalia > Rosalia funebris. The sequence goes on along the minus strand of JAZFAV010000007.1, from coordinate 17,100,635 downwards.
ACGGTATGCTGTAGAATTATTAATTGTTACAATCAGAGCCCCAATTCATATGGTAGGTACATGATAGGAACAGATTTACATATGTAGTGTAAATATGTTTAGTTTTTAATTCAATAATTAATTTTAAACATTTCTTATATGAATATATATTGAATATTTTAGTTCAAAAATAGGGCAACAAATTTTAAATAACATAATTCTTACTACAACAAAATCAAAACAATGTAATTGTGAAGGGCCAGGGAATTTTAAAACCATTTGACTCACCATTTATTTTAATTTATTGAAGTGGTATTTTTAGTAATTAAAGTAAATATCACAACCATAGCATACTCATCAAATCAGAAAAAATTGTTTAGACCCATTGCCTATGCTCAGCAGACTCCATGCAATAAATGTCATATTTGATCCTCTGTTCGAAAAAAGTTGCTTAGCTATTTAGAATGTATACGGTCATAGGGCTATTATTCTATGTATACTTTCACCTCCCCCATGCTAAACATACCTGTATAATTTGCTCAGAGCATTACACATCAAGTTTCATTGATGATCTTCAATAAGGATGAAATCACGATATGCAGTTCTTGTTGATATCCCTGTTGGGAATATATCAGAAGGACAATTCTCTTCCAGAATTGAACCGTTTCAAAAATATCAAGACCGACTTTGTTCCAAACCGTTTCAGAAATACATCTACTCTGTGACCCTCTCTTTATATTGTAGAGATGGAAAAGATGAATAAACAATTTTTCAAACATAGCAATTGATCTCCCCCAATTTAAGTGCTAAAATGAGAAATTACGATCACAGGAAGTACAACAGATAACATCCAAAAACCACAAAATGTGTGATAGGTGAATGACAAAAATACTTCAAAAGTATGATTTTTATAGTTTTTAAAAATTATGTCCGTAGAATCGGTAATGAAGTTCATGCTGGGTGCAAAACTATTAAGATGATAAGACAATCTATTTAGATATAAGTTGAGAAAACGGGCGTAGCGTGAGAAAAGAATCTAGGGATGTGATAAAAATTTTATAAGGGGAAGAGGTATAGTCAGATGTATGGTAGGCCATATGAAAATGGTGAAAATAAAAAAAGACACTAATCTAAAATGATTATGCCCGGGTATATCCTAATTTTTAAAAGGAAGATCAATTCTACGGTTTTTGTTTGTCCAGCAAAAACGTCTATCACTGTTTCTTCAAATGTTGGAGACGATCTCATATCTTCTAACAAGACACTTTCAATATTTATTAATGCTAAAACTGACAGTCTTTCTTGCTTTTGAGAATTTCGCAGATGTCTTTATTCTCTTTAAACATGAAAATGATCTTTAGATCCACTTATGGCAGGAATAGTCAAAATTAAACGACACAATTTTGATGACTCTGGGAAAACAGAAAATAATTGAAGGGACATAATAATATGTTGGTGAAGCTCAAACACAGTGCTCTTTTTCATATCGGGATCACTATAAATTACTGAAAGTTCACTTTTTAAACGATTTGCGTCAAAGAATGTTCCATATGTATCTACTAAGGAAGAAAAAAGTTCATGAGGAAAACGTTTCACGAATGAAGTAAATAATGTAGAATCTAGATTTAAGAATTTCAGTTCAGAAATTTCACTAAACTGTTCACTAATGTTCAAAGTAATAACATCCAAAGTTTCATAAAACAATCGTGTGTAGGTGCTTTTCTTATCTCCTTCAGGAATTAAATCCAAATGCGTTCTTTTACTTGGTGGTTGATTTTCTAACACAAATCTCATTTTTTGAAAATGTGATTTTAAATCGGCGATCTTTTTACTGCAGTAACTAATATCTGATATATTTGTCTGTAGAATTTTAAACGGACTCTCGGAATGTGGATATATTGCAGAAAACACTGCTAAGAAAAAATTAAAATCAAAGTCGCGCAATACAGTTAAATCCTCTAGCATAAATAACGGTTTCTCGATCCCATTCCTCATTTTCATTTTCCACAATTAGGTACCTGAAACAACGCTTCCAAATCTTCCTTGTTATGGCGACAGTCGCCAAGATGCGTTCACATAATCGCATAACTGAGTCCGGAAATGACAACAACCCACTCGAGCTTCCACTGTTGACTGCATAAGATCACTGACCTTTTCGTCCATCTAACGCGTAGCTTAGATGTAACATGGACCATCGCATTTCAGCACTGTAGCAAGTAAAGCGAGAGTCCAATAATTTCGGGCACTTTCACGGCCGATTTAAAATAAAAAAGTTGATGGTAGCGTTTAAAGTAAATAATGTATGTTTGCGGTCGGTTTAAAATAATTAAAAAATTGTTATAATTGAATAAATCAATTGAACTTTTAAATAACACTAATTTTCCAGTTTTTTAAGAGATGCGACACATCACTCACATCCATGTACGCTACGCCCCTGGTTGAGAATATGACATGAACTCATAATATTCACAAATATACTATGCCAATTAGGAAATAATGTGTCTTAATGCATATCAATTAGTAACCGACATTTAAAAAAGTGGATTAAAAAATTCAACTTGGAGAAATCCATATAGTAAAATGTTTTTGTAAGTACCACCTAATTTCACAAAGTAAAAAAGTAAGTATTTAACTAGTATTTACTTCATGTACTTTTCAGATTTGAGCCCTGATTATGACATAATAAATTCCAAAGGTAATTCATATTGCTGTAGCTTTTTACCCAACATAATTTGAATTATTTGAACATTCCACAATAAGTGAAGCTGAACTTTAACATGAGGCATTGCTGCATGTAATGAAGAATCCATTGGTTGAGCAAACCATCCTAGTACTGGATGCCAATGTGTTAAAGTTGATTGTTTGCTTACTACATAATTCTGACAACTTTCTAACAATCCAGTTATAACAACCTGAAAAGAGATACATCAACTTATATAATTTTGTGAAGTACAATTTAAAATCTTTTTTAAATTTTCAAGTATATTAATAAACAAATTATCAAGATTAAGAAAATTACATGTTATTTAGTATTCATTAATTTATGTGTAAACATAATAATTAAATATTACGTTTAGATATTTGCTTCCATATTATTATATTTACCGTAAAAGTAGGAAAGCACAAATCTTTAAGAGTCGTGTCTCTTTCAATGTAAGCCAATTGTATTAAATTTGCCAAAAGACACAAAGCATAGCTTCCTTCCAGTGTATTAAACACAATTCTCATTGATTGTTGACTAGAGAGTAGTTCCAAACTTCTTGCAAGTAATTTGTAGTTGGTAATTGTTACAACAGACTAAAAAATAACAAATAACATAAATATAAATTATTTTGTAATATTTTTTTCTAATTAATAGCATTAATTTAATTTTTTACACAACAAAGAAATCACAGAAATAAATTATGAAAATATTTCAAACAAATATGAAATGACTCAGATATGACTTAATCAGTAAAGACTGGCAGCTCTTTAGATGAACATACTATACCACACATTCCAGTGGTAGATCCACATGATTGTATTAGTAACATAGACATGTATTAATTTTAATTGAAAATTTAGCAGAGCAACTTTTATTGTGGTAATAGAATAGCCAACATCCCATTTAAAGCAGATATTTATTTGAAGCTAACCCACTTTTACTCATGGTTAATAATATAGGAATATAGATTGTTATTTCCCAAGTCACCGTCCTAAGTGTTTCTGAGATTGCGGTATACATATTCCCCTGTTTTTGAGTGGCATGTAATGCTATTGAGAATGCATATCCACGACATATTATGTAATAAGTCAGTAAGTCACTATAACATCGCTTCATACATTCATTGAAACACAATTCGGTGCCCCTGAACTCTATTTCAGGAAAATTACCAAGACATTTTTTTATCCGTGTAGCACAGGACTTGATATTTTACACTTGAGCAATACGCTAAAACCATATATAACATCCATTATCCTGCCGTATGTCGCGGATTAATTAAATAGGTTTTACATAATGTAGATTATGGAGGGAGTAAGTGCCCTGAAATATACAAAGTACTGCCAATCTTTACTAATCAGTCAGGAATTAATTTTATATGCATAATAGCTACCTATTGTTCTTTTTTATTTACAATTAAGGAACTACTATTGTGATCTTGTGAAAAATTACAGACTCTACCCTTAAAACAAAACTGATATATGTCAAGATTTAAGTAATACTTACTTCAGGTGATAATGTTTGTAAATGGTGAATAAGACCAGGTACAGATAATATGTTAATTAGAAATATACTGACCAATTTATCTGAATAATTGGCAGCTATAAGTGGTCTTAATGAGAGAGTTAATATAGCTGTTAAAGACACATTTTTGAAAGCTATCCTTATTCGGCCTAATCCACGAAGTAAAAGGTTCTAAAAAAAAAAAAAATAAGTTCATAAATAAACCAAATTACCTAATAAAATTTGTTTTAATTCAATGAATCAATAAAAGAAAAATATTTCTTCTTATTTGAATACTAAATTGATCCTTTAGTAGTAGTGAAATATACTTGCTAGCGATCAATCTAAGCTTTGAAATAAATATATTTACTATTTGGTAAAATGCCATTTAAAAATAATGGTCTTTAATTATTCGACAATACCACACATACATACTAGAAATAATATAGTTCTCAGTAGAGACTAATGCAATTTAAGGTTATCATACCTTGATAATGAAGCATGATACCATATATAGGTGTCAATTTATATCCATATATAAGAATCGGCGCCAAAAAAAAATATTGAAATTTATGAAAAAAGTATTACAACTTACAACTTAGTAACTAATATGCAAGTTTTTACAATTTAGTAATTAATAGTAATTAATATGTACAAAACCCCGTTCTATTTATTTCTTGTTAAATGTATATTTTTGATTGTTGATATAGAGTGATTTTAAATTTAGTTAATTAAATTTTAATTTAGCATAGATTTTCTGCTTATTAAACCTCAAAATTGTGTTGAAAAATGAAAATTTAATATACGATATTGTATTTATTTTGTAATTATAATTATGTAGAAGCTACCTTATATATCCTTATAAAAAAAACTGTAAAGTTTCTGCATGGGTGACCATTTTTTAGTACTTTTTTTTTTACTCCGGCAACCATTTGACGTTACACCATTATTCTATGGCCTTGTATAATAGACCAGGAACATAGGCAAGTTTTACATCATGTCCGAGGGAAATATTTTTTAGAAAAACCTTGCCTCTTTAATAGATTGTATAGTTTTACAGTTGGTTATAATGAATATTAAAAATTTATATTTTGGATTAAGATCATCAATCTACAAAGCCTCTGTCACATGAAATGTATACTTTAAACTTGTTTGAAAATATCTGTTTGTGTTTGAACATATCTATTTTATCTTTACTTGCAGATATTTTGACTTACAATCAGCATAAAAGATGCTATTAAAATTCTGACTATGACGGTTTTGATGATTTTTTTAAATAGCAACACAATATTTTTCGGTAGAATCTTATGGATTGGTTCTTTTTGATTATGGAATATAACACAGTTTACATTAATTTTACCAATAAAGACTAAAATAAATTACAAACATGATGAAAAGTTTCAAGAAAAATATTGAAGATGCTAAAAATGCTGCTATGTGATAAATGTTAAAGTCTAATACAAATAAAATAAAATTCATATAACAGAAATAGGCATTATTTGCCTAATAATTGATTTGATTTCTCTAGAGAAGCGTATACTACTGTTTCAAACTTTAAGACCACAATCAAACAATCTAAGACAATAAGTGCAAAAAATTAAAAAATATAGCTCAACTATTTGTATACTTTATTTTGATGTAGTTAGACTGACAATTAAGAAAATCACATGTATTAAAAAAAGTATGGACACAGAAATCAACTTCCTTCCCCTAAAGCCTCAGGTTAGGGAGGGGAAGGTTACACTGAAAGATAAGGATAAACAGATACATGCTGAGGGAGAGTATGAATGACATTCACACAGCATTGTCTTATCACCAAATAAAAAATTCATGATACATAAAGAAATATGCAAGACAGTTAGCCATAAACTATTTTATAACTCCACAAGAAAGCTTGTGGCTGCAAACACAGATTAGTGTTTACTTTATAGGATAATATGTCTATGTAATCAAATAAGCACATTTAAAATACAGTGCAAATAAATATTAAGAGCAGTTGTGCATTAGTTAGTATCACAGAAGTGTAGGATGATTAGAGCGGTAAAAATGGGCAAACGAAAAGATATGAGATAAGAAGTAGTTCTTTCTTACATACACAAGGAAAATCAGAAAGAACTATTGCTAACGAATTGAGCATCGCAAAGAAAACCTTCCATAATACAAGTTCTGTAACTCAGCGGCAGAGGATCAAACAATCAAACTTATAAGCAGACCAAATCGACGCCTTACGGCTTCCGAAATTTGTACAAAGTTCATTAGAAATGAATCAAAAAATATTTCTTTGTCAACAATAAAAATTACATATAAAAAAACAATTTTCATAGGCGAATTTCTGTTACAAAAACCATTGTTATCAACAAAAAATAAATGGGAATGATTACAGTTGGCTCTAGAACATCACCAATAAACAACGGATCAATGGAATAGTGTTGTGGACCGATGAAAGCAAATTTTAAGTTTCTGGCCAAAGGCATGAAGTATGCAGGATGATCTGAGATGATGATGTGAGAATTGATGGTATTTTGAGTAAAGAACGATATAAAAAAAAATCCTTGAAAATAACACTATACCACCAGGAATTCGATTTATTGAACAGAAGTTTTATACACAGCAGAATAATGACGTAAAATAAACATCAAAGCTATATTGTAACATTTAGATCAACAGGAAAATGTAGAGTACTTAATAATATGATTTGACCTTACCAATTTTTGAGTATCAACACTAGCAAGTCGCTGTGATAGAAGCTCAACAGAACATCAAGTAATATTGTCTACGTTTGAGGGAGGAGCTGTGAATACTTCTGTAAAATTATTGCAGACTATCCCACAAGAAACTTTTTGTGGGATAGCCAAACTGCTTCTAAAATCGCTTTTTGCAATATTATTAGCCATTTTAAACCTTTAAAGAGCAGCGTATATCATTTCAGCTACCAATCTCATTATTTGCAAAATTACCTAAGAAATAAAATCAACGCTGATGTATTAAATTCATTACGAATTATTGATTTCCTGTGTTTTGATTTGTTTTTCACCTTGTCTGACACATCTGACAAAATTATGATAAGATAGAAAACCATATTACCTTCAATGTTAAATAAAAACCTTTATGGAACAATTGACCCATAAGATTGGCGCACAATTGGTTCATTCCAGATTTTAATACTTCCATATTTTTATGTTTTAATACACTCCATGTATTTGTACTTGTAAAAGAGACTAGTACATGTAAATAAAGAACAATACTTTTCATATCACTAGCGAACTCAGGTTTAAGTTCACCTAAATATTCACAGCACTTCCACAAAATATCGTTCATATGAGAGATCCAACTTATCACATACTCTTTATTTAGAGCTACCCCAACATAACTGAATTTGGGGGAATCACTGTCGAGGGTAGCAATTAGGTAACGACAAAATCTAGCAAATCTTTCTTTATCTCTTTCCTTTCTCCATATAACTAGTAGTTTAAGGGATTGATGGTATACTTCAATGGCTGGTTTGTACTGTCTTTTTGATATATCCTCAGGCACATCAGGTATAATTTTATCAAATTCATTCCTGGAATTAGAATTATAATAGAATTATAGGTGTGGATCTTATGAAGGTAATTTTAATAATTTAGTAAGTAGTAAAATAAGATGACCAAAAAACAAACCTGTCTGAATAAACCTAATAATAAAATTTCTGATTGTCCATTACAGAGTTATGGTCCTATTACTACTTTTTGGCAATATTTTGTGGTTTTCTAATTTTCGATTGAAATGTTAACTAAGAAATTATAAAGAAATACTATCTTTACTTTAGTTTAGTGTTAAAATTTTCTTGGGAAATTACAAGATGATAGAACATAATAGAAAAGAGCAATTCAGGCTATAAATAAATATCTTTAATTTCTTCAAATATTTTATGTCATAATGAATATCTAGTAATATATATGATAAACTTGTAAGTTAATAAAGCTCCACGAGTAAAATTTTAAGTATAAAATCGATTTTATCTACTAATCGAGTCTACATCTAGGTTTAGTCTAATAAGATTACTACAAAATTATTAATGTATATACATGCATTAAATCGAATCTATAAATTACATTTTTCTTTAATAGTCCATTTGTATGTATAATTAGTTTACTAATAACAATAACTTACAGAATATTTTGAGAAAATTTTGTTCTTGATAACCACCCCCTAATATTGGCTTGAATTAAGATAGCTGCTGCCTCTCGTCTTTTTTCTAAAGCCCTTTCTTCCCTAGCAGCTTTGGTCTGTTCCAAGAAATTACCTTTGGAGTTTTCTGTTGTATGAAACATTTTATTGACTTATTATTACGGATATTAGTACTTTTATTTTAGAAGTTATCACAATGTCATGGTGTAATTTAATATTTTACGGCATATTATAATAATAAACAACCGCAAATGTCAAAATCACATGTGACAAGTGACAACTGACACCCCTGGCACAGAACATTTCTCACCAGTCTTCACCGCAGATATTGGTTTCCTTTTTGTCCATCGCTAACATCGCCTGATCGCTTTAAAAATTAGTAAAGTAATGGAATTATGGAATACTCTAATATAAATATAAACTTACCTGATTAGCCTTAAAAATTTTACGTTGTAAATTAATTTCGAGTTCATTGATAAAAATTCATATTTCTTAGGATTTCATAAATGTTAACATGCTATAGGAGGTTGAAATCAATTCATATTATAGTTCAGATGAACACAACGAATATTGTAAATAAAAGGAGGACGGTCCTGTGTTCACGTTCACAGGTACTCTGTGCTTCAGATTTAGTTTAGAATTAGGATATTTTCGTTTATTCTGCATTCTGCATGTTCAAAAGAGGTTTTTAATATATTCTTTTTTGGCAAAGATGTCTCTCACTTCTCTCCCACAAAAAAGATTTTACAGGCAAAGGGCTCACTCAAATCCGATTGCCGATCACTGTTTTGATTAGTATGTATACTTTTCAAATCCCAATATTTTGAAGGATTCTATTACCAGTCTGTTTGTAGCCCCCAAACACCAAAACATATGGATTGGAGTGAATATTATCCAGAGAAAATAAGTCAGAATGCTGTTGATAATCCTGTGGTTGAATTTGCCGATATTGGTTGTGGCTATGGCGGTTTACTAATAACGTTATCACCTATGTTTCCCAATAATTTAATTTTAGGTATGGAAATTAGAGTAAAAGTTTCTGACTATGTAATGGATAGAATAGCAGCTTTAAGGTCACAACACCCCGGTGAATATCAGAACATAGCATGTATAAGGACTAATGCCATGAAATACTTACCAAATTATTTTGAGAAGGGGCAGGTATGGGGCTGTAACAATTGCGATAATATTAGTTAGTTAAGTAGTGGTTATTATTTACTTTAGTGTACAATTTTTAGATCCTCACAAATTTTGGCTATAACCCACTTTTTTATGCCACTAAAGTAGTCTGGCTTTAGAGTTTTGGTGATTGGTCATAGGTTCTAAGATGATTTTTTTCTAATAGGTACCTATATAGAATATACCTAATAAGTTAATAAGTGCTACAAGGTTTATGTTCCATATATTTTACATTTTAAAAAGCTTAATACTCATTCTTTATCTTTATGATTGTTTAAAAATGTAAATATAATTTAAATTTAATATTATATAATTATTTAATATTAAAATCTGATATAATTTGATGACTGAGGGTATCCATAGTTATAACTTCATACACGGGCTCCATTAGTTAACTATAAGTATTAATTAAAATTAGCGTAATCAGTGGAATAGTTGAAAATTAATTTTCTTGGGAGCTGCCTACTGCTAAAAACTAAAGTCACATCTCTTTAACGGCTCCCAAAATTGGAGGCTGCCAAAATTTCATGACAATTTCAGTTTTATGTTAAAAGTAAATAATTAGTAATTACAAAATAGTCATCAGAATTATCAACTGCAACTTGCACCACAAATATGAACCACGATACATATTTTGCAATATGCAAAGTAGCATTTATTTTTTATCACAAAGTTTATTAAGATAAATATGCTTACATTATAATATCTCTTCTATCATTGTAGTTAAAGAAGTTATTCTTCTTGTACCCTGATCCTCATTTCAAGAAAGCTAAGCATAAGTGGCGAATAATAAATGAGAACATCTTAGCCGAATATGCATTTATTTTGGCTGAAGGGGGCCTGGTATATACAATAACTGATGTAAAAGACTTATATGAATGGATAGCTAAACATTTTACTGAACATCCGCTGTTTGAGAGAATTTCAGAAGATGAGCTTGTAAGTGTTTTCATTATTGACATGATATTAGGTGGAACAAGAAAAAATATTTTTAATTTTTATGAGAATTATTACCATATACTGATCAAAGGTGCATTTTGGTTATATTAATAACTGAAAAATACCGAAAGTCGGTATTTTATCATTTTCAGGTTCCTCAATGGAATTTTGAAAAAAGCTTTTCTTATACCATTTAATGTTTTAATTATTTGTATGTTCTTAGTATAATGGTAATGCCTTAGCGTAGCAAACATGCCTTTGTGTACTTACTATAATACACCCTGCAAAATTTTAAAATAATATTTGGGTAAGTACGGATTGCTAAAGGGAATGATAAGACATGAGCAATTTTATTCCAAAAATAATGTTTTTTCAATTGAGTCATATATATATATATATAATGTTTTCTCTATATTCAATTACAAAAAAATGAACATCAAATGGTTTATTAGGAAAACAGAAAAAAGAAACAAGTGATTTTAATATTAGGTACATATTTTAGTTACTCTATTTTTTTAAAGTAACTGATTTCGGTACAGCATAATTCTTAACTGTAGGCGTGCTTAAATAAATTAATCTCTATTTTATTGGCCACAGATAGCTAGTGTTGCTCAATTACAAGATGCGTGCATCTTTCAACAGCTTAGGTACTGTAAAGGAAGTGCAGAAAATTATGAAAACTTATATTTGACACCGAAGTTACATTTCCATATTAGCAGTCATTACTGTCCCAGTAACATTTACGTCATTCCATAAGGTTAACTCCGAGTAATGTTCTGCCTCCAGATTTATTGTTAGCATACTAAATCACATATCTACCATTGTTTTATCCATGTGTAAAGAATACGCCAAATACCAAATTTTTTGTATTGTTCTTCATTCACCAGCAAAAAAAGTAATATAGTTTCAAGGTGTGCAAAAAACTTTTTTTTGAATTACGGGATAAACAATTTTGTATCCTTTTCGAAGTTGAAACCAAAATGGGGCGTAAACTTTCATTATGTAATTTACCAGAATACAAAAATATTCCGATGGAATTTTACTTACAGTAAGAAATTCTTGGTCTTTCAGACACGTTTTGAATTTTTCATTTATATATTTTTTAAAACAGTACAGGATGCATGCCAAATAATTTAAACACTAAGGAATACGATTTTTGACCATATTTAAGTAATGATTGGAAGTGATATTTTCTGGCAATTTTTTCAATATCTGATACATTTGTAAATATCTCAGACTCTCTTTTACCTTTCTAAGCACATTTAATCAATTTGAACAAATAAATAGCATAGAATAATAATAATAATGAGAGTTGTTGTAATGCCTAATGGACAGCTAATATACAACTAAACAGAATATAATACATCACCTAATAAAATAAATAAAAGCAAGCTAGAGCTTCTTCATTCTCCCAAGCTAGAACTTCACTCCTGCCATAGATGCTTCAACTAGGATTGTATTATGTATACAAATTGTCACAATTCCCATAAGAAATGCAATTTTCAAAAACAATAGGGAATCAATAAAATTGATTTGGAATAATGTTTCATCATACTTTAATAATTATTTAAGCACTATGTTAAAAATATTTTTTTTTATAAACCAGTAAGAAAAACCTGTAAATTAATAGGTAATAAAAACCTGTAAAATCACGAACATCCCTAAGCTTCAGGTCCTGTGAGGAACTTGCAAGTGCTAAAAATAGATCGATCAGCTCTTGGAGATAATTTCTCATTATCCAAAGGCATATTATGCTACTTATAACAAAATAATTTGATGAAAAAAAAATTTGTTCCACCATATCATAATGTTACATGTCGTAAGTATAACCATTTTTATCTCAACTAATTATTTTTAAATGGCTGCTGAGATAGAGTCCACGGAATAGAGAATTTTTATGTTTACACCACTAAGTATATATTATACAGGGTGACTCGGGAGGAACGAACCAAACTCGTGTCTCCTGTGAGGCGATTCTCCAAAATGAAAGGGCTAATTAATAACCATTGACCATACCACACTACATTTTTATCGAAAACTTATGTTGAAAATTACTTTCAACTGTTGTGTGGGGATTTTCATCTGACCATACATAACCATTGTATTATTAATGCCATCACGGGTAAGTGTTGCTACATCTGTAAAAACCATGCGCGATACAACACGAGGATTATTATTTATCCACCAATAAAATTCCATACGTTTAGGATAATCATCCGGTTGTTCTGGAGAAGTGCTGTACTCTCTGTACATGGTATGAATGTAAGCCTTGCTGGTGGAGTGTGTTTATTACTCTTGTTTGTGGAATGCCCAATTGAATACTAATTCTTCGTGAGCTGGTCATTTCATCTTCTGCTACTACATCCAGAATATCTTCTACCTCTTCTAAATCTTGTCGAGTAGCTCATTCAGATGTTACGTTAATACTGGGAAGCTTTCCGGTCTCGCACACTTTGTTGAAAACTCTGATAAATACATTTTTATTAGGATGTCTGTGATGTGGAAACCGTTGACAATATTCTTCAAAAGCAGCTCTAGCATTCCCATTACAAAAACCATAAACAAGCACCATATTTGCATATTCTAAAGTTGAATACGTGTGTGGTATTTTTTGTATTATTTTAATCGTTCAAACACCAAAATTAACCTTAAAAAGTTATCAAATGTTTTTGTACCTCAAATGTGGCATACTAGATAAACATTTGTAATTACGCTATAACATGAAAACAAATAAAAATCGGATAACAACATTTGAGTTTTTTTGCATTATATTTATGCGTACAATACACTCCTGGAGTTTGGTCCGTTCCCCCGACTCACCCTGTATATAGTATAATAATGTAAACCTAAACTGAATAATTATATGAGTAGTTTATAAACAATTTTAATTTAAGGCACAAGATCCAATCACGGAAAAATTATTCAGTAGTACAGAGGAAGGCCAAAAAGTGACCAGAAACAATGGAGAAAAATATTTAGCAGTATTTAGAAGAACTAAAGATTCATTTTTCAATTAGAAACCACTTTTTTATATAGTTTTGTTACAAATAAATTTTTATATAAATGTTGTTTTTACAGATAAATTTGTTTTAATCCAATTTACATGAAGCATCGTTAACTGGGAGTGTTGTACACATTTGTAATATCTTCTCCACTTCTTGGTCGATTTCATTTTCTGTAGCATTTTGCTTCCCCAATTTGAAGAGTTCAATTATGGTACTTTTTATTAATTCATTTAATGTTGCGGAAACTGTGGATAACTTAGGTCTGGAAAATACTTTTCTAATTAATTGCTTTCTAAGTTTAATTAAATCTTCATTAGTTCTGATTGCTTTGTTTCGTAGAAATTCATATCCTCCCACTGTGAATTGATTATAAATAGGTGGAAATAGTTTTTCAGAAGTTTTAAATATTTCTTCAAATGAATTGCTAAATATAAAATCCCTAAAAGTAGAAATAAAATATGTATATCCAATTTAAACTCCTAAAATTGTTAATTTTACATACGATATTAATTCCTCCAAAATTGTTTTTATTCTGTCCTTGTCATCAACCTTGGCGTTCTCCAGTATTTTATCCTCCTTATGCTTAAAATGTATGGGTAAAGGGAAACAATTCTGTATTATATTTAAAACCTTTATAGATACATCGTCCTGTGGAGAGCTATTGAATTGTTCCTTTAATGTCATGCTATCCCTATCCTTTGTGTGGATAATATTGACATTTATGGATAATGTTATTGCAATGACTTCGGGTAAATCCGCCACAACGATTTCATTTCGCTGAAGAAATGAACAATTAAAAAATAAAAGCCAAGTATTTTGTCTAAAGCGGTTCGAAAATTAAAAACATTGGCTACAAACTATTAAACATGAAGCATTAACAGCAAAAATTACAAATTGAGCAGTTAACATAAACTAAATAAACTAATAAGTAAATAGGGTAATCTATTGACTTTAATAAACAGGGTAATGTAACCTCATGAAAACTCCCTTTGTCAGTTATGGTGAACTCTGCTTCTACTTGTTGCTGTCTCATGTTATAGAGTTCCAGCGATTTTCTAAACAACACAAACTGTACATAATCCAACATCTTGCAGCTTAGTAAAATATCGGTAATGCAGGCTTCATTAAAAGACTTTATTTTAATGATGACAGGACGAGATTCCTTTGGCTTTAATAAACCCGATTTTTGTACTGTAGTTATTTCAAGTACACCATCAATTTTTGGGCTGAAAAAAAATCCTTGAAAAATCTTAATTTTGAGATGTGCTTAGACTGCACTTAAATGAAATTGGCATTATTTGAAACTGGCAGTTTAGGGGAAAATTTATTGTGAACCAAATTAGAATTTTTTTTATGAACATAATCAATAAAAGGTTAATATTTTCTTCTCAGAGCTTAAAAATATTCAAATGTTCCCTATAACTTATAAAATAATTATTTTGTGTTGTGGGAAGACTGAATCTACTGCTCAAAGAAGTTTGTGTTTTTTTCACTTCATTTTCTATTATACCCCATTATATATCAGTGTACAATTTGGTAAATAGTTTAACTATAAAAAACGACAGAGGTTGTAAGGAGAAATATTTATCAATATGCTTCTTAATTTTACATTGCAATGGTTAAATAATGGTATGTACTATACTGTGTGGTTCCACACTAGTCAAGAAATTTGAAGCTGCAGAAGGACATAATGATTTACTTTTTGCCTTTTTAAAACAATGATAAACGAAACATGTTGAGGTCTTGGCTTTGAAAGACAATATATTATGCAGTACAATTTACTTCATTCGGTAGTATTTATTTCATTTTCCTGTGTTGTTTAATGCGCAAGTTATCGTAGCAGGGTCATTTTTATATAATAAAAATAATTTTTATAATTTTGTAGTACAAACAAATTTTCGTTAAACATTGATAGCTTTTTTTTGGGTAAAATATAAAAAGATTTCATATATATATATTTTTTAAATATATTCATTGACATATTTTTAAGCTTCAACAAAACATACAAGGATTTAAAGACATGTTTCCAAAAAATATTCAAAATCGCATGACAAGACTGCATCGTTTTATTAGGTTCATCCTATATGTAAATGTACCAACGAGAATGAAGTTCCGTATTACAATACAACGATCCGCTAAGATATAGAGAGTAATTAATTAATATTATAATTAATTAGGCTCTTATTCTTAATATGGTTCACTCGTCTATTGGTCAAGAGAATGGTTAATTCTAAAATTAATTATTGCCTATACAGGGTGGTCCGATTACCGTAGCATAATCTTCAGAGAACGATAGAGCATCGTAAACAATGAGTTCCTTTATAAACAGTGCCTTCTGCAATGTTTTCATTTTTAAACGACTTTTGTAAATATCTTTTGAGACATAACATCACTATAACTAAGATATAACTATCGAGATATAACATTACAAACATTTGGTGATATAAAACATCTCATATCCCATATATCGGAGCATCAAACTGGAGGGTAGTGACTCTCCAATTTTTACCAGAATTTCTACGCGCTGGTCCTAGCTGCTACTAGTTTTTTTTAATTCTATGATATTTTTGCACAAGTCTATGAAGAATATTTAAAAACAATTTACATCTTAAACCTTCTTAATTATTAGAAATTTCTAAGGAATTTTAACAATATTTATTGGAAGGTCTTACTCTATATTGCATTTTTGTTATTTATGTTAATAATTATTTCCACACCACCTATGCTGCAGTTTTTTTCAATAGTGTCCCCGATAGGCTTAATTCTCTACAAGACCAAATATCTATAATAATAATAAGAGGGCCTGATAAACTTTCTGGTTGTGTTCTTTGTAAGGGCATTAAAATAACGCATTAGATATGATCTCTGAAAAACAAACAAGCAAATTATTGTCTAATACAGATACGAACAACTAGTAATTGTGTCGCATTTAAGATCTGTAATAATTTCTGTTGTGTTATTGTTATTAGTGTTATATTATTCTGAAAAGTGTTTTTTAGTAACGAAGAATGCCCATACGAATGAATAAAGCATATTTTTCTACGGTCTTTTATTAAAAAAAAAAAAATGAAGTAAACCTTTTTAATATTTGTAACAATTTGTTATCAATAAAAAAATTAGTTACAATAAAAAAAGTCTATGCATAGAAAGCAAATTCAAAATTTAGTACAAGTAGTTTTAATGGTATAAAATTTGTTGTTACTGATTATAACAGGAGTTAACGTCTTGATGTTTTACAAATGAATTAATTTAAAACAAAATTCTTCCTTAATTATAGTTAAAACGTATTAGGAAATTAACTTGAAAACGGTGCATCAAAAACCTTACAAGAGAGACTTGTGAGAAAAATATCATATGATCTTAAAAAAATATTGTGGCTACAGTTTGTTTAACGCCACTGATGATGTTTGGAAACTTATAATATTAGTGATCTATAAAATTATACTATGGAAATATTAGTGCTCCACCAGATATTTTACATTACCCAATATGTCTTTAATAATGTAGTTTATTCGAGAGATATTTACAAAAATCGCTTAAAAATAAAAACTTCAATACACTATATCCATGATTATGGCGCAGTTGTATTGCTTTTCGAAGCTCTATCGTTTCCTAAAGTTTCCGCTATGGAAACTGGACTACCCTGTATTTTAGGGGAATTTCTTGAAGATATCTAAGTTCATTAGTCTCATTTTCTGAAGTACTTGGAGAGGTATGACATTTATTAATTTATTTTACCTATAACCTCCTATAATTAATTCTTGACACTTCTACATTTATTGTTAATGCGAAAATATGGTAAAATAATTAAGATTGTATAATTCTCATTTGATTACTAGACATTGTGCTATATTATAATTGGTTACTTACTCTCCCCACGTATATTGGATTACTTTATCTTTTGAAACATTCTTAATAAATATTACTCTTTCTGTCATACTCCACACTGGCAAATAATCTATTGAAATATAGTCTAGCGACAAAGTAACAGGGAAGTTGTGCATTTTTTTGCTCAAAACTGGCATTCGGTGATTGAATGGATCATCTGTCCCTCTAGTATTTCCAATTCCTATCAGAGGGAAATCAATCATTCTATCACCCAGTATCAATTTAACACTAACCTAAAATATATATTATTTCTATAAATATATATTTTATAATCCTAATATTATATTTTACAATAAAGTGTTAATACACAATTTCGTCTATTACCTACTAACGTTGAAGTACACAAAATTTATTTCATAAAAACCCTCGGCCGGTCGCGTCCCTTTCCATGACGCCAATGGTCGCGAGCTGCACAAAGTGCAACGCCAACAAAAAATGTAATTATTTAACGTAATTTTTTTTATCTCTCGAATTAGTGTAACCATCAAATTAAATGACAAATGGGGAGAACACAAGAGAGAGAAACAATCACGATCTCTCCCATAATTTGTTTTCTTTCTTTGGATGTACATGTTCGTAATATATACAACTTGATCAGTAATCATGTGGTCAAAAAATATGAAAAAAGCATCGAGCGGTGTGGATACATTACGAGCATCTTTTTCTGGCCCTGGCAACATTTTTATTATCTTATTCTTGGATCTGGTTTTACCTTTCTTCTTTGGCAACTTGTCCCATTTAGCACTTTTGTCCTTTCCGGCATAAAAAGAACAAGGATTCTCGTGTTCGACGATTTCGTCACCGGACTGTTCTGACTCACTAAAGTGATCATCAAGTTGAATTTCTTCATCTTCACTTAGGTCACTTTCATTATCAATTGCATCATGTTCTTCGTCTGATAACTCTTAAAGAATTGCAGGGACATCGTCTAAACTATTTGTTTCCCCACCGGCCCTATCACAAAAGCACAATAAAATACAAAAAAGAGTAGAAATCAAAAATACAAACTCACATAGGTGATCGCGGGTAGCACAAAATAGAATAAACGCACAGTCACAAAAACTCCCGCGAGCGGTCTACGATGCTAACCGCTTCTCAACCAAATTACCACCAACGCGATGGAGAAAAAGTCGGCCGGAAAACGTTATCTGTTTCAGGAAGAGTTGACTAACAAATACCTCAATTGTAAGGGGAAACCCATCACCGGGCTAAAAATAGAACGGCGAAAGCAAAAAATGTGGCACTGAGTGCAACAATGCGACCGGCCGAGGGTTAAAAGAGAGAAACGGAGCCAACGCAGTAGTTTTGACTTGATTTCTGGCTTTTGTCCTATCGTCCTCTACGTTATAGTCAAATACTAGTTCCTAATTGAATACTCCATAGTTAGTTAACGCTAGAAATATCATTTATCATACCATTATTTGTTGAGTTTGTAAGATGTGACGTTATTACATGCATTAATTGAATCCACCCTGTTGTCTAAAAATATCGAATTCCTACCGAGTTGAGTTTCGTCTCGAATACAATAAATAGTACACTAATTAAGTGCCCATTAGACAATTTGGAGATTCGCATGTGATATGCATGTGAGTTACTGATGGTTGTCTCGATGCAGAGATCTTAAAACTTGTTATGTCTGTTTATGTTACACCATATTAATAAGTCACCTCATGCAACCATACGTGGAAAAAAATTTGTAGCTCTGAAGAATAGGTTCACACATCTTTCCCAATATGTACGTTCCCTGGAATATCCTTTCATTCCCATTTTGATTTCAACTTCTAATCAATCTATCAAATTAATATCTAATCAAATTATGAACTGAATGCCACTTAATCTAGCATTTAAAGCGTGGAAATAGAGAGCCATTATCTGAAGAGTAAGAATGTTGATTTTGAATAAAAATACCATTCTGCAGAAAAAAACTTAATAAACACAATGCCGACTTTGAGGTTTGGAACTATTATGAAGACGGTCATTCCTGACATGTTCTGAAATGTGACTTAGAAATTGGGAATATCACTTCGTTATAACATTTTTGCTCTCGTGGAGAATGTGTTCCTTCACACCATATATATGCCAGTGAATAACGCCATTACAGAAACAAATACAGCCTACTTTCACCTATCAATGTTTCTCGTAAATATCATGGTTGCTTCCTTAATAAATACAGATCCTGGAACGTTACTTCATTACATCTTCTATGAGAAAATTCAGTAAAATGCTGTTTACAGTTGCAGTGGGAATTTTTAATTATAAGGAAATTTCAGCGATAATCCAGTTTCTTCGTTGCAATGCGTTCATTATGTCAGCTGCCACATTGCGAGGACCACCTCGATCCTCAAAGTATCTTCCCTACCATCACTGAATGTTTTACCCAATTCTATACATTTTTTAAAGGAATACGGGTATATAGATTTCTGTAACGTTTTTATTAGTTCTTTGTGAATATAGCGGATACAGATATATTTTTACTGATTTATGTACATATGAGTTATAAACTAGGGAGCATAACTATAGCGCCACCCCATATTTTGCAGTATTTATTCAGTTTGTGTAGCGCCTATTAGTAAAAACTTAGCAAAAGCACTTACAAACAAAAATTAATAATGTGTTAAAAACAGTCTATTATTCATACTGTCCACCAGGTTATTTAAGGCTTCAGGCCACTCCAATAAATCAATTTCATTCTCACGTCCCTTAACTTACGTGATTCTGTTGGTCGTTTGAATAAAAAGAATAAAGAAATCAAAGGTTGCTGTGATGTCACATAACACATAAGTTAATCATTTATTATTTACATGCTGAGTTTCAGCTTAAATGTTTTCAGTGTGTTTTAACTGTTTCGATAAATCACGTTAAAAGTAGTAGAAAGGGAGGCGGTTCAGCCAGGGAACTTTTCGTTCCTTTGATGTTTGCCGCCGGCACGCGTCATATTGAGATCAAAGGTTGCCGCCAGGCAGGTGTTAATTAGATATCGACAGGTGTGGTCGTCAGTACACGTCATATTTAGATCAAAGAATGCCGCCAGACAGGTGTTAATTGGATACGGATAAGTGTGGTCGTCGGCACGCGTCACATTGAGATCAAGGAATGACGCCAGACAGGTGTTAATTGGATATCGAAGGGTGTGGTAGTCGGCTCGCACCAGATTGAGATCAAAGAATGGTGTCAGGTGTTTGATGATAATTATGCCAAGGTCGTGACATTTTTATTGAAAAAGGGGTGTGGCCCGCTTCTCGGAAATGAAGGGAGCCGCTAAAGCGGTGTTCAAAGGAAGTCATCAGATAGGAGTGTCGGGGGAATATAGTGTAAAATTCGGCAGGTCGGGCAATTTAGTGATAATTCACGTTAGAAAAGAGTCCGTGGAGTGGTTCCGTGAGAATGAAATTGATTTATTGGAGTGGCCAGCATGCTCGCCGGATTTAAATCTAATTGAAAACCTCTGGGGAATTATTGTTCGACGGCTGTATGCCAATAATAAGAAATACGAAACTCTTCGTGAACTCAAAACTGCCATAGAAGAGATTTGGGTCAACTTGGAGCCTGAAGTCTTAAATAACCTAGTGGACAATATAAATAATAGACTATTTGAAGTAATTTGTAAAAATGGAGACGTAACACATTATTGATTTTTGTTTGTAGGTGGTTTTGTTAAGTTTTAACTAATAGACGCTACCGTTATGCACCAATAAATTCAGGATGTTTTCTTAATTTGTTAATTTTATAAAAAAGCCTTAAAACATAACTAAGATTTGTTTAATTACCTTTTTTTTAGCGTACTTTCTTACCTCCTAAGTCCTTGGTAACATATTTTAATGTTAAGTGGACAAACACTGCAAAATATGTAGAGGCGCTATAGTTATGCTCCCTAGTTTATAATGATTATTGTTACTAATTGAATTACATAACTCTTTTTGATTTATGTTTCATTATACCAAATTATAATGGGAAAAACTGGCATATCTATTTGGATGAGCATCGATAGTAAATTCATAAAAAATGTAATGAACTGATAAAAAATAAATATTTGTATATTATTCCCTTATAGAGCCTGGGAAGTTCCTTTTGCCGACAGAGGTGTTGGGCCACTCGAGCCCAGGAAAAATTTTCACAATTTTAGGACACGTTCACCCTCAACTATCCAATTAATATCTATCTGACGGTTCCTTTGATATACGCTGCCAGAAGCACAGTGCTTGATTGATCTACACCGCTGCTAATTACGTTGCCACGTGCCACTAATTGATATGTTTTCATCTGTCGTCTTTGGTTCATACCGTTAGGACCCCCGCGAAGACCGGCAGCAGCCTCGACAGACCATAGAGAGCCGGTCCGCTAGGATCTTTCATGGTTCGCTGAGGTTTGGACCAGTCGACACACCTGAGCATTATCCAATTAACACCTGTCTGGCAGTATTTTTGATATACGCCGACAGAAGTTTGGAAGAATCCCACGGTCCATAAAATTTTCCCACACTCAAGTGTCGCAATGCCTACTCGACCAATACACTTATCTCAGGCCATTATCAAGCGTCAGGAATGGATGCAATATTAAATGAATGCATACTTAATAGAAATTACTTATACATAATTACATGTATTTGAAATACTTGTAATTATGTATAAGTAATACATGTATTTGAAGATGATATATTAACTAAATATCTATACAATTGTATTAAATACTGACCACGCAACGGTTAGAACACGTACGTATTTTTTACGTTATCACTGTTGGAATTATGACGTAATCACAGTTTTTTAAATCTCCATCCTTATCTAATTATGTCATTTAATAAAACGCATTGTTTTACGTATTGTATGTAAAATTTTCTGGTAGGTTGTAGAAAAAACAATTTCATACAACAATAAATACAAGTTTTTCGAAGTGTTTAGTAATTTAATCTTTAATAGTATGTTCCATTCTTTAGTTTCGATACTGGTTGTACAACCCATTGATGGTGTAAAAAGACCAGCTTGGTCATCGTGACGTAACTACGCATGATCCTGTTTTCGTTATTCTCGATTTTGAAGCTATTTTGTAAGTATCCTGGCCTCATCGCAAGTTGAATGAGCTATGGCTACTTTTCTGAAAATTCTACTATTTACTTTTTTTTTATTGTTTTTGAGTCACTTGATGCGACTTTTTTTTAATTTTCAAGATTTTGTCTGGTTTTACGTTTAAAGAATTACTACCTATCACAACATTTTAGACATCATAGATACAAATTGGGCTCCCTTAAATGAAATCGTTAGATAAAAATGTTGCTATGTTATGAAAACTATCGATGACGTCATAACTGCAACAGTATGGCGTCAAAAAAGAAAGGTTTATCAATGAATGTGCATCTAAAAAACAAAATCGATCTATCCCTTTCTTTTCTATTTGCCCGGTAATGATTTTATTGAATTTGTTCCAACCTTTCCATACTCATAATTATAAGATACTACTTAGTTTCTTGTAAATTCTAACACATTGATATGTTGTTTAACACTTGCCTCATATTTTTTTATTTCAATTGGATGAAATTTTATCATCAATGGCAAGGCACTGTAAGGTTGGATTTCACCTTCAGGATTTAAACATTTAAAAACATCAAATCCATCCTTTTGACATTCTGCTTTAAATTCACTATCATCCACATTATATGGCGCAGAGATGCTGGTGTTATTGTACAGCCAAATTGTTTGTATAGGTGCTACTCTTTGGGAGACTGATATGTGTCTTAATGCCATTTTATATTCTGTTCTGTACAAGGAAATATGACAAGTGTTATCAGGAATGGTGTATACTGTGAAAACAATTTCAACATTGCGATTGTCTCCAAGCTGCAGCACGTATGCCATCTTGGTCTCTCCTGGTACTGCATACTTGACACGGATAGTTAGAAACTGTTCTGTTTTTTTCTGAAAATAAATAAGTAATTATCGGTGTGACAATTGTCGATTTCTAAAATCCTGCATTAATAAAATAGTAAATTCCTACTTATTGTTTTGAAAAGCTCCACAATTTATGTTCCCAGCGTAATTTATTACTACTAAACTTAGTTTATACTTTCACGAGAAATTTCTATATCTCAGTATAGTTCGTTTATTGTGAAGCTAATAAGTCTCTACTTAACTTTTAGGCAATTGTCTTATTGCCCATAACATAGTCATATGAATCTTTATAGGAATCATATCAAATAACAGCAAATTCATATTTCCCTTTATTACAGTAAATTTCTCAGTCTCGTAGTTTTCATTGTGTCTTTACACTGATGCTTCGAAGTTGACTGTGAGCAGTTTTATTTGTAATCACGATACGATAAATAAACCAATTATTAAATATATTATTCAGTATTTTCATTTAAACGTTTCTAGATCTCTGCCTGAAATGGTATTAAATTTGAATGGTTGTAGTATCTGTTCCACTCTTTAATTCCCTTCCTTTTAGAATCTCCCAATATTAATTGGCGGGCGTAATGGCCTTGATGGGTTTTGCCGGCAAGCCGAACGAGATTACCGTTCTTTACTCGCCCATCATGTAGACCGGGACCGTCATACGAAGGTAGGCCGAGCTTTGCTTCCGTGGGTCTCTACGCGAGACGCAAGTGCTGTCCGCAAACAAAACCCGTGCGACTGGCAGCGTTTCACTCCCCTCAATCCACCCTTCCTCCCTTTCACCGCCAGGTACTTCTTCTCGGATTTTTCTTAATCTTTGGTCGCCTTGTTTTTCCGCATCGGCTTCGCTAGCGCCAGCCCCCCGGGGGGTGTCTTGTCGTGGATGCCGCTACCAGCAGGACGCCCGGGAATTGGGTCTCATCAGGCGATCTTCCACGACAATGCGCACGAACCGCGTCGCTTGGATCACCGTCAGGAGAGTGAGTCTTGTTACTCGGGAGGGGTCCTTCTCTATTAGAAAAGGATTCCAGGATTTGGAGTCAGGTGTGTGTGTGAGAGGGAAGTCGTGTGTCTTTCCTGTAACAGAATATGGTTAAAGGGCCGTAGGGCCCCCTGACATAAAAGATGGTTAGTAGAGCAATAGGGCTCAGCTGTAATAAAAAGTTATGTTTGACCTGTAAAGGGGATCTATGAGGTTATACTACCTGGATCTTGGGTCTCTTGTGTCTTCCTGGTCTTCCTGGATCATAGTCCGAAGCTGCTCGGATGAAGGGAGTTCCCATGGGCACCTACTTGATCGTAGAGTTTCCGAGCTCTAGCTCGGATTTTCTACGTCACAGTGGTAAAGTCTAGGTCTTGCCGGATGTCGAGGTTCCTCACGTACCACGGGGCACCCACGGCATGGCGGAGGGCGACGTTTTCAACGGCCTGAATCCTCTTCATGTGTGTCTGAGCAGCGTAGCCCCAAGCTGTCGATGCGTACATCAGTTGAGGGTGAAGGACTTGCCGGATGAGGAGCAGCTTGTTCCTGATTCAGCTGGCTGTTGTTTCCCGTCATCGTCCAGAGTCTGGCCGCGGTAGCTTTGGCGCGTCCCGTTACTTGATGGATGTGGTCTCTCCATGTCAACGACTTGTCCATGACAACTCCAAGGTACTTGGTCTTGTCCCGTCATTGGATGTCCTCGCCGTTGAAGCTCACATATCCTTCCGGAGTTTCTCACGTCTTCTTGAAAAGCACCGCCCTGCTTTTCTCTACATTGATGACTACCTTCCACTTGTTGCAGTTGCACCAGTCGGCTAGTTCGTCCGCAGCACACTGCAGATGCGTCATTGCTATGCGCGCCCTCCTCGACTTTGCGACGATCGCCGTGTCGTTAGCGTACAGCGCAGTTTTTAAAATCTGATAGAGCTAAGACAAAGGTAGAAATAGATATAGTATATTACTCCTGTGATAATGACGATAATGTACAGTTGGATTATTATACACATAGGTATTGTACTCGATACTCCAATAATTGTGCTCAATCCATCCGATAAGGGAATAAAACACTATGTCTGATAGCAGAACAAATAAAAATACATAAAATCTTCAATTAACGGATTGGAAATGATTTCATTATTACTACTCATATTATTATTACGTCATCCACAATCTTAATCCTCTTTCCATGGATCTGGGTTATCACAGTACACATGCCCTCTTTATTATCAGCAAGAACTGCTTCACGTGTACATAGAGTCTATCTAAATTTGCTTTAGGGTTTGCTAAAAGTGAGTTTTTTTGACAACACATTTATTGTAAGTATTTATGAGTAAACAACAGGATTAATATGCTCTTACTGAACTTTAACTGCATTAAATTAGTTCTATCAGATTCTAATAGGAAGAGATTGGGCTTCCGAGGAATAGAATGGTTATACAGGGTGCGGCATAACTGTCTCTCTATTTTCAATGCAGTCTCGTGGAGCTGAGCGGCGTTGTAGAAAAGTGGGGGAGCATTGATACATGCACCAAGACAAACAGTTTTTATTTAAAGCCGGTTTAAAAACACCATGTGCACCAACGCACAGCGCGTTTTCGCCGTGGAAGTGTACATTCTCGAAAATAGATTCGTCATCGCTGCACAACGAGCGTTCCGCATCCGATTTGAAATTCCTCATAATCGAGCAGTCCCAGATCGAAAATCAATTGTTTTGTAGGTAAAAAACTTCAGAGAAACTGGATCTGTTATAAAGAGAGAAGGTGGACGTCCACGGACAGTTTGGGCACCCGAAAGCGTCGAGATAGTCAGACGCTCAGATTACGGTCGCCTACACGATCTGCACGTAGACATGCGACCGCCCTTTGTCTCTCTGATCGCAGTGTGTGAAGAATTCTTCATCAAAATTTTCACTTTCATCCATACAAGTTAGTTCTTACACGAGAATTGTCAGAACGTGATTGGAATAGTCGAATGGCTGCAGTGAAAACATGCTTGAAAATTTACCTCAGGAAGTGGTTTTTTTTCAGTGATGAGGCATATTTCCACTTGTCTGGCTGCGTAAACAAGCAAGACTTCCGGTACTGGTGCCACGACAACCCGACAAAGATACTCGAAAGGCCTCTGCGTAAGTGAGAAAGTTACAGTTTGGTGCGCTATGTCACAAATGGGAATAGTCGGGCCTTCCTTTTTTGAAGATACAACTGAAGGAAGCAATCTGTATGGAAATTCGAAGAACACCCCAGGAAATGCTAGCAAAAGTTATAATAAATTTCAGAAATCGCTTGCAGCAGTGTTGCAATAATGGTGGACAGCACTTGGCCAATATTCTTTTTAAAACCACATAAACTAAAACGGTTTTAGTTGTACTCTTAAGATATAAAAATAAATTTATTGCATTTCAAATAATAGTTGTTTTATTATTGTTATGTTATTACACTTTAAAAATAGGAAGACAGTTATGCCGCACCCGGTATTTGAGAGTGGAACAGATTCTACAACCACTCAAATTTAATACCATTTTAAGTAGAGATCTGGAAACCTTTAAACGTTATATGTTAATACTTTGATGTTATAAAAATATAGTTAATAAACTGCCATTTATGGGAGTATAAATATGAAATTAGTGTCACCATTATTAATTCTTTCGAAGAAAATATAAAAATGGTAGAAAATGTATGAAAAGACCACTTTCATATACAAAAAGACACAAAACAGACGTATTGGATTCAGTTCGAAACACTGAATGTTTAAATACCTACAAAATAGATGTCAATATACATGTTAATATTTCTTAAATAATTTGTTTTTACGTTACGGATATTGTAATTATATATTATTTGGCTAGACTAGTAAAAATTAATATGACTAATTGCCTGATGGGCTAGTTGAGTCGTTAAATAATGTTTATTAACACTGTAGTTTGCGACTTTTGGTTTTAACAAAAATGCAAGGAATAACTTTGGGGGAAAACTCTTAGATTCACCAAATTTTATTTTTAGTTGCGCATTTTCTAAAATATAATTAATACATACAGGGTGATTCGTGTAGGAGATATGACATCGATATTTTTTAATGGTAACCCCCCCTTTCTATTACGGAAGGCGAAAGAGCGCATTTTTTTACATACGTTGCTGTAATAATTACATTAGCGTGAGTATAGGTTGGGCGAAAAAAATGAATGAAAACGATTGTGCAATTTCAACATATTAAATTTAATGGCAATGCTTATTTGAAAAGTCAACGAAAGTGAATATTCAAATTGTGCACCACTGGCTGCCTGATAGTAACCAAGACGATTAATAATTTTTTTGTAAACATTGTCGATAACTTCAGGAGGCATACGTTGTATTTCGAAGTGAATTATTGCTTTCACATCTTCTAAATTATCCTTCCTAGTAACGTATGCTTTGCTTTTTTAAGTATCTCCACAAAATGTAATCTAGGAATGTCAAATATGGCAATCTGGATGGCCACTGAATATGCCCCCTCATTCTCCCGATCGAACGATTCGAGAATATCTCATTTAAATAAGCGCGGACAGATGCTGCATAATGAGGAACTGCGGCCACTGTATGTACATCTGGATATAAAGTTATTAGTCCAGGAATAAGATCGTCTCGAAGAAAATCCAAATATTTTGTACCAGTTAGCTTCACGTCAAGGGAATACGGACCCAGAATTCTTCCGTCAACGATACTGTATCACAAATTTCACTTTCCAGGGATTTTGAGTGCTATACTCCATCATCCATTGGGGATCCTCGGTAGCCCAATAACGGCAGTTTTGCATATTGACATGACATTCAGAACAAAGGTTGCCTCGTCAGAAAAAAAAAATTATGAAATTATTATCATTATTGTATAGTTGTTGCACTTTCTTGCAAAATTGATTTTGCCGATCAAAATCGTCTTCAGACAGCTCATGGACAAGACATACCTTATAAGGGTGATGTTTTGCTTTTTTCTGAATTTCGTGTACTGTAGGCGCTGCCATATTGAAATCATAACCCAAATGGTTAAGTGGTTGTATAATGGTTTTATTGCATTGCCAACAAAATATTAAGCTGATCTGTTTTCTGATGGAGAGGGTCAACCAGATTTGGGAAGATCTTGAACATGCCCAAATTCGTGGTATTTAGACTGGCTAATGAGTTGCCGAACTACTCTTCTTTGGATGTGCATCCTGTCTCCAAATCCGATAATGCAAAAAGTGTTAATTCTTTCTCGTTCATTGTCTGGTTAATTTAACCATTGTTCACTAAATGACAAAGTTACTACTAAATAAACACTTCAAACACACTGCTTGTGTCAAATATAAAATAATAAATCTATTCTTTAAAGAAATAAGTCCAAAAGTCAAAAAACTATTTAACGAGGTACGTTTTCAAGTTTTTATCTCACAACAATAAAAAATATCGGTCGCTCAGGCTATTGGTAAATTTGAACCTTTAGTTTAATTGTTTTTTAAATAATCATTGCCATTAAATTTAGTATTTTGAAATTGCAAAATCACTACTTAATTTTTTATTTCTAACTTATACTCACGTTACTGTCATTATTATCGTAACGTATGTAAAAAGAAATGTCACTTTCACATTTCGTAATTAAAAAAGGGGATTCTCATTACTAAAATATCAGTGACGTCATACCTCTTACACGAACCACCCTCTATGTATTACTTGTATTTTAAAAAATGCGCAACTAAAAATAAAATTTAACAGATGCGCCAGTTTTTCTCAAAAGCTATTCTTTCAATTTTTAACGAATTTATTCTTTAATGTACGAAATCACTATATATACAGTATTATATTAAAAGTAAGGAATTAAATTACTTGTTTGATTAACGTGTGTATGATAGGCCAATTATACTACTTCTAAAAGTTTTTATTACTTTTTATTATTAATTTTAATGAACGTGTATATATGCACGTGTTTGTTTTGGAATAAAATACTCGCCATCTAGATATTAAACTCAATACTTCTTATAAAGCTATGTATATTAGCTTTATATTTCGAAGATAAATAAAGTCCTAAATATATCAATCCTAAAAATATTTAGGGATAAAAAGAGAATATCAGAAACACTCGAAATTGAACAGGGTAACTGTACCCTGTAACATTAACGTGAGCTATGGTACACCTTGTATCACCATTTTGCTGTGTTCTCCCACCCTTGTATTACATCTACCTACATGATTAAACTAAATGAAATAATGGATGTTAACATTTAACGACTGGAATGATAATAGTCAATCTCACGTATGTAGGTAGCATAAAAATTACATAGAATTTATTATCTGTTAGCTCCATAGTAAGCATTTCCCTATGGGGACAGTCAAAAGCTTTCTTCCTGATATTTATATGTCCTGGAATTTCCTTCAGTGGACAATGACACATCTGTTTTCGTTTTAGATTAACTTCCGTGTCGAACGTTGTGATGTTTTTGACGAGCAATGTGATGTAATATTCTTTTTGGCTGATTTCAAAGTGTGGCAAATTCAAGAAAACCCGTTTTGTTTCTCCGTCTTTTATTATCCTCAGAATTCTGTTCAATCTAAAAGTGCATACACATTTTATAATTTATTTATTATGTGTAAATTTATTAAGTCTTGAAGCGATACCCTCGATAGGAGAAAGATTCCTATAAGTTTCACGAGGACTCATCGACAGTGAGTATAGATACTATTCATTTCATCGCTATTTGCCAAATAAAAAACTCTCTTATCTTGCCGATAAACTGAACGGTCTACCTGAGCCTAGCCGTAAAAGCAAGCCACGGTGGTATGAGATAAGAGCCGTTTGGGATTTTTTATTTGACAAATAGAGATGAAATAAACTATATGTATGTATAATTGAATATGTGGTCGTTCATATATTTTTAATGTACTTGCTGCCGACTTAAAAAGTGAAATATATATTTAATACACAATGCATTTACGAACTTGAATATCTATTTCTTACGTACAGTTACATCTAGATACTTTTATTTTACACTTCAAAGTGAAAGAACTAATTTCAATATTTTTTTACATTAAATAAAGCAAGACAAGTTTTAGAAAATTAATTTCTTACCGAAGTATTTCGAAATATTGCCAAAAATGTTTCTTTCCAAATAACGGCCCAAAATTGTGTTCAACTATTTCTTGAATCTAAAAATCTACATTGTAGCAATTCATGTATAATATCCTTACCTTCATATTACTGACCTGAATTTTAGGAAAAGAACAATTATAACGAATTTCATAAAGGCGAATAAAAGATCCGTTCGTCAATTCATTTGAGACACTACTTTTTCTAACTCCATACGAAATTTCTATTTTATGGTTACCAACTGTTGTTGCATGTATTGCAACAGTTATTTTTATTTTATCTCCTGGCTTAACCTCTCCAATTTTAGGAGTAATTCTCATTTTATTCTTATTATAGGAATGATAAAGTATATTCAACTGAAAGGGGATAGCCGATTCTCCGAAATTAAATAAATAAAAGTCGGTTTCTCTGAAAGATCCCCATTGAAGTTTTCCAAAATTATGATTATTGGGCGTAGCCTGAAATATAAGATTAATTGAGAGCTAGTTCCAAGTGTTACTAAAATTAATATACTTTTATATATATATATATATATATATATATATATATATATATATATATATATATATATATATATATATATATATATATATATATATATATATATATATATATATATATATATATATTCTACAAATCTATTAATATTATTGTTTCATAATATTGAAAACAAATTATTGATAATAATTTTCTGATAATAAGTTTTGTAAATAAGTTTGATATTGATAGTATGTTTACTGCTACTCACACATAATTGGGAATATATGCACTTTGTATGCACGTTAAATATATGCTCATATAGTTCTCCAATGAATTCTTCAATTTTCTGAACTGTTTGTAACCTACATTTTAGGCTAATTTTATTTGGTATACACTTACTTCCTATATATTTACATTTAATATATCTTTCTTCATTCAAAGTTAAATATCCAGTCATTGGCTGCAACTCTATGCAATCATATCCAACTGTATCAAATTTAAATCTGCAAAAGGATATATATATATATATATATATATATATATATATATATATATATATATATATATATATATATATATATATATATATATATATATATATATATATATATATATGTATAATAAATAAACGCGGTGACGGTAGTTGGCACGTCAATGAACTCATAGAAACTATATAAACTTACGAGGAAGACATACCATCTTTCGAAAATGATATACGTCCGTAGATCTAATACACATTAGGTTAATAAAATCCTTATCTCACAAAAAGAGTAGGGTTTCAACATAATATATGTATATAATAATTTAGATCGGTGGTAGCTTATCCATTGTCCTATCCAGCTCATCACGTTGCTGGGTGATAGGCCAGGAAATAAGATTCCTATCTTATAAAAAGAGAGGGGTTTAACAAAATATATATAATAATTCAGACTAGTGGTGGCTCGTCTGACCTATCCAGCCTATCATCATGCCTGAGCGATAAGCCTTGGTAGCGGAAATAGGAGGGCGTTAAATAATGGCATAAAAAATAGGGTAACAGCAAATATCAGATATTTATTTCTTGGAGAACACTTGAACTCGTCAGCAACATCCAGGTAATACCATAAATCATTATCGATGTCCAGCAGAATATTATTTGGTCTATTGATATACGCTTTGGTTTTAATAAATAATGTAGCGGGATCAAGTCCGGGGATCTGGCCGGTTATTATACAAGGTGTCTCAAAAGAAAGGTTATATTTGTTTACCTTATTGCGTGAACGCAACGAATCCGAGGGGTGCGGGGGTATGCCAATCGGTAACGTGGCTCTTGGGAATTCAGTCACTATGGAACGTTTATCAGGAACGGACCGCGCGTTGTGCGTGCGAGAGTTTTACAAGAACGGTGATTCGGCGACTATAGCGCGTAGAAGATTCTGCAATAGTCGAGGTTTTCACCACTTAAATGATACGCCAAGCATTTCTCTCGTTCGGAAATGGGTAAAAAAAATTTGAAGAAACCGGTACAACATTGAAAAAACCAAAATCCGGGCGTCCAAGGTCATCAAGAACGATAGAAAACGTGGAGAGTGTTAATCAGTCTGTCCGTGACGATCCGAACCTTTCAATTCGAAAGCGCGCAATTTTCACAAGGACTTGAAGCTGCACCCCTACAAAATTCAATTGGTGCAAGCATTAAAGCCCCAGGATGCCAATCAGAGGCTTGACTTTGTAAACCAGACATTTGAGCGCTTTTCAAACTTCAGCAACATCGTGTTTTCGAATGAAGCTAATTTCATCTTAATGGACAGGTAAATAAGCAGAACTGCCGCTACTGAAGTGCAACGAATCCGAAACGCAAGCATCAGAAACCCCTTCATTCACCTAAAATGACCATATGGGCTGTGTCGGCGCCAAGCATTATCGGCCCTTACTTCTTTGAAGACGCAAGGGGACGTGCAGATACAGTAAATTCAGAGCGTTATGTGGAGATGTTAGACTCTATGTGGAGAATTTTTGGTGCTTAAACTACAAGACTTTCCTGGCTATAACTAAAGAACATGGTTCCAGCAGGATGGAGCAATATCACACGCGTCAATCTCCAGGAGAGGTGACATAAATTGGTCTCCACGCAGTCCTGGTTGAACCCCTATATGGAATTTCTTCTGCGGGGTTATCGCAAATCTAAAGTTTACGCCAATAAACCGACTTCCCTGGCGCATTTGAAAGAAAATATCCGTCACTAAGACTACCTGCCAAGCCGTCATAAGAAACTTTACTGTTCGATTAAATGAGTGCCTCGACGCGAGGGTTTACATTTGGACGATATTATTTAAAAAAAATAAATTCCCAAATTCTGTACTTTAATAATAAATATTTTTTCGATAGACGGCTTACTTTTTTTTTAATCGATCCATTAACTATAAACTTTATTTTAAGACACTTTGTGTATGCCTTATTATTGTTATCACAGAGAGTATCGTATATAGTAGAGCGAGAGTCTATATTAATTTGTCACGAAAAATTTCCAAATAGCTCTCCCCTGTCACAATTCCTTTGATAAGAGACCTAAAATTCTTTTGTCGACAACGGCCCATACATTTACTTTTTGAGGGTACTGCGTGTGATATTTCATTATCCAGTGATAATTTTCGTATATCTAGTGATCATTTCCGAGGTACCAGTTTTGGTTTATCATTTTTGCAACTGCCTTTGTTAACTTTAACTTTAACTGTACTCTATAGAGATTAGAGATACAATTTATTTAGTTAAATACTTCAAGATAGATGTTTGCTAAAGTTGAGCATCTATAGGTTTATTGCGCCTAGACTTATGTTTGTTTTCTTGCAATTAGATGGACAATAATACATTTAATTGCACATCTCCTAAAAGTGTAGGCCATCCCATCATGTATTTTATTATTAAATGCTCTACTAAGGTGTATATCTATTTTTATTAGTTTTAACAAACAGAGAGCGATTCCTTTCCCTAAAGCTCCTAGCTGGGGAAAGGACATAGAGACAGCCACACATACATCTATGCTCAGGGAGAGGTGCCAAACTATCTCTGTTATGGGAATTATTCTGGGAATTATCTCTGGGAAATATCCAGAGAAATTAAAATCTACGAATAATTTGACGTTTTTTTTTTATAACTAGTTCCCATTTCTTTTTTGTAAACTAACTGACATCATTTCAATTGCAATTAATTCTCATAAAAATAATTTCAACCCATGATGAAACGGTGTAAATGGCTTCCTCATGAATTTTAATTTACATACAATATATAGAAACATAAGTAGACATGTACATTTCATCACGCCTCAGTAGCGTACAAGGCTCATACAAGAACAGATAAGGC
This sequence comes from Rosalia funebris, assembly GCA_037954035.1. NCBI lineage: Eukaryota > Metazoa > Arthropoda > Insecta > Coleoptera > Cerambycidae > Rosalia > Rosalia funebris. The sequence continues at coordinate 17,066,496 of JAZFAV010000007.1, read as the reverse complement.
CTACATATACATAAACATTATTTAAATGTAATTACCTTTTGCTGATGAAATGTAGATCCTGTTACAGGCAAATCACACTCGAACCGGGACTTATATTGTGTAGCATTAGTATTACGATTAAAGATTCCCTTAAACTTCTGCGATATGGTACAAATATGTGGTTTAAGTGGAAGTATGACCACTCTACATCGAACGAAGTAATATTTGCGAATTTTAAATATTCCTTTCCACCTTGTTGTTAGTTATTTGTGTTCGAAGTACTTGGGAGAATAAATAATTAAAGATACAATTTGAGGACAATACGAGTTTATTGATACCCTGTATAACAACTAAATTACGTACAAAGAAATTAAGATGTGTATTCTAACGGATAATCTTTCAGACTGACTTGCTAAATAATCAATTTTTATTTCAACGACATTTGAACAGTTAAACATTCGATATTGAGTTACCCGAACTCATAAATGCTGACCTAATGTTTATGTTTGATTTCAGGCACCGCATGAAGACTATTTTTAAACCTAAAATAATTATTGTTGAATGTAATATTCCAACAATTTGTACATGAAATTATAAATTGTAGTTTCGAATCTGAATTTTCACTTTACACGGCAGAATATCTTTTAGCTACAGGTCCATAGAATATCGGTCACAAATTTCTGCTATATCTGTTTTAACTTGAGAATTCGAAGATTGTTGACTTCGCATAATTAATTCAGACTGGTGTGAATTCAATTTCACGACGAAGAATTTCATGGTCTGAAAAATTTTACTATTACATGCGACTTCATCAAGCCACGTACGAATCCTGAATAACATGTCTGAAATGCTCGAATCTGTTCAGGGAATCTGACAAAAACCTTCTTTGGATTTGGTACTAAGTGGTCTATTCCGGAATATTTATTTCTAATAGTATTTGCTACTAGATAAAGTGCGCTTAGTGTGATATGAGAAGCTTTAAACATGGTAATTGTCCAAGTCGTCTACTACATATTAGCAAAGAAAACGAAGATTCGTTACATTTTAAAATGTGTACCACCATATGCGCTATACTGCGTTTTTGCTATATGTCTTTTTTCCGAAGATATACATATTTTATTATTTTTATCACACTGTATATGGTATTTTTTCCGTGCTTCACTCATGGTAAACGTGTGCTCAGTTTTCTTCTACTTGGTAATTTACAATTCGGTTCATACTTTTCTTAAATTCCAAAAGGTAGCCTTTTTCACATTTTTTATATTTTCTTTATATTTCGCATGTGATGGTTAATCACTTTCACTATTGTAAGTAAGTAATTTTAACCTTTAAACTTGACTTTAATCTCGACGTGTTTTGCCAGCGTTAGATAAAATCACTCCGATACTTTGTTTATTTTACTGAGCCGTAGCCTAAATAAGGGCCCGAATGTAGATACGTATTCTCTGGAATGCCAGTCCTTAAGCAGACACCTAAAGTGAGAACTGTGTATTTCATTTATCGTGTTTGTGCGTTTAGTGTAATATCCAACAGGTGAGTTTACCTCACAGGGCAGTCATTTCTATTGTCTTGTTATGTCGATTGATACGACTCTTTTATTAGTCAGTTGCATGATAATTTATTAAATAATATAAACTAAATGTTTTACTACAAACTCAGTATTCAATTTAGAGCATGTCGCGAGTTGACCCTTCATGCTCTGCTAGTTGTATAGAGTGGGTACTATGCGAGTTGACCCTTAGTACTTTAGTGAAGGCATGCTATTCCACTATTTACCATGGTAGATACTCTGACTAGCTTATTGTCTGGGGAGGTCTTTCGCGAGTTGACCCTTAAGACCGTAGATCCAGGCAAGACATACGAATTTGTAGATTGTAGATATTATTGTTTACCTACATTGGCGTAGTGCTGATTTATTTTTCACATAAATATTTATGTTAGTATTATTACAGGGAATTGGTTGCTCAGATATTTTTTGTTTACTTTCAGATGTGTCATCTCGGGTGATAGAACGGACTCTTATCTAGTTTGGTGATGATCTGTTATATATATTTTTTATTTTGTTGTACTTCATTTACAATTCTATATTAGAATATTTTAAGCTCGAGCCTACTAGTTAAATTTCCTGACATACTCCTACACTATATACCTTCAACACTATATTACAAAACGACTGTCACTTCCCCCATGATTTCCCACGACTGTCACTGTATATTAAATCCGAATGACAATGTATATGGTTTGTATAATAATGATTCTTTGCGTGTGTGTCACAGGTAACAATCGTATGAATCAATCAACTGACATTTTTGAATAGTGTCGTGCCGAAACACATTTTAGGATAACAGCTAGTACAATACAAATCCGTCAACCTATCACAGAGTAATGAGAAGATTCTGCACAAAAACATTCAATGGAAGTAATATTTCCATCAAAATAAATGAAATAAAATTAACAAAAATCAAAATTAATGAAACAAAAATGAAATAAATTTTACAAAAATATTGAGACTCCAATGAATCAAATTATACAATAAAGCTAAGACGTGACTTCATAATTGCATTTTGTTCGGCAAATTATTAACTGTCTATGCCGTACGTAGTTAATTGAAACATGTCGCTAGACATACGTGCAGGTAATTGTGGCATATTAGTAACAATTGCGAGCAATTGGTGTAGCATTCGTGATTCGTGCGTCGTCACAAAATTGATACACGCGCAAAGATCCATTATACAAAACAAATTGTATGGACTATAACTTCATGCGCATACTGCAGTCTTGTAATTAAATCGAAAATGTATACTACCTGTACCCCAGTGCCGAAATAATGTGGAGTGATTCATATATAATATCAGACCACCGTAACTATTCAACGGTTTGTCTATTTCTTGTGTAATCACCTATTATGTGTATACAAATTTTATGTGCCGCTCTATAGAAACAGTAGTTCAATGCGAACTACTCCCTCTCCTATTGAATTCCGAATCGCATAATAATCGGTTGTACCGTCTGGTGCGCTGTTGTAGCAAAGCTAGCCAATCATTTTAAGCGGTTTTAAACACATTTGAATTCGATTGGTCAGCAATTGGCGGCACGGATCAATGCCGATCGATAGAATGACGCATGCGTCGTTTAGTCCAGATTTTGGCGCGCCAGTGGCAGTACATTGTGGCTATGTGCGATTGATTCGGGATTGGGGAAATTGTTTATTTATTATATTCTGTTATAAAAGTGAGTGTTTAGTGTTTTTCTAACATGGAAGCAGCGGATGCAAGTTGTAGTGGTTCTACAACGAAGAATTCCAATCGAAAACAGCGACATTTAACAAATGAAGAACTTCAAATGATTAAAAACGTCTACGAAGGAATTCGGGCGCGATACCCAGATATTAGTACAACCGAGGCAGTTGATATATGCTCTTCGTTAAGAAAAGTCTGTGTAAGTAGTGTGTACCGTGCAATAAAGTATGATGAAGAAAAAACAAGTGCAAAAAAAGAAGAAAACAGAAACCCGCGGTAGGAAGAAGACTGAAGTTGACGAAGATGTTAAATACATAATTCGTAGGATTATTCATGGATTTTTTTAATGAACTTCCGACACTGAATAAAATTCAGGCTGCCGTCGCTCAAGATGAAAATTTACTTTAAGTTCTCTAGTAAAGTTCTTTTGAGAATTATGCATAAAATGAATTTTCATCATTTAAAACGAAACCGAAAGAGTCTTCTTATTGAAAAAAAAAAAAAACGAAATTGTGTTATGGCGAAAAAGTTATTTGGAAAAGCTAAAAGATTTTCGGAATTCTGGTAGGAAGATTTATTATTTGGATGAAACTTGGGTAAACGAAGGTCATACCGTGACGAAAGTGTGTCAAGACTGCAATATTCTGAATAACCGACAGTCATTTGTAGAAGGATTATCTCCGAGTTTGAAGGCACCATCTGGAAAAGGACGAAGATTAATAATCACGCATATCGAGAGCGACTCAGGTTTTTTGGAAAATGGTTTAAATGTATTTGAATCGCGACGAACAGGGGATTATCATGACGATATGACTAGTGAAGTTTTTGAAAAATGGTTTTCATTTGTATTGTCTTCCATAGAACCCGGCGCAGTTGTCGTGATGGACAATGCACCATATCATAGTCGGCGAATTGAAAAGTTACCAACATCAGCATGGAGAAAAGGACAGATTCTAGAGTGGTTAAAATCTAAAAATCTGGATTGTGGCGATACCATGTTAAAAGTGCAGCTATTAAAAATGCGCAGCGAGAAAAAAGCCGGTACATTAAATATGTAGTAGATGAAATGGCAAAATATTTTCAGTGCGACGCAACATAGTGATAGTGACAGTGATTGGTAATATAAAATAAAATATGTGTGATAAGTGTGGCATATACATCTGTATAATGGTAGATATAGTGACTGTGACGGTGTTGTTGATACAATAAAATAAAGATTGTGTTAGTGGTGTGGCATAAATATAATGATAGGTTTAAATAGTGAAAGCGGTAGGTCAATATATGGATTCAGAGGGGCCACTTGTGTGTAGCTTGCTATTCCTATGTCTCTTTATATGGCACATGTTGCCAAAATGTCTGTTTTATCAGTATATGCTGACAGGAGATGTTTTGACTGGGTAAGCATGCAATTACATAACTTACGATATTGTTTACTAACTAAAAAACTACTACAAATCCATTTAAAACCCTTTTCAACTGTTTTGGTATTATTTTGTTATTTTTTTATATTGTGCTCCCTCCAAATTGATACGCCTATGGAACTTCGTTCACCGCACACTTCTTGCTCCTGAGCCATCCATATGTCATTGATGAGTCACTCCATATTATTTCGGCACTGGGGTATAGCGGTGCTACGTTATCTGCTTCAGGGAAAACTTAGTTGTTTGGTCGACATACGTCGTACCACGAACCCTGATATAGAGCCCTTGACAACGCTTTGTGGGCGCGACAAAATGTACCAGTCTAACTATAAAAACGTAATTTTGTACCTTATTTCAAAACATGAAATATTTTTTATGGAAACATCTAGGTATGTTTCACATTCAGGCGGGACGCTTTCAAATCTGATATTATTCGTATACCCTATTAAAACTTGTGGAACGCCTACTTCTCCTTTGATACACAAAGGTATGCGTTTTTCTTCGCGCGAATTTAATACAATATACCACTGTTCGTCAAACACTTCCTTCGGCTGTTCCTTATCCGTGTAAAGTTGTACGGCAACAATAGCGTAGCCATTTATCACTCCCACCATTGGTTTCATAATGATGTTCCTAAAAAGTTACCTGTAAATGGAATAAGAAACAAAAACCTGTAGCAGCAATACGTCTTTCTCGGAGGCAAAATTCTATACATAACGGGCAAGTGACCTTTAGCGCAGATTTTAAAGTTCGAACTCGATTTATGTCCAGGCAGGCAGGGAGGTAAGATTACTATTTCAGGATCAATTAGTATGGTTGATATCCAAGACTCTCCTTCCGGAAACGAATGACCTATTAATAAGAATTGTAAATTATTAAATAAAAAATATTTAGGCATATAATATTTTAACATCAAGATACAACTTAATATTTTGCCTCATCGAACGTTTTTAACACGTTTTTTATGTACTAGTCATCGCAATATAGGTTTTAAAGTACCTGTGTACAACGTGATGGTAAAGTTTCGAACAGTATTCATAAGATAGAATGTCTTTTGGGAAAAATGGGCCTCTATTTTTGACGTAAATGCTAAAGCTGTTCAAAATGTCCTACATTAACAATCTATTATTAATTGGTCAATAATTTCCGAGCTGATATTTTTCATTTCGATTTGAATTTTTGCTTCAGATCCTCTGAATTATTTGTTATTCATAGTTTGATATTATTTATAATATCATACATCATGAATTGGAGAAATACGACGAAAATTATTTGCAAGCCACTACATGGTTCTATTGAAGATAAGTGTGGTAAAATATCAATTACCGATATCTACTGTCCACCGAAATATAGCATTATCAAGATAATGCTGTTATATGTATGGCAAGATGGAGATAGCATTATCAAGATTTGAAGAACTGTTGGCAGTAAATTTATCGCTGGTGGTGTCTACAACCCCAAGCACCATGAGTGAAAAGCAAGGTTTATAAATACAAAAGGCAAGGAACTTCTCAAAACTATGAAACCAAAGATCCTATTTGTTCTCTTTCGAAGAAGAAAGGAAACAAGTATCTACAGGAGAGCCTACTTATTGCCCAGTGTCAATTCCAATGTCAATTACCGATATCTACTGTCCACCGAAATATAACAGGAGACGGCACTATCAAGATTTTATTAGAACTGTTGGCAGTAAATTTATCGCTGGTGATGTCTATAATCCCAAGCGCCATGAGTGAAAGGCAAGGTTTATAAATACAAAAGGCAAGGAACTCCTCAAAACTATGAGAGCAAAGATACTCTTTGTTCTCTTTTGAAGAAGAAAGGAAATAAGTATCTACAGGAGAGCGTACTTATTGGCCAGTGATCTAAACAAAATTCCTGACACGTACAGACGTTTTTGTTGTATTAAGGTTTCATGTCAGGCAAATTAAAACAAAATCATTTTGGGATTTATTGTCCGACCATACTCCAATATCAATAAATATCTATTTTGTCATCATCTTCTTCTTCTTTTAGCTCATAACCCTCGGTGGGTTTTGGCTTGATCTACTATGTTCCTCCATCTGGTTCTATCTACCGCTATTCTCCTCCAGTTTCCTAATCTTAGAATTTTTAGGTTTTCCTCCACATCGTCTATCCACCTTTTCTTGGGTCGCCCTTTTGGTCTTGTGTTTTGAGGTTTCTATTCAAGGATTTTCTTCACAATTCTCTCGCCCTCCATCCTGTATACATGTCCTAACCACCTTATCCTTTGACTTCTTATGCATCTTACTATATCCTCTTCTTTTATAAGTGCATTAATTTCGTGATTCATTCTTATTCTCCACATACCGTTTTATTGCACTGGGCCGTATATTCTTCTGATGATCTTTCTCTCAAATATTCTTAATTGATTTTCATCATTGTTTGTTAGTGCCCATGTTTCATAACCATAGGTTACTACGGGTCTCATAAGTGTCATATATATTGTGATCTTAGATCTTCTATTTAGTATGCTGCTCCTTATTAATTTTAAATAATCATAGTAGCATTTATTTCCTTTTAGGATTCTTGCGCTTATTTCACCTTGGACGTTACCATTATTGGCAATTTTGGTGCCAAAGAAATTGAACGTCTTGACGCTTTTAATCTGACCGCCGTTTATATTAATATTGGGTAGTTGTATTGGGGGCTTCCTGCAGCAATACATATATTTCGTTTTGTCTTTGTTCACTTGTAGGCCTCCTTTATTTACCTGTGGCTCAAGATCTATGGCAGTTTGATTCAAGGAGGCAAGGTCACGTGCAATTATCGTAAATATCGTGTATTTGTGTGGATTTATTTATGATACTTCCAGCTCTATTCACTTTTCTGATAGCTGCTTCTAGTACTAAGTTGAAAAGCACTGCCGAGAGAGCGTCTCCTTGTCTTACCCCGGCTTTCACCTTAAATTCTTCGCTGAGCTGCTGTTGTACTCTTATAGTTGCTGTCGAGTCATGTGACTTTTACCATTTTTTATAATTTTCGGGGTATTCCTAGGAGGGTTAAACTTTGTAGCATTTTCTTCCTATGTACATTGTCGAATGCCTGTTTGAAGTCTATAAACAGATAATGCATATCTATGTTATATTCATAGCATTTCTCCTGTATTTGTCTTAACGTACACAGATGATCTGTGGTTAATCTATTTTTCCTGAATCCACATTGGTATTCACCTAGTATTTCTTCTGAGTAGGGTGTCATTCGATTATGGATCAACCCTGATAATATTTTATAAGGGACACTAAGTAGTGTTATTCCTCTATAATTACTACAATTGGTCTTATCACGTTTTTTGTGTATCGGTAGGATAATTCCTAGTTTCCAGTCCTTTGGCATCTCTTCTTGCTCCCAGATATGTAGTATTAGTTTGTGCATTTGTCTATATATATTCTATATAATATTCTAAAGTCATATAATATTCTAAACAATCATTATTATACTCAGAAATACATACTGGAACTAATTCAGTCAAAAACTTCACCAGATACTTCTAACCAATATTCCGTTAAAATTAGGAAACGACATAGATATTGCTGTAGAAATGTTACTAAAGTAATTCAAGATGCCGCCTAGTAAGCTACATCTGATTTTTTAACGTCAACATAAAACAAAAAATTCAATAACAATCTGAGTAACACAAAAGAAAACTTAACAAAGCCTCTAATGAACTTAAGGACTTAACTCGAACTTAAAACCAAAGAATTTGAGAGTATCTTATAAACCCCACCCCAACCGAGGCAAATGAATATTCGTTGAAATGAACTAAAAAAATTTAAGCACTTGAACAACCAATCCCTTCCATTAGAAACAAAAATGGTACTATAATGGAAGCTATAAAGAAGAAGCAGTTGTATGGTCTGATGATTGCTTCGCAATGCCTACTCAAGTCCATACTGTCCTAATACGAAGTATTAAGAAATAAGGTAGATGCACCCTTTTACAAACCTAATCATGTACTATATGGAGACCGGGAAGTAACGTCCATAAAGGAGGAAATACAACATTGTATCTACATAAATATAAAAACCGATTGACGACACACCCAAATATACTAGCTCAGAGGCTCTTTGTGAATGATGACATTGATGAAGAACCCAGGCACTAAAAGTACTTTATGCCAACAGATTTAAGTATCTAGTGAGGTAAATAACTATTAGTATTTAACTTAGTATATATCTATAATAGTTAATGACTTGATAAAACTTATTAATTATTTAGATAGAGTATTCACTGAAATCCTCTACAAAAGCTATGTCTTGTCTTTTGATAGTTATAAGAAGTGCTTATTATCTTATTGTTAGATAGATTGCATGTAATATACGAGTAAAACAAAATTTACAAAAGTTAACATGCTGCCCATTGGATTGTTTCATTTAATTTTGACCCTCTGAGATTTCTTCTTGAGGGGTAACATTAAATCATGGATCTATTTTAACATGTTATATAATTTATATAGAGGATATAAGATGGTATGTTTAAATAGATATAATATATGGCATGTTAAATAATAGATAATGAATTCAAATCGAAACGGAAAAAATCAGGTCGTTAATTATTGAACGTTCAATACAAAGTGTACATTTACTTTATTTGTATTCTTTCTCAAAAAATTCCTTCTATCTTATAAACGGTAAATAGGAAACCTCTAATATAGGAATTAATTTTGTTAATGTATATCCCATGTGTCAAATTTAAAATTAAGACAGCCGGATATTTTCATCATTTTCTGAAATACAATTTCGTCATTTGAGCTGTGGCACATTTACATTACATTGTATATTTCCAGGCCACCAACTTAAATTTAAGTAAACTGAGACAACGGCATCCCCCCAAATCGGGCCTATTTCTAATATTTTGCTTCGCATTGAAGATATCGAAGAACTTCGTTGTTCTTCGAAAGAAGAGAAAAAGTTGTTCAGAATCTAAATTTGAGCACCAGCACCAATAATTCATTACAGAATTCACATTTTTAGTTTCTTCAATATTTTTTCACACACGGTATAAGGTCCACACACGGTTATAATTTTGGTCTTCAGTAAAAATCATCACAAAATTTTGAATATTGTGCGTCAGTAGAAATTGCAGATTTAGATTAGTTCCGAGTTCTCAAACCAGTTAATTTATTTATTGAACTTATTTGAATAAGAAACTGCGATTTTAGCTGAATACCTATACCTCAATACATCTCGAAATATGTATATTCATGTGCATTAACATAATATCTATAGTAAGATGTAAAAGAAGTGTTAACAGAAAGTGTCTAGTAAAGCATATTTTATCGTTACACTATTAACCTTGTATATAAGAATCCCTAGAGATACCTAGAATCTAGAATCATACAGAATAAACTTAAGTAACATTGAACAAAGTAATTCGTAAGTATGTAACATTGAAAATATCAGAAACCATCAGTTAAATTCTTGTATGTACCGATTGATTTAAACTGAAATATGAGGTTCCTTACATTTTTATAACCCTATATATCCAGGAATTTAAAACAGCTGTAAATATTTTATAATAAACAATTCTAGATACGTGAAGAAATGGAGTAGTGTAGACGTGTCTTTATTGCTTTCCATAAAGCCTCAGCTTTATAAACGCGCAGATTCTTCTTACGGAAGTGGTTTTTACAGTCAGTAAGCACAGTAATACACTTTGAGCTTGATTTTATCGTATTTGCTAGTGTCTTACCAAGCATCAACGGATGGTTATAAATTGTTACAGACATTAGACATTATAATACATTTTATTTATTTATTTGTTTTTGTTATATTTTCCTATCTTTAATTATAGTTCTGGTAAACAGTTAAATTTTAGCACACGTATATATACATTTACAAAACAAGAAACACTTCTCTCGAAGTATTAATTTCTTTAGGTTATATACAGTGTAGATATGTGGTCGAAATGGATGAAGAAAAGAAGATAAATTATAGGATTTTATGTATTGGGAAGCAATAGTCTTTTACTGTATAAAGTAAGTACGGCTTAACAGAAGCGATTATATTTATTTCCTAATCTAAGCTACGCCAAATATATATATTTTTTAATTCATGATTTAATACATGCATTTTTCATTATGCTTGGCTCTGAATAGTTTAGCATTATCATCAGTATGGAGCCTTGTTCAGTATATTCTGCAAATCGAGGTATGAGCTATTTAATTCTCAAATACAAATAATCTATTACATTTCAGTTTTCTTAAACATTTTTTAATTTTTAAATCATATCTGTATTAAATGCAAATTCTTCCTGAAATTATAGTGTCTACCATTATATTATACTAGTATGTATAGGTATAGTTCTCACTGCTATTTTATATTTTATAGAGTTTCTTATGATATGACACTTATCTGTAAAGTAACATTTTACTCATTTCGGTCGACAAATAATTACAATAATTGTTTTAGTTTAAACCTTTGTCTTTCGTGCTATCTTCTTGGAATCAAGAGCAATGCAGTTGTGCTTTTATATTATTTAACCTTTTTTCAAAAAACAAACGCCAATTATTAAAGCTTACTATAAATATGGCAGTCTATTTTCATATGAGTGTAACACTATATTTACACAACATTGACTACAGTGTCGACTATAAGAGTTAGCAATTGATTAGTTTGAAATAGACAGTAAAGCTGATTTATAGTATAAATATTATGTTAATAATTATGATACATCCGGAATATTTATCCCTTACGTAAAACATATAGCAGTAAAAATGATGTCTAAAAAGAAATGTAACAACTATCCCTCACTAATCTTGATAAAACTTTGCACAGAGGCAAACTATTGAAGAATAAAATATGCATATACTATTTGGCTTAAATAATGAAAGCGTCCAAATATCCCCGCCAAAACCATATAATCGGCTATATCTCAAGACCTACTTGGGACACCAGTATGAGAATTTTGAAAAATTCTCACTGCAATTCAGCTCCAAAATGATAAAATGTAATATTAGAACTGTCACAATGGTTGTCATAAATCTTTATGAAAATATATACACGTACTTACCCAGTTTTAACTTTAATGTGTTTGGAATAGTAAAATATACAGAGGAGATCAATTAAAACAAATGTAGTGAACAATATTTGAAAAGTAAGGTTAGCTCTAATGGACGTAAATTATAGTGTTGGCATAAACGATTGACCCCCATCAGTGATTGTTAAAAGAAATAACTGAAAAATAGAAACAACAGAGAAAATATTTTTAAACTAACATAACAAATACTAATATTAAAACTACTTCAAGTAGTACTAAGTTTTGTAATGGCAAGAACATGAATTCCAAAATACAGATTTAAGATACTAAGTTAAATATAGTGAAATTACAAGTTGTACTGTTAATAATAGCTTGTTAAAAATCAGGAATTAAAAGAATTTATTAGCTCATATCAATTCAGTTTGAGCATAGAATTGTATTCAGTTCTACCAAACGAATTCAGTTTTCGTGGCATAAAATTGTCACAGTTTTATTACTATTAAATTAAAAATTCAGAAACAAAAATTTAATATTAATAAAGATGATATACTCAGGCAGTGTTTTTATTTAGATAATATTAAGATGAAATGAAATATCGGTATACATTTGTTTAAAACCTTTCATTTTATAGTATGCATTCTTAGGTTTTCTTAAATAAAACATTTGTAAACAGATTTGAGTTAGGCACACAAAAAATGTCATAATGATCCATTTATACTTTATGAAAATATGTAACCACTTTTTTAAACCCGATACAAAATAAACGGGACTTATACATTTTTAATTAAAAAAAGTTTGTTAATTTAGTAACACTAATAAAAAATCACAAGAAAAATAAAAAAAATGAATAAAACCATCATGAGGTCATCAGTCCTAAGACTGGTTGGACGCTAACCTCCAGCTTCTCCTATCATGTGCTAACCTACGCATTTCGCTAATTGTGCTACAACCTACATCCCTTACTATTTGCGAGCAGTAGTCTAATCTAGGCCTACCTCTGCCTTTCTTCACTCCTATTTCTGCCTCCAAAATATCGCGAACTATTCCCCCACGTCTCAGCAAGTGGCCTACCATTCTATCTCTTCTCTTCTTTATGTTTTTCCACATACTTCTTTTCTCGCCGACTTTCTCTAATACTTCTTCATTTCTAACCCTATCAGTCCACGGTATTTTCATCATTCTTCGGTAACACCACATCTCAAAAGCTTTTAATTTCTTCCTACTTGCTTCTCCTACCGTCCAGGTTTCGCAACCGTATAGTGCCGTGCTCCATACATATGTTTTCAAAAATCTCTTTCTTGTTTCTAAATTTATTACCCTCGAGCATAAAAGTGCTTTCTTTTTGTTAAAAGCTACTCGACCCTGCGCTATTCTTTGTTTTATATCTTTATCGCTTCTACCATCCCAATTTATTTTACTTCCTAAATAAGTGAAGATTTAACTTCCTCCAATCTTTCATTATTAATTTGTACTTTCGCATTTGCTCTGCTCTCGCGCCCTCTGCACACTAACACTTTAGTTTTGTTTTTATTCACCTTCATTCCGTATTCCTCTGTCAACACTGCCTCCATTTCGTTCAACGCTGATTCCAATTCCTCTTTACTAGATGCTAATACTGCTACATCATCCGCGAATCTCAGCATTTTTTGTTTCTGTCCCTGTACTTTAATCCCGAAATCCACTCTATCTTTTACGACATTAATCGCCGCTTCGATGTACAGATTAAAAATTAGTGATGATAGCGTACATCCCTGTCTTACTCCTTTCCTAATACCTACTTCCCTTCTTTCCCCTTCTACTTCTATAACAGCAGTTTGCTCTTTGTATAGATTGTGTACTACTCTCCTATCTCTATACTTCATTCCCACGCTCTTTAGTATCTCGAACATTTTTTCCCATCTTACATTATCAAAAACTTTTTCTAAATCTACAAATCCTATATAAGCGTTCTTTCCTTTTCTATTGTTTTTTCTAACATTACTCTTAGCGCCAGAATAGCTTCGCGAGTTCCCCTATTTCGCTTAAACCCGAATTGGTCTTCTCCTAGTATTTCCTCCCCTCTATTTTCCATCCTCTTCTGCACTATTCTGGTTAAGATTTTTGACGCGTGGGAAGTTAGGCTAATCGTTCTAAAGTTCTCGCATTTGTCGGCTCCTCTCTTTTTCGGTATAGTAACGATAATGTTCCTCTTATAATCCTCCGGCATCTCGCCCGTCGAATAAAACCAATTGTATTATAAATAGTATTACCCATTAATAAAGATTTATCACAAGAATTAATAATGATATTATTCATTTATCTATCTAGTATCATATGTAAGTTGAAGATGATGACCCTGCTCATATTTTGCATGATAATTGAACGCGTTGTGCATGAATATTAGAAATACTTATTCCGATTGTCATGTCAATTTTGGAATTTCACATGGGTTTTTTCCTCAGGCCATTAATATTTTCGCTATTTGTCAATAAACTACCATCTTATCTGGAGGAAAAATTGACAATGTACGCATATGATACACCTGTAGTAGTGTACTGCTTCACACTCTGTGGAGCTTCAGCACTCAGGCAAAATTTTAATATTTGGCGCAGGAAGAAAAGATTACGATAAAAAAAATGGATCAATTATTCGTTGACTGTCACTTTAACCTGTAGAATGGAACTATGCTCCAACATGCATTTTCTTCAACAATTCTGTGTTTCAATTTACAAATTAACTACAAGATTTATAAATTCTATTTCTTAAACAAGTGTAGGTACCCAAAGTTCTTCATAATGGTTAAATAAGGAGACTTCGCAGGAAACTCAACTTATGTATATATAATCAAGAAATTACTAACATGTACCCTAACTTAGACAATTCCTTCATTTATAACCACGTTTGATCAACGTCATTTCTGTTATCACTTAATAATGAAATTTTAAATTTATCAAAATTATAAGCATATTTTCTCTATATTTAATAAGTTTTACTGTCCACTTAAAACTAATTATTTTAACTCTTAATGGTATTATACTCATTATAATCTATATCTAATCTCTTCACAAGTTGTAGCTTAATAAATTTACAATTTGTAACTTTTAGTTACAACTTGTAACTTGTAATACTAACTTGTATTTACCTTGTAATCTTATAGTAGTTGTTATGGGTATATTCAAAGAATCCTTTTCATCCTTTTCAGAAGATGTATGGTACGATATCCAGTCTATCTGAGCTGTGAACATTTTGCTATAAAGAACGTTGTTTTCCTTTGGACTAAAGAAATACGAGAATGTTACCGAATCATTGTATAGAATCTTTGTAGATCTAGGTGCTACTGAAAAAATGTCATCTAGAAAAATAAATAAAATTATCGTTACATTAAATTATGTTAAATTATTGTTACGTAGAGACCTTTGGGCCATTTGACCACAATTGTGTCGTTCGTCAAATTCGTAATGGACGCCTTTTGAGGGTTAGAATTGGGTTCAGTTTCTTTTAGTTTTCTACCGAAATCTATATGGTATGTATTTAATGATATGGGCATATTTGCGCTATTATCTTGAAAGTACGCATCGTAGCCGACAGTATCTTCGAATGGAAACGGGTATCTTTTAAAATTAGAATTTTTCGTATCTTGATCAGTGTGTTGCAAGTACACTCCGAAGAGCTCTATAACGAGAGGTGCCTAGAAAATAAACTCTGTTCGAAATTAACAGAAAACGTCTTATAAGATGGGATGGGTAAAGTAGTTTTTTAACCTTGTGAACTGTCAAACTATTTTATTAAATATACAGATTCGGAAAGTGTTGGTTTACCATCTACAATTTTAATCAACCTGTTGTAGTCTAAGACCTGGCAGCTGATTCCTGCAGGTATCTGTTTTTCAATGAAACTTAATTCAAATGAATGATTAATGACAATGTAATACATTGCTGCCGGATAGCCTATCAAAAATTAATTATTTTAATAAATTCCAACTATATTTTTTAAGCGAATTAAACGTTATTTGAAACAAAATGGTGTGAAGAATAAAAAAGAAACTGGTTGCCAGATATCAGTCAGCCGCAACCTCTAGGTTATCAGATATAAACAGATATATTATTGTTAATTATTTACACTCGTCGTATTTTTCAATAAAATATTATACTGAATTGAAATTTAATTTTTGCTACCTTTTTGTATTAAGCAATGAATTTTCTCGAAAACCATATGAGTTAATAATAATTTTAAAGAGCATTGAAAGTCTCCTTTACTTAAATATTAAAATAACTTAATTTTTTAGATTATGATGTACCTATAACATATATTTTTTTAAAAAGCTGCTTCACTATCAAGAGACTATTAATACTAAATGGTATTTATCTTGACTTATGTTCACTCACTTATGTAAAATATAATGTGTAGTGCAGCAGGGGTAGTTATAACACCAGGCACACAGCGCGATATATTTCCACGGTGGGAAAACTTGTGGTATAAACGTAATACATACATACGTACATTCACGCGCAAACAAATATAGCTGATATCAAACGTATATACTACACATACAAATGTTGTTTTGAATACTATTGAGTACATATGCCTACGTTAACTAAACTAACGTAATCATTATCAATTTTATTTTTCAAAAACATGCACAGAAAATAGTTTGATGTGCATTTTGACAACAAATTTCGTCATAAATAAACGTCAGTGATTCTTTTGCAGGGTGACTGTACGTGTAAAGTAAATAAGATTCTCAGAATATTTTTAAGGGTCATGCCAGTAATCATCTACTCCTAGCCTAATCTTCTTAAAATCATACAAAAATAAACTCCCAAACAATGAAGATAAACCCAATCTTTACAGCTAAACATTGTGTGTATGTACTTCGACCTCTTATACAACATTCATTAATTTGAAAATTAGTGAGAAAGAAACAAAAATTGCTTGCACATTGTATGCATCTGCACATACATATTTACAGGTATATCGCACACGCCACAGTTGAACAGAAATCATCTATTGATATTTTAAAGTTTATATTGCATAATTTCACACCAAATGCAAGTATTGCCCTCAGACTTCTTGACACTGCTGGTTATAGTAGTAAATGTAGATATAAGTTTTTCTAACTTAAATTAATTAAATATTTTCTAAATATATCAATGACTTAAAATAGATTCGGTGCTTCAGCACCACTCTATATAAGACAAGTGCAAGTACAAGAGTACTGTATTATTTATAAGCTTGTTATTAGTTTATTTTTTATGTATGTATGTATTTTTATTTATTTTTAGATTATGAGACCAACATTTTTAGTTTATTATTTTAGTGCTTCTTAGGTTTTGATTTTAAAACCGTGATACTAAAGAATTTTAGTTTATTTCAATGTTCTCTTTAAGAATTATTATTTATTTTTGAATTACCTATAAAAATTAATAAATATCGAGAAGCCGCAAAATTCTAGTTTGCTCGGGGTGAAAAAAGTTCCAACACCTGCCATGAATGATATTTTATAGATAACAATAATTGTATAGTTAATTTGAAACACAATATAATTGATAGTAATACTTACGTCACACCAGGTCAAACAAAAAAGTTTTTGTGAATATAGCCCGTGTTCCTTTGGATGAAAATAAATATCAACATACAAATGGGTGAGTCCTTCGATAGTTCCCTTTATAGGATCGATTTTAAAAACGTCTTCTCCTTTGTTGCAATCGAAAATAAAATCCGCAGGTACATCGGATATATTTTTAATTTCAAACGTCCTTTTACACCTCGCATTACCTGGACCTCTAATGAAGTGAATATGTTTCATAGAACTTCTCAATAAAGGCCCTGAAAGTGTAATGTAATATTTGTAACGCAATTACATACATATACGAGCCCAGTCTCATAATAGTTCGACCATGTATAATTTTACAACTAGTATATTTAAATAAAAAAAAATATCCTGTGCAGCACAGTACACGTGATAGAAGTGAATACTTCTTTAGAATAGAGAATGAGAGATTAAGAGTGAGAGATTGAAAGAGAGAGAGAGAGAGAGAGAGAGAGAGAGAGAGAAAGGGAGAGGGATAATTTCAAAAGAAATATAACAACATAAAATTTGTGAAAAAAATATTCTACAATTAATAATATATATATATATATATATATATATATATATATATATATATATATATATATATATATATATATATATATATATATATATATATTATATATATAAATATATTCTATAATGAATTAAAAATTCATTATCTACACTATCATCGGCTGGTGGTTCAATTGGTAATACTGATATGATCGGTTTGTGATAACTAAAATATGAAATATATATAAATATATGTACGTGATTCGATATTTTCTAGATAACGTGTAAAAATTGCATCTATTGTTGTTCCGGATTTTGTTGTTGATTCTTTGGGATTGTTATTTATAAGCAGACCAAATGTTTCTCGAAGAAAGTTAATCAACGTCAAAGAATCATTGGATCCAAAATTTACATTGAAATCTCCCCCGAGAATCAAAGGGATTTTGTCTTCGCCTCTTCCAAGTGCATTTGCATCTGTGTGGCTGTAAACCAGTAGGGAGCGGTGAATGAAATATATTATATCTTCTAGATTTTAACAAGTTAAACGGTTCAAGGATATTATCAAATAATAACAGAATACAGATGTAAATAACGTAAATAATTACAAAACACAATGATAAGTATTCGGTACACACGCGTGCTTCTTCAGCTGTTAATATATATATATATATATATATATATATATATATATATATATATATATATATATATATATATATATATATATATATATATATATATATATAGCGTCTGGACGCGTACATCTATAACGCGCGCATGCGCGACAATTTATCTATCCTATTCTAACGCTTCGTACTGAGTTTATATCGCTCTCTCTTGCTCCACTCCCGTGTGGCGTCAGAGTTGTACGTACTCGCGCGCATACGCGTCATACTATATTTTCTTCTATTGCCTAGTATTCAATGAATACGTGGCTCTCTCTCTTGCTCATACGATGCTTCCTAAACTATTCCCCCTTCAAGCAACTTAGACCTTGGACTTAGCGTATAAGTGGACGTTAAAGACGAAGGACCGCACAAAAGGGAGACGCGGATAACCTAAACTGATATACATATATGATGTATAGCTCTCTTCCCTTTCTCTCTATGTTATATATCTGTGTACTCTGTCTTGTAACGAAGCCTGTGTTTTAGGTATACCAAATATATAGCTCTCTTTCTCCTTCTCTCTACGTTATATCTTTTTTCTCTCTCGTGTAACGAAATCTTGAAACGTTACATTTTTTACAATTCACTCTCCATTCTCGTCAAATATCAGAACGCCGCCAAAGAAGTATTCACTTCAAAAAGTAAACACTCTCAAAACTATTTTATTAAAGAAACATATTTGTAACAGAAACAAAGTATAAACTTTTCACTTAAATACTATGAAATATAATACTACTTTATGACGTGTCAATGACAAGTTTGTTAATAAAAAACATTAAGAATCTAAGAGTAGGTCGGCCAGAATAGTTCGGCCAGTTGCTGAAATGCCATAATAGGTTAAACGTTTGTAGCGTTTTAAAACAAAATAGAATCTCAATTATTGTTAAAGTAAAATGGATATTATAATGTGCGTTTTGGACACGTTTGCTGAAAGTTTCTAAAAAATATGACATTAAGTGACGATATGCGAAAATAAATTGTTAATGTTCATAAACAGGGAATCTCGGCTCGGAAAATATCTGCTATGTATTCGCTGCCTAAATCTATAATGCAGGGCATTATCAACTTGTATAAAAAACTATATGCACAGCCCAAAGAAAGAAAACTGGTCGACCATCCCATATTTCACACTTAAATCAACATGCTCTGAAGAGGACTGTAACAACAAACCGACGATCTAGTGCAAAAGAAATTATGGAGGCAAGCTATTGGAAAAAATAGTTCTGTATCCACAACTAAACGCTCAATAAAGAAAATAGGATACAAATTCTACAAGGTAAAGTTTGATTCTTTACATTTTACTTTTGAACGTATCGGTTTCTTCTTCAGGCAAAAGAAAAGCCGTTATTAACTAAACGACAGAAAATTAATCCGTTACGGTGGGCCAGAGAATATAGGCTTTTAGACTACAACAGTGGCACCAGGTGGAGTGACGAATCCAAATTTAAAATTTATTTGGGCGACACCAGAAAACGCGTACTCAGAACCCCATAGGAAGCTGATTATCCTGACTGTTTGGTTAGGAAAGTGACGTTCCCTGCGTTTCTCATGATCTTGGGGTGTATGAGTGGTATAGGCGTAGGAAAATTGCATTTCGTAGATGGTACTGTGATAACAGAAAAATATAAACAAATTAATAAGACAGTTTATTACCATCAATACAAACACATCAAGGTCATCACTGATTGATATACCAAGATCACTGAACATAACCAGATGAAAATTTTGCACATTGTGTAGTAAAATATAAAGGCAACATTTTTAACATTTTCTTATGATACAAAAGTCAGCTTAAGAGGAGCTAGTCTAGATATATATATATATATATATATATATATATATATATATATATATATATATATATATATATATATATATATACATTTCACAATAAAGTATTAGAATATGCCTTGAGTAAACTGATTTCTTAAGCACTTCAGAGCCAGGAGATGGGAAGAGCGGAATTTTATTTATGGGTTAGAAGAATTAAATCAATAATAACAATTTAATTTTTATTTCTGTTCACCAACCGGATCACTTATACCACTAACGGGGTGACATTTCTCATAATTTGTATAAAAACTCTTACTACTTAGTTGTAAATTTTAACTGAACTGAAGTTTCGTAAAGTACATTGTTTGGTATCTATCTTATAAAAATCCTGTCGGAATAGGGTAATAAATATAAATTTCATCAAAGGATTCAGTACCGAAGTAGATTTTATGGTTATAAAGATATTGCAATGCATATTTTGGTAAAATCTTCTTCTTCAAATAAAATAAACAGTTTTAAAACGTTAAAACGGACTTTTCCGCACGTAGGACATCTCTATCTCGCAATTGAGTGGCCGAGAAAAAATAAACCAACACATAAATGCAGAATATGTATTTTATGCGACAGTTTTACTTTTTTCAATTTTTCTCAAATAGTCCACCATCGTGCTTTCTCATGACCTATGGACAGGGTGGGGTGTGTCCTATCCACTTCAAAATCAATAGATGTCGTCTGGTAGACGTACCACCCTAATCAGAATCAGTCTATTAGACCCTAATCAGAACCAGTCGAAACCCGATCGGTCCGATACGATTTAATTGAGTGATCGTGCTAACAGAAACAATTTCTCAAATAGTCCACCGCTATGCTTTCTCATGACACATGAACATGGTAGAGTGTGGTATCCACCTCAAAATCAATAAGTGTCGTTTGGGAGATATCCTCGATCAGAATCAGTAAAAACTTGATCGATCCGACACGATTTAGTTGTGTAACAAGATGACTCTCGTGTAATATTCTTATTGTAGAAACCCCCTGTATCCTTTCAGGCAGGTCCGCAATTGAGGGAACATCCGGTTGCCATTAAGCTCTCTATTCTGAGTAACCTTTTTCTTAATATTAGTAAAGCACCATTGTGGTCATCAAAATTTATTAGAAAGTTGGCAACGACATACTGAAGAGTGTCTCAAGGCTTGCTTGGATACAAGTGGTCAAGTGAATGGCATTCTTCTAACATGTGTCGAGAAAGTTATATTTGGCGTGCATTTTTCTAAATTCTCAGAACAAGGGTTAACTAGATAAAGAGTTTATCTTAAAGATTCAAGTAGGTCACCTAACAGATGTCTGAAAGGACACAATTCATCAACGGAAATTATATTAGATTGTAAATTAATTGAAATAGAGGAACGACTATGTTAAAATAATTAAGGCTATATTATTTAATTAAATACCCGCCGATTGGTCCATGGAGAGCTTTCGTTGCATTTATCTCTGTATAGTAGCAGACATGGACTAATCATAACTGATCGTACAATATCACGATATATAGCGGGATACGAGGGAAAATATTAACCAGATAGTTAATAATCAATGTTTTAATCTATATATACATATGTATATCATTGCAAAGTATAATCTTAATTATCATGTTTGTTTGCATAATAAGGAGGGATGTCGATATTGGACATATGCACAGACGGTAACCCGAAAATCAATATTATTGGTCGAAGTACGAAAGCTTCAAGATCTCAACCAATCCTGGCCTGGTTCGTCTAAACCACCCCTATGGGATGTTGAGCCCTTGAAGAAAGTTACAATTTTTGTCAGTTCTGTTTCGGTCATTTTTCAGTAAACATTTTAATAAGTATTCAGTATATAAATATTATCCCTTTTCTAAATTTTGCTATAGTTTCGGGTTACCTCTGTAGAACATTATTAAATTTTACACTATTTTATTTGCTTAAGTTTACCATATTATTTGTATTTGTAACTATCTCATTTTTCCCATTTTATTTTATATTTTTCCTTTTTTTAAATATTTGTTAATTTTATTCATTGTTATTAAATTAAACGTTTCCCTTGTTAATTAAATCGGTGTTTCTCTCGCGTTGGGTAATGTAACTTTAATGTAAGCATTTCTGAGGTAACTCGACAAAACGAGTAATTAAGGTAAGGTGAACCGAGGTACTATTTGTTTGATATGAAGCCAGAACAATCACGACCGATGACGAAAAGTAGGTGTTGGGTAAGAATGATTTCCTTTCCTTAGTTTCAAGTAAGAGCATTCCACGATAGAACCCACGTATTAATATGTATAAGATAAATTTGTATAAGACTCCCTTCCATTATAATTTGTGCGAGCCTCTCTTGATAAACTCTTACCTGCTGGTAAGGTTAATAAGATTAAAGGTCAAGCGGCAACCAACCATTGTACATCGTTGAGTTGAGTTGAGTTATCGTGTTAACAAAACAAATTTCGCAAATAATCCACTATCGTGCATTCTCATGACCCATGAACAGAGTGGGGTGTATTTTATCCCCCTCAAAATCAATAGGTGTCGTCTGAGAAACGTCCCCGATCAGAATCAGTCAAAACCCGGTCGATCCGACACGATTTAGTTGAGTTTGAGTTCACACACACACGCACACGCACACGCACACGCACACGCACACGCACACGCACACACACACACACACACACACACACACACACACACACACACAAACGCACGCACGCACGCACGCACGCACGCACGCACATTACATTACTTTTCCGCGTATAGTAGAGTGCGGAAAAGTAAAAAATCATAGAATTTAGTTGTTGAATCTAATGATGTCCCCATCAATTTTGTTTCAGATCAAAACTTGGCATAAGAGTTTGATTACATGTTGATTACGAATTACGAGATAATAATTTAACATGTAGACGAAGACCTAGTAAACATACTATCTATCTAGATTCTACTATCGATTCAACTATATAGTGAGTGATACATAGTAGTACCTAAATGACCCACAAAAATAAATCTAGTGAAGTAGTGCAGGAAACCTAACAAACTGCTATAACATAGTTCTTCTGCGTCTCTTCGATTATGATATTGTAAATATTTTAATTGAACTATTGCTAATATTTTAATTGATACACATTTAAATCCGAGTATTCTCGTAAAATCCACATGTAGTGCAGGTTTTCCAAAGACCTCCATTAGAGCAATTTTGGATGATACTACGTACCAACTATTGTTACGACATAACACTACCTTAACTTAGACAATATATTTTATTTATACCTTTCATAAAATATAAACCTTCCTACCTTTGGTTTCACCTGTTACTATTAGCTGCATTACATCTGATGAATTCGTTACAAATGCGAATATCTCCAGATTCCTTTTATAAGGATTCCGGGGAGTGTATTTAATTTTTAACTTTAAACATTCTCCAACTTTAATTAGCCCCTCGTATTTGTTAAGATAAAATACGTGATATATTGGATTCACGACCGACTGTCTTCTAAATTCGTAGCTAATAGTTTCCTAAATTAAAACATAAACATTTATATAAAAATAGTATGTATGGAAATTATACACGCACAGTATTTTTTAAATCTTCAAGAGTAAATGTCTTGACATATTCCTTGCACACAGCTACCTTACCAAAATCAACATGTATTTTTCTGAGTTGCGTTGTTGGTAGTTCAATTTTACCCAGTTCATCGTATTCACTGTAATCGGCCTTTTTTCGTTGACACTCACAGTTATCCATTTCGTGTCACTTTTAATGTCAGTTTGATTAAGCATTGGAGTACATGAGGAATGTATTAAGTGTCAATTTTATGTCAAATAGCACGCCCGAAGCCAGTATAAGTGGATTATGTCGAAGAGACAGTTGTAACAGAGGAGACCAAAGTGATAAAATCATCAAACACTATAAGAGATCTATCTTATAAATTCAACAAGTTCATCTGCCTCCAATTGACTTCATATATTAGGACAACAATAGTAATAGAGATATATTTGGTCTTATTTGTATATTACTTTATAGAGGAAAAAGGAATATCTATTTATTATTATTGTATATTGTAAAATATATTGAGATGGATTGTAGAATACTGTAATTTTCCAAATATTATTAATCTAAACTAAATCTTTCTAAATCATATCACCTACTGCTCGTTGATAATAGGAAAAAATGTGAGACTTCTCTATGTATGCGTAGAAGAAAGAGCGAGGGCAGCATTCGGCTATTTTTTACTTAGACTTTACTCGTGCACATGCAATTGACTGCACAGTTTGCCGATAAAACCCCTTCAAAAACTCAAGTCTATGAATGGCATAACAAATTTGGCATACCCTGAAAAAGACTCATATCGAAAAGCCAAAACTCATTTTTTTGCAGGCAAAGTTCTTGCCACTGTTTTTTGGGATTTCAGAGGGGTACTGCTCATTAATATTCTTCATGAGCAGCGTACAGTTAACGCCGCCTACTACTGCCCGCTCCTTGATGAAGCAAAACTGAGTTTTCGACGTAAAAGACGAGATATGCCTATCCGAAGTGTGATTTTTCTTCACCACAACGCTTGACCACATACAGTTGATTTTACCCGAGAAAAACTATAAAGAATCCACTGAGAAACACTTAAACATTCACCCTATAGCCCGTCTTTGTCACCACGTGGCAATCAATGTGTTTGGGCCACTCAAAGAAGAATTTGCAGGACGCCGTTTTGATTTGATGACGACCAAGACGTGAAAGCGTTTATGTGCAATTGATTAAGACATGACCAACTTGATTTTTCGATAACGTCATTAAAAAACTCCCAATCGTTAGGAAAGGTGTATTGATAAAAGAGGAGACTATGTAGAAAAATAAGATGTATTTAAAAATGTTCTTACTATGACAATAAATTTATTTAAACAAAACTCCGGTTTACATTTAACTCACCCTCGTAGGATGATTATTTATATCCTCCAAATATCGCTTTGCCCGAAGAAATAATTCAGTTTCTGGGACGATGATCTGGTTTCCTATCATCAGAATATCATAAATATTATGTAGCTAGAATGAATATCCTTGTCATATTGAAGATAAATTAATTAAAAAATAGGTTTATAATAGATTTAGGATAACACTTCTTAACTTCACGACCCTTTACGTCAATTCTATATAAATCGCAATTTACCAGAGGCCTCCATAGAGTTTTCCCAAAATTTGAGAATGACATTAATGCACTTTTCTGGAAATAAATTGCAATAACTTTTGGGAAATCTCAAAGATAAATCTCAAAGAAAGGTTTTATGAAATATGTTGACAATATTGTAGTCAAAAGCATATTGGGTAGACAGAAACAGCAATTGTAACTAGTTTTAAAAAACACATGGTCCATTTAAAATATGGAAGGTTAGAAAAGTCTGCGGTTGTTCAACATGTTTTCTAAAATAATGGACTCTAGTAACTTAAAGTTAAAATTACATAAAAAGTATAACCAATAACATTAGATGTCATGGAATATATTAAGATAGTTAAATGTGGTAATAGCATGAACAACGATTAGGGTCTTATACCTAAAATCCCTTGTTTTGGTAGTTACAGTAAATGATCACATTAATGAACTAGTAAACCGAATGTTTACCTCTTTACAGTTCACTAATCATGAATGGATATAGTTATAAGAGATTAGGCGTTAGAAAAAGTAGCGCAGTAAACGGAAACCAATTATTTCTTCACTGTTAATAGACCATGTAGTTGTGTGGAGTTTATTAGTAAATAGTGTATGAAGCCAACAAATATTCGTAACGGTTTACCGAATATGAACAAAATTTCAGTATAAATAGAAATATAAGTACGTACTAGCAGACTCATCTAGTACATCATCATTTCTCGATAATGTCAACTTGGTTGGCGAAACGGGCATCAACAAACATGTAATCTTTCGGGCTTCGTGACAAACTGACGGATTTCAGACAGAAACCAATAAACAGTGAGACAGAACAACTTACTTCTTATATATTATCAGGCATTGCATTTAGACCAGCCAAGTTAGCCCGTTTAGAAAATATCGTTCAGGAAA
Organism: Rosalia funebris; assembly: GCA_037954035.1. Lineage (NCBI taxonomy): Eukaryota > Metazoa > Arthropoda > Insecta > Coleoptera > Cerambycidae > Rosalia > Rosalia funebris. The sequence continues at coordinate 17,040,283 of JAZFAV010000007.1, read as the reverse complement.
TAGTTTGGAAAACTCTTGTCATTTAAAATATTAATAGGTGAAAGTAATTTCCATCGTTATATAAAATAAATTACAATACTAATAAAAAGTACTACGTAGTCATCTGGATTTTTGTTTATCATATATTATTTACCTTATAGGAATTACTACGTTTATCATCTAAGAAACCATCACCATAAAAATATTTTGAAGTAATTTCACCTTCAATACATGTTTGTTAGAATTGATGATAAGAACATTTTGCCCTAATTTACAAAAACATATTAGACAACAAAATTTATATTAAATGTTTTTTTTTATTTGTTTTATTAATTTATTGTTATTGTGATTATCAAAATACTATTATATATAAATAATATATTTTGACAATTATAAAAATAACGTACAAATATGTTATTAATTCGAGAGTTAAAATAATAATAGCAAACTACAAGGTTGAAAGAAAAACTAACGTGTTTTTAACAATAAAAAATAAAGTAACTGGTCTTCCATCTTGTTCAACGCACAAGTTAACATATTTCCTATTCTTCTGCGCGATATAGTGCCCGATTAGGTGATGATGTAGAGAAGATTCAACAAATATGTGCGAATTATCAGTGCTTCATTTCACATATTTTCGTACCCTCAAAGATATGTACCTAACGTATGTACCCGTACCTAAGACGTCTGGAGTGGTACTCCAGCAACAGAGCTTGGTGTAATTGCATCTTATATGAATGTATGTTCAAGTTCTTTTCTACAATCATTCGGCATGTTAAATAAAAAAAAACAACATTTTTTTGAGACAAATGCCAACGGTTTTCTAGGCTCTTATTCCATACGTTGACAAACATTATCAGCAATTTCTTCTACATAAATGATCTTTTCAGGAGCACCAAGGTTTTTTTATGAGCCACAAAACCAGATTCACGAAAGACACCAAAAATGTTTAATGTATGCATAAAAAGCCTTTGGCATTACTGTAAAGTCTAGGCACTGCTCTCGAAATTATCAAATACAAACGCTGACTGTATTCTCCAATTCCACTAACTAGCACAGCATAATAGAAACCATAATGAATAAGATACAATAGCAAAAAAACTACACCGGAATTACTTAAAAAATTTTTATAATTCAACAAACTATTGATATAAATGAACGAAACCAGCTCTTTCCACTACCTTTGAGCAAGATAATTTTTAATAATTGATAGAATTAAAGCCGTTTATTTTAACACTTATGGTCTAGTTTTTCACCTTACATTTAAAATGTGGTTCTGTGGTTTACTTTTGGTTAAGTTTTGTTTAATTAAAACAATAGTTTTTAATAAAAATTTATTTCAAAAAGCATTTAACAAAAACAACTATAAACTGAGGTAGATATAATTTACATACAAACGTAAAATTATTTCATAATAACAACAAAAGCAATAAAAGCCTTTACAAAGAAAGTTAAATAAATAGTTTAGGCAACATCTAACTTTAATGGTATTATTTATGCCTAAGAAAACATCGAGAGATTCTAGTTAAGCGAATCAGTCTTCTATACATATTTTATTAGATATTAATAAAATTATGGCATCTAAAGGACAAAAATAATAATTTACAATCGTGTAAAATTAAACCTACTCTTTCTTCTTCATTTCTTTTAGTACTTTAAAATACCGAATATTTTACAGTTATCTGTCATTGTCTGCATGGGATGAATCTTTCATTATTAGTATCACGCTCGTGTCTATTTTGATATGATTCAAATAACAGTGTAGCATAAAATCAGGAATATTTGCCATTAATTAAAATTGACATTGCCATCTAACACTGACATCAAGTACACAACTTTAATAAAATATCGTTACAGGTCTTTATGAACAAAAGCTTCGCCTTTGACATAATGTAGGATATATTGTTATATCATATATTTTTTGCTATTCTATTGTTCGAATTTCCGTCAAGAAATTGCGTCTTTAAGTAATTACATTAGTTACGCATCTTTAAGTAATTATACATATGTAAACATACAGAGCACATCACGGCGATTGAATCATTAGACCTAAACTTGAAATTTGTCAATTTCTCACAGCTGTTCTATTTGACGAAATAATGTCTAAAATTGAGTCTATATTTTTTCACGGCACCGTGTAATAGTGCATCGCTATACTGTTAAAAATAAAACATTCAGGAACCATATTTTAGATTGGGAACCTTTTTGTTGCGTGAGCTGTACATATTATCGATATTAGTTAAGTAACAGCTGCCACGATTACCACTGAGATGGGTCACCACCGGTGCACCTATCTGTCAGTCCATCGATATACAAGCCGACAGAACTTATCAGTTCTGTCGGCTTGTATATCGATGGACTCACAGAAGCTACACAAACTTAGGCAAGATTTGTTTAGAAGACATACCATCCCTTGGATATGATGCAAAACCGCAAGCCTCTTGTCATTCAAGCTATATCACTGCCTCACTAAAAGAATGCGAGTTCAGCAACATTTGTAGATTGGAGGTAGCTTATCTCCTGACATCAGGGATGAGTCTTGGCAGCAGAAATAGGTCGACGCTGATAGTCAATTAAAGTTATTAAAAGAAGTTTTCGTATAAGATTTCATTAAATCCGGAATGTCTCAGGAATTTGTAGTTGTAAAGATAAGGGAATGATGGTTACCTTGAGAAAAGAATTTGAATGTGATATAAAAAATGTGGTCGTTTTTTATTACTATAAAATATTTTAGGACAAATAATATAAGTTGTACAGTTCTCAATATCGTAAAGTTGGCAGAACATTTATATACTAACTTTACGATATTGAGAGATATACAATTTTATATTATTTATAGTTTCCCAAAAATATCGAATTTTCCCAAAAATATCGGCGCTATTCACCGTGATATATTCTGTATAACATGACAGATACTCATATGACTACATTCTCTTCATAAACTATAAACATTTAAAAGTAGGTCGTAACAGCTACGTCGGATATATAGTTTGATTTAAAATAAATAGTACCACCAAAGCGACATATACTAACACACAATTGTGAAGAGAGGAACAATCTGTAGGAAAATCAGTGGAAGTTTCATCGAAACCAACTTCAGTCAGTGGCCAATCGCGACAGATGTCCTCCATATACGTTCTTGTGGCGTTAAAACTGCAGTTATTACTGCTACATACTGACACATTTCTTTCTTCAAAAAATTCAAACATATCGCTAAAAAACTCACACGTCCACGAATTGTTAGCTACAAATATCTCTCTAATATTTGGCATATTTTTATATAATAAGTTATAATTAAAAGTTGTTAAATTGTTGTCACTGAGATCGAGTACTGTTAAAGAATTAAGTTCTTCATAACTGTAATCGATGCTCAAATTACTGATGATATTTCTGTTCAACCATAAATACTTCAAATTAGTCATATGGCTGAAATACATGAAATAGTTTATAGACTCGAATTTGTTATTAACTAATTCTAATATCTGTAGGGCGTCTAGGCCTATGAACCCATAGGGTTTTACAAAACTAATCTCGTTATCGCCAAGATACAGGGATTTAATATTTTTTAAGCCATTGAAGGAACTTGTTTGTATTTCTTTTAAATTATTCGATCTTAATTGTAGATCCACTAGATTAGTTAACGGCTTAAAGTTGTATTGTACTAAGTAACTGATACTGTTGTTATTCATATATAGAAAGTTTAAGTTCCTTAAACTTAAAAATGCATCAGGATGAATTTCAGCAATGTTATTATGTTCAAGATATAATATTTTCAAATTCGTCAAATGTCTAAACATATTATCTTCTAATTTCTTTAAATAATTGTTGTTTAAATATAGATATCTCAAATTAATTAGCCCTGTAAAAGCCTCTGGTTGGACATGGAAAATCTGATTTTTGTTTAATTTTAAAATATCTAAATTTTCCATTTCGGAAAACATATTGTTTATTAGTATTTTAATCTGATTTGTACTTAGGTCCAGTTGCGTTAATTTTTTCATGCCATTGAATCCCATGAGATCTATAGTTTCTATACTGTTATTTCGCAAGTTCAAATACTTCAAAAGGGGAAATTTTCTGAAGGCAAATTTCCTTAAAATCTGCACGTTGCAATTCGGTAAATCCAAAAAACTGATGTTATTTCTCACTGGAACGTTGAAAGTGTTCTCGCTAAGCACATTCAATATACAGCTGTCACATTTCACCCAGTGCGTCTTATTTAAAGGCGCGTTGAATTTTTGTAAATAATCCAAATTTACGCCGGTGCAGGTAAGCTGTTCACCTTTTAAAATGCTTGGATGAAATCGACAGTACTCGTCTATCTCTAAATTTGAGGTTATTTCCAACGTGCACAGTACTGCAGTTAGAAAAATCCATTTTTCCATCATATCTGAAACAGAATTGTAAGTTACATAAAGCGGCACTTATATTAATAAAAATAATAAAATAAATAAATATAATATTCATGTAGTTGCCTTACTAATAATAGGTCATATAATTCAAATATACAGTAGCGTTAGTTTTTCATGCAAGTATAATAGAATCGACATGAGTTAGTGACAATAATTGCAGAGAAATCTAACGAAAGTATTGCCGCAGTGAAAGGTCTTCCCGAGCAACAATGAGATTGAACTGTCTTATTCTCAATATCCGGAAGTTATTAAGTATGTGAATAAAATGATTTCTCACGGAAGACGTAATTATACAGAGATGTACGGCTATCTAGAATTTGTGTCTATTAAAAAATAATTTACGATATTTACAAGTATTGGCGGTGGGTGAAATTTGGCTGTTGTTTGTATTGACCTCCCACCAGGTAACATTTTAGAGAGAAACCATCACAAATTTCTCATCGGCAAAGGATAGAATATGCATATTCTCTATCTATCATTCTACAAGCTCTATCTATCATTCTATAAGCATGTTAAATCATCACAATGATTTTGATGGCATTTCATACTGGCATGTTTCTATTGGGAAGAAGAAAATTTTTGATTAATTTTTGCTCGAAAGTTGGATGATATTCAACTTTCAAAGATTGCCCCAATCAAATATTATAAGGATGAAAATTCAAATTCTTTGTCAGGATGTCGTGGACAGTAGTTTTCGACAGATTTAAGGCGGCCACATGTTTTTGTAGAGAACGGCGAATTGTACGTGTCACTGCTGCACGAACACGCTCGGCGTGTTCGATACTTCTTGTTTTTCTAGACCAACCCATTGGTTTTTTATTACTGGTAGTGCCTTTTCTTTCAAATTTAGCGACCCGTGGGTTGATTAATTTTGCCGAAGGAGCTTGGTTAATGTAGTTAAGGAGGTAATGCGCTCGATATAGGACACGAACTATTATGAAAGAACTATGGTTTTCGTAAAAGCTTCTGACATACATGGCACGTTGCTCACAAGTGAAGCAATTTTTCAACAAAACTGCTTAGAAATACTGCAATACCGAATTTCCAGGACGTGGTGTCTAAAACATGCGCGTACATATTACCATTACCACTTTCCAAGATGTTCTACAAACAAACGATGAAAACCTTTCAAAACATTTTGTATGAATACTAAAAGTTCATGCCATTTGACATAATTCCAAAATTAATAAATACAATACACCTAGCAAGTAACGAATATAATTCATTTGTATTCTCCTGTTTTCATAACATAAAAAAGAAAACACAAATTAGTATAGAGAAAAGGTGGAGGTTATTATCATTATTATTACTACTTTTTATGACAATTATTTTAAAGACGAATTCCACGTTATACTTACTTTTAGCAGACCTTTATTAAAATGAATTGAAAATTAAAAACTAAAATTTAGACAATCTTATTTTACAAAACCATTACTTCATTGGTTGATATTCCTCTTATGATGAAGAAAGAAGCAGAAAATTGAAATTGCAGAATTGTAGATTTAATCTAGCCTACTTAAAAATTGTTTGAAGGAAATTAATTCTATCGAGTGTACATTCAAAACGTTTGATTTAGTATGATTTTGGATACAACAGAGCATAATCTTAGTTTTAACTAAAGAATAGAGCGAAAACGAGGATTTAAAAGTGTTCAAGTTTATATTATGTAATAAATTATACCTAAAATTAATTATTGAGAACACGTGGTGTATATACAGAAATAAAAAAAATAATTAGCATAACATAGTATACACCTTTGAATAACTATTTTATTTATTTAACTTCTTTATTTTCCGATTCTCCTATTCCTATTTTCCGATTTATCGCGCCCATAATTTTCTTTGTTGGTGAAAATAATCTGAATTCAAAATTCTCTTTTGGAAACAGACCACTTTTCTAATGACACCGAAAGATTATCTTGTTTAAAACTGATGTAGTTTTAGGTTGGCATCCAGATGATTAAGTTGACTTCAAGTTGAACTTGATTGGCAACGCGCATGTTGAGAGACATGTAATCTGTCAGTATTTCTGTCTGTTTAATCCATCACTAAACATTAACTTTGTACCAGCACTAATTTTATTTTTAGAATAAAAAACGTAAATAAAATCTGTGACTGAAAGAGGTAAATTAATGTGTAATAAAATATTTTTGTCCATTGCGAATTATACTCCTTAAAATATGTTCCATAAATTATTCTGTTACTGTCCAGTTAACTTTGTCAGGCTTTTAAAAATTATATTCAAGAAGCAAATGTGAATAAAAGTGGGGTTTAACTGAACGAGAGAGCATTAAAATAACTTCTTTGAAGAAAATGTAACTGCTATTATATATTTAGAATTTCTATATTTCCACCCAGTTCTTTGTCCAAGTAATAATGTTTCCAGTGAAAGAATTTGGTTTCAACATTACGATTCTAAATGTTTGACAATGCATTACTAAATGTTCTAAATGTTTGTGTTCTTTTGAGTTACAGAAAATATAGAGTTGAGAAAAAATACCTACAATCTCCATTATTGTTTCTGGTTGACGATGAGACAGAAGTGGTAAAAGAGACTGTATATTGCTTAAAAATTGCGCATCTATAAATAATTTTTATACTAATATTTCAGATACTTACTTGAAAAAAATTGAACTTTCTTTGTTACTTATAATCCCCCAGCCATTGTTAATGTGGGTGCTTTTAATATTGAACATTTATAAACTATAATATTTAAACAATTCTAGAACGTTTAAACTACACACGTTTTCTAGAGCATTAAATAATTATTAATTTAATACATAATAAAATCCTTAAATTATTCTTTATCGTTATTTAATAAAATAGATTTAATACGATTTATTATATTTTGATGTTTGTATCAAATACTAAGTTTGTAAGCTGTTTATATTTCTTGTTTTGTTTGTACGATCAGCTTATAACAAAAACTCATACTTCTTATTGCCATGATATTTGATTTTCTTTAACAGACAACCAAATATTCCCATTCCTATTAATTAAAGTCAATATTGTCTGATAATTTTCTATTGAAATATTAACATTGTTATTTAATGATGATACTTTTTTATGGGGACGTAGCCGGCGCTCAGTGTTCCACCTATCTCGGCACCGCTCTCGCATCTCAACGAGGTAGGGGTCAATCTTCTGCACGATGTTTAAAATTACCATTCTTCTTCGCCCTACATCCCCCCTCCGTTTCCACGATTAGGGGTTCGGGCCAAGTTCACACTCCTCCTCTTCTTTCTTCCCCAAGATATTCCCAGTCATCTTCTCCGAGTGCACCCACACCCTCAGGCACTCCACCATTCCGCATACAAGCTCCCTCACACTCTCCGGCTGTCCCGCCCGCACCAAACACTCCTTCCTCTCATCCAACGACCTCGGGTACCTGAGCTACGTGTGCTCGGGGTCGTCCCTTTCTCCATACATTCGTCCCCATCCGCCTTCTCTATTCCCCGCAGATACTGCCCAAAGCATCCATGCCTCGACAGCGCCTGCGTGAAATAGAACCCTACCTCCCCATGCGTTCTCTCCATCCACGCCCTCACATTCGGGATCACCCTATGGGTCCATCTCCCTTTGAGAGAATCATCCCACTGCATTTGCGATGCAGCAAACAGCCGTGTATTGGCCTCCCGCCTACACATGCCCTCACGCACATCGATCCCTTCCCTGGCTAAAAGGGTCAAGGAAGGGATCCCCTCAATCAGCGCCGCCTCCCTCGACACTGTTATGTACGCGCTCGCAACCCTTAGTGCCATCCGCCTGTGCATCCTGCAGATCAGGACCCTGGCACACTACCTGATTAGCGTCTTCCCCAACACCGGTACTGCATACAGAACCACTCAGTGAACGACGGACGCGAGAATCCTCCTCCTCGACGCGCGTGGGCCTTGCGTATTCGCCATGAGCATTCCAGGTATCCTCCACCCTTCCACCTAGCCTGTCAGTCCAGGTGTGACCCACGTGAGATATGGGATCGATTCCCTGTTCTCCCTCTCCCATGTTCACGAGGAACGAGGTTCCCACGTTCGAGACAGTCAGGTCCAGCTGAGCCGCTAATTCCAATATAACATCTCCCCTGATGTTGGTTCTCGGCATGCCCCAATCCGGAGTTATGGCGTTGAAGTCTCCCGCGATCAGGACCGCCTTCCTCGTCTGCCTCACCTACACCGCCAGAATACCTAAGCTCTCTCTCAGTCTCTCCATGCTGTCGTTCGACGAGAAGTAGCAGCTAAACACTGCTACCCCTTCCACCTCGACCCACACAAAGCCGGGCCCCTTTCCTGTTCTTTCTACTGCCAATCCCCTGTTCGCAATATAGATCGGAGTGTCCACCCTATCATCCACGAATCAGGCAGATTTACTCTGGATGACCGCCCGGTTCAGTTCGCTGACCACCAGTACGTCTGTGCCCTCCTCCTTCGCCGCAGCCCACAGAAGGTCGTGCGCGGCTCGAGACCTGTTCAGGTTTATCTGGATTACGTTGAACTTGCGGTATTATCCCCGCATTCAACCTCCTTCTCCCCATTCGGGCTCTTTATTCCTTATGCCGGGCATTTGGCCGTGTCTGCCCTATTCCCCTCCTGCCTGCATATTGGACATGTCTCTGCATTACGGCAGTCTGTCGCCTTATGTCCTTGCCTTCCATACCTTAAGCAGAGGCTACTCCTATCCGGGCCCTTATACTGCGCTCTAGCATGATCAAACCCCAGCACCTGGGGCACCTCAGCGCCTGCGGCATTTCCCTCACCCGGCATCTACCCTTATTCTGCCCGCATCAAGCAGTTCCCTTGACCCATTCTTATCGACCTGAATAATGGTCGTCTGGCTGTCTCCCGGACCTGCCTTCAGTGACACAAGCTCAAACTCACGCTCCCATATTTCTGCCGTAATAGACGAGTCCTCTTCCTTAGTCGTCACTATCTCAATGTCTCGGATGACTATCCTTTCCCCCCTCTTAAGAGCCCTAGCCTCGGCCCCCTCCACCTTCTTGAGGATCTCCTCCTTCAGCGCCTCAGCTTTTAGGCCGCCCTCTTTGACTTCCAGGAGGGGTTCCTCCGCCCTGGTTTTTCTAAGGCCGGATATTTCTACTCCTACGGCCTTGGGATCTACATTCCTCTTAACCTTAGCCAGCACCTCCGCAAAAGTGCTGGCCCCGGTGTCCTTAATAATCACCGCCATCGGTTTATTACTACCCATCTTATTTCTATTATGTTGACTCTTTTCCTCCTTCCCCGCTCTTTCCTTCTGTCTTCTTCCGACAACCGTCCTCCACTCCCTAACCTGAGGCTGCGGCCCCTGCTCCCGCTCTTCAACCGGGTATATGAGAATCCCCACCTCCTCCTCTCCCTGGAACCCATATTCCGCTGCCTTTCTAAGTAGCGCTCAATTAGCCTACTTATGGGGGGGGAGAACCAACCTCTTCCTATCTTGTCTTATACAGATATTTCTCAGGTTACAGAGAGCCTGTACCAGTCCCTCCAGTTGCCACTGTGCATCCTGCCAAGATTCCGTTACCACCAGCTGGTATGCGTACCTGCTATTTTCAAGTTCCTCCACTCCCATTCCAGACGGCCTGGCAATGTAATGGCGTAGATACGCCACCCCCCCCCCCCCCCCAATGGATATCTCCTGGTTACCCAGCTCCGCTCCATCATAGAAACGTTCCGTTACCCTCTTCGGCACGGTCCCTCTGAAATCGGATGCCCAAACTTGTCTCTGACCACTCTCACTCTTTTAAAAACTTCTTTGGGCCATCTAGTATTATAATAGGGCCTAATTCCTCAAGAGTCTTGCCTTCCGCAAGAGCCCTCCGGATCCTTTCCGTATCCTTAACCTCGTCCGAGGTCTGGGTGGCCACCTCTACGGTCTAAGCCCCGCTGGGTCGTGCCCCCACCTCCCTCATATCCTTCCTCTCGACGACAGTCCCGTGCCCTTCCCCTTCCATCCTTCTCCCCATCGTTTGAAGCGTGGCTTGCAATTCGTCAGTCATCAATTGACTGACCAGGCTCCGCATTCTAGCCAGCGCTTCCTTGTTATCCCGCTTAGTATTTTGGCTGTTCCTCACTAACATACTCAAATCCCTTAAGCACCTATTAACTTGTTTGATGAGCCCTCTAATATTGCCTGTCTGCGATTGCAGGTAGACTCCATCTCTACTAGCTCCTTTATGATCTTCGAGCCGCTCCTGCTTCCTTAATCGTTTTATCATTTTCCATGCCTGTTGCTTCACCATTTTGCCCGTCCATTTTTTCCATTTTGTCATGATGTTTAACAAAATCCTGATTGGGGCGCAGTTCTGTCAGGAAATGAATAAAATTGAGATTGATTTCTCAACAATATTGTATTTTTTGACGAATCGAGTTTTTGCCAGAATTGTTTTGAAAATCGACATAACTATCGATACTGGACAAAATTCTCAGTGCGTAGAAGAAACTAACACCCAATATGTTTAAAAATTAATTATAGGGCGGGGAGAATCATAAGAAACTTCATCGGACTATTCTTTCTCAAGGAATATTTAAACTCGAATCGTTCTTATAATTTCGGTGAGAGCAAATCATATCAACATTAAAACCGCTTTAGCGCGAATTGACGTGAGACAATACCTCAATGAACATTTCCGAAGAATACAAGCTATTCAAAATCCTTAGAGCCTTGACTTATCGATTGAGATATTGTCAAGCTGCTGAAGATGCCAATTTGAACATTTGAACCTAACAATAATAAGTAGCCAGTCAGGTTAGGTTAGGTTAGGTTAGGTTAGGTTAAGTTAGTATCCTTCAAAATAACAGCGTATTTAGTTGTTAATATTCAGAGTTAGCTTTTGGAGCCTCTCCGTATATATGTGGTTTCATCGAACGACACAGAGGGCGTACGAATTACAATGGACGACGCCAACTGCACGTCATTGTATACATTTGAAGTAACTAAACATCGAAAGGTTCTAATAGGTTTCATGACGGTTTAATATATGATATGTGTAAAGGAAGTGTTGTAGCATCTACTCTTATTAATATTAGCTATCTATGTAGGGTGAAGTGAAAGTTATTTGATAAGAAAAAATGGCCTTATGCGGAAAAGTGGAAAATTCATTTTCTCGAAAACTGTGTCCACGAGGATGAAACTGAATTCAGATTCCAGATTCGTCTCCAGCACCCTCGAAAATAGGGGGGTAGGAAAAGTTTCGTAAACATTCTTCACGGAACACTTAATGTAAATAATTACCACGAAAAATCCTGGATACAGCCGTCTAGAACACATGTGTTAATTTTTAAAGGGTACAGACATTAGTTACAAGAGTACAAGAGTTATTTCCTACTTTACTAAAATATAGTCCATTTATAATTAAAAATGTGTAACCATATATATAGTTGACAGTGGCGGCTCGTGAGGTTTTTTTAGAGGAGGCAGAATATGTATATCTACCGGTGACACTTCTTAATAGCGCCGCAGACGAAAATTAGAATTTTCAAGGTCACGCGTTTTCCTGAACCTTTAGAATTTAAATAAAAAACCCATTTATACACAAATATAGACTTTCGCGAGAATAATTTTTGAAATTTGCTACCTTTTCGAAATAATTATAATTTTATTTATTTACATATTTACTTACGAATTACAGCTACTAAGGGAATAAACAAAATATGTTTTATTGAAGTTAAATATTGTTTATAAACCAAAAATTAGTTTGTGAAATTTACGATCAATACCTAAAATTTAAAACAAACCTCGAAATTGTCACTTTCGGCACAATTAGCACATTTCCCCACCACTCTTGAGGTAGTGCTACAGCGCGTTACTTTTTTTTGTTGTGGGTTGTTCGCCGGTAGCCATATTGTCCCACTTAAACTAAATAACACTTCTGCAAAATAAATTAAACTAGTACCATGAAAACGCAGAGAAAACTAATAAATAAAGGAAAATAAAATACGTATTCTTTGTAGGTAAAACATTCTTCCTTCGTACTAAAAACTAAAATATCTTCTAAAAAATAAATAAAAAATTATTTAAAACAATAAAATATATATTCTGCAACCTATATATTTTTGTAAATCTACGATTTTGCGAACTAGCAAAATGGTTAATTATTTCCTCATAAAATGAGTCATTTTTCAACTCTGCCAAAGACTGTTCTTCTAAAGAAATAAATGAGATATTTGACAGGCGATCTTGTAACATTGAATTTCTAGTATGTTTTTATACGTTTGAGTGCTGAAAATGACCTTTCGACAGAGGCTGAGGTAATAGGAACTTTAGACCCTAGAGATAAAGCTTGCATAATCCAGGAAGGTAGTCTTTTAAATTATGATGCCAGATGAAACTGAGCATTTCCTGAGGTGATTTACAATTATCTAAAAGCTGTTGATCGGAATACAACACACAAAGTTCATTTTTTAGAGATATACGGTCAAAAAAGGGGTACTGTGTCATTAAATTGTCCATTAAATCATTAGGAAATTATTTCAAAAAAGTTGCAAAATTGTTAGTATTTACTAAATCAAAACACTGCAAAGTATTTAAATCGGAAAATCTAAGTTCAATTTGAGTTATGTTGGTGTCTAGAATTTGGGCAAACATTTTTCTATAATGTATATCTGTTCCATCAGTTATACGTTGTCTTTCGTTTTTTCGGTTGTGGTTCATCGTTAGATTCTTCGATGTCTTCTAAAAAATGGAATATAATGTATCAAAATGTCCTTCGTTATTGCGAAATTCTTTTAGATATAAGTGAATTCAGTCTATTTTTAGAATATGTTATGTGAGTTAATTTGTTCTGTAAAATTTGAAAAACAACATCAGTTTGCTCAAAAATCATTTTAAATAGTTTTAAGAAAAAATAAAATTTTTGTCTAGCAATAACGCTTTTAATCCATAGGCTGCTCTTAAAGACTGATCATCATTTCGAAAGTCTTCACTGTCCGATATAAAATCAAACACCTCAATAAGTTTCTTTCTGTAAGTGTCAATAGTAAGTACAGCCCTAGAGGAAAAATTCCAACGAGTTGGAGCATTACTCGGAATTCTGTGTGCCATAATTCTATTTAAAACATCAGATCTCTTACTAGACTTGGAAAAAAATGCAGATAAACCAGTAAGATTTGAAAAAAAACTCTAACTTCTTTAATTCCGTTACAGGCTTTACTTAAAACTAAATTTAATTTGTGTGCATAACAATGAGTGAAGTAAGCTTGAGGAGCGATGTCTTTTATTTTAGTCTGGAGACCATTGAGATGTCCTGACATAACCGTAGCACCGTCATATGTTTGCGCAATTAACTTATTTTTTAAATCGAATTTACCAAATTCGTCGGTTAATAATTTAAACAGGCTATCTGCGTCTCTTCCGGTACTTACATCAAAAAAACCAACGAATCTTTCAATAACATTTCCCAGTATTGTATATCTGAAAATTACGGAAAGCTGGGATTTACAACTAATGTCCGTAGTTTCATCAATTTGCCACGAAAAGAAATCGCAATTACACAATTCCTCAAAAAAATTATTTTTAACAATGGTACTAATACTGTCAATTATAACATTTTGAATTGATTTGGAAGTTCCGGAGAAAGTTGTAGCATTATCTAAAAAGTTCTGTAATTTTGGATCGTACGTCTTCAGTAAATTTACTAACTCTTTGAAATTGCCTTTATTGTGGGAATCAGATTTTTCGTCATGCCCTCGAAAAGAACTTTCTTGAGAAGCTAAATAAATGACTATATCAACCAACCTTTTTAAAATAGCTCTATTTTCCTTTACATTTTCATTGTAATGTTCTATTTCTCGTCTATGAGCTGAATCTAATAAATTTGTAATAGTAGTTGTTTCCGAGAGCGATTATGTAATAGCTTTACTATTCGGAACTACTTTGATAACCGCTTGGCGGTTTGGTAGTTCCTTTCTCGATTTCCGACTTATATGTTACTGACAGAGATCGTATCGATAAAGATGTATACCCCATAGAGTTCATTCGGCATTTGTCCTGGATGGGCGTACCGTGTACGGCACTGAGGAGAACTAATAAGTTCGAAACAGCTGTATGTCGTTCGGTTCCGATCCGGGACAGATAGCATATCCTACCTGTGGTGGGTTTTATTTTTTGAAAAAAATAGGAAAACCCGCCAATTCCGCAAAATTGCAAGTCGCCACTGACCAACAAACAACCAACAACAGGTGTCCCCTACCGCGTCGAATTGAGATAGGTGCAAGGCAAGGGAGAAAGACTTATTTTGTAGCAAGCATATCCAAATAGAGATGGAGTGCTGGCAGCTAGCTGCCAGTAGATTAGCGGCGATTTAGGATTAAAAACTACCCGGTATTAGCTCAAGGTCATTCGTCACGTATGGAAATAGATTTAACTGGAGGCTTGAGGCGGTTTAGCTTCCTGTCGATGAGCGGGTGGTAAAATACGTAACATGAGACGTAGAAATATATAACTTGGCAAACTAGGCGCATATTTAAATTAATCAAATATGAAATAAAAAGTTATTAAATTACTATCATAATAATTATTAATTAAAATATACATAAAAGTAAATTATATTAAAAAAAAATAACGCTAATTAACACTCCTTAAAATATTTATTTATTTTTTAAAATAACCCGAAAATAATTTTAAAATCGAATAAAAATATTTTGACCTATCTTATATAGGTAAGTATTTTTTCTCTAAAATTGGAGAGGAGGCTTAGCCTCCTCTGCCTCCCCTGACCAGCCGCCACTGATAGTTGACTTTGGTGGCAGTATACTTTGCAATTACTTTTTCATTGCATAAACTACTGTTAAGTGAAGGCATCGAGGTGTGATGTGACAATAATGACCTGAGTTCAACTCTATTGCGGCTCGTCTGGATAGACGCTTTATTTATAATCCAACTTATAGTTTTCCCAGAAATCTGGTGTTCCCATAAATTTGCCTCACCCTGTATAAATGACTTTAAATGACTGAAATTAAAAACAAGAATATACATTCTTTATATATCATTATACAGCAACCACATAATATCAATCTAATATAATGTGTTGCCTATCTTCAAAACTTTGAAGATTGTAAACAACTTTTAAATATGGCTTTTAAGGCGGTTTACAACAAAAACCTAACATAAACTTTTGTAAAAATGCTAATTTTTAGAACAAATATAAAGATATTAGTAGGTGTGTACTTACGTTATTAACTGTAACACTATTATTTGAAGTAAACTTCGGTAAAGCATAAACTACATTGTTTATTACTAATGTTTACATTACTTCAACTTAACACTCGATGATACGTTTTAAACAGTTTATTTTCACGTTAATTATCACGCACAAACTACGTCGTACTGGCGTTTTTTCACACTAGTGAATGAAGCCAAGAAACGAACAGACAATAATTGAAGCCGTGCATTTACCTTTTTAAAACTTCGCCGTTTGCTATAGCGTGGCTGTAACATTATAATTCAACCAAGGTCAAGCTCTTGCATGGGAAATTGAATCTCGAGCATTGCATGGACTGAGCGTATTTCAAAATACGTGTTGAAACTAAAATCTCCCTCCTAAACGGGTGATCCCTTACTACGTGAACCCAACACGTGTTGGGATTCTATGCTTTGCGGCAGGTAGGTATTATATAATGTGGAAAATTTTATGGCTTGTGAAGTTAATTCTGGTAAAATATCACATTTCTCCTTTCAGGTTTCATCATTTTGGTAATGATGAAACGAATACATGTTTTTCCTTTCTTAATCATTGATATGATGTCACTGGCCCTTAATAGAATGCAAAAAACTTTTCTTCGTTTTTCATGTGGCCAATTTTGGAATCTGACGTCAAAGAAGCTATTTTACATCATGGCTTATGGTTACTTGAACCATTTGTACTAGGTACTATTAAATAAATAAGAGCAACTAATTTAGCCAGGCTCACCGAAAATTGCAAAAATATTGCCTATGTACACAGTATATATACACATTATGTAAGAAAGGACATGGATTCGCTAGATAGTTATAGGCCTATTGCTATTGTCCCAGTTAGACAAAATATTTGAATTGATAACACAACATTGGTTAGTTATTTATTGTGCACGGGATCGTTTTTTTGCAAAATTGTTAACGAATTTAGAGCATTATGGTATCAGGTAAAACATTCTAGAACTATTTTCATCGTGTTTGACTATTGAAATAGTTTTTACAGTATTGGTACATATTAAAAATGAGATTCCCCAAGAGCCTGCCTGGGGTCCATCTTATTTTTAATATACATAAATTATTTACCTCGCTCATTGGATACAAATTGATGTATTATGTTTGTAAACGATACGATTAGTTTTAGTCGTTGCAATGCGAATTCATACTTACAGTAAATTGATATGGTAAAAAAAATGGATTGCGGCAAATAAGTTAACACTAAACGAAGAAAAGACTCAAGCACTGTCTTAAATACAAACAAGTACACAAGAATAGAGACAGTTAAATTATTTGGGGTCATGTTAGACTCTAAACTAAATTTCTTATACCACATAGACCATTAAAGGTATCTAAGCAATTATTTACATGCAACAATTAAAACAAATTTGACCATCTAGTCACCTTTCATATGGGACCGCTCTATGTGGTGGCTGTGGTATGATGAAAAAGTATTTAATAAG
Organism: Rosalia funebris; assembly: GCA_037954035.1. Lineage (NCBI taxonomy): Eukaryota > Metazoa > Arthropoda > Insecta > Coleoptera > Cerambycidae > Rosalia > Rosalia funebris. Next base: position 17,023,267 of record JAZFAV010000007.1, on the reverse strand, counting down.
TATTTACAATAAGTTTATAAATAATTTTCATCAATCAAGTATAAAAAAATATGTCCTTGTAATGTAAACTACCTATTAGTATTAAGATACCTAAAAATAATGTAATTAATATTAAGAATAAAAATAAACAGTAAACCTTAAAACGGACTTTTCCGCACGTAGAACATCTCTATCTCGAAATTGAGTGACCGAGAAGAAATAAACCAACACATAAATGCAGAATCTGTTTTATGCGACAGTTTTACTTTTTTCAAATAGTCCACCCTCGTGCTTTCTCATGACCACTGAACAGGGTAGGGTGTGTCCTATCCACCTCAAAATTAATAGATGTCGTCTGGTAGACGTCCCTAATCAGAATCAGTTAAAATCCGATCGATCCGATACGATTTAATTGAGTGATCGTGCTAACAAAAAAAATTCTCAAATAGTTCACCATTGTACTTTCTCATGACCCATGAACATGGTAGAGTGTGTTTTATCCACCTCAAAATCAATAGGTGTCGTCTGGGAGACATCCCCGATCAGAATCAGTCAAAACCCGATCGATCCGACATGATTTAGTTGAGTTATCGTGTTAACAAAAAAAAAAATTCTCAAATAGTCCACCGTCGTGCTTTCTCATGACCCATGGATAGCGTGGGGTGTGTCTTATCCACCTGAAAATCAATAGGTGTCGTCTGGGAGACGTTCCCGATCAGAATCAGTCAAAACCCGATCGATCCAACACGATTTAGTTGAGTTATCGTATTAACAAAACAAATTTCTCAAATAGTCCACCATCGTGCTCCCATGACTCCTGGACCGGCTGGGGTGTGTCCTATCCACCTCAAAATTAATAGATGTCGTCTGGTAGACGTCCCTAATCAGAATCAGTTAAAATCCGATCGATCCGATACGATTTAATTGAGTGATCGTGCTAACAAAAAAAATTCTCAAATAGTTCACCATTGTACTTTCTCATGACCCATGAACATGGTAGAGTGTGTTTTATCCACCTCAAAATCAATAGGTGTCGTCTGGGAGACATCCCCGATCAGAATCAGTCAAAACCCGATCGATCCGACATGATTTAGTTGAGTTATCGTGTTAACAAAAAAAAAATTCTCAAATAGTCCACCGTCGTGCTTTCTCATGACCCATGGATAGCGTGGGGTGTGTCTTATCCACCTGAAAATCAATAGGTGTCGTCTGGGAGACGTTCCCGATCAGAATCAGTCAAAACCCGATCGATCCAACACGATTTAGTTGAGTTATCGTATTAACAAAACAAATTTCTCAAATAGTCCACCATCGTGCTCCCATGACTCCTGGACCGGCTGGGGTGTGTCCTATCCACCTCAAAATTAATAGGTGTCGTCTGGGAGACGTCCCCGATCAGAATTAGTCAAAACCCGATCGATTCGACACGATTTAGTTGAGTTATCGTGCTAACAAAAAAAATTTCTCAAATAGACCCAGGGGAGGGGGTGGTGTGTGCTATTCACCTCAAAATCAATAGGTGGCATCTGGGAGACATACCCGATTAGGATCAGTCAAAACCCGATCGATCCGATAAGATTTAGTTGAGTAATCGTGCTAACAAGAAATTTTAAATGCCGACGACAACGACGACACACCCAGCAAAAAATTTTTAAAAACCATTTTTTTTTTTGGTTTCTAGGCCGAAAGACGAAAAATAAACCCAAAAAATTTTTGTATTTTCACTTTTTCTTTACACGATTACATTACTTTTCCGCTAGTATAGTGGAGTGCGGAAAAGTAATATGTATTATATTAGTGAATTTCTCTGTATAACACGTTGGTTATATTTTAGTTTATTTTGTTTGTATATCTATCTACTATCTAAAGTGAATTATATGAAAATGTTTTCCAAATATCTTCTCTTTACACATTGTATATTATATAAGTTACAATTGTTTATTATTTGGGAACATTATTAGAATTAGTAAATAGAAAATAGGTATTTAAAACTCCAGTTCCGAGCAAACTATCTAATTCGTTATTCTCTCTCATTATTCACTCTTTCTCTTCGTTACCAATATCACTATTATTATACGTATCATTGTAGCTAATTTATTTCCACTTGTACAGAATAATTTAATAAAGTATTAAAATGGTTATTGCTGTGTCTTCCTGAGAAGAGGTCCATGGCAGTTCCATTATACTATGTATGTAAGAATTTTATTTGCTTGTAAAAAGATTTTTGCTCGATCAATGTTTTATAGTATCAGTGGTTATTTAAATTTTACAAGGGTTAATAACTAATATGTGAGCTTACATGTACTGATTATGATTATAATAATGTTGTCCATAAATGTTTTATAATTATTATTATTTCTAGAGGTTTCTTTCTAGAGGTAGAGAGATTTATTATTATTATTATTAGAGGAAGAATCTAGCATCGATAGGGAAGATATAGGAAAACCTATATTGAGAGAGGAATTTGAAATAGCACCAAGGGGGCTAAAGAATAATAGAGCGCCGGGTGTAGATAAAATACAGGCGGAAATTTTGAAATGTGCGGGACAGAAAGTAGTAAATAGGATGTTTGAACTGGTAAAATACATATATAAAACGGGCGAGATGCCGGAGGATTATAAGAGGAACATTATCGTTATTATACCGAAAAAGAGAGGAGCCGACAAATGCGAGAACTTTAGAACGATTAGCCTAACTTCTCATGCGTCAAAAATCTTAACCAGAATAGTGCAGAAGAGGATGGAAAATAGAGCAGAGGAAATACTAGGAGAAGACCAATTCGGGTTTAGGCCAAATAGGGGAACTCGCGAAGCTATTCTGGCGCTAAGAGTAATGTTAGAGAAAACAATAGAAAAAGGAAAGAACGCTTATATAGGATTTGTAGATTTAGAAAAAGCTTTTGATAACGTAAGATGGGAAAAAATGTTCGAGATACTAAAGAGCGTGGGAATGAAGTATGGAGAGTAGTACACAATCTATACAAAGAGCAAACTGCTGTTATAGAAGTAGAAGGGGAAAAAAGGGAAGTAGGTATCAGGAAAGGAGTAAGACAAGGATGTACGCTATCACCACTAATTTTTAATCTGTACATCGAAGAGGCGATTAATGTGGTAAAAGATAGAGTGGATTTCGGGATTAAAGTACAGGGACAGAAACTAAAAATGCTGAGATTCGCGGATGATATAGCAGTATTAGCATCTAGTAAGGAGGAATTAGAATCAGCATTGAACGAAATGGAGGCAGTGTTGACAGAGGAATACGGAATGAGGGTGAATAAATACAAAACTAAAGTGTTAGTGTGCAGAAGGTGCGAGAGCAGAGCAAAAACGAAAGTACAAATTAATAATGAAAAACTGGAGGTTGGAAGTTAAAGACTTCACTTATTTGGGAAGTAAAATAAATTGGGATGGAAGAAGCGATAAAGACATAAAACAAAGAATAGCGCAGGGTCGAGTAGCTTTTAACAAAAAGAAAGCACTTTTATGCTCGGGGGTAATAAACTTTGATACAAGGAAGAGATTTTTGAAAACATATGTATGGAGCACGGCACTATACGGTTGCGAAACCTGGACGGTAGGGGAGCAAGTAGGAAGAAATTAGAAGCTTTTGAGATGTGGTGTTACCGAAGAATGATGAAAATACCATGGACTGATAGGGTTAGAAACGAAGATGTATTGGAGAAAGTCGGCGAGAAAAGAAGTATGTGGAAAAACATAAAGAAGAGAAGAGGTAGAATGGTAGGCCACTTGCTAAGACATGGGGGAATAGTCCGTGATATTTTGGAGGCAGAAATAGGAGTGAAGAAAGGCAGAGGTAGGCCTAGATTAGACTACTGCTCGCAAATAGTAAGGGATGTAGGTTGTAGCACAATTAGCGAAATGCGTAGGTTAGCACAAGATAGGAGAAGCTGGAGGTTAGCGTCCAACCAGTCTTAGGACTGATGACCTAATGATGATGATGATTATTATTTCATTATATTTTATTTATCAGGTATTTCTTGGAATTCTGGTCAATTAAACTGGAAATATATCGGTTTTAATCAGCATCTTCGGGAAAACTATAATAATTAATAAACCATGAAACAAGTTTCTGTGTGCATTGCTTATATTATTAATGATAACATAAGTATAAGTGTGAAGTAATGTGAATTTGAAATGTGAATAGAATGTGAGTTTGAAGTTTGTTTGTTATTCAAGAAAAAATTTATTGTAACGTTATTTTTGGTAATTTATGTTATCTGCACTTTATTTCAGTACTATTGTAATTCGGGTTTTTTAAATATATTTGCAATATTTTTTGGTCCTCTTGGTATACAAAATGTGGGTACATGTCTATTTTTACTTTTTGTTCGTTTATCGTTTGATGTACATAATATGTATTATTTTTTTATTATAGGTCTCTAAAATAATTTGAGTTAGGAGTTTACTTCGAGACGAAAGATCGAAAAAACTCATTCGCGAATTTGGCTCTGGTCTAGTGGGACGTTTCTTATCACATTGCCCCCGCTATTCATTTTTGCAAAAAAGGCGTTAAAACCTCGGCAAAGGTTTACCAAGAGATGCTGACGGACGTAGTTAAACCTCTGAATACGATGTTATTCAAAAACAAGCCGTGAGCATTCCAGCAGGATTCTGCTTCGTGTCATAAGGCGAAGACTACGCAAAAATGGCTGTAGGACAATGTTCCGGAGTTTATTCGCGCTGAAGACTGATCGTCCGGGAGTTCCGATTTGAACCTGCTTGACTATCAATTGTGGCTGTATTGGAAAAGATAGTATGTTCGAAGGATAAATCATTTGAAAGGTATTGATTCACTGATTTCAGTGGTGTTTTTATTTTGTCCCTAGCTCTCTTTGTTCTCGATATATTTGCGATTAACTTGTGGACAGTATTTATGGCTAGACTGTGTAAGTCGTGATGTAATGCTACCTTATTATCGTTACTAAATTATTTTTGTAGTTGTTATTATTGTCCTCACCAAAAATATAAATTAGAATATCAAGTGGGCTGCATGAATGTTCTGTGAATAATGTCTGAAGCTTGAAACTATAAGAGAAATGTCACACTTCTATATTTTAATAATTTGATACATAACAGTTAAGTCAGTTCATTTGATAAGTCAGTAATTAAGTTAGCAATTTTTAATCATTTTAATGTATCCATTTTAATTAACTTATACTAAAGCAGTGGTAGCTCGTGGGTATATTACATGGGTGGCCATATTAGTGACGGGACATGTGGGGGTGGCAAAATCGTAGAAACATATATTTTACCGTTACTTATAGAGAAAATCAGTTCATCTATAAAGCCAATCATAGCAAAATAGTTTATTTCTTTTAGGACACCCACATAACCACTAATATTTATCATCGGCACTACAAATTAAACTTTGTTGAAAAATTACAAGATTTTCTTACGTCGTTTTTTTATTTTAAATGGGATGTTGGCCAACCTAACTGTTTAATTTCCGCCCTTTGTCCCTATGTTAATACTTTATTAGTCAATAGAAAATCAACTGAATTAATTTTTAAATGTTTTGAAGTAAGACTAGCAATCCAACCCATTACACGATGAATAGAACAGATAACTACGAGAGACGGTCACCTACTAAAATGTGACCATGTTGCTATTTAACTGCCAACAAATCGTACTTTAAAGGCCTGGATACACAGTGCGAGCTGGCCTACTCAGTTACTGTAATACAGCTATTCGTATCGTATGACCGCCTAATACGAGTTACTGTCATATGCGAGTCGGTCAGTAGCTTACATCCGAGTTACTTCAAAATTTTTTGTTTTTACTCGTTTATCGCCTTGCCCCACCATCCACAAGGCAGCAGCTCGCATGCGTCTCGGACGTCAACTCGCACAATTTTGCGAAATGTCAGTAGCTCGTATGCTCTCTACATTTGCACACAGCGAAATTCACACTTGACTGCAGTCTCTCGGGCAATACCTGCTTACCTGTGTCATAGCAGCTACTCTCATCGTATGGCTGGTCGATGCCAGTCGAGCTACTGTCATGCGAGTATACATTGACAGTAGCTGTCTACTGTCACGTCAGCAGCTCGTACTGTGTAACCGGGCCTTTACCCACTCAACAAAATATTACAACTGAGCACTAGTTACTCAGAGGGCGATCTAAATGTGTGCCCATAGCCGCTGTATTGCGATACATAAGTCATCAGATTACGGTGGCCCGATGAAGAGTTTAGCGTGTAGAATTGATATTATAAATACCATTTATAGGATAAAGGTATAAAAATTATACCTACATAAAATATTATATTTTTTAGAAAGCTCATAGTTCATGTACTACAAAATTAACAGAAAACAAGTATTTTTTTCTAACATATTTAAGTAGGCATATGTTCCTGTGCCCCTTATTGGTAGCCGTCAGTGTACTAAAGTATGTTTTTCGCAATCCACTTACTGTATACATATGTTAGGTACCATGTTTAAATATTTTTCTGAAGATCAAACAATAATAACTAAGACTTATTGTTTTTGATTAATCCGGCTCGAAGGACCATGTTTTTGATTAATCTGGCTCGAGAGACCATGTCTTTGATTGTGATCTTGTTTCGTATCACTAGGGCGTACTGTTGTACCACATCTTTGTTATTGCCTTAAGGGTTGTGAAATGAACATTGGCGTTTACTTCAATACATATATTTATTAAAAATAGGCAACAACGGTGAACACTTTAAACAAAACGTTCTAACATAATTATAAAAACTGACTAATACCTAAGTTACATAGGCAGTGGATTTTTTAGCAATGCTGCATTGCTTTCGGCTTTCGGTTTTCTATTTTATAGCCTATCCCTAACATCTGTTGTGACGCGATGGGGGTGGATTTTGTGTCACTGTTTGACCACAGATTACCCTGTTTGACCATCGAATATACTGGAACAGGTTACTATTAAAAATACAAAATTAAGGGAAAATTAAGTTCAATATAGTTCCGCACAGTAAGAAAGCATTCCGAAATAAATACAGCCGACCGTTCCCATAATAAGTAAATTTTTAAGGGAACTAAACTATTTACAGTGACCCTAATAAATCCACTGACATAAACTAATAGAAGTCTTAACAATTATATTCTTAGTTATTAACTAACTTATATTTGTGATATTCTGTATAAAGTAACAAGTTACCATCCCGATTTTTATTTAGCAATGTAGTTGTACTACACCCATTTTACTTTCTAATTAATACTGGTAGTTATGACAAAGTACTAGAATTAATAAATATATTCATTTTTTACTTCAGATAATTTAATCAATTCTGAATTTGTCTTCACATAGAATGTTATGGTATGCATACTTTCGATGTATACTATATATCTGACATATTTATAGCCAATACTAAATTAATTTTGAGTTATTTATATTTTTGATCAATGAAGGATATCACCATTTTTAGAGCAAAGGTATAATTAACCCGAAAAATGTGTTTATTATTGCGTATATTCAGAGGAACATAACGAAAGTGTATCATTACTGATTCTTTCTTGATGGCACATTTAATAAATAGATATTTCATATAATTAAATATTGTAGGCGAATATTTTACGATTAATACTCTACAGAGTTATATCGGTAATAATGTAACATGGTGAATACAAAAAAATATTACAATGGATTTAATGAAAATTTTAGTGTCTTACATCAATGAAGGTGAAAAGTATGTTTACGCCAAGTTGTGTGCAATATATGCCACATATATTTCAAAAGATTTTTAAAGAAGAAAGTAATTTTATATAAGAAATGTGTTTACTAATTTTAGTAAAGGTCACTAGTGTGTCGACGAAATTTATTTTAAAGTTAATTCCCCTATAATATTTAGGTACAAAATATGTTAAATATGAACAAAAAATATTACGTGTATGTATAAATATTACTAGTATTACTTATAATGCCAATAAAATTTGAAACAATCGAAGCATAAAATTTAATATAGTAATAAATACGTTCCTAATGTTGTTAACCGTAACATGTCGCCAGAAATACCAAGTGTTCAAGCAGCCATAGTTATCTGAAAATTTCTACTCAATAATCACATTTCATATTTCTAAATAAAATAAAATTAGGTTAGAAACACCACTGAGCACACAATGCAATATAAAGACCTTGGATGTTTCTTTAATACTAGAAAATTTCAATTCAAAACCATTCAATTTCGATTTCAGTTCGTTCATTAAGTAACTTTTAGGAGCTGGAGTAGGTTCGAACCTTTGGTGTGAAGATATAACTAACTGAGTTTTCCACAAAACACCAAAACACTATACACTACACTGGACGCGCGTTTCGCCAACAGAGTTGGCATCATCTGGAGACGATTAAAACTCAGAGTTTTAATCACCTGATGCCAACTTTGTTGGTGAAACGCGCGTCGAGTGTAGTGTATAGTGTATTGGTGTTTTGCGGAAAACTCGTTAGTGTTAAATTTTAGGAGAATATTTAGTTTGTACAGGTGTTTGTATTTAGTTTGTATTTAGTTTAGGAGGTGTACAAGAGAAAATGATAAAAATACAATTCGACTTGACAGTTGCTTTACTTGTTGGCGAATAAATTCGCTATTTTAATATCTTTAATTTCCATTTATTTATGTTAAATGAATGACCCATAAGATGATAAACAAGGAAGAAATTCAACTAGAATGCATAAATTCTTCTTAAATGTAAGTTTTTGTGTTTACTCTCATTTGATGAGAGTAGTTCATAAACATTCCCCATGAAATGTAAATATGTGGAATAAAATTATTAATAATTAGTCAGTCATGCCAATTTTCCTTATTAATAATAATTGTAAAGGGTTCTAGTGAAAAATGAGCCCTGATGTGTTCCAAAAAATGTTATAGAGATCCTATGAATTCAAATTGTATAATTAATTCCAATTAATCATTTTACTTTATAGTAAAGTAGTTGTACATGTAAATTATTGATTAAATTATATATTTAAATAAATAAAAGATATATAATACTTATTACGTTTACATACACTCTCAAAGCTGATGAGTCACTTAATATAAAGGATCTTTCAATTGAGACGCTCGAAATTTGTTATGTTATAGCGGCCATGTTGTTAAAGCAACATCTGTAAAGTTTATTGTGAATTATTTAGTAGTATATGGCAAATCACTGTGAAAGGTTATAGATTTATACAATGTGTGCAAATCATCAAATTCCATTATCAAAATTAGTGCTCCGTTCGAGAAATGTTCGCGAATTACTTGATTTTTGTCCTCCCCACAACTGGCCTATCGAGTCGACTATTCGACGTTTGGTGAGCAAATTCGAGTCAACCGGGTTAATAAATAATCAGCCAACACCCGTACGTCACCGAAACGCAAGGTCTGCTGAAAACAATGCAGCTGTGCTTGAGAGTGTACGGGAAAATCTGAAGCAGTCAATTTATCGTCGTTCACAAGAACTTGGCCTCTCCGCGACTTTAACTTGGCGAATTTTGCGTCGGGACTTGGTTCTGCACTCGTATAAAATCCAACTGAAACAGAAACTTAAGGTAAATGACTATAGACAATGCCGTGTGTTCGTTGATTAGGCTCTGAAGCAGTTGAAAGTTGATCCAAATTTCGCCAAGAAAATTATCTCTAGCGACTAGGCCCATTTTTAGATGAATGGATATGTGAACAAGCAAAATTGTGGGATTTGGGACGATACCAATCCACACGAGATACACTAGCACCAAATGCATCCCGAGACAGTTACCGTTTGGCGCAGATTTTGGTCTGGTGGAATCATCAGTCCATACGACTTTTAAAACGAAACTGGTATTGCCATAACCGTCGACGGTGAGCGCTACAGATCGATGATAAGCAACTTCTTGTGGACGAAACTGGATGATATGGATATCAACGACTTGTGATTCCAACAGGATGGCGCTACGTGCCACACAGCGCATGCCACGATGGACATTCTGCATGAGCGATTTGAGGGCATGCTTGTCCTGTGCAGCGGCGACGTAAACTGGTCATCAAGATCGTGTGATTTAACGCCTTTAGACTTTTCCTTTCGGGCTATATTAAATCGCATTATATGCGAATAAACCGCAAACAATTGATGCCCTCAAAGTCAACATAACGAACGCCATCTAGCAAATTCAGCCAGATTTATGTGACAAACTCATTGAAAATTAGACCTCCTGAATACGTGCCACCAAGCAAAGCCACAGCAGACATTTGAACGACGTTATATTCCATACTTAATGCCATAAAATATTCTTTCAAATAAAAACAAAATGGGTGGATGTCTCCCACAACTTGTTTTATTTACGGTTAAAAATCGAGCGTCATTATTAAACGACTCTTTACATAAAACAAGACAAAAATAGGAAATAACATGTATTCATTCGGAAGATAACAAATATAACAATAATATACGGTGTAACTATTATCGTCATACAAATAAATTTATTTTCTTCAAAAGCAGGTTTTTAAGTTGTTTCCAAAATGAAATAACACAATTTGATACATTGAGATGTGAGGAAATAAATCATATAATGTCATGATAAATATCTTTAAAGCACATTTATATAATCTAATAACGTAAGGGTATGTTTAGGAACTCGATACAACCGACACTTATGAGTGCTTCGTGAATGCATGTTACTTTTTGTAATAAGTTTCTTGAATAAATATTCAGGTTCCTTAATACTACTAATGTTATGAACCAAGCATACCAAATATACCTCATATCCATCGTTCAGCTTTAACCATTTAGATTGTATATGTTTTGAACTAATCTGTTTATTCTGTTTAAACCACAACCAAATTTTTGCAGGCTTTCCTTACCACATAACTAATTTTAAGTGTAACAGAATCACATAATATTAGTTTTACTCCAGGGGTGAGCAGATATTTGTTGTACATGCAAAATTTTTAGTTTGATATATGATTTTTGTATTATGTGATTGACATGATGTTTGAACTTAAAATCGCTATCAATATACATGCCCAAATAGTTACAGTAATATCTAGCCACTAATATATTTCCTTTAGGGTATAGGATAGCATTGGATTATTGGGAATAATCTTTTGGTGGTTACTAGCTATTAATAATTGTTTTGGATTTATTTAACCGTAAGCACTTAACATTATTGTTATATGTCCAAGATTCAAATTTATATTATACACATCACATTAATGCTAGTAATTTGAAAAATCATCGTTCTTGACACTGAGATAATTATAAAGTGTATGAAAATCAGCTGTGTAAATAGAAAAAAGTAGAGCTCCCAGTATGCTACCTTACGACACACTATTGACTATTTCCTCACATGTCAAAAACAGTTCTACTACTGTAGAACGTAACGATATCTATGAGATGTGAAGCCTCGTTTGTCAAAGGCATACTCGGCTACACTACACTGACGAGACCCAAGATAACGTCGAAACCGTTCTGCAGTTACCGTTATCCGGAGACAGAGGACGCTGTCATCTTCCTTGTGATTTTTGAGCAATCCAAATCATTGTATTTTTAGTTCTATGTTAGAAATAAATACGGCAAATTTCGCCATGTAATTCAGCGCCCGTCGACGGCATATAGCCGGAGGAATAGCTGTTTTGGCTTAATTTGTTTTATCCTTAATGTTTAAGGAATTTACAGATGGATTGGAGTATAAACAAAACTCCATCTCACGACAGTTTATAAAACTACCATCTGGAAACTTTGTGTTATAAATTATAAATATATGCTTTTACAGAAGCAAGTAATGGAGCATCCAATAAACAATGTATTAAAAACTGTAATCCTTCAACTCTTGGTGTAATAATAATATTAATAGTTTATCTATATCAATCAATATAGTTTACTTATATCAAGTCAGCCTTATAAATCTTTTTAATAAACATTTTTATTCCACTGTTTTTAATTTTTTTTACCCAATATTGACAGATTCGAAAACCAAAAATTTAAAATCGAGTTTAATCAAATTTAATTCAGACACTAATCAGATCAATAAAATCAACAGTCAAATGTCAGAGTCAACAAAAGTCAGAGGTGGTTATGTCCTTACTGTTATTTCTAAAACTCTAAAATAACAGTGAATATGTAATAATCTATAATAGTACTAACAGCTTTTTAGAATATTCTAAATGTATAAATTGTTGCCACAATTCTAAATATATAGAAATTGAAGAAATAATGAAGATTCTAAAATAGCGTAAAATGTTATTACTCTGATCTTAAATATTACAATTCAATGAGACTATACAATAATTTTCTATAGTATATTTTCTATAGTATATACTTATTTTTCTCAAGAACTTATTACATATTAGTGAATATAACAGTATATTTTCGAGAGTTCAAAAGTATTTACACAAATATGTGCATCTCTAATGTATCATTTAATCGCAGTTTAAATTTATTCTAAATAAAAAAACCTGGCGTCTAAAACATTCTATTATATTACAAGGCCTCACAAGTAACCTTCTAATTGTGCTCAAGTACGGGTTAATTAGTGGTAGTCTCTTAAAAATCCGATTTTATGGTGTGTTTTACAGTTGATCCGGCAAAAGATTCAGGACTGTTATTTTTAAATTGTTATTATTAGATGACGATATAACGGTAAATAAAGATATATTCAAATTAAATTATTGATTTCGTTAACCTGATGTATCTAACACTCGTACAGTTATAGTGACGACCTGACACTAAATGCAAATTCTGTTTAATACAATGACAATATGAATTAAATTTGTTGCTATGGACGCAGTTATGGCAATAAACAAGGAAAGGCGAAAAAAGAAACGAATAGAACGCGATATAAGCATCAGATATGTATCTCTGCAGTTGCGTGGTGTATGTGATCATGATCAATAGATTTTATATTGACATTGAATAATAAAAAATGAATCTATGTATATAAATGATCGATCACGATGATTAATATTATTTATATTTGTTCTATTGTCACAATTAGTTTAATTATTTAGTGGTTTCATTTTAGGTCACAACAAACAGGTCAAGCTAACAGATAGTTTACTATCAATAGTATAATTTCTATTAAACAATGTAATGTACTACAGCAGTTTGTAATAGACGAACATGGTATTATTATTATATAACCTTGTTGACGTTTCAATATGTTACCAAAATACCAATGTTTAGATTTGTCGTAAATATTTTTGCAATATTGTTGTACTCATTGCATTGAATGTCTTTTTAATCTATAAAGGTCACTGGAATTTTTTAAAGGATTTTCTATCCAACCTCTGAGACGGAATAATTTGCAATGACAAATTAATCAGCAAAATTTTTATAACGTCTCCATTTTAATTTTTTTTCTAACTGAGATCCTCTGATAATCGCCAGTGAATAATTTTTTTATTTAATTTTTGAATATTATATTTATGAATGTGAAATATACTTCATATCTCAACTTAAAGAATATTCCTGTAAAAACCGTTAATAGTAATAATAAGCTTGTAAATAAAGTGACGTATATAAACTGGCTTCGGTCGTTGGGGCCAACAATTTTATATCGTAATACGCATCATTCACCGACAGGGAAATGTAATACAATCGCAGTTAAAATGATCTGCAAAAACGAATTTTTTTATTTACCAATAGTATTATACTAAACGTTATTCCGCATATAAACAACTGTTACTTTCATATATGTCACAAGAGTAGTTTTTAAAGCCACATGTAATCAGTTTTACAATCAGCTGTAATATTGCATCCATAAAAACTGTAATTACAACGTTTATGAAAATAAATCTGTTAAAACAAATATTTTAACTTAATGTAATAATTAGAAACTAAAATTATCGTATTGATATAATAATATGATACCTAAGGATAGATACATAATAATACTGGATAATATATTATTATTCAATATTATTATTTTGATCATGAAATATTCCTTTATTATTTAAGGAATGCGACAATTAGTTTTTTTCACATTTCTTTCTGGTAAATTTTATCTCATAGAGTAGAAAACTCGTGTTGTTCTTTGATGTCTATGTTTTTTGTTTGTTTAAGTTAAAACTATCAAATGTTAAAATAATGGCAGTTATACTTCTTACACCCTGCATAGTAAGCAATTGAAATATTTTAAAATTAATAATAAATAATCTAATTTATAACGATAGTCGTAAGATCTGCCTAATTTTGCATATTATTTTGAAAATATCTTCTTCTTTTTTACTTCTTCAATGATATCACTTATCACTTTAGAATTGTTTCATTCCAAGTTCTGCTTTATTCAATTTATTTTCACAAGATTCTCAGCATTTAATTTCACATGAATTTAGTTGAACATTCATAATTATTTATAGATGTAATCGGGCTGAAGAATGCATATAAATAAAAATAAAAGAATTTGTAATTAGTGCTATCACGGAAATATTTTGTATATTTTCAAATTGTAGTTGTAGCAATAAAATTAAATTCAATACTTCCACAATATTTTTCACTACACTGTTTAGACATGTTCAAATATATCTATGTATTGTGTGTATTTACTGTATGGTGTGTTTTAGAAAGATTTAATCTTTCTGAGACTTATTCAAAATAAGTAATATGTTGACTTATTTCGTTCTTTCGAAATTAAAGAAAGATATTGAAAAGATAGAAATATTTAACGAAACTTGAAATGAAAAAGAATTATTGACGTCAACAAAAATTCAATTCAATTGGCAAAAATAAGGGAATAACTTTACATTTATATCTGGATATTCTTCCAAACATTAATAATGCTTGAAATACTGAATTTATTCAATATAAGATGTTCCACACAGTAGTTTTAGATGTCTCTTTTTGCGCTGTATTCTTTTTTGGCTATAGACTTGCTTTCATTTAATATATCCCGGGAAAACCAAATTCATTACCTTAAACGTTATTTTTTCAATATAAATTTCTTGAAGCTAGCGATCCTATCAAGGTGCCTGTTTTATCTATTAATAACTGTTTAAAAGACACTGTAATATTTATAGACATTTGTGTAGTAGTGGTTGCCTGGATTTAGGCACTTTCCGATGTATTGTATATCCACAGAATAGTTTTACAGTCAGACTGTAAAACTATTCATTTCACTTTAGTCTAACCATCTAATTAATCTATCTATTCACTTTAAGATTATAATTAGACAAACCCGAAAACTTTCTGGAAAAGGGGTTTTCTAATTTTATAATGATAACGTTTACAAACATTATAAGTGACATGATACATTTGTTATCATGTGACAACATGATAAAAAATGTATCAACATAGTATATTGTACAAGTGTCGAAAAATGCTTTTCGCACGTGTTTTACACTACACTTTTCCTACGGTCGCACTTAAATCACATTCGAGGGATGTATATCTTTTTCTTGTTTAAGTTTTGCGATGATTTTTTGACATAATAAAACAACAATTATTTAATTTTAATAAACATTTACTCACTATTATTAGTATTAGCAATAAACATCATTATTAACAGCTAATGATATTTTTTTTAATAATAGGCAATAATAATCTTGTTACAAACAATATCTATTTGAAGTTGTAATTAATAGTAAAATTATTGCAATTTTCTAAATGAATTCCTGGCATTTCTTTGTGCTGATTGATCAAATATTGTACAATAGATATGTTATTGTTTGTTTTTGAAGAAGATGACATTTTATTTTGTGGTAGAACATCAACATGTACCTCTGAATCTACGGAGTATAACGAATTTACAATTTTATTGGACATTTTGACTCTTTCTTGTATGGATTCATCTATGCCACAGTGCTAGAGTGCCATCCACCATGACGTTTGAGGATCAGTAAATCAACACCTGCATTAACTAACAAGGTAGCAGAGGATCGGCGGAATCAGTGTCCCGTATATTGCTCTGGATTTTTGAGTTTAAGAAAAGCTGCAATTTCTTTAGCCATACCTCCAATTTTGTTGATTCCCACTGGTTGTTTGGTGCATTTTCCATTTTTATAGTCAATAAAGAATTTCCCATTATTTTTAACATCAGTAAGACGATTGCCAATAAATACACTTTTTGCAAATATCGTAAAAAGAATCGGTGTTTTGCGCACAGCGTGCGTAAAATGCCATTTTACAGTTGCATTTTTAGTGTGCTTTCGCTCATTTTCTAAGCAACCGTAGGAAAAATCCTATATGTTATTTGATGTTAGAATGTTTGAGAATTCTTCCACTCCAGAAATAGTGCTGTATACGACATGACTTTAGGAAATCAGAAAACAAGCGCATTGCAGAAAAACTTTAGACATTACTTTTAACAAATGTTCATCAATTAATTTGGATTGGATTTTAATTCAACGTTTTACTGCAAACATCATGTATTTACATCCATCATCCTGTGCTTTCTAAAATGCGTCAAGCAAATATGGTGCAATTTTTTGCGATTGTTATCTTAAGTGGTCTTAAGTCATCTTTGTGGTGAATACCATCACCACAAAGTACAAAATTTGTAAAATTCAAGCCTATTTTCGAAATGGTGTACTAGTTAATGGAATTCTGGAATGAGGTCAACGTTTATGTTTGAATAATTTTCTAGAGCACTTCCTGGATTTACAGTAATACCAAATGATTTTCAAATACAGATTTACTGATACGAAGTATACTATATGGATGGAGTATTATTGATAAATAATTGGATAAGATATAGAGCATTGATTATAAAATAATAATTAGTACGCACTCTACTGATACCTATCCATGTAAAACTATAACATTAGCATCGTTCTAGAATTGTGATTATCAGCTAATTTATTTATTTTCTATGTATAAGTTTTCAGTACAACTCCGAAAAGTAACTGAAATTTACAAATAATATGAGGTGTACTGTCAAATTAAGTTAAATACGATTTATTTGTGTATAAATTCATTGAACATATATATGGATAATGTATATTAATAACAATGACAAAGGTGAAACAGAGAAAATATGTATAAATGTAAAACGGACAACACATATACTTGATATAATAAGGAGACATGACATAATAAACCTGAAAGCCATATATTAATTAATAATATATATGTATTGTACACTCAAGTTAAACATCGATCTCAACCATATTTCAATTAATATTTTTATCTATGGCATAATGCCTCTAACCTGAAATCTGACTGTCTTAACAAAAATGTTTTGTAATAATTACAAAATAAATACAACTGTATTACAATTATTGTGATACAGTTGTATTTACTTCCATTATAGCAGCAGATAAAATGCAACACTTGCTCTAGTGTCACTATGAATGTCATAAGTTATAACTCATAAGCATGGTAAAATTATTTTTTATAAATTGCAACTATTGTCGTAGAGTACCAGAGGGCAGAGGAGGGAATTTTAAATTCGCAAGTATTCCGGACATCATCTTATAAGTTCTAAATGGTTTGTTAAATTGCTTTATAATTATCAAAATTATCAGCGCGAAAGTAGTGACCTGGTAATCTAATCACGTTTCCCACAGTGTTGTTACTAAATGAAAAGGTAAGGGCAACATAGAGCAGAACTGTCTATTGATTCAGTGAGTATAGCGCTTTATAAAAACCTTCATATGATAAAAAACAGGTTATGCATTTAGAATAATAATTTGTATAGTCGTTGAACCCCTAACATAAACGGTTTCACCCAACCTTGGAGTTTAATTCGTAATTTTGTTACTCGCTGCGTAATAAAATTTTCACACAGCATATATGTATGTATGTTGCTCATATAATATTTGTATGACCCAGTGATGTGACATCTGTCTATGTAGGCAGATAGTAATTTCTATAAATTAACGACGAGTCTGGTACCGACGGATTTGCACGTCACTGGGTTTTGTTTACTTTTCATCTATTCAAGGTTAAAACTGCATATTTTCCGATTTTTATTAATGACATTTGTCAACAGATGGAACTTCTTATAGTGCATCTCCTGTGGGAGGTTATCATCACAGCTATCCAAACTTGAGAGACAGCAGCTCGGAATAGTTGACTGTTGTTACAGTGAAAGCAATCCCTTAGACTTTTGAGCCAGGACACACAGCATCTACCAATATTTCCCTTTCCTCTAATTTGTTCTGGAACTATCAATTAGAGAAGTGTGTATTTGAGGTTTCTCATTATGTGGCCTAGATATTGAAGCTTTCTCTTCTTTATGGTATAAATTATTTCGTACTTTTTTATTTCATTTAGGACTTAGGTATTCATGATTCTCTCTGTCCAGGGTATACACCACATTCTGCAGTAGGACCATCGCCTACCACATTTCGAAACCTTGCAATTTGTCCATATGATTCCTTTGGGGAGAGAGAGAGAGAGAGAGAGAGAGAGACTATGCTTCAACACAATAAAAACAGTGAAAAATACGGAATAACGCAGTATACTGCAGTGAAAATTCTTTTCATTTTCATAAATATTGATCTACCTATTTCTAGTTTCTCTTTTATCTCCTTTCTTTGGTCACCCGATCTGTCTGTCCAGGTTCCTAGGTATTTATTATACCTGCACATTTTCTATAACGGTGTTCACTTTCATCAGGTTTATCTGGTTTTAATTCTGTGGGCATTTTGTAACCACTATTAGCTTAATTTTACTAAAATTTACTTTTAGACCGTATTTGTGACATTGATTCCTAGAAGGTATTGCGTGTCTTTAAGATTGCTCCTTAACAAGACGGTGTCTTCTGCATACCTCATGTTATTAACAACTCCTCCATTTATTCCTACTGAAATTCCTACTGATTCTTCTAAGTTTTCGTTAAAAATAGGCTCGCTGGAAAGGTGGAATAGAAGTGGCGACAGAATGCCATCCTTGCCTTGAGCCACGGCGAATCTCCATTTTCTTCGTTAGTTGTTTGTCAACTTTTGTATTAGCTTCTTGGAACCAGTATAAGTTAATGATTATCCTCACGTCTTCGTCGGTCACCTGGATCAATGTTTTTGCTTAGGAGTAGTTTATTACCATACTTCATACCATAAATTATCATACTTCACTTTATCAAAATCCTACGCATGCCATGAGAGCCTACACAACCTTTGATACGTCCACGTAGTTGGACTTTCTTATGAAACATGCCGAACGATTGTAAGGGAAACTGGAACATGCATCTATCATATAAGATGAAATCATATGCTCGTTATCCGGCAGATTACTCCAGACAGAAATTTTCCATTTCGTGACTACCACTGACCAAGATAATTTGATATTTGATATGGCTATTAATAAGAGGACCTTTATTATAGGTTATTAGACACAACAAGGATTTCTTATTTCATATAATTCATTGAAAAAAGTGCCCTTAAAGACTGATTTTACTCGGACTTTATTATGTTATTTATTTTTAGTTCACTGTAGCTTGTTATACTGTCCAAATTTACTTGATGGCCAGGAAATTTCCATGTAAAAGGCATAACTCCTCCATGTTCATCATTAGCAGAGGTCATTAAAGAACACATAAAAGCAGACAAACATACAATTTTATACGCATCAGTTGTGTCAGTATCACTATACTTGACTTGAAGTATTTATAGCAGTTATCAATAAATATACGTATGTAATGAAGTGAACCATATTATTTATTTCATGGTCTTCGAGTAATTGCAGAAAATGTGTTACTATACTCAAATTGCATTTTTAAGATTAGATTTAATTTTTAAACAATTAAGATAAAACATTTGACAAATATTAACGATGCAGATTTAATGCGAAATTCAATGTTACTGAATGAATTAATAGATTACCGGAAACCATAGTAAAGATTTTTCTATTACATACATATTATAACCGCTGGTATTTAGTGTGCATAAATAAGCCGCAATCTAACATGATTTAATGAAGTTAATACCTGTAAAGTCGTTAAAATTTAGGTTTATGTACAACCTGTTTTAGTATATACAAAACGGGATTTTTAAGATACAGCGACTATTACTCAGGTCCGTCATAAGGTAGTGGCGGAAAATATTTGTTTCACATTACAATTTCAAATATTTCTTTCACATTATAGTTTTAATAACAACTTATTGAGATCATATCCTGCCTGCTAACTATTACCGCTACTAAAAATAATGTTTTTGGAATTTTTTACCATATCAGGTTGTTCAATGGAACACAGTTTATAGTGTTGGTGATTCATATTTAACTAAAACATTCTCTTTCTCATGAAACAGCGACATTTTATAGTAATACGACTAAAATTAGTACACGTATTACAATGGAAATATTTCGCTCAATTTAGGTGCATTAGTTTATGTATTCCCTATACAGGGTAATTCAGTTAACCCGTTCATTAAAAGTTTATGAACTTCCTATTGGAATTCATTTTTTAAAATTTGGAGTCATAGGTTAGCGAGGACGATCTATTCAACTAAAGTATTTTTGATTTTCTGACACTTCCGGTTATACCGGAAGTAGCTATCAATTTCCTTATTTTAAATAGAACACCCAATATATTATTACATTTTTGTATTACACTGCTGATTTTAAGTGAACTTTCTTAACAATTCCCTATACCTATCTTCAGCAGTTTTTGAGATATTTTAATTTTTTTGAAAAAATTAGGTTTTGTAGTATCCCATTGGAATGCTCGTCACTTATTCAAAACAAAAGTTATAGTAGCAAATTTATATAAACGTATATAAACGTCGCAATATCTATGTGTAATACTTTTTAGAACTATTTCAGGTGATTAAAAAAATATTCCAATAATATTCAAAATATTATTGAGCATATATCATAAAAGCAAAAATAAATAGATATAGTTAAGAAGTAATGATTCTATAAATATATTTTATATCACTTTTTATTAATTTCACTTTTTAAAAACTATTTATTTTCAATTTACGATTTTGAACACATACTTATGTCAAAAAAGGAGTAACATTCTTTATCCTTTTAACTTGAAACTTATTTAACGACTAATTGATGCTTACATGCTGACTAGTTGAGGATTAGGGAGGTACTAAAGTTTCTTGACGAATAACTGAGGATTACTAAGGAATAATTGGACGTTTTTCTATTTAAAACATTTTGTGTTGCTGAGGCGTCAGGAATGTTCTAAGAAGTGTTTTTCTTTAAGTTTCGCGATTTTAAATAAATGTGACAAAATACAATGTAGTTTTGAGATAAAGCGCGAAAGGATTTAATTACCTGATAACCGAACTGACTTTGGTATACTCTTCTCTAGTCATAACATCCTGTATGTGAATGCCCTGATATAATATTATACTTAAGTCTTAATCTAATAATAAGAGGGGATTCTATATAACATATATATCGTGTAACATTATCAATTTTTGTTAAAGCGGCCAAAATGGTCAGTACATCATGTGTGTGTGTGTATTCTAAGTACATAATATTAAATAATGTAAGTAATAATAAGTTATAATTAACAAAACATTGAAATACTTACCCTATTAAGCAGTATTACCACAAACTGGATGAGATTGGTGAAATATTTGGTGAAGTATTAGGAATGTTTCTATAGTTGTTTCATCTAAACTTATTCACCGTAATGAAAAAGTTACTGTTCTCTTTATATTCTTATATAAAGAGAACAGCCGTTCGAAATGAGATGATGCATTATTTGCTTAATTAAACTTATCTTTGGCATTTTGCAATGGATCTGTAGAAGCACAATCACTGAAAAAGTAATAATGATTTGAAAATAATTGCCCTAATGAGGACTATATTGTTATATTGCTTACTAAACTTGGAATAATTTTATTCTTATCCGTATTCTTATCATAAATAAACTATTCCCTCGGTGTATTCACGCGACTTTTTTTAGTAGTAATGGATGGTGCTCTAACAAGCTCATGTACCAATGAAATATAAAATTGTCGATATGATTTTTTATGAAAAGTCAATAAGTAAGTCTAAGAGATATCATTTAATATCAATTAAATGTCTACGTATTACTCCTGTTACACAGGTCAATATAAATTTTGAGTCTGAGTTTTGCAGATCAGTTTTATATTTCTGCCACTTTACTAAATAAATAAACAATACTTTCACTCGGAAAAGTTTTCTTTTATAATGAACAGAATGAGTTTACAGTTTTCAACAAAATTCCCCTATATTCATGCGTCTATTGTATATAAAAATGAAGAAAAAACCTTTTGTTAACAATTTCGATCATTTTTATTTGGGAAATATAAAAATGAAACAATCAATCTCTATTATTGAATAGATACATTTATTGGTTTAGAAATGAGTATTTCACGTATTTCTTCTATAATTGGATGAACGTTCTCGTATAAGCCCCCAAATGTAGTCTCCCATCATATTTTCATTGTATTGCCTCTGGTAACAGTATTCAAAATATATCATATCTTGATGAGACCGTTGACCCTGCTCTTCTAAATGGATATCTATATTGTCTTTAAATTGATTGAAATAAGCACGTAACGTATTATGCACTTTAACGGACATCCTGCACCCCATGATTTTTAATGTTATCAAGCATAGTTGAAATAACCTCGATGTAATTATCAGCTCTTTTATTTCCAAGAAAACTATGAAAGATGACAGGAATCCCGAAAACATATTTAATAAATCATAGTAAAGATTGAGACAACGTATTATCTATAAAGTGCAAACTTTCTGACCAATAATAAAATGAGACACCCACAAACGATACATATTAAGTAGACTTTAATTTTTTTTTCTTTCTCTCGTACACCTGAAGGCAGATGAAAATTATCTAGGACTGTCCTGACTCTAATGAATAAAATTCTGATAAAGAACTGGACTGAACAGTTTATTTTATGGTTTTAAAGTTGCCAAAGGCAACGTATGTTATTTGGTAGAGCACTGTGGATTTCATTCGCAGACAACACATATCTAATAACGAAATACAAACGAGGCTTATAAATAGGGCAGCTCATTTCGTCAGAATGCATTCCCTTCCTCCAGAAGTGTCCCTTAGTGGCTTTGTAATAATTCAAATAAAATAAAATAAGTAATGCTAAGTAATAACATAATAATAAGCGTTCGATTATACGTTATAATTTTATAACACTGTAAAACACCTCCCTAGAAAACGTTATCAGCTGGATTAGCTTGGATAAACATCTAAAGCATTAGGTGTGTTTCTATAGTTGTTTCAGTGACTGATATTCGTCGTGGTGGAAAAATGTTCTCTTATATGAAGAGATGAACTCTCTCTTATATCAAGAGAGTCATTTTCTCCACGTCACTTTTACAGCTTTGAGATTTATATAAAGAACGTAGTTTTATAGCGTTAAATGTTATATGGCATAATAATGATGATGCTAATATACGTTTTTGGCGTTAGCACGGATAAAATGTGCATTTTGCCTCGACCGGGAATCGAACCCGGCTCTCCCAATTTCCGGCTGAGTGCTCTGACCGCTGAGCTATCGAGGCACACTCATTATCCTTGCCAATGCGCCAGTTTAATGCGTCACTACAGTACTCCCTCCCTAGAGACATGGTTTGTCTCGATACAATTTAACGGAATGTGACTGCGTTCGCCATTCTTACAAACCGTTGTTCGGTAACCCCCGGGACTATAGGGCGATGGATAGGACGGGAATCGAATCCGCGAATTTGAGATGTAAGGGAGGTTGCATATACTGGAATGAAACACATCACGTCGGGGTCACCACTTTGGCGTTAGCACGGATAAAATGTGCACTTTGCCTCGACCGGGAATCGAACCCGGCTCTCCCAATTTCCGGTTGAGTGCTCTGACCGCTGAGCTATCGAGGCACACTCATTATCCCTGCTAATGCGCCAGTTTAATGCGTCACTACACGTTTAATGTCAAATTGTAATATTGGCATAATAAAAATGATATGCAATTATGTAACGGATCTACAGACGCAGAAACACTATATATTTGTTTTAATTTGGCTAAATCTAAATCACTAAGCCATCCATATCCACTACATATTTCTTGTTGTAGAAGTGCTCAAAATAATAAAGTGCTGTCTGTAACCATGTTCCTCAGGGACTGAGAATCGGCTGTGGTGGCATATAATCGGCGGTCAAGATAGTCGAAAATCTCGAATACGTTTAAGAGATTTGAGAAACACCGCTTTTATGTATATTAATCCATACGCTTAGATAATATTGAAATTCTTCAGTCACAAGATAAATTTTGTAAAGTGATATGTAAGAAGTTTCCAAGCGGAAGTCAACGTGATATTTTGTTGCGCGGAGGAACTTCTGGAAAGGAACAAGACAGGACAAATAATCTGGATGTGCTCAGAGCTGAGACAGCCAAGACCAGGATTGCTGAAAAACTGATAACGGGGCAACCTGCGACAGCAGAGACACAGGATGGGCAAAGAGGAGTCCCCCCTTTGTACCAGGTGTGACTTAGGGGAGGAGGAGACATCGATGCACTTCCTATGCGTGTGTCCTGTCAGATCACCTTCTAGGATGGCATGGCTGGGCAAGCCGGAATTATTACCGGACGAAATCAGGGATCATCAGCTGCAGCATATCATCATCTACAGCTTAGCGGTGGGGTATCCTGCCGCACCCTGAGGAAGATAATGGGATAGAGTACAAAATCCAAGGCTAAGTGTTAGTATCCGTAAAGGCCCGCTAGATTAATAATAATAATAAATGTAAGAAGTTGTCACACTTTTGCTTAAGACAGCGACTTACAGAACGGATAGTTGCGGCATCATCTGTCACAAACACGAACACTTGGTTTCTTGAAAGTTGGCATTTCTCTAATAAATTTAACGCTTCGTATTATTCTTGTTTTTCTTTTAATTCTGAAACAGGAAACGTGAGTACTAAAGATTATCAGTATACAATTGACGTATATTCACAATAGAATCCACGCTTAATAACAACATATGTGTAATTTATGGACAGTTACTGAAAATATTTATATTTTTAGTAAGTTTATTTACGTTTAGATATTGTAATTGTGATAGACTTAGATATAACGCTTAAAAAGGAAGGACGCCTCTACAAAAAGTTAGATATGTATAGCATGGTGCATGAACGGGCATTTTAATCGCAGTGTAATTAATTTGAAACAATGTTAATTAATTCAGCAAAGTATAATGCCGAAAATGTAAATAAGTTATCGACATAAATGTTACTAGTAAAATGTTGCTGTTGGAAGAACATTGTGCAAAGTTTGTAGTGCTCAGTATTTTCTGCGTGAGATGTATCTCCTCCGATGGGCTGGGTCCGTGTCCAAAAATGGATTACATGGAAAATTTTAATATGTCAAGGGTAAATATACACAGCTGATAAATATAATAGCTTTATCTTAGCAGTCCTTGATTATTTACAGTGTTTTTTTATTATAATATGATAAACAAACTCCAACAAACTCTTGAATTTCACAAATTGATTTAGTTGTAAGTTTGTTCAATCTCCTATCAAATGTATATAATATACTTGGCCAAGAAATTACAAATATCAGGAAGGTCCCCATCATACCCCCATTTCATTATTGTAAGGATTTTTTGTAAAGAAAAAATTACTACGTTTGTATTAATATCAATAATAATATGAATTGTACAATCAGTATGCTCATGTCTCACGTTCACAATAAAACATATAGAATAAAATATATTAAATATTTATACAGAATAGCACATTGGTTAGGTATTAAGTAAAATAGAACACAGGTCATTATTTAGCTTGTGTTATATAAATTCCTGGACAAAATTAACGTATCAGCAAAACTTTTCATTAGTATTTTTATTTTTTCGAAAATTTAAATCATAGTGCTTATCTGTTATTATAATTAAATGATTTCAACTAATGTTTAAATAATCAGAGTGGTATTATTGGGGAAAACATGAATAAACATCAGAAAAGAACAATAATGTCAAATGCAATGAGAACGGTGTTAATGAAAAACTTTAGAAAAAAAAATTGATGTAATTAAATCCTAAGAATTTTAATCCAGTAGCGTGTAGATTCTCCTCTAGCTCTTATTACTGGTTCCATTCATCTGGGCATGCTATTTATGTGAACGGTTTCCTGAGGAATATTCTCAAATTCGACAAGACCGGCTTCACGTTCTCCAAGAGTTATAAGTGCAATTATGTGGCGCCTAACTGATTGTTTTAGTACATCCCATAGATGCTCTAATGGGTGCATATCTGGGCTTTTTGGTGGTTATTCCATAGTTAGAATATTTAGAAATCAAAAGTAGTCCAATACGTCTCTAGCAACGTGGGGCTGAGTGTTATCCTGCCTAAAATTGAAATTGTCCCCGACAAACGGGACAAATGGCATCGCATGTTCTTCTATGATGTTTTATACGTATAAATGTGCATTCATGATCTGCTCCCTGTAGGAACCAAATCCGTGTGACCATAGAAACAAATTACTCCCCAGAACATTATTGATCCACCAAAAAACGGGATCTTCAGAGAGATATTGAAGACAGCAAATCTCTCTCCTAGCCTCCGTTAGACTTGTTGACGTTCATCTGGTGAATTAAGACTTACTCTTGTTTCGTCTGAAAATAAAACTCGCTTCCAGTCGTCAATTGTCCAATTTACGTGTTCTCTTGCAAAATACAGTCTAGTAACTCTATGTTCTCTGGTGAGCAGTGGTGCAATTTATAAGTGGTAAAATTTAGTTGGTCTTCTACTGTCCAATCCGCCTTCATTTAGCCTTCTCCTGACTGTTTGTCTAGAAATTGCTATATTTCGAGCTGCTGCTAGGGCTCTCCTGAGCTCTAAACTCATAGAATGCCTGTTTCTTAAAGCGACTTGTATAATATATCGCTCTTTTTTTTGCATCTGTAACTCACTCCCTTGGCTTGAGGAGTTGATTATCTAATTCCTAACGAAGTAGCCACATATCATTGCCTGTTAACTATTAACTAGAGTCCCTTATTAACTACAGTTACTGATTTCGCTGCTTCATCTTCTCTTGTGTTGCGTGGACGATTTATATATTTTACTCTAAGTGTACTGAATAAAGTGTTTAATTCGATTGATGACATTAATTAAAAAAATCGTTAGGGTAACTGAATTGATGGCTTTATACAAATCAGTTTAAACGGCATTAAATGTTTATTAACAAATAATTATAAAATGTTACTTTACATCTGTGATACAAATACAATTATTTATTAGCAGTGACAGAGAATAATCGTATCTTGGGCCACCTACATAAAATGTTTAAGGATTTAAAACTTCGAAAAATTATAAATAATTGAATAGAATAAAAGAAATATTGAAAAGTTTTTGTGATGTGTTAATCTTATTCAGGTCTGTATTTATAATAAGAAATAATTTTAATCAAAATTTAATTAATTATTATTTTTGTAATGTTACATATTATAAAGAAAATACGTCTAAATGCATCCAAACCGAGTACTAAATAAACTCTTTAAATATTCTTGGGAATACATAAAGAGTTCCAATTGGAGCATATTCCATACGAGAAACAAAATTATCTATAGATGCTTCTATTGTGTGCCTTCGATACACAAAGTTTAGCCATCTCAGTAAATTTCAGCTCAGAAATGGAGCTCGATGAAATGTTTTAGACATTATCTTTCAGACGAACCTAAGGAAAAAAGTTGACTAGGCTAACATCCAGGCAATAAGGCGGCCAATCCACATCCTTACAAACTCAATGTAATATAAAGCTGTTACCAAAACCAAATCTCTCTCTAGTAGGTTAAAAACGGAAGCTCAGGACGAGCCCCATTAAACCACGATGCCCTAATGTCTCGTGTCTTTCGTAAATCGGATAGAATTTCAGTACCCATAATGATAAATGTCTTTTATAAAACCTAGTGTATTAATGTTAATGTACCCTCAAATTCAGAAGGGAGCATTAAAAAAGGTAATTCTATGGGAATCAATTTCCATCTCTTTAAGTTTAGTATTTATTAGGACAACGAAGTTTATAGATAGAGTTTAATGGACGGGTGATGTTATATAGATAGTGGTCACAGATACCATACTTTCTAATTGTGTTTTCTCTAATTAACTTGAAGCTAAGTAGATCGATGCACTATACTTAGCCTTAAAAAACTCTTCAACCAACTGAGGGTATTTGTGATAACCCTGGTAGATTAATCGGAGTGATCAAGTCTCTGACGATCAAATGCAGCAGTGACTTTAAACTTTTGAATTATACTATAATAAACAAAAGGACAGTGAAAAATAACTTTTTAAACTGGGTTTTAAAACTAATTAACCAATTAGTTTTAGTAAAGTATAATTTAATTCGAATAATTCAAGTCGTTCCACACTACTTAAGGCACTACGTAAAACATTCTTTTAATATACCACGTTCTTAAAACGGACTAAATAGTATAAAATAATTTCTCCTAGCCCCATACAGATTCCTAACCCCATACAGATAGTCCTAAGAATTTGTGATTGCAAATTTTTAATAGCTGTGAAAATCCTTGTAAAACTTAAAATGAAAAACGTGGGGCGCATGTCATAGATAATACTAAAGAGTGTAGAAAGTAGCTGCTGTTGAGAAAATGCAAATATATGTTATTCTGAAATAGATATTTCGGAAGACATATTTGTTTTAATAAGCTGTAGTCATAAATTATAAACAATAGAAGGATGAAATAGCAAAATGTAAAATTAAAAAATCAAATTGTGTGGTATCAAAAAACATCACAAAACACATAAAGTAGACATCACAAAATATTAACCAAGTATATAAATTGTAAGTAAACTACTTATAATTTATGGTTTTTTGTTATTATTCTACACACGCCTGAGTAGGGGTATTAATATCACCTTTATAATATCATATAATGAAGTTTATTATACGATATGTTTCATATATAGAAATAAATGATTATTATGAACACAACTGGAAGTTATTTATTAAAATTTTATCATACTAATAGGAAAGACTATGACAACGCTTCAGTTTACTTCAAAACATGACAAACACGTAAGAATATATACAGATTTTTAAACAGTACTTAGTTAATATGTCTTTGATTAATTAAAAGTCAATTATATGCAATGTCCCTAAAGTTTAGAAAACAATTCATCAAATTAATGTGAACGTTTTTCAAACGAATAAACCTTATTTTAAAATATTCTTTGTGCCGAATTAAAAAAATAAATTGGTTAATAAACAAGGAAAATATTCAACAAAATTATTTATTTAATGATTTAAAAATATGGATCCATTTTGTAATTTCATTATTACAAGCAACGAGACTGGACAAGACAACCATTTTTACAACAGTTGTTTGAAGTGTCCACCATTTTAAACTTACTCATATAAATCAATACTATATACACCTCTAGGCAACATTTATAGAAACAGTAATTGTGTCGGGCGGAATTCTCTTATCTTAAGTTCTTCAATGCTTCCTGGCCTGGCTATCCATCTATTTGGAAACGTTTCTTCTAAAAATCTTCTAACATTTGCAATATTGTGTTCAAGGGCACTATTTTGCTACAACCAAATACGTACATGAACCAAATCAAAATTATCTTATAAAAACAAAAGGATTAAGTCCGGCAATAATTTGACAATAATTCAAGTGAACATCTCCTTCCATATTTGTCTTGAATAAATTTGGTCCCAAAATTCTATCGAAAATTATTCCCCTTTAATATTCAGTGTTTGACGTATTTGCGAATAGAGCTCGTCTATCGAATGAGGATTTTTGTCAACCAATATTCTGTTCTGTCATTTGTCTGTACTTTGCCACTAATATAAAATGTAGATTCGTCTAAGATACGTACATTATAAATGAAGTTCTAGTTAAATTCTTCTAACAGTATCATCAGGAGTAGGACTAGGAGTTCCTCAAGTTCATCTTGTCACTTTAGGTGAGGATTATCTAATGAAGAATTGTTGATTTAGAAACGCCTTTTTGCTGAGATAATTTTCTCATTGAATTAATTGCGTTTTCCGTTAAATCGAACATCACTTGAAGTCTCAAATCATCATTTAATTTCAAGGTCAATCTGATTTTTGCACATATTTTACGAAGCTTATTTGTTCAAATTCGTGATGAATTTTACTCACGATTGATTATGCAATATGATTGGGACAAATATTGCTAAATATATCGCAAGTTTCTGACTCGCATATTCGCTGGTTTTCTGGTAAATTCGACATATTGAAAACATGTAGCTGCATTTTGACAAATGTATCTGTACACGTACAAGTACAAAACGAATCGCAGTGCCCGACAATTTCATTGTGAAAGTAGACAACAAGCAATGGATTTTAATTCGTTTTTACTAGACTACTAAATAACCATTAAAAAAGATTTTTATTGAATTTTTACCAACTTTCGAATTTTGTTTTGTTGAATTCGACACAACACATTCTTTAAAATAGTGTATCACACGAAGATATTCATAACTGAAATTTTAAAGTTGCGGTTGGTATGGCTCAAGGGTTTGATGGGGAAGAGTTGAAAACAACCCCTAAAGGTATTTTGAAAATAAAAACTCGCTTTGCCCTCCAAAAAATCTTATTCCAAATTTTCTATATCTATTTCTATATATATTTCTAGGGACATGCTATATACCTTTCTGCTATAGTTCACCAAAATCTTATTTAATATATGTTTATATTTCTCATAGCTGTGCCAGAAAAATAATTCGTAAACTCATTAGATTATTGGTCTGTTTATAATAATACTTTTGTTGTTGTGAATTTTCAATTTCTGTCCGAGACATTTCTTTCATAAATTATAATCAGTACACGTGAGAAAAGAACTGATTCAACGTTTGGAAGATATAACTTCTTCCGAACTTTGAATCAGTTCTTTTCAGTAATGAGTTTGAGCTTAAAAATAGTTTAAGAGCCAAAAAATAATTTAAATACGTTACTGAATCTTGTATCTCACTATTGAAGACAAGTGGTTGAAGTTAAATTCATGTTTCGAACCAAATATCTTCAGTTTCCCATCTTTGTTTATACCTCACCCTATATGTAAGTTAATAAAAATGTTTTACTGAACGAAAAATTAATTCAAAACGATCTCTGTTGCAGATGCAGTTAAGTGGGTAGACAGAGTAGAATAAATATCAAGTGCATTGTCATATTGAAATTATTACCTTCTAAATTGTCCTAAGCATTATTTATGAAGGAGGGATGAACAATTTAATCATACTATGATAGGAATTTTTATATTTCATATATTCATATGTTTTAAATCTAACATCTTACAAAAAGATCTATAATCTATCATCTAGATTCATAGATCTAGAATTGCATCATATTAATCATAAATAACCCTGGTTATTTATTTTACAATATGCTTTGAAATGTTGGTTTTTTTTTAGAAAATAATGATTTACCAACAAACCATTTTAAAATATATCTTATAGAACAACAATGAATATTATACCATTCTTAACTATAATGCTTATATAATTATCACGTAGTTTCTTACATTTCTTACGTACTTAGGATCATAAAATATCAATTATATATTTAACGTTTAATGTTAAGAATGTTTGTTCCTTGGACTAAATTTATAGATTCACACATGTCTAGTAATTAAAATAATAATTCAGAGAAACGTTAAACTAATTCATTAATTCATAATATGAAACAGGCCACAGGTTGCTTATGCATTTTAATTTTAATTCAGCATTCAATGTAAATTATCAATTTACAAATAATAAATATTTTGATATCGAAGACTAAATATTAATGGTTATACTTACATCTATTTTTGTCCAAATAACCGGAAAATGGACAACAAAATGTTCAGCATAAAGTATTATTAAATACAAAGGGAAGGTCGTGTGTACAAGGTGCAAGTCTCATTTAAGCTGAGGTTAATGATATACAAGGTGCATACATTTCGTTTTTATAATTAACAGCTCGTAGATAAGCCCTGAAATCTGAAATAATTTAGACAAATCACTGTTTGATATCCAGAGATAACATAAATTGTTACTTAAATAAACAACAGTATTTTAAAATTAAACATAATTATTTAAGATATGGTTAAGATTAATTATTTAAGATATGATATTATTTAAAATATAGGAAATATTCTATAATTAATAAAAATTCTTTTATGATGTAAGAAAAATTAAATTTATTGTGATTCATTTTTAAACATCGCAATCTTTAACCTTTAACTGTACATATATACATTATATACAGAAAGGGGCCGGTTACTAGATGGATTACTGACTGAAGGGAAATTAACGAGTGAACTCCTCAGATAAGCACAAATTGGAGTGGGACATATAACCAGTCACTGTAAACTGGTGGAAATATATGACTGTGGAACGAAGAAGAATAATACAAAGCATTTATATACCGGGTGTCCAAAAAGTCTGGAAACAGTCAAATATCTCGAGAAATACACATTGGATCCAAAATAGAAACAACACTACCTTAGTAATTTTAAAAGCGCTATCCAATGACACTAAATGCAATCCCCCCACCCGTCCTCTTGTGATGGGGCCGGGGGAGACTTTAAAAATCTTAAATGGGTACCCCTATTTTTTATTGCAGATTCGGATTTTACGGCAAGAATTACGTCAAGTTTGTCTGAAGCATTTTTTTCGACTAGTGACAGATGGCACTGTAATGGCGAAAATATTTTCTTTCGTAATTTCTAAAAAATAAAACTACGGAAAAATGAAAAATAATAAAGTACGAGTTCATTTACTTAAAAACAGCCATTCAATGGTGTTAAATTTAATATCCCCCCATTACAGTGGAGGAGGGAAAGTGGAAGGCATTTTTCAAATGCTAAATGGAAACACTCATTTTTTATTAACACTGACTTAGTTTTCCACAAAACACCAAAACATTATACACTACACTCAATGTGCGTTTCGCCAATAAAGTTGGCATCATCTGGAGATGATTAAAAATGTTGTACTAAACGGTGCCACGAACGATGATAAGAGTTTGGAAGTTTGTGTAAGCGTTGTTGAAAACGTCCATACATCTGTTATAATGGTTGCCCAACAAACGGGCATAAGCAAATCAACTGTGAATAACGTATTGAGATGAGATGAGAATCCTCATTGGATGAGGGATTCCCATACACAATATCCACAAAAACTGAATATTTGAGGTGGAATACTGTGCAACCGAATTGTCGGGCCGTTTTTCATCGATGGTAATTTGACAGGTCAAAAGTACGTCGATTTATTTGAACATCTCATTCAGTAGGGGGCTTTGCCGTTATAGCCTTGGTGGTGAAAGGTAAGGGGACTCGCCTAAAACAAGCATCTTGATTTTGAGAGGCAAATTAGGAAAAAATATATTTTTGCGATTACAGCGCCATCTGTCACGAATCGAAAAAAACGCTTCAGACAAACTTGACGTACTTATTGCCGTAAAATCCGATTCTGTAATAAAAAATAGCGGTTCCCATTTAAGATTTTAAAGTTCACCACAACTCACTTCAAGGGGTGGGGGTGAGGGGTTGCGTTTGGTATCATTGGATATCGTTATTAAAATTATTAAGGAAGTGTTTTCTACTTTTTGGATCCAATGTTATTTCTCGAGATATTTGACCGTTTCCCGACTTTTTGGGCACTCGGTATCTAGTTTGAGTGTATTAAAGGTTTTTCTCTTGCGCTAACAACCCTATGCAATGGTTTATGGCTCCAGCTTTAAACTCGAAAGAACAAAAAGTTCCTTTTGATGATGATGATGATTTAAAAAGATTATGTTTTTGGCTATAACCTACAAAGTGTGCATAATCACTTTGTAGCTTGTATTACGATTGACACCATTTGTTGTGCTCTTTGAATTATAGACATTAGAATCAGAAACAAGGCTAAAGACATATCGTTTAGAATAATACACAAGAAATCTGTAAAGACTAGCCAATATATTTACATTTTTCGCATGGACACTGGTTATAGCATTTTTTTATTTAAGTTTTGCTGTTTCTAACTAACATATAATATTTTTATGTTAGTCGACGTGACTTTTTTAAGAACTCTTCCTCTCTTTTAAGACCTCGTATTCTTACGTTATTTTGTTATTTAGGTTTGTTAGGTTACACAACAATTTTATTTATATACTGTCACAAGTTCAAAATACTGTGTGTTTGGTTACTTGCGTTCTTTAATTGAAACACAGTAAATTGAAATTTTGTTGATGATTGGCTATGACCTATATACAATTTGAGTTGTTTAATAATAAGTATCTTGAATGACTTCTTAGAAGCTTACTATAAGTAAAATAGAATATAAATTTAGAAAATCGGTTACTGTGAGAGACAATTATATCAAAGGAGGTCTTGTCGTTCAGAAAGATATACAATTGGATATGTCACTAGCTCTTCAGGAAAATCCTCATCGGACAAAATCGGAGGAGCTTTTAATATGTCTAAGTTTCTGAACGCACACTCATAGAAAGTGCAATTATTTTGTGAACTTCGGGAAAACGATTCCAACTTCAGTTATACCACGTCCATATCCATTTGGCGGCATGGTGGCCTAGATAAGAGGTTTATTGCGGGACGGGTAGGATTATTGCCCTTTATCCACTCATCTCTGTAGACACGGACAACCTCGTGAAGGATGATTCTGCCTTTCCCTCCGCCTCACCCACTCCCAGCATGAGAAGCGCAAGAAGCGCTACTCGTAAACAGGAGCGAGATGCCTGGTGGCGGTGAGTCCGGGACATACTTTTCCTAGCTTTGGCCTAGCTTTAACCCCGCCGGCTGGGGCCTCTTCTGGCGCTCTTCCTGTCTTCTCGTTTTCTTTCTTCACCGACTGTCTGTCCCCGGGGGCGTAATCTGTCGTTAGTCCCACGCACAGCGCAGGACTCGGGTGGGGGTATGTTAGGGTGAATCGAGTAACTCAGGACGGAGAGTTGTCTGGGGGTTCACGGAAACCCTCAGCGCAATCTCTCAGGGTCGGGAGGCAGGTAGTGTAGAAATAGGGCCCCACTTCCTGTAGGTAGGTGTGAAAATGTCTATGTCGGTCCACTTGTAAGGTAAGGTATGGATATAGGGCTAAAGGTGTATATGGCCTGGTATAATAAATAAATAAATAAGTTGGGGTGCGTATCCTGTTTTCTTACGCGAGAACCTGGAGTTTTAGTCTCTTGTAGAGGTACGGTCCTCGCGGGTCTTAGTCAGAAGCTGCTCTTATCAGGGGGTTATCGTGGTCCATCGTCCGATCGCAGAGCTTCTTTGCTCTGTCTTTGATCTTCTCCGTGACGGTCTTGCACTCTAGAGCTCTTCTGATGTCGTCATTTCTGACGAACCAGGGAGAATCTAGAGCACGTCTCAACGCTATGTTCTCTACGGCTTGGATCTTTTGATGTGCGTCTTGGCAGCGTAGCCCCATGCGATAGAAGCGTACATTAATTGGGGCTGTATTACCTTTTCAGTGAGCAACAGTTTGTTCCTTAGGTTGAGGTCCGTGTTGCGTCCCAGAATTGGGTCGATCTTTGCCAATGTGGAGTAGACTTGGCTATCCCTGTACGGATTCTAATGTGGGCCTGCCACGTTAGGGAAGCATCTATCGTCACGCCAAGATACTTGACGGTGTCGGTCCATGGAGTGTTCTCTCCGTTGATGATGATTTCCTTTGCTGGGGTTTCCCTGGTCTTCTTGAAGAGAATTGCCTTGCTCTTTTCCGCGTTGATAGCCACCTGCCATCTGTCGCACCACTCCTCTAATTCGTCTGTGGCTCTCTAGAGGTATCTTGTCACCATGTGGATCCGCATTAACTTTGCGATGATGGCGGTGTCGTCGGCGTAGAGAGCAACGGTGGTTTGATCTATCCTAGGGAGGTCCGAGGTGAAGATTGAGAACAGGCGTGGAGATAGGACTGCTCCTTGCGGTACCCCTGTCTCTATGATCCTGTAGTTGGAGAGGGCGTTCCTCATCTTGGCTCCGGCTCATCTCCTACGAAGGAAGGATTATATTAGGCTTACCATCGGCACTGGATATCCTTGGTCCAGCATATTGACTAGTAGTCCATCATGCCAAACTGTGTCAAAGGTCTTGGCAACGTCTATGAAAATAGTCCCGGTAACGTTCTTGTGTTGGAATCCCTCTGTTATGTATTCCACCAGCCTCAAGACCTTCAACTCAGTGGAGTGTCTTTATCGGTAGGTGAACTGTTCCTCTGGGATGACGTTCAACTCGCTCGAGTCGGTTCAGGATGACTCTCTCGGCTATTTTGCTGATTGCGGGTAGCAGATTGATGGGCTTATAGTTCTTAGATATAATTATAGATAGGATACGTTAGATTCTTGCCTGCCTTGGGAATGAAAATGACGTCTGCCATCTTCCATCTCTCCGGGAAGTGCCTTAATCGCAGTATGGCGTTCATGATGTTGAGCAATGCTGCTAGCCCCTTACTTGGCAATCGTTTAAGGGCCCGATTTCTAATATTGTCGCATTCTGGGGTCTTCCGTGTCTTGAGGTTCTTCAGGATCAGCCTGACTTCTTCGGTCGAAGCTGGTCGGACCGTGAAGTCACACTCGGGCATTCTACGGATACGCATCACCCGACACTCCACATCCTCGCTCCAGTCCTCGTCCTCGTTGTCGTTCTGGTTTTCCCTGCACTGTAGTTCAAAGCTATCCGCAAAGGCTTCCGCCTTTTCTTCATTGATGTATACCAGTCCTCTTTCTTCGTGTAATGGTGGAGTCGAGGGAACCCCCTCGACTCCACCATGGAGTACTTTCTGGGTCTTCCAGAGGCTGTTGTCCTGGACTGAGAGGGACTTCAGGTGGAGATTCATTTTGATCTGATGTTGTTCGTCAAGCGCGGCTTTGACTCTGCGGCTGAGTTGGTTAATGGCGTGCCAGTCCTCGGGTCGTCTGGTCGTCTGGTCGTCCAGGCTTTTCTTTTGGCTGCACGTCGCTCGCTGATGAGTCGGATGGTGTCCGGCGAGAGTGCTCTCGCAGGATTTCTAACTCGTCGCAGTTGTACCATATAGTTCCCTCATCTGTGACCTTGCATCCAAGTAATGAAAATCTCCAAATACCAGAATAGCCAATAAAACCATTTCATTAATTGACACAAAGGAATTTCTTTTGAAGTTTTTTGTGAAAACTTTCAAAGCATTAATCCAAAAATGTAGCGATTCTTGCATGCATCAATGCCTCGTGACAAAATTATTCCTCAACATGAAAATCAAGCAAAAGCTGACATGCGAATTCAATTACTTATTAATATTAACCAGGTTAATATATCTAGCAATCTACAAAAAAAATCACAAAAATGAAAATTGATATATGTAGTTTTTGATTAATCAAAATACCTACTCTATATTGTGAACCAAAATTTGATTTCACTAAAAAGTATCAAAACGACTATAATTGAAGCAACATATGTGGTCATCTGGAATACAAATTAATTGATATTTTAGTTTGCAGGCCACTGGTATGAAATCGAGCGTTCCTTCTATTTGATGGAACTCATACGGAGCTGTGTTAATGTGGATATCATAGAAAATACCAAGGGTCGGTTAGATGTCTCAGTTAATACAAAGAGCACATGGTAAGTAATATTGCTGGTACATCTTCAGATACGAATCATAATTGTTGTAATTATATTTTCAAGTGAATTTTTGATAGGACTGATTATTTGCTTATTAAGTTATTTGTAATGAAAATTGACTTGCAATAGATTTCCAGTATAAGTGATTTTGCTTTTGAGGACCGATATTTAGGGAAACATATGAGGTGGCGGTGTAGTAAAACTCTTGGATTATCACTACTATGATCGTGCCGTTTTACAAATAAACCCGCGACAGTTATGGTTATTGCTCTTAATCATTTTAACTCTGCCAAGTTGCGTTGTATTATGCGCGTGCCATAGGTTTTTAGATGTATTAAGGTGTATTAAGATGCATTTTTTATAGAGTTGTGACGTTTTGTTAAGATTACTTTATAGATCGTTAAGATATGTAAAAGAATTGATCAATCCCAAAAACGATTAATCTTTACCGGAAATCTGTTGTCAAAAAGCGCCAGTAACTCCATCATGTTTTCTTAAGTCACAAGTTCCTTTGGTACTTACATACGTTTCAAGTTGATCAAGTATTTCTTCAAGATGAATGTTCTAGATGACCAATTGCCAATATGACCCTGGGAAGGGGGTGGCAAGTCACCCCCTTCCCAGTAAATAAATATAGGAATATTAAGTAGTAATAAAAATAGGAGACCAGTTTTCCACAAACCAATTTTCCAGCTTGGCATCATTGAGAGATGAATAAAACTGAACCAAGCACCAAAAAATACTGACAAAATTAATGCTATCATGCGACCAGTGTATGGCATAGAGGGAATCAGTTATGGGAGCTGTCAGGAGATCTCTTCGGAAAACTTAAACATGTACCACATTGAGCGGACACTTGAGTAAAAATGGTGGCGTTTTTAAGTGAGCATTGTGCTTCCTGAGAGAGCTCATTCTTATGTAACTTTCATTTGTATGATAATTGTGGGCAGTGAAAGCTGTGTTTACGACTCAGAGACCGAAACAACTACCATAAAAGTGGATGAGTTAACTATCATAAATACGACAGAAGGTGCGGCAAGTGCAACAAAAGAATTTTCCTCGATGCCAAGGTTGACTATTTGTTGTCTATGATAAATTTGTCCTCCCTGACCGAATTGGGAAGGCTACTGATTTGATATTCATTTTAATACCATTGAGACAAAACGTATAGCGAAAAATATCAAAATTGTGCACAACTGTAATTGGCTACTAATTCACAACACCGTGTCACCTATCAATCGCCTTATTTTTACTCAAAAAAAAGGACAAACAAATGTAAATATTGATAATCTCGGTCGGCTTACCTAGGGATCTTCTACTGTGGTGACATCTAGTACTTTTTGTGGGTTGTTTGTTTTTACGTCCTTAAACTGAAACATACAAGCTACAGATTGAAATATGCGCTTTCTCCAAACTTATTAATAATTCAACTTCTTAAAATTCTCTTTCAGAACAGACACTGTTTGTTTGGTTTATTGTAGTATACATTTTGAGAATCACCATTCCTAAGTGCTTTTATCCTACTGTGGACGTTTAAATCATTTTCATCAAGTGTAAATGTTTTCCATTCATAATGAATGTATTATTTGGAAATTACCAAAAGTCATTGAGTTATTCTGATGTCATTTGGTAGCCTTTGAGTCACTGGTAAAACGCTGAAACAGCGACATTTTTATCTCGTGTGCTGCATACCATTAATCCTTACAATTATGGATTAAACTCTATTTTAAGCATGCCAGTTTGATGCAAAAAGGTTAGAATATTCGTTTATGGTGAATATTTCTTCGGTGCGTCTTTAAGTTGTACATATATTTTTACTAACAGTATATTTTGCCCTACAGGACACTATTATGGCATTTAAACAATAAAAATGTAATTCTGTCAAATTTTGTTTTAAAACATCGTCAGATGTTAGTTACCGCTGATCAACCGTGGCGGCTACCGTGACTAATCTACCAGGGAAATGCGCTGTTATCAGTTTATTACGTATTGCTTGGAATTTTTATAAATAAGGAATATATCAAATGGTTTTAGAAATACAAAAAAGAAATGCTTTTTTTTTCAATTACAATGGAGTGAAATGGAAAATTGTGTGAGTTAAGGAAATTTCTCTCTGCATATGTTCTAGAGTATAATCTCAATTCGTGTGTATGTTTACTTGTTAAAAAAACAGCGTAGCTTATTTACCATTTCCAGATCCGTATAAGGCCATGTATTCTACCAACACCCACTGAATAACAAGGCCTTTGTGCTTGTCGTGTGACGTGATCAATGTAGGCCGTGCAATTTTAATCATATAAGGGGATACATACACTAATATTTATGAAAACTATCAATAGTTAACTTATTTTAAAGAACGCTAGTTATATGACAGGCTTCTTGACAAATCCCAAAAATTATGTTTGAGTTTTGGTTTAATACTAGGTGTAGTATTAAGTGCAGGCTCCCAACTCCCCTACATCTGCGCCAAAATTCAGGATATGTATTTATGTATAATAAACATTTTTCACACTACTGAAAAGAGGCTATTACACATAAATACATATACTGAACTATTCCACACCTTCTCTTAATTATTATTACTTAGTAGGTATAATATAGGTATGCATGTTCATGTTATGCAGTTTCAAATTTCATTTACCTACCTAACATCGTGCATAACTTAGTGTTGAGGTGAGAGTTTGGTATAAAAAATATATTATAGAACACAAGCCATGAAAATACATTAATTAAACTTTTAAAGAAATAGGTCCCAAATTATATACGTTTAGTTATAAAAATATTTATGCATGTATAGGTAGGTATATGGCCTACTTCGTTAATGTATCGAGTTTTCTTTTTTTATTTCCTTTTTTTAAATGGTCGCTATTTTTAGCGCAATAATTTTTTAACAGGGTATTGGAAATACTTTTGAGAATAATTTTTAAAATGTCTTTTCCATTATGATTAGCGCATCCATCGAAATGTGAGACATGTTTCTGTTCAATACAATATTCCAAAATTAAATGTACCATGAACGATCTTTTATTATAGATTTCTAGAAATGTGTCCTCAAATTCATTTATTAATTTATTGAAGATTATATAAGTCACAGATACAACATTTACAACTTGTCCTTGGGGATATAAAAGTCCTCCACGATTTAATTTATTAATGGGATCAAAATTGTCCTCAACAATAAATTGCTCGTCATATACTAATTTTTGTTTACAGCTGGTACATTTTAATTTTTCTAACGTAATATAGCAACAATAACCACCTAAATATGTAATTAACGGCAATACATCGTTGATATCGTGAAAGTGATCATCATTTATTAAAATTTGAGACAATAACGTTTTAATTTGAGAAAAGTATTGTTGAGAGCAATTTTCATCTGGGTCATAATCAGGTAGCTCATAGAACTTATTAACATTAATAGGGCCAAAATTGCGAGACTGAAGTGTTAATATAGATTGAATTCTAAGTCTCTTCTCTGTCTCATATAACTGGCGCACAGAAATATGATAATGACCACCTGCCATTTGCCTGTATTTACCAAATCTATCTTCAAGAGGGTCTGTTTGAAATTTCCCTAAGAGAACATGATATGAATTATGTTCATATCATGTTCATTAAAACAGTATTTGGTAATTTCAAGAAGCCCATGAAGGGTATGACTTAAAGCAGTTCGGGTCTGTCTAGTAAGAGTCTTTGAAAAATTACTAGGTTGCCAAGTATCGAGCCAGCTTAACATTTTTTCTAAGAACTCAATCTTAGGATCCAACTCAATGTCCGTGAGTTGTTTCTTTACGATAGGTTCCTGAAATATGTCACGTTTATGTTTACCTTTGAATGGGGTTTTTACATTTACTATTTTCCATCATATCGTTATGATGTTTACAAAATCAGCAGTATCTTGAGAGTGTGGTATACGGCTATCAAAATGTCTTAAAGCCTCTACTACGAAAGAGTTAAAAATTTTTAGTGAATGTTTTACATTTTGTCGCTCTAAAGATGAAGGAAACAATGCTTTTAGGTTTAAAGAATAGCCGAACTTTAAAAGCTTATCATACTCCAGTTCATGTAATTTTTTAAGCGCAGGAAAAGAAGCGTATTTTTTTTCTGAAGTGTCAAAATCAGGAAAATAAAGTGTTTGATCAGGTTTACAGTTAAGCCAATTAGTAAATATACATTTTAGTAGGTGAACTGTGTCAAACAAGTAAAATAATGGTCTTTTATTATCTACCGGGTGAGGATAAACAATACTAAGTTGGTCTGTAGTTGAAAAATGGCTCTTTGCTTTCCCGTTAATAGCATTATTATCACTTATTGTGCAAAAAACTACATACCCAATTTCCTCTAAATTTTCAATAATAGTTTTAATAAAATTATAGAGTATTTCGGAATTAATTTTTGAGACGGGAGCTATGTGAGCTACCTGTTTAAAGCTAGAACACACACTTGCAATCATGAAGGTAAATGCTGAAGAAGCTAGAGAGTTATTATTATTGACTGCTGTACCAGTATTGCCTCCCTTATAATCCATAAAAGGGTCAATTCATCGAAAAGCAGTGTCACAAATTTCTCATGATCCTTTAACAAATCAAACACATTTCGAGCATAGGTTAAAAACATATTTTTTCATCTATATGGGGATCAGTCATATGTTTATTGCAAATACTCATTATAGTTTGAGGATGTGGTAAAATAAGAGACCCATAATCTCTTAAGTATTTGTATGCATGTGGACTAATAGTATAGAGAATAGAACATAAAATTATTGTACTACTTGAATACCTATATCTTTCCTCTGCAGTTGTAAGCAATGCTAATTGTTCACAAATAAAATAAATGGGACAATTTAAAAAAAAATAGATGGTATACAGTCTTCTTTTAGCCGTGGTTTTACTAAATCTATTGTAAAAATCTTACCAGTGTTTGAGTCTTGAACTGTTGTACTTTTTATTATACTACCTTCAGGAAAATGAGTTTCACCTCTCGTGTTGTTTGTGGGCTGAAAGTTATCTCGGGGTATCGCTTTTAGCCATTTTTGTCGTAAACTTACGTCCTTTGGAAAACCGAAAGCATGAACTTTAGGCCCATTTTTATAGTTTCCGTTACAGCGAGGAACACAACACTTGTGAGGCATAATTTCACTAAGTATCAGTTACCACAAAACTAGCCGAAACCAAGAGAAAAACATACAATTAAACATGAACAAAAACTTATAAACTGTGCTGTAAACAAACCGATGGACCGCCAAAAAAGCAACAGGTTATAAGTCCAAAATATATGGTTTTACGTATTTAAAAATACGCCTAACAATATAAATTGTATACCTAAATATACAACGAAATATTAGATACAAGTTTCACGCACTTAAAAGGACATAAATAGTTCTGATTTCAGAAAAATACAAGAAATAACGCTGATTATAGCAACTTTTATGTTTAGAGGTTAGCTTACCAGATGAGCGCTGTTGCCGGCTTCGTAAGGAAAGTATTTTTGTTAGGGAAGTCGAACAAGGTAGTAGTATTTGATAATTAAATAAATAAATTACGAAATACCACATTAAAAAAAGAGGAAAGAACATCTTATGGAAATATGTGTTTTACGATATTGAAGAAGAAAATGGTAATTTAAGAGAAAGAGATACATCCTTTATATACTGGAATCCTAATATTCGCTAGTATCGTAGTAGTCTGGCAACGTTGCAAATATCTGTGATCTCTCGATCGTGTTTACGCCACCTGTAAGCTGGCTTCCTACATCTTCGCTCCATATCGGAAAGGCCTACATTCATGACGTCACGAGCTAAAATTTTGTGAGCGCTTTGTCCTTATGTAGAGGTGTTGTTGGTATAACATCTGTCACTAAGCGTACTCACAATTAGATATAACAAGTATAACCGCACATTTACATTATTCTTACGGTTGCAGTTTTAATTTAAAAAAAAATCGATTTACTGCGACTTTGAATATATTTCAACATATCTTTATTGAGAGGGAAGCTTAGTAGGCGATGGACTAGAAAATTGAGGTTCGCCATTTTGTATTGAACACAGATATATATCCCAGATATCCCAGAGCTCAGATATATCCCTAATGAT
The DNA here is from genome assembly GCA_037954035.1 of Rosalia funebris. Classification (NCBI taxonomy): domain Eukaryota; kingdom Metazoa; phylum Arthropoda; class Insecta; order Coleoptera; family Cerambycidae; genus Rosalia; species Rosalia funebris. The sequence continues at coordinate 16,979,809 of JAZFAV010000007.1, read as the reverse complement.
GGGAATCATTAGGGATATATCTGAGAGTACTGGTGTCTTTTCTATATATATCAAATTCTAACTTATTTTCACTATTTCTAATAACTAATACATCTAAAAATGGCAGATGTTCATTGGTTTCAACTTCGTAAGTGAATTTTACTGACACGAAACTTATTTAATTCATCCACATCCACATACCTAAGCCAAACCCTAGGGAAGTACTCCATTTCTTCTTTTGCTTCTGTTTCAAGTCTATTCATGAAGAGACTACCGATGAAAGGTGACAATGAGTTACCCATGACTGTCCCTTTATGTTGTTCAAAGAAACCGTTATTAAATTGGAAACAATTCTGTGTCATGCAAATTTTTGTGAGTTCAATATATTCTTTTACTATATCTGGACCAAGATTTTTTGATTCTAGTAAATTCCTAAGGTAGTCCAAAGTTTGTTATATCGGAACACTTGGAACAAATTAGCATACGTAAAAGGAAATCAAAATTTCACCCTCTTGCAACTGGATATCTTTTATATTACTAATGAAATCATTGGAATTCATTACTGAGAAACTGGGTGATGTATTGGGTAAACTTTCGAATTCCTTTGTCAACCATTTCGATAGATGGTAACTCGGTGATCCAATTGCAGACACAATAGAACGCATTGACTTACCTGGTTTATATATCTTATGCAAGCAGTACAGTCTGGATATACTTGGATTAGATACATACAACCTTTTTCTGAGAGCTGGAGTAGTAAGATTGTTACAAAATTTGAGAGTATTTCTCACTTTATTGATCATTTTTGACAATGGATTTCTGAGATGCTTTTTATAAGGACCGTTATTAATCAGGTTATTTACCCTTTCATAATAGCCCTTTTTATCCAATATAACAACCTTATTACCTTTATCAACTTTTAAATAAAAACATGCTCTCGCAATCGTTTGATAATTTTTCTATTCTTCGTGGATTTTCACATTTTATTGTTTATAATATTTGTGGAGATTTGATTCCAGCAAGCTTCTCTCATGAATCCTTTAGAAGGATCAGGTAGATGTTGAATTGAACTTTTAATACTTCCGTGGTTAGTTTTGTATGAGGTTATAATGCTGCAGAACACAAAATTTCATGTTAACAAAAAGAGTTTGGTGTGCAATGAGTGTTCTTACGTTGTATAAATAAATTTGCTTTTTTTTATTTGACAAAATCTTGGAGAGACTCATATTTATGGTATAATTAATAACAGTAACCTTAACCTCTGTGATTTGATATCCTCCTACAGTACCTACTGGAATAGGTTGGATCTTTTGGTCAAGATAACACTGACTTAGTTTTCTACAAAACACCACACACTATAGTGTTTTGATGTTTTGTGGGAAACTAAGTCAGTCTTATCCTTCTGCAGAGGAATTCTTACAAGTTATTTGCAATAAAATGAATTTTTGGACATCTATTTCTCAACTAAAACACGAACGACACTATAATGTTGAGATTTGTCAATAGTAGACGTCGTACGTCCGATGGAACTTATATTTTGAATCCAGTGGATCCAATAAATCAGCGATTTTCAAAATGTTAAGCAAATATTTGTAAACATTAAAAATTCAATAACTCTGTTAATAATGATGATATTAAAAAATAGTCTTCACTGAAATCATTTATTAGCTGTAGAGATTAAGTGGGAAAAATATATGTACAACTCTAAAGATTCGCCTTGTACATACACCCACATATGTATATTACTTTATTATAATTTTTTTAATCGATATTTTTTTCTCGCCTGGAATATTGAAGTTATTTATAATACGTTCTCTGTCTACAATTAATCGATTATCAAAAGAAATCTAAATTTCAAATAGCTTTATAGAGGGCTGAGAATATATTTCGCAAATTTATCAGTACCGCTATTTATATATTTATGGAGGCGTGTAAATAAAGTGAAGTAATACTTAATCACAATCTTCAACGAAAAAAATGAATCCTCTTCTTATCAAATTAATTAGTTGTTTTTATAATAACTTTTAAATTTGTGTAATCAATCATTGTTTATGTTAAACGAGGATTTGTTATACATTTTTATTATATAAAACCCAAAACAAAACAAAACACGTTTTGCACTTAAACAATAATAACTGATTTTATACTATAACAACAATGTGTATTAATAGTATAAAAATAAAAAATTTTTATCTCTGTCGTCAGTTCAATTAGAATAAAAAATAAACATTATAGTACTCAGATTTTCTGAATACTATAATGTCATTTTATTTAGTGGTAATTATAAGCTAATTGTTTATATTATTCTTCTAGTTGATAATGAAAGTAATCAATTTCGCGGGATTGTCTTTATAGCTACCAATCATTGTTTCTGTTTCACTCATTACTGTTTCTTTAAAATCGATACTAGATGAAAATAATGTTATTGCGTTAAGGTATTATTGACACATAAAATGACAGATTTTAATTGACGCATATTGGAAAATATATCATTCTGATATTTTCCCATGGACTGTGAGTAAAGTATGAGTAAATTTTCACGACATTTCATCTAAAAAATATACAAGATGCTTCGCTTTTCATCATCAAGGATTCCAAACAAACAAAAGCATTTATTTTTTTATGTACATATATTTTTATAACATGTAATATATAAAAAATATATACATGACATAAATCGACAATATTGAGAATAAATTTGAAAGCAATGTAGTGACGCATTAAACTGGCGCATTAGCAGGGATAATGAGTGTGCCTCGATAGCTCAGCGGTCAGAGCACTCAACCGGAAACTGGGAGAGCCGGGTTAGATTCTCGGTCGAGGAAAAAAGCACTCTTTATCCTTGCTATTGCCAAAGTGGTGACACCGACGTGATGTGATTCGTCATTCCAATATATGCAAACTCCCTTACATTCCAAATTTGCGGATTCGATTCCCGTCCTATCCATCGCCCTATAGTCCCGGGGGTTACCGAACAACGGTTCGTAAGAATGGCGAACGCGGTCACATTCCGTTAAATTGTATCGAGACAAAACCATGTCTCTAGGGAGGGAGTACTGTAGTGACGCATTAAACTGGCGCATTAGCAGGAATAATGAGTGTGCCTCGATAGCTCAGCGGTCAGAGCACTCAACCGGAAATTGGGAGAGCCGGGTTCGATTTCCGGTCGAGGTAAAAAGCACTCTTTATCATTGCTATCGCCAAATCAATATTTATTTATATTACGGTGGTCTTCGGGGTGTGTATATATAGTGCAATTATATTAGTGATTATGTTGCTTTGGCTACGTTTATTTGAGGAGATATAAATAGCGAGCAAGTTAGTATCAAAACAGGAGACAATATTTCGAGGCGAGTTGCAGGAATTGATCGATTGAAAAACTTATCCCAAAAGCCACTAGCCTGGTGCGGTTATTACCAGACGCCACACTTGTCATAAACCACTGGCCTAATGTGTAAGGGTTTTAACAAGTGGATCTGTAGCAACAAATAAAGTAACTTACTGCCTGGGATAATCGCATTTTTACCCCTCAGAAACAAATGTGTCCTGGTTCCGAGTATTAGCACAATATCCAAGAGTTTCTACTTTCTAATAGTTACAAAACTTAAAGCTAATATATACAAATATCATCACGGCTGTCAATAGGCTTATGTTGACAATATATTTAGTAATACAATTACCCATATAAATTACCTCCAGCGTCCAATTATAGGTCGAAAATAATAGATAATAGGTACCCTGGAATGTTATCTCCTTTTTGTTAATAAAACTCAGAATTTTTTTTTTACGTTCACTATTTTTTATTTAAATTTACAATGAAATAAACTTATTTATAAGGCTGCGGTCGAGCGCTGCATACTATTGGCCCTTCATGTGGGAACATGAATAATTTACTGCAACAAAAGTTTCGTTTATCAAATCCACAAATCTTAGCTATTATAAAATAATAATATCACATAAAATTTCATCTTAAAATTTCTGTTAGATTGTTAACGATGTAATTCCCCGAGATAACTGTCTTTTAATTACTAAACAGTTTTAATGTACACGGTGCGATGTAACGCTAAAATGTCGACGAACTGTAGTGGAGAGGGATCAGCAATGTACTTTTCACGGCTGTAGGGCCGTAGTTGATCTTGATTTATCGGTCGAGATTCATGTGCGGTGTCCGCTGTGTTAGTTGAAACGCTTTAATTTAATAATAAAGTGTGTTACACGTACGAAAGCCCAGAAGGTGTTTATTACAATTTTATTGGTGAATTTGATTTGGTTTGTAGCTAGCGTGTAGCTAATGTGTAGCCGGTGTGTAGCCGCTGTGTAGCTAGGGATCTTTACATTAAATCTGTTTAGTAATTTCAACTGCGAAGTATTAAACATTGGATATATATCAACTACTTTAAAACTAACATGCTCATCATACCTTCTTTTAACTTGTTCCATGTTAAAGACATTAATATCGTATTGAATATCCCAGACAATTGCAGCATGCTCTAGATATTACCTGACAAAGGTATTGAACAATAAGCTAAGCTTCGAAATATCTCTAAAATCTTTCAAATTTGTCACAAACCTTCCAAAATCTTAAAGAAGTTATTAAACTTTTTCGATTCGATGCCATTAATATAGGGAATTAGCTAATAAGTTAGCTTAAGTTAATTTAGCATCGAAAATTACACCTAAATTATTAAATTACACTGTCTATACTGTTTACGCTGTCATTATTTATTTGATAAAAGTAATATTTCTGGGAATATTTCTCTTTTGTAAACAGCATTATCTTACATTTGTTATATTTAATGGGGATCCTTACTGTTAGTTATATTTAGGGGGGGTCCAGATTTATATAATTTATGTAACAGAAACCCATGATCAAGTCTATCTAGCCCGACAAATCTACGTTTATAACATCAGCCTGACTACCCCGGTCTAGAGTTAGAGACGCTATTACAAGCATTATACTAACAAAATTGGTAATTGTAGAGATGCTAATATAATTCCATGCTTATTATTAAGAGTACTAAGAATATATAAAAACTAAGAATATTATATAAAACTATTTCAAGCAGTTTACTAGAGTTGCAAAGAATTATTATGGGTCTTAATGTTCATCATAGTTTTATTTTCTTTTTGAAAATAGAGCCGATTTTCGACTTAAAGAGATAAATTAAAAGTAATAGAAAGTAGGATGATAATTGCTGAAGCGCAATCTTTAACAAATAGGTAGTAATATTATGTTGAAGAATATGAAGAAGATTAGAGAAGAATCTAATATAATGACTTCTTCAACTTCTTGAAGAATTCTTCCAGAAATTGAAGAAGATGTTATAGTGACTCTTGATTTCGAGTCTTATGTTGTTGACTCCATAAATTCTGTCTAAACAAAAATGGACTTAATGTTTGGTATATTTGACGTATTCCTCGTATTGTTAAGAAACGAAACAAAAGTTACTAGGATTAGATTCGATATGAGATTCCCCATTCTCTACATATTTATTGTGTGCTGTATTCCTTTCTATCTTCGACCGTAAGCATTTAAACTGATTGAGATATTTCCGTACTTCTTTTAGTATAGGTATCATAAACATAACTGTTGATTGACGTATTCATTTAGCAGACGAGGTCTGATCAAAAAATACATACGATGAATAATTTCATTATGAACAAAGTAACAAACTTACTTCAAATTTGAACTAATCTCCTTAGAAGTACTGTCCTTGGCTAGCGATACAATTATTCCAACATATTGTTTCCATGATTGGAAGCATTTCTGGAAAGCTTCCTTCGGAAGGCCCTAGGAGCTGCTCCAATGTGGCCCTCTCAATTTTGGGAATGGTATAAAAACGTTTTTCTTTTAGTACGTCGTTGACTTTTAGAAAGAACCAGAAGTCGCATGGTGTTAAATTTGGAGAGTAAGGCGCATGTAGACGGACAGGAATATTTTTTATTAGCCAAAAACTCGCGGATCAGAAACGAGGCGTGGCACGGCGCGTTGTAGCAATGAATGAAGAAGCCATTGGCTTATTTTTCTGGTCGCTTTCTCCGTACATCCTTTCGCAAACGTTGTAGTACGCCCTTGTAATATTCGTAGTACATTTTTGCAATGTTTTCCTCTGTTTTTGAGGTCAAAAGACATCCCGACTATTGCTCATCTTCAATCGACGTACTTCCGCATTTAAATCGATCATACCACTTGTAAACAGTCTCCAGAGTCACCACAGTATCACTAAACACTGATTTTAACATTTCATGATATTCTTTGGCACTTTTTTGCAACTTAAAATAAAACTCAATGTTAATGTGTTGATTGAAATACATAATGCGTGACAGACACATTAAACACGTCCTCACTCTTCCGGCTTTGGAAACTGATTGATAAGCCACAACTTGTTAAAACTTGACAGTGACTATCTCAAAGGATCAGGTTATCGGACGCATTATTTCATCAGTAGTTTCTGCTATAATAATTCGTTCACCGTATTTTTAAAAATGCCTTTCTGTTTTTATTGCTGCATCGTCGGTTCCAGTCCTTTCCCAAGGTCTAGTTGTAGTATATATTAATTATAAGTAATTACTGTTGCTAGTGGAAATTATGGTATTTACAGATCGTCAAGAATAGGAACAATTCACAAAACTGATATATCGGACCGCCCCCACGAGATGTACAGTAAATAGCCTGGTCCTTACTCCAGTCGCATTGAGGCCTTTGCAGAGTGAATATCCATGAATTATTGAATGTGAATGTACACAAAGTTCGATCTGCTGTTCGAATGCTGTCTCACTCTTTCTTCTACGCATACCTAGATAATCTCACACCTTTTCTTATTCTTGACGAGCAGTACAGTTGCTAGTATAGTGATTTTATTATTAGTTATGTACAGTACTTGCTAAGTTCTTTTTTAGAATTTAAGATTTTTTATAGAATTGTTTTCAATATAATCATATGGTAATTCACAGTGCCGTAAAATTAATTACAGTGCTGGCCATCGTATACAATTTATATTGACACATTAATTAGGAAATACAATCTCGAAGTTTTAAAAGCTATTCGATCTACTCTGATGGAAACAAAAAAGGAGGCAATCATACAAAGACATCGAACATTTTTTTACATTGTCTAGCGAGGTATGTAATAAAATGTATTCTGTAAACTGTTTTCTATTCTAGGACTGGTAGCTTTTCAATAAGTGAAGGTGTGGCGATGCCATCTAGGAAACATCCAAGCCTTCTCCAGTACAAAGTTAGCAGCAATCTTCCACGGTTAATTAACAGATACCTGCCAGGAGCTGGTTTTTACCAAATTCTCCAGACGGATTACGATAATTATGCTGTTATTTATTCGTGTACGAATTTTCAGTTGGTATACGCAGGTAAGTTTTGCCATTAGATAAATTAAATAGATATTAAATAGAGCAGTAGTACTATTAAATCACCTACGTTCTATAGTCTACTGGGCTGATCTACAATCTATTATCTAAATTTTGTTTATAGGTTATCTAAAATTTGCTCTTCATGAAACTCTACATGTATACGTTTTGGAGAAGATAACGATTTCCCTCGCTAAAACGTAGTCATATAGATTTTATCGGAGTTTCATGACAAGCAAAATTTAGATAACCTATAAACAAAATTTAGATAGTAGGTTGTAGATCAGCCTAGATATATTCTATAGAGTTACGGTAACTTATGTATCGTTAAAAGAAAACATTCAAGTACATTAAAGTTTCGGTAATCCAAACTTTCAATAAACGAGTAATCCAGATGAAAGTGAAATATTACATATATCCTTTGATCCAGAACAACGCTGACCCGGATTCCAAGTAAATTGAAATATCTGAGATAAATCATAACCTGATCAACAAAGTGTTTTAAAAAATCCCACCAACAACAGATGTATTTGATTATTGAATATGGTAAACTCCTAACCATGGTCCTTGCACCCAATTAGACCCATCTGATCTAGATGGAACAACCTACTAGATCTCTAACTCACCAAAATTAATTTTGAAGACTGTATTGTTTCTGCTGACTAGGTCAAAAGTGTCATCCCATTTTATTCAAAATATTTGCGAAAGATAACTTTCCCAAACATTTCAAAAAGTTTAACCAAGTCAAGTTCGGATTATGATTCCGACAATCTCATTAAATTGCTTCTACTGAAATAAAGGTTTGAATTTTCTAGTGAAGTTTATAGGAGAATTACTGAAATTAGGATGCACCATATTGTTAAAAGAAAAAGCCACTTCTCGGTAGGTCAGGTTGCTCTACATCTGGATAAGTTTTTAGTGCAGAAATAAAGTCGTCTCGAAGAAAATCCAAATATCCTGCATCCGTTAGCTTTATGTCAAAGAAATAGAGACCCATAATTCTTTGGTCGATTATGCCACACCACACATTCACATTATAGGGATTTTGAGTGTAATCATCCATTGGAAATTCTCGGTAGCCCAATGAATTGCAATTCTGCCTATTGAGATGACTTTTCAATAGAAAAAATAGCTTCGTCAGAAAAATAGGTATTTTTATGAAATCATTATTTCATAGTTGTTGCATTTGTTGTTTCGTAAATGCAACAGGAATTATTTCATTAATGATTAATCAAAGAGAGGGCTGAAGATTTACTTTTTTTCAGAATTTGTACTGTAGATGCTGTTACATTGAAATTAGAAGCTAATTGATTAAGTGTTGAGTGATGGTTTTCTTTTTTGCATTGTCAACAAAACAATAAGCTGATCGTGTTCTGATGGCGATGATTAACCAGATTTAGGAAAATCAAATCATTCCAAAATTCACTGCAGTTAATCTCAATATTACTTACCATGTCTTGGAATGGGTTTCCGATCAGGATGAGTTGCATTGAACAATTCATTTACTTGTCTTTGGATGCGCATGCTGTCTCCAATTAATCATGAAAATACAGCCAATCATGTCCGATCATGCAAAGAATTTCAATTCTTTCTTGTTTAGCTAGTTTAACCATTTTTTACCAAATGGCAAAGCTATTACTCAATCAACACTTAAAGCACTCTGATTTTGCCAAACAAAAGATCAAAAATGTATTCCTTAAATAAATAACGACAAGAACCAAAAAAGCAACCAACGGTGCACAATTTGAACATTTGTTTTAGTTGAGTTTTTTAAATGATTATTACCATTTTTAGTATTTTGAAATTGCACACTAATGTAATTATTATCGTAGAGTATATAAAAAAATTGCTTTTTCATATTCCGTAATAAAAAAGGAGGTTACCATAAAAAATATCGATGACGTCATACCTCCTATACAAGTCACACGGTATATATTAATTACTTAAAAAAAATACGCAACTGAAAATAAAATTCGACAGGTCCGAGAGGTCTTTCCAACATCTATTCCTTGAATGCTTAACGAATTTATTCATTACGTTATGAAAGCATTGTATATTTTAAAAAATAAAACCCGCCACAGGTAGGATTCGACATTTGACCCGGATTGGAATCGAACGACAATTCCAATCCGGGACAAATGTCAAATCCTACCTGTGGCGGGTTTTATTTTTTAAAACTTTATCTGATCGTGCAGAAACACGAGAAATGTGTCGAGTATCGCTTTTAGGTATAATCCAATGCCTGGCGGGGCTTTAGCCCAAGGAGTAGTTGTTTCCTATAGCGATTATGTAATAGCCTTGCTATTCGGGAACTACTTTGATAACTACTTGGCGGTTTGGTAGTTCCTTCCTCGATTTCCGACTTATATGTTACAAAGCATTGTATAGCAGATGGTAACAAATGGCTATAGTGGAAATATCTGTTGAAATATATACCTATATTTTTTATCATTTTAATTGAAAATAATAAAATTTATGATATTATCGCTTCAAGTCCTAGATCAACTATAACGTAAAGAACGTATTTAAAATTATACAGTATATTGTAAGCAGCTGCTTCTTCTAAGTAGTGTAACAAATAGTAGGTACTTATTTTATTTATTAGAAAGTATTGTCATGCACTATATCTATAATTTAGATTTTAAGAAGCTTCGGAGTAATGACTTGAAAATTTTTCGTATGGTGAGTTGTTTCTGAATAACACATGCTTCTGATGATATAGTATTAAGGTTTATTTGGGAAGGATACATATGACCTCCTTAAAAATTATTACCTCTAGAACAAATCCACTCTTAATTCAATTTGCAATAATGAAAATTTATTACACATTGAAGAACATTGCAAATAATGAACTGACAGAATTAAATTCTGTAAATATAGTTGGTGAGAAAGGGCAGTTACAGTTGCACAGTGACGAGAATAACTCGGAGGAGGTAGTAGCCAGATTTGAATCAAAAGAGAAACATGATGAGGCATGCTGTTTGAGGATATGCATATAGTGCACTGAAAAGAACGGTGTAAAATTAAATACTTTGTCTTTGAACATGTTCATCTGTTCTGGACGTCGAGGGGCGACCCGAATGGGATTCATCTTCAATTGACATTTGACCAATTCTAAACCAGGCAAACCACTTATAAATTCTTATCTGGCTTAGCGCTTCTTTCCCATGAGCTTCTCGAAACATTGAAACTGTATCTGTCGCTGCTCTCTTTAACAGAATTTGATATTGGCACGATACATATGAGTATGTCATTGTATGACATGCACTACATGTCATTGTATGACATGTAGGTTACATTGAGTGTAACCTACACTCTGAGTCTGACTACAGTCTGACTACAGTCTGAGGCTTTAATGGAAATAAGTCAATTTCTGTACTCCAGATTATTATAATATAATTCCCTTAAAAGTTGTGAGGATTCCTTTTTTGGAAATTTACCTTGAAACTAAAACAAATGTGATCCATATAAAGTATTGTTAATTGTACATATTCGCCAACATATTTTAATAATTGCTCAAACATAAGAACAAAAAGAAACGATACAAGTTGAACCAGAAATTATTTAATAGCTCGTAAAGAAAGCGTTAGTTATATCGGTATTCATCATCATTAGGTCATCAGTCCTAAGACTGGTTGGACGCTAACCTCCAGCTTCTCCTATCTTGTGCTAACCTACGCATTTCGCTAATTGTGCTACAACCTACATCCCTTACTATTTGCGAGCAGTAGTCTAATCGACTACCTCTGCCTTTCTTCACTCCTATTTCTGCCTCCAAAATATCGCGGACTATTCCCCCATGTCTCAGCAAGTGGCCTACCATTCTATCTCTTCTCTTCTTTAAGTTTTTCCACATACTTCTTTTCTCGCCGACTTTCTCCAATACTTCTTCGTTTCTAACCCTATCAGTCCATGGTATTTTCATCATTCTTCGGTAACACCACATCTCAAAAGCTTCTAATTTCTTCCTACTTGCTTCCCCTACCGTCCAGGTTTCGCAGCCGTATAGTGCCGTGCTCCATACATATGTTTTCAAAAAATCTCTTCCTTGTTTCTAAGTTTATTACCCTCGAGCATAAAAGTGCTTTCTTTTCGTTAAAAGCTACTCGACCCTGCGCTATTCTTTGTTTTATGTCTTTATCGCTTCTTCCATCCCAATTTATTTTACTTCCTAAATAAGTGAAGTCTTTAACTTCCTCCAACCTTTCATTATTAATTTGTACTTTCGTTTTTGCTCTGCTCTCGCGCCCTCTGCACACTAACACTTTAGTTTTGTTTTTATTCACCCTCATTCCGTATTCCTCTGTCAACACTGCCTCCATTTCGTTCAATGCTGATTCTAATTCCTCCTTACTAGATGCTAATACTGCTATATCATCCACGAATCTCAGCATTTTTAGTTTCTGTCCCTGTACTTTAATCCCGAAATCCACTTTATCTTTTACCACATTAATCGCCTCTTCGATGTACAGATTAAAAATTAGTGGTGATAGCGTACATCCTTGTCTTACTCCTTTCCTAATACCTATTTCCCTTTTTTCCCCTTCTACTTCTATAACAGCAGTTTGTTCTTTGTATAGATTGTGTACTACTCTCCTATCTCTATACTTCATTCCCGCGCTCTTTAGTATCTCGAACATTTTTTCCCATCTTACATTATCAAAAGCTTTTTCTAAATCTACAAATCCTATATAAGCGTTCTTTCCTTTTTCTATTGTTTTCTCTAACATTACTCTTAGCGCCAGAATAGCTTCGCGAGTTCCCCTATTTCGCCTAAACCCGAATTGGTCTTCTCCTAGTATTTCCTCCGCTCTATTTTCCATCCTCTTCTGCACTATTCTAGTTAAGATTTTTGACGCGTGGGAAGTTAGGCTAATCGTTCTAAAGTTCTCGCATTTGTCGGCTCCTCTCTTTTTCGGTATAGTAACGATAATGTTCCTCTTATAATCCTCCGGCATCTCGCCCGTTTCATATATGTATTTTACCAGTTCAAACATCCTATTTACTACTTTCTGTCCCGCACATTTCAAAATTTCCGCCTGTATTTTATCTACACCCGGCGCTCTATTATTCTTTAGCCCCCTTAGTGCTATTTCAAATTCCTCTCTCAATATAGGTTTTCCTACATCTTCCCTATCGATGCTAGATTCTTCCTCTAATATCTTTCCTAATTCCTGATCCTCGTATAAATTTCCTAAGTACTGCTTCCATCTATCCGCTTTCTCCTCTCTTCCGATCAGTATGTCCCCCGATTGACTCCTAACGTTTCTACTTATTGTTCCTATATCCCTGAAGTTCGTCTTAATTATTTTGTAAGCCTCATCGGTCTTACCTACTTGCAACTTATCTTCTACTTCTTTGCATTTATCCTCTATCCATTGTTCTTTCGCTTTTCTACATTTTCTAATGATTTCCCACTTTATTGACTTATAAGTTTTCAGTCCTTCTTCGTCTCGTCTGTTTTTGTAGCCTCGTCTCTTTTGCATTAAGTTTAAGATTTCGTCCGTTATCCAGGGCTTCCTAGCTTCCCTTTTATCGTGTTCTAAAACGTCCGTAGCCGCGGAAGCTAGACTATTCTTGATACCCTCCCACTCAGTTTCTGCGTTCTTGATTTCGTCCTTACTCGTTTTATTTAATAATTGATCTGTTTTATCCTGGAACTTATCTTTCATATTCTGATCCCTCAATATGTCTACATTTATACGTTTCTTATCCTTCCGGATTTTCAGATTTTTGAACTTTAATCTAGCTTTCATGACTACCAAGTTGTGGTCGCTGTCTACATCTGCTCCTGGATAACTCTTACAGTCTTTTACTTGATTTCTAAATCTCTTTCTAACCAGAATGTAGTCTATCTGATACCTGTCTATCCCTCCTGGCATTTTCCATGTGTACCGCCTCCTAACGTGATTCTTGAACAATTTTTTCGCGACTACCATCTTGTGCTTCTCACAGAATTCTATCAGTCTGCTACCTCTCTCGTTTCTGTTTCCTAATCCATAAGGACCTACAAATTCTCCTTCTTTCCCCTCACCTACGACTGCGTTAAAATCTCCTACTATTATTAAATTTTCATGACCCTTCACAAATCCTATTACCTGCTCTATGTCCGAATAAACGGCTTCTAACTCTTCCTCACTATGGCTAGAAGTAGGCATGTATACTTGCACTATTACTGTTTCCACTGGCTTCGAATCTAACCTAACCATCATTACTCTCTCGCTGTATTGTAGGTAGCTATCTACACACTGTCCTGCGTTCTTCCGCATAACGATTCCTACTCCCGCGTTTCCATTTACCGATCCTGTGTGTATTACCCTATAGTCACCGCTCCAAAAATCTCCTACTTCCGGCCAGCGCATCTCACTTATACCTACTATATCTAATCCTAACCTATCCATTTCTATCTTCAGATTTTCTAGCTTCCCTGCCTGTCTCATGCTTCTGACATTCCACGCTCCGACTCGTGAAATGCTACACTTACTATTATTGCACTCGATCACGTCTCCCGGAACAGTCCTCACCCGGAGATCCGAACGGAGGACTATTTTACCTCCGGAGTTTTTTGTCCCAGGAGACGCCATCATTAATTTAGGATAAGCTTTCTGCTAGCTGTTCTGAGGATTATAATGTGGTGGTTTCCTCTTGCCTTCCACATCGCAGTCGTGTGTGTCATAGCACCATACCAACCCCCACGGTTTCTGCCACTATGACTACTGAAAGAGCTGCTGCCCTCCTTCAGGGACTTGTCTTAGTCTGGTTTTTCAATAAGGACCCTCCCACTATGGTTAAACCTATGGTACGGCTCCTTAAATCATTAAAACGCGCAAGCCGACCCACCCGCTCTAGTTTGCACTAGAACTTCGTCAAGGTGCAAGTCCTATCGGATCAGATATCGGTATTATAAAATGTAAATTACATAACATAAATTTTGTTATCTGTGTTCTATGAATGATTCAAAAAGACTGTTCTTAAAACTAAAGACTGATATCGAGTACAATATAATAATACTATTGTATATTTCGGAATAAGAACCTTTAACCCTTAAGAACCCGGGAGAAACTCAAATATTTTGTTAAAGTAAGCATAAAGCAAGACTTAATCAAAACGAGTTCTGATATCTTAATGCGAAACAAATACTTATATGAATTATACATACATCTCTAACAGTTCCTGTATGTTAAATATCTATTAATGATGTTAAAAGAATAATAGCTTTTAACTAATAATAAGCAATGCATACAATCGGTATCATCTAAGAATAATTATTAAATTTAAATACATTTACACCCTCCTTTTTCTAATTCAAAGGATGAGCGACATATTTGTATTAATATAATACTATTTAATCGTTTTCGAGGTATGCGAACATATTTAAAACTATGTTAAACAGTTAAACGTTTCAAAGGTTAAACAAACATGTAACGGTATTTTGCTGTGACAATTATTTAGCATAAGCTGTTGTCACTCTGAATAATTTAAGAAGTTGTTAGCATACTACATAATATAACTTGACATTCTTATTTGCAGATTTGATATGGATCTGGGCTAGACGAAGAGAAATAGACGCCGAAACTAGAGCCAAAATTTATTCGCTGTTGACCAGACATAATCTGGATTCCGAAAGACTTATTTTACCAAAAAATGACAATTGTACTGATTATTAAATAGTGATTAAATTAATTTACTTATTATATCTAGTATTACATACACTTCTCATAACATTAGATACAGTGAGCACGGAAAAGTTGAAATAATTTCGATAAAACCGTTACCCAGCAAGTAACACAAAATTCTCGAATTTTGTGTTATTTGCTGTTCGAAGAGTCGAAATTGTCTGCCATTCATCTTTTCACAATATGGAAGTCGAAACTGAAATTTTTATAAAATGTTACTTGGTGTTTCAGTGTTAATTAACCTTACTTTATTTCTAATTTTGTCTTTTCGTGTTTCAATACTATTTGGTCTGCTAAGATATATTGTACCTTGGATTTAAGGTAATCCCACAAAAAGTAGACTAGCGGTGTTAGATCCAGATAGATAGTTAGCCACACAATAGCTCCTTCTATTCTGCGATCGAAATCATCCTCACAAAACTTTTGAACTATACTCCGGTTTGAAGATAGTTGGCAGTAAGGTATAGAACACTATTTTTATGAGCTGGTAATACGATTAAACAATTCTCGTGTCTGTTTTACTTATAAATTGTAAATACTGCTCCCTGCACTGTGATCTCTGCTATCTTTAGTCACGCGCAGGCAGTTGACACGCGCCTTGTCTCTCTTGTTTGCCTATATAGCAGGCAAACAAAGAGCGAATTACTTATTGCGCGCGCAGACAGTTGACACGCACCTTGTCTCTCTTGTTTGCCTATATAGCAGGCAAACAAAGAGCGAATTACTTATTGCGCGCGCAGACAAATGTTATGCGCCTTGTCTCTCTTGTTTGCCTATTATAGCATGCAAACAAAGAACGAATTACTTACTGCCTACAATTTTGCCACCAGAATTAAAACTGTACTTTGTATAGAGGCATTTACTCTTTCTGAGGCATTTAATAACAAATAATAGACGCACTACAAGCTCCGATGCGACATGTTAGTTGATGAGGATTCTCCTGTCCAGTTAATAACATAACACACTCAACCAACTGTTTTTATTATATTAATAAGACTTGTAACAGTAGATAAGTAAAATGGTTGTTTAATAAACTCAAGTCACCAAATAACGTAAAAATAACAGAAAAAATGCTAGAAGAAGAAAAAGAATTCTCAAAAAAAAAACGTAACATAGAAACAAGTCATGTAAGTAACGTCAAGTATCGTAAAAACAATAACATAAAACAATGTTACGCGCGTAAATTTGACGTGCCATACGGAAAACAATCATATAATAAATAAGAAATGCATACGTGTACCAAATAATATACATTTAAACACACAATCCCAGCATTATCAGAGTATTTTTACTTTTCCGCACTCCACTATACGCGGAAAAGTAATGTAATCGTGTAAAAAATGTTGTTATCTAGGGTTTATTTTTCGTTTTTCGGCCTAAAAACCAAAAAAAAAAAAATGTTTTAAAACCATGTTGTGTGTGTGTGTGCGTCGTTGTCGTCAGCATTTATTCTTGTTAGCACTATAACTCAACTAAATCGTGCCGGATCGATCGGGTTTTGACTGATTCTGATCTAGGACGTCTCCCAGACGACACCAATTGGTTTTAAGGTGGATAAGACACACCCCACCCTGTCCATGGGTCATGAGAAAGTACGATGATGGACTATTTGAGAATTTTTATTGTTAGCACGATAACTTAACTAAGTCGTGTCGGATCGATCGGGTTTTTACTGATTCTGATCGGAGACGTATCCCAGATGACACCTATTGATTTTGAGGTGGATAGAATACACTCTACCATGTTCATGGGTCATGAAAAAGCACAATGGTGAACTATTTGAGAAATTGTTTTTGTTAACACGATAACTCAACTAAATTGTGTCGGATCTATCGGGTTTCGACTGATTCTGATTAGGGACGTCTACCAAACGACATCTATTGATTTTTAAGTGGTTAGGAGACGGCCCGCCATGTCCACGGGTCATGAGAAAGCACGATGGTGGACTGTTTGAAAATAGTAAAACTGTCGCATAAAACACATTTATGTATTGGTTTATTTTTTCTCGGTCACTCAATTTCGAGATAGAGATGATCTACGCGCGGAAAAGTCCGTTTTAAGGTTTTAAAACTGTTTATGTTCCTAATTAAACGGTAACCATTCTCTCCAATTTGTTCCAACCTTTAAGTGCTGACTATATATGTATATATACACATTAAACAAGCAGTAATATAATGTTCAGAGTATGAGTATTTACTACGAAATCTGTGTTTTCCCGGTTTGTAATGAGAACAATATTTTATTGATACAGACAATTTTAACTAGAATATTGGCACCATTGGTAGCTACCCTTTTAGCATATCTAATTTAATAAACGAAACATAATTATGTAACGCCTATATTACAAAAATATTTTGCCATAAAAAACGTCGGCTTAATATTCTCTTGATATTATGTTATAGACACTTGGTTATACTTATAGTTACATATTTATAAGTAGAAAGAAATCTAGTAACACAAGTAACCTTCAGCAATTAGTGTAATATGATCTTTGATCTTCATATTGTGCGCATTATTACTGCTCGATTCTTACAAAATTCTTACTTCTAATTCGTATTATAAATTCGACAATTTTAAACTTCAAGTTAAGCATAGTTTGACAAATTTTTTGGTACGAAGTTGTTAAATAGCATCTACTCGTATTAATATGAGCTATCTACGTAGTGTGAAGTGAAAATTATTTGATAAGGAAGGTGGGATGTATTGCAGAAAAGTGAAAAATCCATTTTCTGGAAAAATGTGTCCGAGCGGATGAAACTGAAACCAGATTCGTGTTTAGCACCCTCTAAAATAGGGAGGTAGGAAAAATTTGGTAAGCATTTTCAAGACTATCACTTCTGTATAATTACCTCAATATCTATCCTGCATTATATAGGTGATATTTATATTGATATTCTATATTTTATTGTTTATATTGTGTTTGTATTGTTTTTCAGAAATGTCTACTCAAGACGGTTCGAGCGAATATTTTCCTCCCGAGTAGGAGGAAATTTTTATAGAGCACGTGAGGGGTTACGATTGCTTATATAACCTTAAGAACAAAGATTATAAAGATGTAACTATAAAAAACAATTGTTGGAAGGCAATTGCCGGAGAGATGGGGAAAACAGGTACCTACCAAAGATATATTACACATGCACTTTGTTGAGAGAATTCAGAAATAATATTGAATTAACACGTGTACAGATTTAAAAATACATAAACCCACTGTAGGTAGGTGTTTACACTAAAACCGTTATATAACTTTACCACTACGTCACAAGCGATATTCGTGTGAACTAAGATGAAAAATCAAAGTCAAGTGAGTGTAATTTAAATTTACCGCCATTACAGTTCACTGTATTACCGGCACCAAAGGCAACAAGAAAATGCCATTCAAATTTCAAATATGTTATCACGGCAATAAACCTTATAATCCATAGGCTCAAACATAAAAATACTTGCAAAAATTATGTGGAAAAGCGGAATTTGAAGAAAACGAAACGCGATTAGCAGTCAGATGTCAAACAACTATCAATATCTGTTGAAAATTATCTACTGCGTTTGTCAATAGAAGAGTTTCATATTTTTAATCTAATACGTATATTACTATTTGTCTTCTCACCGATCAGCGTGAAAATATGAACTTTACTTCTCTTCGGCGTATTAATCAGGATACTTATTCTTTCCCCACTTCCCTTTCCTACTTCTCTTTTTCCTTCATGATGGCCGTTACCATCTGCTCCACCACTGTCCATCTTTCCCTGCTCTCGAGCATGATTGGGATCATGTTATCTACAATGATAGCATGCCCTGTCTTTTCCTCCGCAGCTCTCCTTTCTCCTATCCACCTTTTTCAGCTGAACACGTGTGGCCGGCATCGTCGACCTCTCCACAGGACCACTCTCTGCTCTTGCGTTTGCCTATATCCGATAGGTAGTCCGCGAAACAGCCGTGCCCAGTAAGGGCCTGAGTTAAATAATACCCGACATCGCCATGTGCCCTTTCGCACCATGGCCATATGTTCGGAATTAGCACCCTCGTCAATCTCCCTCGAGGCACCGCCTCCCATCTCTCCTGCCAGTGTTCCCATAGGCTCTCCCCTGCTACACCTCAGTCAGCTCTTTCGTACACCTCCCGTCTCTCACTTGCTAGAAGGTTAATGGGTGGTATACAGGCTATTACCAGCGTTGCCGCTGCCGATACGGTCCTATATGCACTACAAACCCTTAGCGCTGCTCTTCTCTGGACTTTGGTGAGCTCTCTCCTCCACTTGTCCTTTCTCAATATATCTACCCACACCGGGGCGGCATACAGTAAGATCGACTGCACCACCCCGCTGAGGACTCTCCTCTTTGCCTCCCTGGGGCCCTTAATGTTTGGCATCAAACAACTAAGGACCGAGACAGTTTTGCCAGCCTCTTCCAGCGTCTATTTGATGCGTTTATTCTCTAAACGAAACGAGGGAACTATCAATCCAGACTCCCAGGTACTTGATATACTGAATACTCTGCTTCGGCACGACTTCGATATTCCCTACTCGAAACGTGATGCACGGAGGCCTTCTCCTCCTTGTCAGGAGGACTGCTTCCGTTTTGTCCAAAGCCAGAGACAGTTCAATCCCTATCTTCGATCCATCTCCTGATCTTCTCAACAGTGAGGTGAGGCGTTTTCCCTCATTCAATACCACTTCTTCCGGTAACAACCACAACAACATCATCAGCGTAGTCCAAGACCCTCACTCCTTCGGGAACTCTGAGTCTAAGTACC
Source organism: Rosalia funebris (assembly GCA_037954035.1). NCBI lineage: Eukaryota > Metazoa > Arthropoda > Insecta > Coleoptera > Cerambycidae > Rosalia > Rosalia funebris. The sequence goes on along the minus strand of JAZFAV010000007.1, from coordinate 16,960,041 downwards.
ACATCTAACGTAATGTTCCATAGGGTAGGACCCATGACCGACCCCTGTGGCACTGCACACGAGATTTCCCTCCTCTGGCTACCGTCCCCGGCCGGTAATATCGGGCCCCTGCAAGACAGATAGCTGGCGATCATGTTTACAACATACAGTGCTATTTCTAGCTCCCGCAGTCTCCCAATGATCCTTCCCTATGAGGCCGAATTAAACGCGTTTTTCACCTGGCCCACGGCACTTCCGAATCTTCCCTGTGGTCCTCCTCTTTGCAGATAGGATAGAAGGTGACGTACTTACAGTCCACCACCCTGTGTCCTCCTCGTCCGCACTTGAGGCACATACTCCTCCTGTCCACGCCTCTCCACTGGTCCACGAAGTAGTCAGTGCTCCAGCACCTCACACATTCAGTCTGGGAGGGTCTGAATCTCACCCTACACTTCCCCCAGCCTAAACGTATTCTACCTCGGTCTAGGAGATTATTAGCCCCCGCATTGCTAGCCTCTATGACAGCTACCTGGCTGTCTCCCGGGCCCGTTTTTAGGAAAACAAAGGAGAACTCCTCGTTCCCCAGTTGAGCCCTCAGAGCCTTCTTCACCTCATCCTTCGTGGTCAGCAAGTCGATGTCCCTCACCGAGAGCCTCGTCGAGTTTTTGATCGACCTGACCTCCGCCTTTCTCAGGATCTCTGTTTTAAGGGCATCCGCCTTGGCACCCCCTCTTTTCACCTCAAGAAGAAGATCCCCGTCCTTCGTCTTTCTTAAACCCAGGATCTTCACTCCGATGACATTCGGATCCACGAGTCCTTTCACCCTCCTGAGCATCTCCGCATACGTGCTCTCTCCAGCTATAACAACAACCGCCATGGGTTTGTTGCTGCGCTTGGGGGCTGTACGCGTCTCCTCTTCCTCGGGCTTTCCCTTTTTCCATCTTGCCTCAAAGACCTTCCATTCGGGATCCTTTTCCTATTCGTCCTGCCGCTCCTTGCCCTTCATGGGGGGAGGGTACATAGTGACTTCCACGACTTCGCCACGAAATACGAACTCTGTCGCCTTACGGATTTTTCTCCAATCCGTTACTCTATGAGGCGGGAACGCTAGCCTCCTCCTCCCCTGCTTTTTCATCAGGTCTCTCAAGCGACCTAATGCTACCAGAAGAGTTACCAACTCACCAGGACTATTTCCCTCCTCGGTCACCATCAAGTGATAGGCGTACCTATCCTTGATCACTTCCTCTTCCCCTATATTCGAGGGTCTGGCCATGAGGTGGCGCAGATACGCTACACACCCCACTGGGACCTCTTGGCCCCCAACCTCCTGTCTCTTAAAAAACTTATCCTTCGTGGTCTTGGGTATACCATCGTCCAACGATAGGTCTGTGGCCCCACACCATGCCAGATCCCACTCGGAGGTCACCTATCTTCCCCTCCACCAGCTTAACTTTTCGATAAACTACCTCCGGCCAGTCCTCTCCCTCCAGGGCTTTGAAGTCCTCGGTCCTGACTTCCCTAGGGCGGTACGGATCCTCTTGGTCTTCGACCCTTTATCCCTTGTTTGTGTGGAGGCCTCAATAATGTCCACCGTCATCGCACCCTCCACTGTTTGCGTAGAAGCATCGACCATAATCAGCATAGTCCCGTCTTTTACTCGAGGTTTGCCCAGGCGCTGTTGGAGCTCCTGGCACTCCGTCGTCATTATTTGGCTGGAGATAGTCCGAGCCACCGTGACTGCTTCCTTTATTTCCTTCCTCGTGTTGGGGTTCTCCTTTACGAGCCGGTGAAGAGTCCTCGACCGATTATCGAGTTCCTTAATCAGTCGCCGCAGTTTCGTAGCCAGTTTCTCATCCTGGCTCGTATCGTCATTAGTGGTCGGAATCCCCGATACCCCTCCATCTGTATCCTGTTTCCAGACAGATCTGGCCTGCTCCTCGTCCCACTTGAGACTTACAGTCGCTACATTTCCCCCTGGTGTCGTAGGGGGCGCCGTACTCGGGATGGTCGTTCCCAAAAGCAGTGGTATCGACGTGAGGAAAAACGCCAACCTCACTGTCGAGAGGATCAGGAGATGGATTGAAGATAGGGAACTGACTTTGACTTTGGAAAAAACGGAGGCAGTCCTCCTGACAAGGAGGAGAAAGCATCCGTGCATCACGTTTCGAGTAGGGAATACCGAAGTCATGCCGAAGCAGTATTAAGTACCTGGGAGTCTGGATTGATAGTTCCCTCTCGTTTAGGGAACATATCAAATAGACGCTGGGAAAGGCTGGCAAAACTGTCTCGGCCCTTAGTCATTTGATGCCAAACATTAAGGGCCCCAGGGTGGCAAAGAGGAGAGTCCTCAGCGGGGTGGCACCCTCTCTTATTTACCTATTATAGCAAATGGGTTCATAGAGATAGCGGGTTGTCTGTGATATTACCGTATGGTGGTGACGTAGTGGTAAACTTATAACGGTTTTAGTTTATGTATTTTTAAGTAGTATATACAGTAGAGTCCTGGCCATCCGAGTTCCGGATTACCCGAGCCACTACCAAGGGATTTTTTTAACCTATTAAAAAAATGTATTAACCCGCGAAATTAAAATGACGAGGACGTGGTCAACTATTAAAAAAAGTTAACCATAAAGATATTTCTGTGAATTCGCCAGCCTTCGATCTTTCTGTAGACCACCTCGTCGCCCAGTTCTCACTTTTAATATTTTGTTTAAAAAATTTTAACGTTTACTCATTCGAAAAATAATTTTAAAGAATACCCTAAATAATAAAAAAAAACCTAAATAACACTTCACACGCTATAGGCTAATGAAAAATGCGAAAGATTTGATCTAATGTTCCAAACGCGTTTTCACTCGTGCGCCTGTCTCGGGAAGGCCTGTAATTGAAAACACGTTTTTTCTCATGATCCTTCGCTGACTTTTGGCTGTAGGGTTTCATCAAATTAATATATAAAGCAAAAGCTTCATCCCCGAGTAGAACATGTGGGAGCACTCTCCCGCGGCTCACTTGTGTAGGAGAGTGATGTTAAATGTTCAATTTTTAATTTTTTTCCCTAGATTTCAATTTTTAAATATGTGAGCGTCTCCATTTTTTTCCATAGTCACCCACGTCAATACTTCTAAACTTGTAATCTGCATCAAAAATTGCTATTGCTAATTGCTGCATCATAATTGTTTGTAATAGTGAATAAATGACCCCGTGTCATCTGGGCAAATTATTCTGATGCGTTTTTCATCAATGAAAGCAATCGCATTGGGAAAATTCCATCGTGTAGAAAATGTTTCCTCACTTTGGAAGAATGTCTGTTTAGTTGGTTCAGCTAAGTATTCATCGAACATATTATACCTCATACTGTCCACTACCTCCTTCACTAAAGTTGATATACGTATATTGGAAGGAAATCCTGAATTGAAATGCCTGGGATCTGAACGATTCGCCAGTATCCAAGTATCTGTAAACATCGGAGAAAATGAATGAATTTCGGAAAAATATAAGGAAAATTGTGTTAAAGGAATGTAAACTTTCAGGATAAAATTATTATGGACTTTGTGTTTGGTGACCGTTGATTGAATATTATAATTAAATGAATTCAGTGAGGAGGAGACTGTAGTCTCAATTTGATATGAACGTTCGAAATGTTGGCCATTTCTACATAGTTTGTATTTGACTGATTCCTCACTAAATTCGTTTAATTACAATATAAAATTTATTGCATTTTTCAAAGGACTTAATTTTTGTTGTATATTTTTAATTCAAAACCTTTCTTTCAGACGAAGTTTGCAAGAGCAAGTGGAGGTGTATAAGGGACTGGTATAAAAAAAAAGAGAGACGGAAGGCTACCCACTGGCTCTGGAGCCCAAGCCACCCTCATGCGAGCTAGATTTGAAAATTTAAAATTTTTGAACACCAGTGAAGACTCAAGGAAGTAAGCATAACAAACAATATATTTCAGCTTCCGTCCTACTATTTTATGTGTATTTTATTTCAATGTTGTAGTTTCATTGAATCTCGTCCCTGCAACCTTCCCCTTGGCACACAGGCATATTCACATTTTCACGACGTACAACTTACAATCAAATTACTTTTTATTTATTGCAGCAGAATTTGCAACATTCCTGATCTACTACTGCTCACTAATCAGCAACGGTCCAACTCCGCTACTTTAGCTGAACAGTCTAAATCTTCAGCCACCCATCGAAAATCCAGAGTGTCAATAAAAAAACGACTAAAACTGAAGCCAGCTCGTACGCATTTCATGGACGAACATAACAGATTGGGAAAAGAGACACTTGAACTTATTCGAGAGTTGGCTGTCAAGCAATCTACACTGAGCTGTTCATCTCAGAGGGAGAGATCACTTGGAGAATTTTTTTTCAGGGATGGCTGCCACGGTTCTAAATATGCCATTGACATATCAAGTAAAGGCAAAGAAGCGAGTTTGAGAAATTATTTTAGAACTTGAAGCTGAAGTGGCACAGCAATCCACATATCTGGATATTTCTGGCCCAATGGATCAGCGAATTCCAATCAGTCACAACGCATCAGCCAATTCTGGATCACTCTCACATACTTCTGCCTACTCAACAAACCTCGACACCGACTACACCATTACAGAGACATACAAATTATTCGCAGTTACATTATTTTTTAATTCAATTTTTATACTTATACCTATAATAAAATTCATTAAAATAACAAAATATGCAGTCAGTTAATAGTTTCATTAACCCAAAAAATATCATTGATACGTATATCGGAATACTAATACTCAGAATATTAATCTACTTGGTAAATGTTTTAGCTTTAGGTAATCTATATATTGATATGTAAGCAAAAACTGTGTCATACTTGTTTAGTATTTGTTACCACAGGACAGGAATGAAACCTACATCATTCGAAAGGAATTGTGCCGTAGATGTGCAGAAAAGAAATCGTGTATATTTCGCCGGGTGAAATAATAAAAGTTATAAAAAACAAATAATAAAATACACGAGTAATAAATATTGCTGGCAGCAACGCTAACAGGTGATAAAATCCATTTTATCAGTTGTTGTTGTTGAATTTGGCTGTACATTGAGCAGATTGATGCATTTCTTCGATACAATTGGCCGAATATCGGCCACACGCGAGACTAGTATACAATTATTATTGAAATAATTTAGACAGTATTGATTTTTAATTTTAAAAATTTTTAACGTACCTGAATATTAGGCATAATTTTTGACGTGGAGAAATAGGATTCGCATGTCGGTTGATAGCTGGCCGGTATAGGGCAACACCTGTTCGATATATATATATATATATATATATATATATATATATATGGCAATATAGGGCAACACCTGTTCGAAAGTTCGAAGAGTCTGAAATACTCTCGAAACTTTATCTCATTATCATTGAGGTGCTTCATAATTAAAACCCGGTAGCACTCGTCTTCTTCACGGGATTTATAAGTAGGATTAAATGAGTCAATAGTTGATAATAAGTTTGCAATTGCATCGTCTGCTTCCTCCTCCTCCTTCAGTAGCAAACACATAATTGCCGAATCCATATCGAGATGAATCCAGACTGGGCGGTGGAACCGTCGACGCCGTTGAAATGACACTCCCACCTCTCAACAGCTGTGCGTACCGACGGCGCCGGTCGCCGGTTGGAAAGTTACGTCCGACGTTGACTGAAGGAAAGTCACGTGTCAGAGATTACGCATCTTTAAGGTGTTAAAGAAATGTGTTTATAGTCTCATAAAGGACCATAGACAGCGCTGTGTGTTCGCTGATTCGGCTCGTGAAAAGTTGAACCAAATTTCGCCAAAAAAATCATCTTTTGTGACGAGATCCATTTTTCGATGAATGGATATGTGAATAAGCAAGATTATCGTATTTGGGACGATACCAATCCACACGAGATACACCAGCTCCAAATGCATCCCGAGGAAGTCACTGTTTGGTGCGGATTTTGGTCTGGCGGAATCATCGGTCCGTACTTCTTCCATGCGCTATAGATCGTTGATAAGCAACTTATTGTGACCTAAACTGGATTATATGGATACCGACGACATGTGGTTCCCACAGGATGGTGCTACTTATCAGACAGCGCATGCCACGATTGACATTCTGCACGATTTGAGGGCATAGTTATCTCGTGCAGCGGTGATATGAATTGACCACCGAGATCGTGCAATTTAATGCCTACTTCTTCCATTGGGGCTATCTTAAATCGCAGGTATATGTGAGTATACCGCAAAAAAATTGATGCCCTCAAAGTCAACATAACGAACGCCATCCAGTAAATTCAGTCAGATTTATGCGACAAAGTCATCGAAAATTGGACCTCTCGAATACGTCCCAACAAGCAAAGACATGGCGGACGTTTGAACGACATTATATTCCATACTCAATGTCAAAATATTCTTTGAAATAAAAAAATATTGAGTGGATATCTCACACAGAACTTGTTTTATTTACCTTTTACAACTTCAGTTAGATTAACTGCATGAAATGATAGTATAATAAACATCACATAAAACTTTTAAATGAGGACTACTACTCTTCGATCTAGTGCAATTGAATCGGTGAGTTCGAAAACCGTACAAGTACAAAACTTGACATTTTAAAGTAAGATAGCCATTTTCTATTAAATATGTTCCCTTATCGATTGAGCATAAAAACAGTACTATTTACTCAAACCTTAACGGAGTGTGTCAGGTTCCTATATAGTAATGAGAGGAAGAACCGTACATGTCCTTGACTTGTACTATTTTTCAACTCTATGCACAAACAATATCAACAGTTGTTTGTCTACAAGTACATCATTCGTTTCGTGTGTGAATTTATTCTTTATTTTCGTCATTTTTGACCTATTTAAAATAAAGAAATATGTCATCCAGTGATAGTGGAGAAGCAGATAATAACGAGGGTGGTAGCAGGAAAAGAAAAAAGAATGTGGATGGTTGGAAAAACAACAAAATAAAAAAAGCACGTTTGCAAGGTCAGGCATATGTTTCTAGCAAGGGAAAACATGTTGAAGCTAAGACTGTAGGGCCTTCATGCAGGTAAATTTTTCTTGCCTAAATGATAGAGTAACTTTAATATCTTTTAGCTGTAAACGAAAATACATGCAGCACTTTACTGAGGAAGAAAAGAAAGACATAATATCTAACTTATAAGACGGTAGGCCGAAAAACGAACAAGACATATTTTCAGGGACTTATGGAATTAAAACCTATTCAGAGACATCGAATAAGGGGTACTGCACGTAAAGAAGAAAGAAAATCGAATTTTTCATACTTTGACTTGAAACAATCAAATCGAATTTCCGTTTGCAAAGTTTCCTACTCATTTAAAGACATTCGATATTTAGATGCAGCTTTAAACGTAAAAAAATGCATGATCTTTTTATAGTGAAATATTCAGAGTTACAACATTTAGTGAAATACGAATTCTACTTAAAATATTATAATGAAAACTACAATCTTAGGTTTGGAAGACCACAGGTTGATGTCTTCTCGGAGTGTGAGACACTTGGGGCTAAGCTTAAATACGTTAACCTCAACGATACTGCAAAGAGAGTAGCTGCAGCAGAACTCTTGATCCATAAACGGCAAGCAAAAAAGTTTTATAATAAAATAAAAGAAGTGTAATCTATGTGTAATGAACGACCAGAAGTAATGGGCCTATCTTTTGATTATATACAAAATGTGCCTCCTCCACATATTCCCGTCCAGGAAATTTTCTATTTTAGACAACTTTGGGTATACGCATTTCAAATACATAACCTTAAAAAATATACTGGTGATTATTATACCTACCATGAAGGCCAAGCTCTAAAAGGTCCTAATGAGGTATGTACATTCCTTTATGACTACATAATCAATTACGTACCACCTGAAATAACTGAGCTGCACTTGTTTTCCGATGGATGTGCAGGACAGAACCGTAACCAAACCATGGTCCGGCTTTTACTAGTATTGCAAGCGACCAAGTGATTTACCAAAATATATCACTACTTCCCAATAAGAGGACATTCGTTTTTGCCTTGCGACAGGGATTTTGGTTGTGTAAAAAGGGTTGTTAAAAAACACGATTGACTTTACATCCCAGAAGAATATGAAGAGATGATAATATCTTCGAGAAAGAAACAACCATTTACCGTGAAGTAAATCCGATATAACGATATTATTGATTTTAAAGACTGGTGGCCTGCTCACTACAAAAAACATGTTCCCACTTGATTCGAGTGCTACTCCCAGAGAAGAAACTTTTGCTGTGTCCAACTACAGGTAGTTCCTCTATGAAAGTTCTACTCCTGGATATGTGACAACGTGGGATTATATAGGTGGTTTTCTTTCCAACACTTTTAAATTACTAAAAGAACATAAGGAAAGCCCCCCTCTACCCAATAGTGTTGCATATAGAGAACCAGTTCCCATCAATGAAAAGAAAATCACCGATATTAAAAAGGTTATGTCATATATCACTGGTGAAAAGTTGGAATTTTACTACCATGTAACATCCTGGAAAACTTCTAATGTCGAGAATGACGATTAAATTTTGTTAATTAAACTAACAGATTATTATTATTTTCTATTTTTGTATGATGTTTAAATACATTATTGTTCAATTTTCACTCTTTTTTTTACTGAGTTGAGTTAAAATACCGTACAAGTGCATTAGCTTCTTTTAGCTTAAACTTGTACGCCATTTTGTTTTTCGGAAAAATTATTGCAATAAATAAACCCCAAATTACCAGATCTAAAACATTGCTGTGTATGCTAATGCTCTGAAATAATTAGTTTAAAAGCTAATAGGTTTTTCTTGATTTTCTCAAAACGACGTTTTTGGGCATGTACGGTTTTCGAACTCACCGATTCAATTGGTTTAATTAGCAACTGAAAACCAGGCAATAGATAGGAATAAAGGAACTATGTGGAATTAAAGCATTATTTAACTTTATACGGTGTTATATAGTAGTGGATTTTCTTTATATATTACGAAGTTTATAGTTGACAGTAGATTAATATAATGTAGGCGTGTAAGATCATGAAAATTCTTGTCCCTCGTAATATTCATAACATCATTAGTTGGATCTATTTATTGATTTATACATATACATATAACTTTTTTAAATATAATAAAAATATTTAATATTAATAAAATATCGGCAGCGTCATCTCTGTCATAACTGATTTACTATACGACTTGTTTTACAGCATCCTTCTCTCGACAGAGCTTTATTATGGTTCCTACTTACTAGGGTGCGCAACATGTGTTCAAATAAAAAAAATAAAGGCAGTCATTTAAAAAAAAATTGTCATCTTTACAGAAACACTTCAATATAAAACTTGTAAAACAAATATTGATGGTCTACTTGCAAAACCTTGTAAGTCAGTTTTCATAAATCTTACACGAGAAATAAAAACTGATTTTAAACGCTATTTGCTAATTAAATGTCGAACTTCTTCTTTTAAAATGTTTATTGCAAATGTCCTTATCATTGTTTGAAAGTCAGCATTTCCATTTCACTACAGCCTAGCTAAATTGAAAATTCATACTTACGAGTTTCTATACAGGAAGTTATTTGGACTTAGGTACCTGGTTCTTAAATAAGGAATTTTGTGCAATAAAAATACAAAGTATAAAAGTTTTTATTACAATTTTTTTTTACAAAAAACTGCCTTTAAAAAATAGATTAAATACTGAAAAAATAATTGGTGTGATATCACATCTGTATTACTTTTAAATAATGGCAATAAAAAACAGAAAATTTAAATTGAAAATAAAATAAAAATACAAAGTATGAAGGTTCTTATTGTTTACAAAAAACTGCTTTTAAAATATTTAAGGAATATTTTAAATTTTTGTAAAATGCATGATTATCTTTTTATATTACACTTCTTATTTCTTGTAAATGTTTGTATTTTTCTGGCTTGATTTTAAGCGAATACTTGTATAATCTTGAAATAGACATGTTATTATCCTGACTTGATGTTGTGGAACGTTTTCTCTTTCCCATTGACACTCAGTCCCGCAAAATCTATTTTGTACATTACATCTTGTTTTTCTGGAATGTACTTCGAGCATTTCAGTTGAGAGACTGTTGGGTCACCAGGTTTTGATCCAGGGCGTATAGAAATGAGATAATTCAAACCTGAATAGTCTTGAAAAAAAGAGTGGTTTATATAGAAAACCTTGTATGGTGTTGGATTTTGTCGTGCTCATTTAAAGATATTTATGTATTGGGCTGGCACATAAATGTCTCTATCTGCCAATATTCTTTCGATACAGGCGTGCATCGAGTCGAATTCGAATTGGGTAAGATCACGCTCTAAATATTTTTATCCAAAAATATTTAGAATCGTGATTTTTAGTTTGTTAGCCAGGTGAATCAACGCATTAGATAATGTCGAATTTTTATTTTGAAGTCCGCAGTTATCGCTCCAAATAATTATTCCCTGAAGGGGGAGGCTTCAGTTTATTTTCAATAAACGAAGCAAATGATTGAGGCAAATTCGTTTGCTGACACTCCTCTCTCAGCTTCATGCCAAGCATAACAGAATCCTTCATGAGTTTTATTATTATAAATGGTAAAATTGTGTAATACAAATTTGGTTTTATAGTACAATGAAGATGCCTGAAGCTTTGAGCAAAGCAATACTGCTTCCAAGTCCATGGTCAACACTATTGATTCACTACTAAGATTGTCACACTGTTTCTCTTGCTTGGCCTGGTTCTTGTGTGTTTTCTGTAGCTAGTTGACTTGGCCGGTTTTATTTCCTGCCTTATAGCTAGCACAAAAATCGTATTGATCTTTGCGTGGCATAAATAAACCTAGGATGCAATTGTCAAATTCAATGTAAAATGCTTTAAGACTTGCAGCTGATATGTCACTCTTCTTGCATTCCTTAACGTACAGGTCGTATACTTCAGTTTTCGTCCTGAATACGGGTCCCAAATTTTTTTTTTTAATATTTTCTGCAGTAATAGGATTCGACTATGGGTAACTTTTCAAAAAATTCTTTAAGGAACGGCATTTTATGATTTTGAATTGCTGATTCTTGTGAATTAATTGGAGCGTTATTGATTTGGTTTGAATTTTCTGAGTTGCGATGTTGATTGTTTAAGTCATGACAAGGGTGCGCTTTTCCTTCTTCCGAATTGATACAGTTCAACAGAACCCAATCTGTCAGTCCCACTTTATTTAAAAAGTTGTTCTTTCAGACCCTCAACCTAGTTTTATTATGCTTTAGGAAAAATATGAGAGCTTGAGCCCTTCTGCTGCTGTTTGACTGTTTGCGGTTCTTTATATCTTTTGGAATAATGGTGTCAACCAAACCACAAACGTAAATTCGTTTTCTTTTCTACTCGAAATATTTCCAAAAGTGATTAAATATTTTTTGTCAATCCTTTTCTCGCAAAATTCGGCATTGAAGCAAATTGATTTTTAAGCTTTGCTTACAGTTACCAAAATGGCCCCTTTTTTTTCTTTTTTTTTTTTGTTTGGTAGGGCGAAGGATGTTATAATTCCACTTTCCTGTTTCTGATTTTTTTATGCTGATGTATTGTTGAGTTTTCTCCTTTATTTTTATTAGCATTCCGAACCCATCAGGAACTACCCGGTCTCTTGCTTCTTCTTCTTCCCGATGTTTCAGTTGTTCCAGTATCTATATTGATGACTTCCCTATCTTCTTCAAGAGCATCATTATTAATGCTGCTTCCATCTTCAGGAGAGTAGAGTAGCTGCTGTTGTTCTACTCCTTGGCTCCTCCAGGGTCGTCTATATGGTTTCATCCTTCTCTTTTGTTTCCAAAGTCATATCGTACTATTTTTTTGTCATGTAGTGCCTCTTGTTCCCCAGTTTGGTGTACACCAATGTACTGCCTCTCGTAATATCCAACTTGACTAGCAAAATTATCATTTTTTCTTCTTGAATAATATATTCCACATTTTATAAAATCACATTCATTTGAGACTCCTCTTGAGGTGAAGAGTTATCAAAAGCATTCGGATTCTATGCAGGAAAAATCTCATTTAGTCCCTTGAATAAAAGCTCATCATTTATCAGCTTCTCCTCAATATCATTTTCTTCTCAATATAGTTATGTATATGTTTATAGCCTCGTAAGTCTCGGACGCATGCTTTTCCAACACTTTGTATATCTTACTATTTTTATATCAATGTTTTATTCAATAACTAAACAATTTTTAACAACTGCTACTTCCCATTTCATTAGTTAACACTCTTACATAAAGAATTTAACAAAAAAAAAAAGACTCGGTACATAATAAGATAAATAAAAAGCTTATCTTTCTGAGAACGATACACCACGTCCATTGAAACCCTCAGACATACTGGCTTTTGTTCCCTTATTATTAACCTTTCGATTTACGAGTTTTTCCAATCGACGATAGAGGGCATAATTTTCAAATTTATCTCCTGATCGTCTCAGTGCTCAATATCTCAATCCAACAGTGCCAATATCTCAATTTCAAAATTTTCAAGACTTACAAGGTTTTGCAAGTAGACCATCGATATATAAATTAGTGTTAAATGACATTAAAGTTGATGGAAAATTACTGTATACTAAATTGAAATGTTCTACATGTTGTAATATTTTACAAATAAGAATTTTAAATAAATACTGCCCTTTACGTACCCATTACACAGAGTATGTGTATTAGTATGTATATTATATAGAGTATGTGTATGAAAGTAAAGTACACTTTAAATGTAGTAATTAATGCTCATTCTGACACTCGATCCGGATGAGCAATAAATTTCCATAGCTTAGAAGTTATGGAGTTAGGATGAGGAAAAGACACTCAATAATCTTAAATTTTGGCATAAAATAATTATACTAAAATTAGAAGATGGGGAGTAAACTAAAGAATATTAACATATTGTATCGACAACACTTTACTGTACTTTAGTTCATTTACTATTTACATCAAACGCAGGACGACCAATCTAAAATGAAACAAATGTGATTATATCAATGACGTCACTAAAGAAATAAATATGCCTGAAGTAACTTATATTTTATCTTTAAAGCTGACTCTCATATAAACTCGTATAACCCCAAATTTCACTAAGGTATTCGAAATATTTAATGTAGTTGCCATTCAATACATTATTTATAATTTCAAGTATTATGTAATGTTCAACTTTCCATTTTCCCCTCTAACTAAGACATATAGGCAACCACTGAAAGTGAGAAAAATTTAATACACTCTTGTTTAGGTTGAAGACTCAAGGTTAATGTGTTGCTCCAAGTGGATTCAACTTTATTTTTAATTTCATCAATTTTAACTCGTTTTTGATTTCAAGCATGAACCTGTTAGAGCATAATTATTTTATCTAAAACAAGCTGGTCTTGTCAAAGAGGTAAGACTAGATACAAGTAGAACATTGCCCTATACCCAAGCAACACAATATCCTGCCCAAATTACTAATCTCGGAAGAAATAAACAAATCTATTTTGTAGGAAATTCGTTTACAACGATAATAAACCTTTTGGATTAGAACTAAAATAGAGTTCTATGCGAGCATTCGGTGAGTGTAGTAGTGTTCATTGAAGTTCCGCTATCTACGACAATTATTTCTTATATCTGTAAGTGCGATAAGTTTTTATTATTGCCTACTGTACTCTATTGTATTTAGATTTTATACCAAAATAAAATAATACCTGCTAAAGAAAAGGTATCTCTAAGATATCTTTAAGATATCATGCACAATGACAACACATCTTGATGGTCAACACTCTAGAAAACGTGTACGTTCCCCAGAACTTAGTGAAACTCAAAAAAAATATGTATTAATCGACAGTGAAGCAATATTATCAAAAAATAAATATTATCTACCATCAGAACTTGAAAAATCAATAACAGGTGAAGAAAAAAGTAATATAAATGAACAAAATAAAAAGCAAAAAATCCCACCTATTTACTTACACTATGCGAATAATTACCAAGAAGTTCTAAACGACATTAAATTAAATAACAGCGGAGAGTTTACAACACAAAATCGCACAGATTCCCTTAAAATAAATGTCTATTCAGAAGATGATTATAGAAAATTAACAGCATTCTACGACACACAGCAGGTCCAGTACTATACTTATCAAAATCCGGAAAATACAAATATGTCTGTAGTTATTCGTAAAATTCCTATTTCGATAACTGAAAAAGAAATTGAGGACGAATTAAAAGTAAAATATAATATCAAGAAAGTTACCAGACTGCTGAACAAGGATAAAAAGCCAATTCCAATATGTGCTATCGAAATTACAAAAGACGGAAAGGAATTAGATATTTTTAAATTAGAACGTTTATTTTATTCAATAATCGAGGTACAACCCAGAAGGAAATCACCCAATATTCCACAGTGCACTCGTTGTCAGCGATATGGTCATACAAAGAATTATTGTAAACTTGAACCACGTTGTATAAAATGCTTAGAGCCTCATCATTATTCTGAATGTCCTAAAACTCGTAATGAACAACCTTCGTGTGTTAACTGTGGGGGAAATCACACAGCCAACTACAGACGCTGCTCTTATTATCTCAAAATAAAGAAATTTAGAATTCAAACACAAGAACATAATATCATTTCTACAAATAACCCCGCAAGCCGAACAAATTCAAACCTTATTCAACAAGGAAAATCGTATGCAAATGCTGTGCGTAATAATAATAATAATAATAGTAAACACGAAACTTCTGCCACAACAAACATACCTTCCGAACTTACGATTTAACACCAACATTAAGCCAGATTATCAGTAATATAATCTCACCTTTTATTGAACAAATCAAACAATTCCTTTTATCATTATTTTCCTCATTATTTAGCAATGGCAAATAGAAATCGTATTTTACAAAATTTAACAATCGCCAACTGGAATGCGAATGGCCTAAAAAACAAGAGAGCTACATTTCTAGCTTTTCTTGCATCACACAATATAGATATAGCATGTGTCACTGAAACTCACTTTATCATCAATGAAAAATTCACTATACCTGGCTATCAAGTTTACCGGCGAGATAGAAACGCACAAATAGCACC